>CM028130.1:416617500-417817500 GCA_016271365.2 Neoceratodus forsteri
TACGGGCACTCGGGGGGAGTCATCACCACTACTACTGCTGCCGGGTGTGGCTTTGTACGGGGGATTGGGGGGGTGAACGGTGCTGCTACTACCACCAGGAGTGGCTCTGTATGGGGATTGGGGATGTGTCCAGTACGCTGCCAGGGGCAGCAGTGTACAGGGCTTGGGGGCTCACTGGGCTGCCAGGGTGGTCGGGCTCCCGTGCTGCTGCCCGCAGTGCGGTGGCCAGCCTGTAGGTGTCCCCCGACTTAAGTTAAAAATCCAACACTTATCTTTTTGTGGCGCAACCACAGATTTAGGCTGTGAATGGGGCTGCGCCCAGTATGCATGGGCACACAGCCCCTACAGATGCACTGCATATCATTACGGGTGGTTTGCAGTGCATCGGGGTTGCGCCAGTGCATCGGGATTGCGCCAGCGCATAGTCGCCCTGCCTGAATCACCCTTGGGAGCATTTTGGGGATGCCCCAGCGCATCTCGGATGCACTGGGCGCATCCCTTTTGTGAATCCTGCCCATTATCTATAACTGTTCAGCCTCTAAACTGCACAAATTGGATGTTCTTTTTCATCATGCCATTCGTTTTATAGTAAACGCCCCATCCAGAACCCATCACTGTAACCTTTATTCAACAGTGCGCCGGTCGTCCCTTACTACCAGAAGGATGATCCATGATTGTACCTGGGCATATAAAACGCTACTGAACAAACTCCCCCTGTATATCTCGTCCCTATTCCACCGTTCCTTTAGTTGTTATTTGCTCTGGAAAAACTCTGTTATTTTATTAAACATACCTACATTCCGTATCTGCTTCGGCAAAGCTGCCATCAGCTACACTATCCCTCCACGTGGAACAAACTGCAGTATCTGCAAACCTTTGATTACCAAGTCCTTCAGAGAAGTCTGTGACTGTCACACCAACTAGTATGTCTTTTTATTTTACGTTAATATTACCCAACAGTTAGGACTTCTGTTCCTTCAATTGGATTCCTCCTATTGGATTTATTCCTTTTTATTGCACTTGTCAGAACTATTCAATTTGTTTTTATGCTACTGTTATGCTCTTTGTATACAATTTCTCCTTAACTGTATATTTGTGTTTTTCCTTGAATCATGCATTGTCACCAATACATTGTCTTGTACCATGTTGTATTACATTGTCCTTGGCAGGACCTCCTTGTAAATGAGCTTGCTCAATGGAGCCTTCCTGGTGAAATAAACTTGAACTTGATCTGATTCCTCACCCTTCTTAGTATGCTCAAGATAATAACTAGTAAGTTGATGGTCTGATTCAATGAGAAGTCAGAAACCACCTTAGATAAAAAGTAAGGATTCATCCATAGTACCACCCTATCGCTACGGAGGATCAGAAGGGATACACACTCGTGAGAGCCTGAAGTTCAGAAATCCTTTGTCTGAGGTAATAGCAACCAAAGAAAGTGCCTTCGGTCACAAGTTGCAGCAGGCTCAAAAGGACCCAAAGTCACCTTCTAAAGTATAAAGTTAAGGTCACATGGTGGAACCGGTTTATGAATCAAGGGACACGTACAGAATACCCTTCAAAAAGGTATGAGACACTTCCAGTTGTGCCACTATATATCCATTAGTAGGGACATAGAAAGTTGATACGGCACAATATACAGTTGTATTATGATACGGTTGATACGGATACAAGTGCATATTAATAGAAGACTACTGCAGACCAGAGTCTGATAGAGATAGGAGGTAGGCAAGTGCAATATTAACTGGACATGTAAAAGGGTTCTCAGAATGGGAAACACACCAAATAGCGAACCGCTTGCAATTTAGTGAAGATGTATATCTAGCGGAATACTTCCTAGCCACCAGCAAGACATTAGCCACATGGGGGAAACCCCAAAATGTGCAATGACTACATCCTCAGGAGCCAAGCTTGCAGGTGGAGGGACTTGAGGTCTGTGTGGAAGAGGGACCCCCTGTCCTGGGACAGTAGACCCCGCCACGGACAACTGAACTTGAGGTTCTACTGCCAGATGCTTCAGGAGAGGAAATCATATCCGGCAAGGCCAGAGGAAGCAGTCCGTGTCAAGGTGGTTCCCTCTGTCCACAGCTTTAGAAGGACCCTCTGAATGAGAGGCATCAGAGAGAATGCATAAAGGAACCTCCCACTCCAGGAGGGACAATGCATCTTGCAATGAATCTCTAGGCCCTGGAGCAAGTGCACAGAAATGTGGCAGTTTTGCATGTCTACAAATGCAAAAAGTACTAGCTCTGGACAGTCCCATCTTGGGAAAAGGTAATTTACCACGGAGGTCAGTAGTTCCCACTCATGCACCTAAGACTGGGAGCGACTTAACCTGTCTGCTACAATGTTTTGGACTCCTGGGAGAAAAATGGCTGTCAACTACAGGCTGTGAAAGAGTGCCTACTGCCATACTCTCACATTTTCCTGCAGTGGGGGTACAAGTGAGTGCTCCCATGCTTGTTGATACAGTGCATCACACTGATGTTGTCTGTACCTTTCAACAGAGGACCTGGAGAGAGGTGCTATTCTAAGACCTGGAGTTGAAGAAGAACAGCCCTCATCCCCAGAACACTGATGTGGAAATCTGAATCTTGGTCTGTCCACAAGCCCTGGTTTTGGTACAGGTACTGGTGAGCATCCCATCCTGTCCCAGAGGCATCTGTTGTGAGGATCTGCTGTGGAGTGGGGGGCAGTATAGCGCAGTGGTTTAAGGCTCTGAGCTGCAAATCTGGAGACCCGAGTTTGAATCCCACAGCCCCCACTTGCATACTGTGTGACCCTGAGCAAGTCACTTAACTTCCCTGTGCTCCCAGGTCGCACCTGTAAACAAGCTTCCAGCTTAGTGTGTCTCTCCTGGTTAAACAATCGGGGGGAAAGGAATGGGACACCAAGTAGCAAATGCAGAGGTTCCATCCACCACAGTAGAGAGGACCAGGTGTTCCAACTGTAACCCCCTTGTTACCCGGGGTTACTAGAATCCCAGTCAGACATAGTAGTAGGCAGGGAAGGCAGCTTGTGAAACTCTAGTTAAATGGGTTTCACACTGTCTCACTCTGTTCTCAGTCTCAGCTGAGACTGAGGGATGACATCACCAATAGAACTATCGCAGCTGCATGAGCCACATTGGAATCTGTAGCAAGGGAGTTGGCATAGAACGTTGAGAGGTTTTGAAGTCAGTTCAGTGTGAGTCGGTTCAGTGTGAAGTTGGGAGCTTGCTGAGAAAGCAGCTCAGTGAAGGCTCTAGGAGCCTCAGCCCTGACAGAGGGCTACTTTTAAGTAAAAGGGGGTGTGTCTCCACCTTAAAGAGAGACACAGAAGATAATTGAAGTGGTGAGACCGCTGTTTTCGGGTCTCAGTGCCCCTTCCCCCCGGGGATGGGGGCAGGCAAGGGTTCCCTGCAGATTCCTGGGACAACCCCCTAGTTCTGCTTGTGAAGGAAAAGCTGCCTATGTGTTTCCAAAGTTTATTTGGGAGAACAAGAAGATTTGTGAGTCACATGTGGGGCACCTGCAACGTGAGGGTGAGTGTCTGCTCTGGCTAAAAGGGCCTATGTTTTTCACCCTGGGACTTGTGTGACAATGTGGGGATACTACAATATTGGGAAGCCTAGAGTAATGGGCTAAGCAAAGTAAAAGTAGGTTCAAGTCCAGAGTTTGTTGGGATGCAAATAATATGTAGAGGAGATGTGACAGACGTCTACCCAGAATCTACATTTAAAAGTTTTCAGTGAAGGAATTGTTCAGTTTCAAGGGAAATGGCTGGGTATGGGCTGTGGGAGCTGGAGGTGGGTGGCCCCCATCTTTAGTGACCAGGTCCACCTCTACGGATTTCTTCTGTGGATTTCTACTTTACCTCAGGCACTTGGCCAGTGATGAGGGAAGTACCCAGACATGGGATTGTAAGGAAAATTCTCTCTAGGAGTCGAAGACTCTAGTGTGGTTTGGGGAGCCACAACAGGATAATTGGTTAATTCCTCAAATGGACCGCTGATCAAGTGGCCGGCAGGGGAGCCGGGCCAGTGGGGAAAACCCAAGTAGTGTACAAGTCGGGCTGTGTACCCAAAGCTACTTGTAAGTCCGGGCTGAGTGCCTGGTGGGTTTAGAGCCTGAGGGCTGGAAATAGTGATAAAGTGTTCTGTTGTCTCTAATCTGCATTACCAGGAAATGTAGCCCCATGGGGGTCCATCTATGCTTTGTTTGTTCAGCTTGGTTGTGAATAAAAGCCACACTGAAGAATCTCGTTCCTGGTTCTGGACATTACAGTTATTGCTTCCTGTGTTCAGATTTACTTGGGTTCCCCTGTGCAGAGTAGCCAAACCTAGGTCCCCTGTGCCGAGTAACCTCATCCTCCCCAAACCCAGTCCCCACCAGGTACTGCTGTCAGCTTCAACAGCATGCCACCTGTCGTTTTGCTAAAAAGGCAGGGGTGAGGGGTTACAAAAATGGAGGCACCGCTTTGGATTTTGTTCTGGGAGGAAGGTGCTTGGGCAAGGGGGCTAAAGCTGGGCCATTCGGCAGTGGGTAGCCCAAAAAGCTGAAGCAATTTCCCTAGTGCGTGTTGCTGTGTGCTGTGGATCTTGTGCTGCTGTTTAAAAATGCCAACTGTTTTACCAAGGAGCAGTAAAGCCAAAGAGTGTGCCCTTGTCCTGCATCAAATTGTTTACAGCGTTTTTGCCAGTTGTTAAAATGAACTGTGGTAAAGAAAAGTATGGAAGACTAGGGGTAGCAACAGGAAAATTGTACCCTGGATGTTTGAAATGCTTTTAAAATGAACTGTGGTAAAGAAAAGTATGGAAGACTAGGGGTAGCAACAGGAAAATTGTGCCCTGGATGTTGGAAATGCTTTTTGAATGAATGAGAGACTTGCAGGTGTAATGGCTATGTTAAATGGCTGAAATGGGCTCCCTTAGGTAGAGTCAGTTGGTAAAAAAAAGTTGCATTCTGCAGTTTAAATTTGCCTGCTCGACGATCGCCGTGAGGAGAAGAGCCCTCGCGAGGAAGAAGAGGCTCATTTGCATGGCGTTGTGTGATTGGTCAGGCTAAGATCAGTCCTGCCCCTCAGCCAGCTCTACAGAGACTGCCCCAGCATTCGAGAGGGAGTGCGAGTGGAGTGCGTGTACTGGCAGTGGCGGAGCGTCGCAGAGTGTTAAAATCGCTGTAAACTTGTTAAAAATAGACTATCTTGTTTAAAATCGGGCTCAACCCGCTAATCGATCATCGGAATTGCAAAAGTGGTGGTCGAGAAGATGATTGGTAGGACTGCCCGCCCGTTTCTGTTCTGAGGTCGCCAAGAACTGGCTGCAGGCCGTTTTTCTCCATCGCAGCAAACTGCTACTGATAACATTAAGTAACCACCTAGAAACTGCTCAAACAGTGATTTTCTGCCCTATGCCATATAAATGTGTGTGCAGCAGTGTAGTCGCTTTGCAAGTAACGACTGTGTCAAGTCCTGCCAGCAAGTGCAAGTCTGTTAAGCCATTGACTGTGTGCATAGTAATGAATTCAGCCTCAGTTTAAAGTTTGAAGCCAGAGAGAGACTGTGAGTTGTAGCCAAAGTGCAGCACTAGTAATACAGGCAATCCTGTGCTAAAAACCTGAAGCTTTAGGGGACTGTGAAAAAAAAAAAATGTTTCCAGAATGTAAAAAGTCCGTGGAAAATCCTGTAAATGTGTTTAAAGCAAGAATAGAGCAAGTTGTGCAGCTTGAGCAAAAGTTTATCAGTAGTTTGTGTAAATCGGGTGCGCAGTGGCTTGACCCAGATTCTGAATGTTGATGCACAGGAGTGCTTCCGCCGCCATTACAGGGTGGGGTAGTAAAGTAAACACAGCAGCAGAGGAGCCATTTTACAACTAAAGAGTGTGTTCAGTAAAGTGGAACTTTCAGTTACAGTGAACTTTTGTTTATTTTTCTGCAGTTATGGCCTCAGGACCAGCTCGTTACCCGGATCATGCCCGGGTTGCAATAACAGTAACAGTAAATAGACTGAGGAACATTGAAAAGTGGTGCTATGGAGGGCAACTACCTCCTCATTTGGCGGTTCCTGGTTTTCCAGTGCATGTATGTCAAATATGCTTGAGAGCTGGAAGGGACGTCTTCATGATTTCTCACTGTGCTGGATGCCTAGAAAAATATGGCTTGTACAAAGCGCCTCAAATTCATTTGGCTCCCACATGGACAAAGGTTCAGGAATCTGTAGTTGGCAGCACACAGCACCAGGCGGAGCCTGTGGAGGAAGGCCCCTCAGGGGAGTGTGGCATAAAGCTAGAGGGTGCAGAGTTAGAGACAAAACCAGAAGTTGAAGTTTCGGATGCTGGATCCCAGAAAGAAAGTTTGGATAAAACATCAATAGACCTCTTGGGGGGCCTAGCCCAAGTCTCTTAGACGAAGATGAGATGCGGGAGGCCTTTGAGTGGGAGGTGTCGACCTCCGCGTCTAGTGATGAGTGGATAGTCTCAGGAGTGAGAACGACTGCTCGCTCCTGGGCTCAGATCCTCAGTGAAGAGGAAGATGAGGGGGAACCTATGTGGCCTTGTGAAAAAGGAACGGGTACACAGCCTCAAGATCTTGCCTCGGAGGAATGCATGGAAGAAAGTGGTGATGCCACTGCCCTGGCTTCGCAAGAGGAAGAAGTCAGGGATCCGTTTCTAATTTCTTTAAGGATGCGTAGCTGGCAGAACCAGGACTGGCCACCCCCAAGCCAGGCCAGCGGTCTCAGATTGACCAAAGCAAGTAAAGAGGAGAGACTGGTTCGTAGGAAGGCAAATGAGATCTATGGTATTGCCTTTCCTACCTTTCCTCGGAAAGTCTGGGAGGAGATTGAGAACTGCAGGAAATCCTGGATCTGGGATGAAGCAATGAAAAGTGTGCATCCTGGGGCCAACAAGCATGTAAAGAATAGACTGTTCCACGAAAAGTATACCCAGTGGAAGAGAGGCAGGACACTGTTTATAGACAGAGTGAGAATAGTGGACGGAGAGGGACGTTGAAATCTCCCACTGTGTGAATTATGTGCGCCCAGACGGGGTAATAATTCAAGCTCCTGACCCCTGGTACTATTGGCCTCAGTGCAAGGACCTCTCAGCAAATGTGCCCGTGCCTACAAAATGGAGAGCCGAGCAGTGGTAGTCAATACTGCCACACCAGACTGTGAAGTGCCTTTATTGATCCGCCAATATGGACATCCAGGACTCGGGTGCCCCACATTCATCAGTCTACAGTGTACTGGCCTTTCCAGAAACCATCGACTGGCCCACCAGATGACTTTAGATCCAGAGAGGACACCAGCCCAGCTGTATCCTGTTCATCACCTGGTAATCGGATGACGTCAGACCACTGTTTTCTTTTTTTTGTTCCTGTTCTAAGGTTCCATCTCCAGAGATGACATCAGCCCAGCTGTTCCCAGATGTGCCCTCCTGTGGTTCCAGGAAGATGTCTGCCCAGCTGTATCGGAAGAAATGCTGCCAGGGAGAGTCCTCGTCAGAGGTGCAGGTCGGTCCCAAAATTTCCATTCTACAAGTGGCTGGTAATTCCGAACTTTTCTATCTTTATGACATTGCAGTACACACCTTACACTAGCAGACTCCAAAATGTGTGAACTGTCCTCAAAGACTCTCCCCTTCGGGACTTTGGCCTGTTAGAACTGTGCTTCACCGGGCTCCTGCCCAGGAGAGACTATTTATTGGACTAGCCTTCAGGCACTGTGGTCACTAGTTGGGACTTTTAGGGCACTCCATCCCCCCAAATGTGTATTGTAAATAATGTCATTGTTTTCTAATGTAAATACTGTTTTTCTACCGTTTTTCTAAAAAAATCTTTTTGGGATTTTTCAGTGTTTTGATGGTAGGGGTTTAGGTAGACTGTGTATGCAGATCAGGAGTGTGTTGTCTTTCTTTTTCTTACAGGTGTTCCTGGGAAGACAGAAGAGAAGACAAGAAAAGGAGGAGGGGCTCATCAGAGTTCCTCATTAGTACTTTAGTGTGTAGAAATTTAAAGTACTGTGGCGTTGTTGTTGTTATTACTGTATTAACCCTTTCCTTCCACAGGTGTGGTTGTGGGGGGTAGGGAGGGGACAGTAAAATGGTATAAAATGTGGTATTTTAATGGTGTGTGGTTGCAGGTTGCCCAAGGTCGGGGAGGTCCCCGGGTTGTTTTTGTTTTGGGGGTATTAGGTTAAAGGCAGATAGGTTTCCCCTAGAGGATGAGGGGGGATAGACAGGCTGTGGCCCTGACCTGCAGTAGAGACCGCAGTGCTGATCTATCAGGGCTGTGCTCTGGATGGTTCTACCAGAGCCACTAGGTGTCCATAGTAAATGGATAGTGTAGAGGCTGATATGTCAGCTCAAGGCCTCTAGGCCCTTAGTGTTGCCTGCCTGTGCTTGCACATGGTAGGAGGGGGCCTGATCACCCCCCTCCGCAGGTAGCACATAGGGTGGGATGGCCTAAGGCCGGGTAAACAATGACTGCGGACAGTCATTTTCCTGGTCAAGGGCGAGTGTAACCCCCCTTGTTACCCGGGGTTACTAGAATCCCAGTCAGACATAGTGGTAGGCAGGGAAGGCAGCTTGTGAAACTCCAGTTAAATGGGTTTCACACTGTCTCACTCTGTTCTCAGTCTCAGCTGAGACTGAGGGATGACATCACCAGTAGAACTACCACAGCTGCATGAGCCACATTGGAATCTGCAGCAAGGGAGTTGGCATAGAACGTTGGGAGGTTTTGAAGTCAGTTCAGTGTGAGTCAGTTCAGTGTGAAGTTGGGAGCTTGCTGAGAAAGCAGCTCAGTGAAGGCTCTAGGAGCCTCAGCCCTGACAGAGGGCTACTTTTAAGTAAAAGGGGGTGTGTCTCCACCTTAAAGAGAGACACAAGATAATTGAAGTGGTGAGACAGCTGTTTTGGGGTCTCAGTGCCCCTTCCCCCCGGGGATGGGGGCAGGAAAGGGTTCCCTGCAGATTCATGGGGCAACCCCTAGTTCTGCTTGTGAAGGAAAAGCTGCCTATGTGTTTCCAAAGTTTATTTGGGAGAACAAGAAGATTTGTGAGTCGCCTGTGGGGCACCTGCAGCGTGAGGGTGTGTGTCTGCTCTGGCTAAAAGGGCCTATGTTTTTCACCCTGGGACTTGTGTGACAATGTGGGGATTGAACTACTGCAATATTGGGAAGCCTAGAGTAATGGGCTAAGCAGAGTAAAAGTAGGTTCAAGTCCAGAGTTTGTTGGGATGCAAATAATATGTAGAGGAGATGTGACAGACGTCTACCCAGAATCTACATTTGAAAGTTTTCAGTAAAGGAATTGTTCAGTTTCCAGGGAAATGGCTGGGTATGGGCTGTGGGAGCTGGAGGTGGGTGGCCTCCCATCTTTAGTGACCAGGTCCACCTCTACGAATTTCTTCTGTGGATTTCTACTTTACCTCAGGCACTTGGCCAGTGATGAGGGAAGTACCCAGACATGGGATTGTAAGGAAAATTCTCTCTAGGAGTCGAAGACTCTAGTGTGGTTTGGGGAGCCACAACAGGATAATTGGTTAATTCCTCAAATGGACCGTGGATCAAGTGGCCGGCGGGGGAGCCGGGCCAGTGGGGAAAACCCAAGTATTGTACAAGTCGGGCTGTGTACCCAAAGCTGCGTGTAAGTCCGGGCTGTGTGCCTGGTGGGTTTAGAGCCTGAGGGCTGGAAATACTGATAAAGTGTTCCGTGGCCTCTAATCTGCATTACCAGGAAATGTAGCCCCATGGGGGTCCGTCTATGCTTTGTTTGTTCAGCTTGGATGTGAATAAAAGCCACACTGAAGAATCCCATTCCTGGTTCTTGACATTACAGTTATTGCTTCCTGTGTTCGAATTTACTTAGATGCCCCTGTGCAGAGTAGCCAAACCTAGGTCCCCTGTGCCAAGTAACCTCATCCTCCCCGAACCCAGTCCCCACCAGGTACTGCTGTCAGCTTCAACAGCATGCCACCTGTCGTTTTGCTAAAAAGGCAGGGGTGAGGGGTTACACAACTCATTCGTCAGTTGGACCCACTGCATCCAGATAATCTGTTACGGGATTCAGCATAATTCTGGTGGATATATAGTGACTCCTGTGTACTAGTTGGGTCTGTAGTAGTAGTAATCTTTATTGTTTGATGATGTTACAAAATACATAAAACGCATAAACACACTATTGTATAGCAAAAAGTGTTACTACAAAGTGCATTAAAATCATTGCACAATACATACATATGCATACTTCATAACAGTGTTACACCATAGCAATAACTCAATATATTGTCACTATTTGCTAGCTTTCTTCATGGATCCTTTTATCTTTAATACATATTTTTTTCTTTAGAATTTTTTAAGACTCTACATAAATCAAAACACATACATCTGGGGTTTATTATAGGGCAATTGCAAGGTACATTTCCTGGGTTCTAGTATATCATACATATTATTTAATTAGTTCCCAGAAGATCTCTGTGTTCTTTATTTTCAAAGTGCAATTTCTGTATATCAGTAATTTTTAGAAACGAAACAATGTTTTCAAGTAATCTAGGGAGTTACAATTTAACAGTTGCTCTGTCAATTTACATGGATCCTGATTTGGTTGGTTCACTATGTCTTTCAGATATCTCTCGCTATGTCTATTGTATAGTGAACAAGTGATTAATAAATGTACAATGTTGTCTTCTCCCTTCCTGCAGTGGCATCTGCCACTGGCGCTCAGGCCATTTTTTACTGATCATGTGTTTCAAGCATTCACTTTTGTGATACTCAAACCTGTACTTAGTATAGAATTTTCTACGGGATGGGTGTTTAAAAGCAACAAATAGTTTTCTAAATTGAATTCTTGTTTATTTTTGGCCAGCCACTTACTAATGTTACATTTAGTTGAGCCTGAGTAATCAGGGCCTTGGCTCTGGCCTGGGGCATGAGTGCACTGCCCACTGCCATGTCTAGGACTGCTCCAGTATACTGGAGACATTGGCATGGAGTAAGAACGGATTTCAGTACATTGTTCGTGATACTCGGGTCCTCAAGGAACTACTACATTCAAAATACCATGTACTGGACCACTTCCCTGGATGGGCCGTGCAAGAGTCAATCATCCAAGGAGGCAGTATAGTGCAGTGGTCTAAGGCTCTGAGCTGCAAATCTGGTGACATCCAGCAGACCAGACTTGGGTTTGAATCCCACAGCTTGCACTTGCATACTGTGTGACCCTGAGCAAGTCACTTAACTTCCTTGTGCTCCCAGGTCGCACCTGGAAACAAGCTCCGGCTTAGTGTGCCTTTCCTGGTTAAACAATTTCCCCTTCTCCTTTCCCTTCCATCCAAATAGGGGAAGACATAAAACCCTTCCAGAGGGCTGCTGTCACAACTGTGAAGCTGTTGGTAAATTTATTTATTTATGTATTTGCTTTTGTTTACCGGGTAAGTCACACTAGACATCCATGTGCCTATTTTCAGGTGCGACCCGGGAGAGTTACAGACTTGAATTTTACAGGTACAGTGACTAATACAACTTTTACATACAGTGAAGTGACTAATATAGTTTTACATACAGTGAAATATCAGAATACATAGAGGAATGACAGTCAGTAAAAACAACGCATGAGCCCGGGTGGTTACAGGTGGCCCGGGGGAATTAAGAGCTAGGCCATACATAGACAGTGAGTGAGTCAGGTTTACATGCAATGGGAGTGCAGACGATACCAGTTAAGGTAACCCAATTTGTCATTGCTTGACCAGGTTGTCAGGAGAGTAAGTGCGGTGGTCCCAGAGGGCAGAGAGACCCCCCGTGCCAGCATAGTGTGGGGCGAGGCTATGAGGTGCAAGTGCAAGTGGAGGGGCCCCTTCAGGAAGTTCCAAAGGGAAGTTTTAAATCCAGTGTGGGAGGGGGTGGACCGTGTAAGGGCTGGGAATGAATTCCATAATTTCGGGGAGTAGCTGGCGAAGGCCCGATCACCCGCAAGGGAGCATGTCCTAGGAACTGGGCGGGTGAGTGCCGCCCTTGACCTAAGATGGTAGGTAATGGTGTCAGGGTTGAGGGGAAGGGCAAGGGCAGCAGGGGTGGCTGATCTGACGATGTTGTCAATGAAGTTACCTACTATGAAGGTACGGTGCTTCTCCGGAGGGAGCTACTCGAGATGAGTGTAGAGGTCTCAGCGGTGTGTAAGGGGAGGAGCAGAAAGCGCGAAGCGGCAGATGCTGTTGTAGGCTGTATCCCATTTTGAGAGGATGGATTTTGGCAGGGGGCAAAGGTCACAAGTCCGTAGCAGAGGGAGGGGAGGAGAACACCCCTGGCTAGAGCCACCCGAACAGCTGGGGTGAGGCAATTTTTTGCTCTGTAGGCGAGACCGAGTTTAGCATTCATGGCCTTACAGATGTTTCGGACGTGTAGGGAGAAGTCCAGCTGGGGGTCCAGAGTGACGCCAAGATACTTGATTATGGGAACTATCTGCAGGGACAAGCCGTCAGCCCCGAGGATTAGAAGGGGAGCGGGGCAGGATTTAGTTCTGCTCAGGGAGCCAAAGAGCATGGCCTGTGTTTTCTTAAGGTTGGTGGTGAGCTTGTGTACCGCCAAGATTGGATCCACTTGAAGTCGGAGTTTAGTTGGGAATTGATGGTGCCAATGTCGCGATCACTATTTAGGATGACAAGGTCGTCAGCGTACCAGGTGATTAGCCCATGGGTGGAGACAGACGGCAGCTCATTGATGAAAAGGGAGAAGAGCGTCAGACCGAGGACGGACCCTTGGGGGACCCCGCGTTGGACAGTGGTGAGATGGGAATGGGTCTGGTTAAAATTGGTGTATTGCTTCGTACCAGTTAGGTAATTGAGGAACCAGGCATGGGCAGGGTTAGAGAGTCAGAGGGAGAGGAGAGTGGAGCTGAGGAGGGAGTGGTCTACCCTGTCAAAGGCCTTGGAGAGATCCATGAAGATCACGCCTGTGAGGTTGCCCTGGTCGGTAGCTGTTCTGATCTGCGAGGTGACTACAGCGAGGGCGGTGGCCGTACTGTGCCCCTTCCTAAACCCGTGCTGGGCCGGAGAGAGGAGGTTGTGTACCTGCAGGTACTCGTTTAACTGAGAGGCCACAACTTTCTCTAGCAGTTTGGAGGCATCCGACAGAATGGCAATAGGCCGGTAGTTAGAGGGGTCTTTGGAGTTACCTTGTTTGAGAACAGGGGTAATTTTGGCTACCTTCCAGAGATCCGGGATGACACCAGCTGTTAAAGAGGAGTTGAAGAAATGTGTTATAGGCCAGGCAAGGAGGTGGGCACCCAACCTAAGCAGTTTCGGCTCCAGGTTATCATGCCCTGCGCCAGTGTGAGGGGAGAGGCTGGCAAGCAGCCTCTGGGTCTCAGTGGTGGATACTTGTTGAAGGAAGAAGGTGGGCCGGGTCTCAGGTCCAGGTCGAGAGGAGCTGGTGGAGTGGGGTTCAGGCGGTTGAGCATTTGGGGATGTGGGAGCGGCGGGGGCAGAGGGTGGGGGGGGGCTGTTCAGAGAACATTGCGTTAAAGGTATTAGAGATAATGCGTGGGCTGTTGCAGCTAACCCCGTCAATTAGTAAGTCTGTGACTTGTACTCAAGCAGAACCCCCCACTGCACTTCTAATGTTCTGCCAAAAGCTCCTCGGGTTGCTGGCTGAGGCGAGTAGGGCGGTTCGGCAGTACTCACTTTTGGCTGATCTGATGGCTTTTTTGCAGGTGTTTCTGAGGTGCCTGTAGGCAGTGAGATCATCAATGCTGTGGGAGGCTTTGTAGGTTTCCCAGCATTTGTCCCCGAGTTTCATTAGGGAGAAAAGGCCCCATGGAGCCATTTGGTAACGGTGCCCCGCACCCTCCTTTTTGTGAGGGGGGCATGTTTGTTCTGTACTGGGATGTATTTGGTTAAGAATGCACCCAGTGCTCGTTCCGAGTCCGAGGAGGCGGTGACCCCGGACCAGTCAATTGAGCTAAGGTCAGCAAGGAAGTCGGGCAAGTGGAATTTTGAGAAGTCCCTCATTTGTATCACTTTTCCGGGTATTTTCGCCTGGGAGATGCCCCAGGTACAAAAGATGGGTGAGTGGTCTGAGATGGCATCAGGTAGGATGCCCGAGGATGTGATCATGTTCGGTCTATTAGTCAGGATCCAGTCGATCAGTGACCCTTTCCCCCCCCGGGGGAGGGCCTTGTTGGTTCGGTGATAATCTGGTTTAGTGCGAGGCCTGAGAGCAATGGCTCATATGATTTCAAGTTTGAGCCTAACCAGTTTAGGTTGAAGTCTCCTATGATAAGGACTTCACTTGTGCCTACTCTCTCACTAACATTGTGCAGGAGTGAGGAGAGCCCAGGCATGCCACCTCTAGGGGGGTTGTAGCAGCAGATCAAGTGAATTTTCTTGGTGAGCCCAAGCAGGAGAACGGCGTGCAGGAACTCACATGTCGGGGGGGGGGGAGGTCTACTGCAGACACATTGAGGTGGGCTTTGTAATAAAGTAGCACCCCACCACCACGTTTGTTCCCCCCTCGATCACTTCTGATGTGGCTGTACCCTGGTAGGGAACACATGGTATCAGGAGTGTGTGGTTTTAGCCATGTTTCTGTGATGCCCAGTATGTCTGGGTTGTAATAGGCAACCCAGGCAGCGAGCTCAGCAAGGTTGTATAGGAGACTACGGACATTTAGATGGACAATTTTTAGTCCCTTGGCAGATAGCCATGAGGTGGGTGAGTTGAGGGGCCGGAGGCCATCCTAGTTGGGAGTGGTAGTTCCACCCCGGGTGGGCCCGGTGGGGGAGGTGGAGGGGGCGGTCATGACAGTGGGGAGTTTAGTGATAGTGGAGTGGTCAGGCAGCGCTGGAGTGGAGAATATGGGGTGGCTGAAGTACACCGAGTGGTATAAGGACTGAGCTCAAGCCTGCAGAGGTATGAGACTTTTTGTTAGGCAGCAGGGTGTGCACTTAGGTCGGAGCTTGAGAATTGCTAGGTCTGCCCCTAGTGGCAGGACAGTATAACTTGCAGATGGAAAACTGGGCTGATAGGTTAATTCTCAGCCCATGTGATCTCTTTCTGCCTATTGTAGGGAGAGCCGACCAAGGGTGGTGGTGGGGGCGGCGGGGCTAGGCCGTCAGAAACAGCGCAAGCAGCAGGAGGGCTTTTCCCAACGCGCTACTGTCCAATGTCAGAGTTCTCCGCCGTTGAAAAGGGCACCAAAGCAATCAGCAGGACAAAGAGCAGCACCCGGTGAACGCTGCCGTCCCAGCAAAATGGTAGGATGCCTCAGTAATTACCTTTCTTGTCCGTCTGGCTGGATCAAGGGTCCAGGTGAAGAAAAGAGCCAGGGGGGGTTGGGGGAGGGCCGTGGAGCGCCCTCGCGACCACCAATCCTCAGGGGTTGCAGCTGTGGAGACAAAGGGAGAAAGGCTTGGGATAAGTAGGCTAGAGGGAGGGTGCCAAGATTAAGCCAAAGGGCACTACTCAGAACTGATAATGGCAGTCCTCCAGTGTGAATGTAAGTTACTGCCTGTGGCAAGTTCTGATTTTGATATGAAGGTAAATATTCTTCATTTCCAGAGCAGAAAGCCAGTCCCCCTGTTACAGAAGAGGAGAACAATAGTCTATAGAGCCACCATTTGGAACTTTTTGTATTCAAGGAATTTGTTCAAGCCTCTGAGGTCCATTGCAGGACACAAGTCTCAAGTCTCCTGTGGCTTTGGGACCAGAAGGTACCTTGAGGAAAACCCCATGTTCCTTTCTGTTGTGAGAAACAGACTGTGTGGCCTTTTGCTGGAGTAGGGACTGAACTTCTTCACTCAACAGGGACAGGTGTCCCATAGGGTAATGAGAATGGGGTGGAGGATGCACTGGAGGTTTGGAGAGCAGTTCCAGTGCATGCCTTCTTTCCACTGTTTCCAAGACCAATTTACCTGATGTGATCTCCCTTCATTTTAGCAGGTCAGGGAATATCCTTTCCTTCACTTATACCCCTGTCAGAATCTGACAATTGCTTTCCTCTCTCAGGGATTGGGGTTTAGGCATCCCATTCAGCGGCTGCCACCTGGTGGAGACAAGGTGTGCAGCAGGGATTGCCTCAGTAGGGCAAGGGTGCCCTCGATGCTAATATACATATGCATGCAGATACACACACACACATTGTGTCATTGCATGCTGACGGCCCTGGGGAGTTAACCAGTGTAAAAAATGACTAGCTAGGTGAATCCCTGGCCCACTGTAAGCTCCTGACTACCAACTCAGCTCTGAAAAATCGGGATGTAGACCCTTTAAGGGGGATGGATAGCCCTCCCCTTTCTAGTCACGCTCTGGAAGAGCAATCTGGGGGGAACTCATAGGAGCCAATAAGATCCAGAGAAGGTGGGTGATAAAGCTGGATGAGCAAGGGACAAATAGGGGCTGGAAGAGTGAAGGAGCATAAATACCTGAATATAAAAAAATATATAACTACATGTGTTATCTGTACTTTGTGACAATTTAGAAGGATTTCTGACATTCAAGGTCAAAGCTGTTTTGTGATCTTACATTGGGGGAATCTCTTGCAGCAGATCATCTCAGGTAGGACTCTGCCGTCAGGCACTAGGACCACATGGAAACTTTCTAGCTAGCAGTCTACCAAAGGAGGCTGCCCACCTCCAATGTCACTCACTGATGTCAGCTACTCTGTATAGGTGGGTGACCCTCCACGCCCTCCCCAGCTCTTTCTCGCCATCGACCTAGTCATGTCAGATCTGCAAGGAAACCGCCACTGCATCAGTCGCCATTTTCCTGCCTTTTTTATTAGTTTCTCACCTTGGTTTTTCCCCATCCTTTGATGGTTTTTCTTTTCTTTTATGTTGTTGTCTCCTTCCTCGTCAACGTCAGAGCACTGCAACTAAATCTGTAATGTGTCTTTGTGCCCACTGCTGAATTTGAATTGTTGGTGTAGAGAACTACAACCCCTTTTTTTCCTGTTTGCAGTTTATACAGATCTGCCACTAGAGGCATCTTATTTTTCCTATTAATCCTCCAACCTTGCCTCTGCCTTTTCCTGTTCTAATCACCATTATCCCCTGCCTTGTTCTCACATTTAGCATATTGTACTCTGAAGAAGGAAAAAAACTACTCCACAGTGGCAGTCACACTCACTGAAGGTCAGTTATTACCCTTACCCCCCCAATAGAAATAGCAATGGGCACCACGGCTATCACACTCAGCCTACTCATGTTTACCTTTCTTGCTCTGCCCATGTCCTATCCTGCCTCCCCATCCTCCACCCTGAGCCCTACCTCCTCTACCACCCCACAGCAGCCAACCCCCCACCCTGGACACCCCTATTTTTCCATGGCACCCACCTCCAGCCAATACCCCCTCCTCCCTGGGACACCCTGGGTCCACCCCTTCCTTGCCATACCTACCCTCCGCACCCTACCCATCTCTTGTACCCCCACTAGTAGGACCTCACATCGGTACCTGGCTAGGGGTCCTGGTCGCCACAGACCACTCATCAGATTAATTGCTCTACTCCTTCTGCTCTCCGGAAACATACACCTCAACCCTGGGCCGTTGTCAACTAGCCACCCCACACCCCACTGTAGTACTGCCTCAGCATTGCATCCATGAATATTTGCAGCCTCCTAAAAAAAATCTGCTGCTCTCCAGTGCTGGGCTGTACAACACCATCCTGATGTTATAGCACTAGTCGAGACCTGGTTCTCGAGAAAAACTCCCGACTCGGTTATCTCCCTCCCTGGCTACACTCTGTTCAGGGAAGACCGTATAGGTAAACGTGGCGGCGGATGTGCAGTCTTTATGCGTGACACACTTTTAGGCCATGCTCTTCCTGCCCCCAAGCTCGGTTTTAGTGCCCAGGCCCTCACCCTCAAGGCTACCCCTGCCCAGCTAGGGGTCCTCTTTTTCTCACAGTCTCTTACATACCCCTGAGGGACCAGCTGTCCACTCCCTCATTGATTACCTCACCACACTCACATACAAGGTGGAGCAGCTCATCCTAGGTGACCTTAATGTCAATTGGCTGAGTACCACTGCCCCCCATATCAGGGACTCCTTCGCTGCCCTAGATATGACCCAACTAGTTACCTTACCCACTAGATTTAACCAGTCAGGCGGCTCCAGCACCCTCCTAGATGTAATTCTGTCGAACCGCCCCCATAAAATCAGGGATATTAATGTACTACCAGACTCTCTTAATGACCACTCTCCTGTCCTCTGCCACTGGTCATCCCTCACACCAAAACCAGTGTCCCGGGTCACCTCGCACTGGCGCTTTTGCACCGGGGGTCTCAGAAGGCGAAAAATGCACCTAGCCCAGCTTAACTGGTCTCCAATCCTACTCACAACAGATATTGACTCTGCCCTAGCCTATTTCTCCAGTGCCTTCAGCAAGGCCTGCAACCTTTTCGTCCCCCTGACCAGAATCTGTACCAAGAAACACAATGCCCCATGGATCTCCCCATCCCTCATCCAAACATTGAAATAAAGAGATAATCTCTGGCATATTGCTGTCGAGACAGGCAAACTGGCTGACAGACAAGCCTATAATGCAGCATGTAACAAGTGCACCTGAGCTATAAGGCAAGCTAAGGCCAAATATTATAAAGCCACCCTTGAATCCACTTGGGGCTCATCCCGTGCCTTCTGGGACAATATGAAAGAGCTCAATGGAAAGACCTGCTCCCCCCCACCATCACTACTCTCCATAGCCGGTACCGTCACTACTGATCCTCCCCACATAGCTGAGTGCCTCAATATGGCATTCTCAGATCTAAACTCTGTCCTCCCCAACTACCGTTTCAACCCAATCTGTGCCTCCACCTCGGATCGCCCCTCCCTTTCTACCTGCGTGCCATATCACCCCTTGAAGCCAGGCCTCATCTGCAAAAAGCCTTAGCTAGCAACAACCCCAGCTGTGATCCCCTGGACTCCAGGATTCTCCGATTAGTCCTAGATACTGTACTAGCCCCTCTCACCAACCTTTTAAACCGGTCACTATGTCTTGCAGAAATCACCCCTATCCGTAAGAGTGGAACTAGTACTTCCCCTAACAATTTCAGGCCCATCTCCATTCTCCCCCCTCTCTCCAAAGCACTAGAAAAAATAGTGGCCATTCAGCTCTCCAAGTATCTGGCCAAATACAATCTGCTGTGTCCAGAACAACATGGATTCCACCCTGGACACAGCACCACTATAGCCCTCCTGGAGTTCTCCCAGCACCTCTACTCTGCTCTCGACTTGGGTCATGTTGCGGGTGCAGTGTTCATTGACCTCTTCAAGGCCTTTGACACTGTCTGTCACCCCCTCCTACTTGACTTCCTCCACCAACTTGGCTTCTCCCCTGGCCCACTGGCTTGCTTCACCAGTTACCTCCCTGCCAGATCACAGCGTGTGAAGGTAAACATCACCCTGTCCAATACCCTACCCGTTCGCTCGGGGTTCCCCCAGGGTTCTATCCTGGGCCCTGTTCTGTTCAGCCGATTTCTCAATACTCTCCCCAGCTCCTGCTCAGGCAATATGGTACTTTATGCCGACGATGTGGTTCTCCTTGCCTCCCACCCTGACCCTGCATCTCTACAGGAATCCCAGCAGCACACATTCAACCAAGCGGAAAAGTAGTTCCTTGACCACCGGCTGGTCATTAACCTAAAAAAAAACAAATCTGTGCTTTTTTCGCAACACCAGAATAAGGCCAAAAATGCCCCCCTCTGCATTCTCCCCAGTAATGCTCACCCTGTCATGCAGGTGTCATCCTACAAGTACCTGGGCATCACCTTCGACTTGGCTCTTAAATTCCACACCCATATCAATACCCTGTCCTCAGCCATAAACTCTCGGATTGGCCTTCTCTATCGCCACAGAGATTGCCTCCCCAAACCGCTCTCCAACTGGCCATCAACTCCTCTGTCCTGTCCCTAGTGGACTATGGCCTACCTATCTATGCTGTGGCCGACAATACTGCTCTCACCAGAATCCAGACCTTGATAAACAAGGCCTGCAGGCTCCTGACCAGTGCATCCCTCCGCACCCATACTTGCCTGCTCTATTCCACCACCAGCCTGCACACCTTGGAGGAGCGCCTGTGCTACCAAACCTGCTTACTTGCTAAAAATTCCCTTCTAGGACTCCCCCACAGGGGTCACCGCGTCCCTGCGGCTTACATCCCCATCCATTGCCACCCGTAGCTCAGGTAAGGCCACCTTTCTGGTGCCCCATACCAAGACCGCCCTAGCCCAAAGATTCTTCCACTACTGCGCCCCCACATGGTTCAACTCCCTCCCGCTCTCTGTCACTAAGTCTACCAAAATTGGTCCCTTTAAAGTCGCTCTCCGTAACCACCTCTTTGGTGCCTGAAGCTGTAGTTGCCCTTAATCAACCTAATGTTGGGGTCCCTCCCCTTTTCTTACCCATAGCCTTGACAATGTCTGTTGGACTGCTCCCCCCTTTTTTTTTCTCTTTTCCTCACCCCTGTTCCCCCCACCACCACCCTTCCACTTAGGTATTTCCCCAGTACGACCAGGGTTGTGACTTCTGCTATTGTTATCCTTTATACGATTGCTATTTACTGCATGTAACTTTATCCCGTAAACCACTGTTACATTGTGTTCTTTTTATCTGTATTGCACCTATATGTTACCACTGTTGTATCTCACACTGTAACCATGTCTACCCTCCCTGCGACGAGCTGCCTTTGTAAATGAGTCCCTGACTCAAAGGTTGTAAATCCAACTTTCAAAAATAAATAAAACTGCAACATGTGTGCCTTCAGCCAGCAAATTCCAAAGAAGGATTACCACTCAGCTTGCTTTTTCTGCCTAGGCCCAAACCATGACATCTCATCTTGTGAGTTCTGCCAGAGGTAGGTTCAATGCCACCACCTGCCGCCACCATCAGCAGACCCCTCGAGGGGAACTTGCTCAAGCTGAAGGTCACTTCCATGGAGCAGAAGCTGCAGGCATGGTCTTCCCAGGCCCAACCTTCTGCTACCCAGGCCCAGTCTTCAGCCTCCTAGGCCCAGTCTTTGGGTTCAGCTATGGCCCAGCCCCAGGACAAAACCTCAGGGAAACACAAGCACTGTGACAAAGAAAAACATAGCTCACGGTCCTCGTCTTCTTGCTCGCGGTCACCACACTCTTGCTTGACCATGTCATGGTCCTCCTCCGGGGGGGGGGGTTGGCCCCACATCCCACTAATGCCCCCCCACAGGGCAAACAGTGGTTCCTCCTCCCACCACTATCTTTGTAACTGATGGAAGAGCGGCCCTGTCAGTGGCCCTGCCATAAGCATGGGTACTACGGATGCAGGGGCACCTTCGTTACACTTCCCGTTGCCCGCCTTCTCAGCATCAGACACCTCGCATAGGTCCACACACCCCCGGTTGAGATAGACTTTTTTCCGTCTCCCAGCCCTCGCCCTACCCCACGAAGGGCTCACCCTTCACCGGCCCCTACATCACTTGCTCCACCACAGGACGCTCACCACCCAGCACCCGAGAGGCCATACTACCCTTACCCAGCGCCCTATTCTGGCCTCCCTATACCTACACCAGGGGCTCCCCTGGGGTATTCTTACCCACCTCCGTCAGGTCCCGCATCAGTCATGGTGGACATTCAAGGACTGGAGTCCTCTTTTTGAGGGGTCCTATACTCTCAGGTGTTGACGCCGGCCCCTCTGCCTCCTCTGAGGGACCCTTCACAGGGGCCTCTGTCACCCATCCCCAGAGTCTGCCCCAGATGCCATGGAGGGCTTTCTCCCCCTTCTCCACCAGCCGATGAAGGGGATGAATACCACCCTGACCTGGTTTCTCTCTGTTTCAGGGGATGAGGGTGCCCCAGATGAAACGGAAGGTGATTTGGGCTCCCTTCTCACTCTTCAGAGTCCTCTAAAGGGGTCTCCTCTTCTAAGGACATTCCACAGTCCCCCCAGATGATCCCTCTTTTTCTGTGGTCATGTGCTGCATCCAGGTGGCGATGGACTTTGGCTCAGAGGAACAGGACCCCTAGCATTGGAGGCTGGCCATATACTTGTGCAAGCCTGATGCCCCACTGTTGGTGGTTCCCCCTGCTGATTGATGCCTATGAAGATGTTACCATGGTGGCTTGGCGTCGGCCCTATCTTCTTCCTGCCATGTCTCACAAGGCAGACAGGCTTTATCATGCCCCTGAGTGCAGCCATTTTTGGGGGGAACAGGCACAGGCAGATTTGGTGGTCATTAATGCAGCCCATGACTATTCCAAATGGCCCAAACACCTTAGTTTCCTGCCCCAGACAGGGAATGCTGTCTTTTGGATCTGTTTGGCAAAAGGATGTTCGCTTCCTCCACTCATGCCACCTGGGCCCTTAATTACCTTGACCACATGCTGCAATATCAGAACTCCTTGTGGGACAAGGTCCAGGAGGTTGTCCTCTCCCTCCCTGAAGGGGTCCCTAGGTTGGAGTTGCAGGACCACCTCAAGGGAATCTCTGACGTAGATGACCACCTTCTCCGGACTACTTATGACACTGTAGATGCAATGGCTAGGGCTGCTGCCACCAGCATCTGCCTTCGCCAGTATTCCTGGCTTAGAGTCTCGGGGTTCACCCAGGATGTACAGCAGTCTATACTGAATGCCCCTTTCAGAGGCTCCCTGCTGTTCAGGGGTGATGCAGAGGACATTCTTGCGAAGCTTCAGGCCTCCGGGAGGGCCATACATTCAGTCCATTCCCTTTATCATTCCCAGTCCAGGCCTGCTTAGAAACAGTCCTTTCGTCACCAGCCTTCCCACCAAGCTAGGCATCCGGCTAGAGCCCAGAGTAAACATAAAACCACAGGGCCTCCCCTGCCCACCCCAGCCTCTTCTGCTAGTAAAATTCCCCCTTGGGGGACCAGTGGCCCCCTGCCTCCACTGTCCCCTTGATTCCTTGCTGGATCACCTCCTTCAGGTAGAGCAGGAGGTGGTGGTAGGGGGTCATTTCTACCTCCACCTGCCCAAGTGGAGGGAGATCACAACAGACAGCTGGGTACTTCAGATAATAGAGCAGGGTCACTCTCTGGAGTTTCTGGAAAGACCTCCAGACAACCCTCCATCTCTGTCCCATTACCTTCCACATCATGTTTCCCTGGCATGGGAGGTAATCCATGCCCTTCTCCGAAAGCAAGCCATAGAGCCATTACTGGTGTCCCAGCAGGGGAACTACTCACATTTCTTCCCAGTTCCCAAGTGCACAGGAGATCTCGGGTCCATCTTGGACCTCAGTGAACTCAATCTCTCCATTCAGTACAAGAAATTCAGAATGTTTATTTGATTTACGGGTAAGCACACTGGAAACAAGTTGCCTTTTCAGGTGCGATCCACCAAAAAAAAAAACACATACAGTACATATTAATACAATACAATAAGACTTGTGCATAATTATTCATACCAAAATAGGAATACAAATTCCACATCTTATAAAAAACAAATATGGTTATCTAAAACACTGGCATTTGGATAAGATCTTAAAGTGCTGATAAAGAGAAGTAGAAAAGAATCTGTTTGTGGTTAAATTTCTTATTTCAATTGAAACCTCATTCCATATTTTAGGAGCTGCTTATGTCGAAGACCGCTGACCACAAGTGGTTCTCATTAAAGGCAATTTCAGTATTTCGATAGCTGCCCTAGCCCTGGACCAAACATTCTGATCATATCTATGTAAAAGACCAGATAGGTTCTGAGGAACTCCATCCCTGATTACTCTAAATGTAAATTTAGCATATAAATATTTGAAATTTAAATCAACTGGTAACCAACCCATATCAATCAAGACTATACAATGTGTTCTCCATGGAACTGTTATTGCAAATTTCTCCAAAAGTTACAATAAAGCAGATTTTTTCTGGATAATAAATAGATGCGTTGTTCGTAATAAGGGAAGCGTAATTTACAACTGGAAATAAACATTGCTTGACGATAGCTGCTCTAGTTTCTGGTGTCAAGAAAGACTTGAGTCTATATAAAGCACCAATTATAGCATGAATGCGCTTCTCACATGCACTTTCCATGCTTCCTTTTCCAGGGAGCTCACTACCAGTTTTGGGCACTCCCCTTTGGCTTGTCCTTAGCCCCCAGGGTCTTTACTAAGTGCCTGGCAGTAGTAGCAGCTGTCTCTTGGTGGCCCCATCCCGGGAGCGCCTACTCCTAGCCCTTTAGCATACCCGCAGTCTTTTTCAGGACCTTGGGGTGACCATCAGTCTGGCCAAGTCCTTCCATTCTCCCTCCCAATGCCTTCAGTGTATTAGGGCAGTTCTGTACACAGTCCAGGGCATGGCCTTCCTCCCTCAGGACAGAGAAGACCACTTGATGGAGCTGGCCAGACTTCTGTACTCCTTTTATCATGTCCATGCCTGCTTGTTCCTACGTCTTCTGGGTCATATGGCTGTTGCTGTGGTCACTGTCCCTCTGGCTAGGCTGCACATGAGAGCCCCTCAGTGGACACTCGAAGTTCAGTGGGACGAGCGTACAGATGATCTCAACCAGATGGTCATTTCTCGGATCCCATAAAGAAGGTTCTGTTGTGGTGGCTGGAGCCCAGCAACCTCCTCGGGGTTCCCCTTTCTTATTCCCCCTCCTCAGCAAATCCTGACCATGGATGTGTCCAACTCAGGATGGGGCCCCATCTGGGGGTTCATCAAACCCAAGGTTTTGGTCAGCAGCAGAGGGCCATCTGCATATACATATTCTGGAGTTGCAAACCATTCTATATGCCCTTCAGGCCTTCCAGACTCACTTCTTCCAGTGCCCGCTGCTGGTCCAGACAGATGACACCAGCATGGTCCACTACATCAACAAGCAGGGGGGTACCCACTCATATACCCTGTGTTGGGAGATGATGCGGGTACGGTATTGTGCTCTGGACCACAGTCTTCATCTGTCAGCCGTGCATGTTCCAGGCATGCAAAACATCTTAGCGGACAGCTTAAGCTGGTCCCAGTCTCAGGCACACGAGTGGAAGCTTCTGCCCCCCATAGTGGAAGATTTGTTCAATTGCTGGGGTTGCCCAGAGTTGGACCTTTTTGCATCCCCACTCAATACAAAACTGCCACTTTTTTGCTTGCTCAATCCAGGGCCTGGAGTTTGCTGGTGAGACATATTGTCTCTCTCCTGGAAAGGAAGGTTTCTGTATGCCTTTCCTCCCTTCCCTCTTCTTCCATGAGTTCTCATCACATAAAGCTGCAGATGGAGGGAGCGACCATGATTCTTATCGCCCCATTTTGGCCTCGCCTGATCTGGTTCCCTCTGCTTCAGCAACTGACAGTGGAACCTCCAGTTCCTCTCCCACTATGCACAGGCTTGCTCTCCTAGGAACATGGCACCCTGGTCCATTCAGACCTCAGGTCGCTCTACCTTGCGTGGCTCCTAAAGACGTAGCCATTTCTCGCTTTGAGGTTTCCCCCAAGGTGGCAGAGGTCTTGGTGTCATCTCGTAAGCTCTCCACCAGAGCCACTTACTTCATGAAGTGGAAGTGATTTTCTATTTGGGCTGCCTTGCACCGCATGGATCCCTTTACATGCCCAGTTAATTAGATCTTGGAGTATCTGTTGTCCCTTTTGGATGCAGGCCTGAAATACTCATCCCTTAAAGCACATTTATCTGCCATCTCTGTGTACCATGTACCTGTGGATGGGCGAGCAGTGGCCCAGCTTGATGTGGCCTGTACCTTTTAAAGAGGTATTCTACATCTGAAACCCCCAATCTGTAACCCTGTCCTGGCTTGGGACCTCAATTTTGTGTTAGAAAAGCTCACCCTGCCTCCTTTTGAACCAGCCAAGAGTTGCGAGCTAAACTATCTGTCGTGGAAAGTGTTATTTTTAGTTGCTGTTACTTCTGCTTAGAGGATTTCTGAACTTCAGGCCCTCGTGTAAGGAGTCTTATTTGGCTTTTCACAAAGACAGGGTGTCTTAATGTACTAATCCTCAGTTTCTCCCTTGTTGTCGAGGCACAGGTCAGGAAGCATAGGAAAACGAGGAGCAGTTTCAAAATTCACAAATAGTGTTTTATTTTTCTCAATAACAGCAAAATAAAAAAAATGTATTCAGTATAACTATTTACAAAGGCAGTACAAACAGAGAAAATAAAGTTATTCTGAGTGTTTCTTCTCAATTTCAACTCTCTGTCTCTCACTCCGTAGCAGAAGCATTGCTGCTCTTTTTATAACAGGTCTTTGCAAGGAGCTTGTTAAGGAGACAGTGTTTTTTCACAGAATGTACTTGTCAGTTTTCATTGTTCTTGCAGGTGCAGCAAAAAATAACATAATTACCCAGAACTGACCTCTTGTTGACAGCTCTGTAAAGTTTGCACACCAGCATCTCAGTTTAATCCCTTGAGTTCCAAATAGTTTTTTTGCAATCATTTCAACAGTATAACTATACACAGTTTTAAACAAAGGGATCCCAGTATCAGTGACATTTCCACATAAAGATTCACATATATTTTTATACCCACAGATATGCAAGGGGGAAGAAATGACAGAAATAGCAAGGGAAGGCAGAAAGATAGCTAGAGACGGACAATTGTGAAACCATCAGAGTGATCACTTCCTAGGTCTCACAAGAAAATGTGGTTGTGCAACCAGACAGAGAGGAAACAGAAAAGGAGAGGATAGAACAGGGCTTTGCATTTAAAACTTTTTCTGCATAACAAATAGGACAGGGCCTTATTCAACATTGTCACATCCCTAAAGTGGTATTTGAATTTACTTTGAACCAATCCATTCATCTTCCTGTATACTTTCCGGAGCATGCCAATCCAGGGGAAGCATTGCTGCACACGCTGGATGTACATATAATTTTGTGTTGTTATACGCACAGCAGGACTAAAGAGGTTGGGAAGTCCTCTCAGTTGTTTGTTTCATTTGCCCAGGGAAAGGAGGGCGCACCTGTTTCTAATCAGTGTCTGTGAAAATGGTTGGTCAACTGCATTATTTTTTGTTACCGGAAGTATGGCAAAGGGTTTCCAGGCGCTGTTCATGGCCATTCCACTGGGGGATGGCTGCCTTGGTAGCCTGTTTCCGTAATGTATCAGCTGCAGAAATTGCACAGCAGCCACTTTCACTAAGCACTACAGCATGAACATCACCCCTAGGTGCAGAGCCAATTTTGGCCTGGCTGTGATATAGGGCCTTCTTTCTTAGGTGATTTAACCTCCACCCAGTTTCTTAGTGCTGTCAGTTTGGGAATTGCTTGCTACTTGTTCTACCTGTGATAGTCTGCTGCAAGAGATTCCCCTGATGTAACATAGTACAGTTACGTAAGAACTCACCACAACAGTAGCTCTTCAAGGAGATCTCTTGAAGCAGGCCTTACTTTTCCCTCCCTCCTTGCCCCTGTGCCTGTTTATCCTGTATACGCTTCCTCTCCAAGAGAAGACCTTCAGCCTTTCCTTTTTCCTAACTTTTCCCTTGAACCTCAGGTTCCTCCAGCTGAATATTCTGGGGATCTCTGGCAAGAGAACTGGGGAGGACTTGGGGAAGCTGTCCACCTATATAGAGTAGCTGACATCAATGAGTGATATCGGAGGTGGGCGGCCCCCTTTGGTAGACTGCTAGCTAGAAAGCTTCCGTGTGGTCCTGGTGCCTGATGGTGGAGTCCTACCTGTGATGGTCTGCTACAAGAGATCCCCTCAAAGATCTGTTATGGTAAGTTCTTACATAACTTTATTTTGTTTTAATTCCAGCGCTGGTAGTTCAAATTCAAATCACAGTTCATTGTATCTCTCACACTTTATAGTACTCTGTAAGTCCTCATCTTTGGGATGTTCCCCATCCATTCCTTTTAACATGACGTGAGAAGGCTGTTGATACAAACCACATGCCAATTGACGCCATTCCTGTTGTAACATGCAACATTTTAGTTAATGCAAGTCAAATGGCAGCCATCAGAACTGAAACAGAGTAGCAGTTTCAGGCAGTTTTGTGCAGTGTTTATAGAGTCTAGTACCATGAAAGAAGCACCATGGTTCTCAAAGGAAGTGACGGGGAAGATAATGAAAAGGCTGGCATTCAGGAGGTACAAAGAAACACAGAGGGAAGAGGACAGGGAAGTGTATCTAGAAAAGCAGATGGGAGGCAGGGAAAGAGCGCATAGGCACAAATGGAGGAAAAAAATAGCCCAGGCAGTAATGAAAGGGGACAAGACATTTTTCAGGTTCATTAGTGAAAGGAGAAAGACCAGGGATGTGATTGTAAGGCTGAAAAGGGAAGGAGGGGAGTGTGCGGAGGGGGACCTGGAAAGCACAGCTATCCTGAACAAATACTTTTGTTCAGTATTCACAGAAGAAGGGGAAGGTGACGGGCCACAGTTAAGCAACAGAAGCATCAATGGAAGGGAGGTGAACACCAGTCCATTTACAGAGGAGAGAGTTCTACAGGAACTCGTAAAAACTGAGAGGACAAGGCAATGAGGCCAGATGGGATACATCTGAGAATATTAAAAGAGCTTAGAGAGGTGCTGGCAGCACCACTGACAGCCCTGTTCAACAAATCACTGGAAACAGGAGTGGTTCTGGAGGACTGGAGGAGGGCAGATGTAGTCCCTCTTCACAAAACTCGGCGCAGGGAGGAGGCTGGCAACCACAGGCCATTCAGCCTGAACTCAGTGGTGGGGAAATTAATGGAGTCGCTGCTAAATGAAAGGATTGTGATGTATCTTGAATCCAGCAGATCACAGGATCCACGGCAGCATGGATTCACAGCGGGAAGGTCATGTCAAACAAATCTGATAGATTTTTTTGATTGGGTGACCAGGGAATTAGATCAAGGAGGGGCAGTGGAAGTGGCCTGCCTGGATTTCAGCAAGGCTTTCAACAACTGTTTCACATAGGCTCGTAAACAAGCTGGGCAGCCTGGGAGTAGGTCCATGGTGGTAAACTATGTCAGAAATTGGCTGAGGGATAGAACACAGAGGGTGGTGGTAAACAGAGTTCAGTCCGAGGAGAAGAGGGTGACCAGCGGGGTACCACAAGGATTAGTTCTGGTGCCAGTCTTCTTTAATGTCTTCATAAGTGACATTGCAGAGGGTCTGGAAGGGAAAATATGCCTCTTTTCAGATGACACCAAGATCTGCAACAGGGTGGACACAGGTGGGGGGGAATAAGGAGGGACCTAAGTAAGCTTGAGGAGAGTTCAAGAGTGTGGCAGCTAAGTTTCAATTCAAAGAGGTGCAAAATTATGCATTTGGGGCACAGAAATCAAGGGGAGGTACTGACGGCCACCAAATAGGAAAGGGACCTAGGGGTAATCATATCTGATGACCTAAAGTTGGCTAAACAATGTGAAAAGGCCTTGGGGAAAGCCAATGGGATGCTGGAATACATAAGGAGATGTATCACCAGCAGAAAAAAGGAGGTGGTGATACCACTGTACAAATCATTTGTGAGACCTCGTACTGTGTCCAGTTCTGGAGGCTGCATCTCCAAAAGGACACAGAGTGGAGGCGGTTCAGAGAAGGGCAACAAAAATGGTGCAGGATCTGTACCAAAAGCCATATGATGAGAGATTAATGGACTTCAATATGTATACCCTGGAAGAGAGGGGAGAGAGAGAGAGAGGAGGGATATGAAACAGTCTTTCAAATACCTCAAAGGCATAAATAAGGTACAAGAGGGTAGCATCTTTTGGAGAAAGAGATGTTCAAGAACAAGAGGTCATGATATGAGGTTGGAGGGGGGTAGGCTCAGGGGTAATGTGAGGAAGTATTTTTTCACAGAAAGGGTGGTGTACGCATGGAACAGTCTCCCTGCGGAGGTGGTGGGGCCAAAAATGGTAAGGTAATTCAAGATTGCATGGGATAGGCATAGGGGAACCCTAGCGATTGGAAGAGGGGGTAAAATCGGAGAGCAGTTAGGGTCTGCGGTACTGTAGTAGATAGGGAAAATGGGCAGACTAGGTAGGCCAAGCGGTCCTTATCTGCCATCAGTTTCTGTTTCTTACCACTCTAGTTCAAATTTCAGAATAGAAATGGGCTGTCTGTGCAGCCTTGTGGCAGTCACTTGGCATCCATTTTTTCTTCAGTCCTCCTAGCTGTAAAACTGGACAGAAGCAGGTATCTACAGTAAACAAGGTGTTGCCTCTCTATTGGCTGTCCATGGTAAATACTTTTTAAAAATGTTCTAGTAACAGTGTAGGGTCTCCCAGTCCAAGCCCCACAGCAACAGCAAATAGCTTGGTACCCTGCAACAACAAGCTGTTTTGGAGTATTGTCCTGGGTGGTGACATACTTTGGTGATGTTCTGGGGCTCTAATGCCCAAAGGTAAATGCGTCACCGTCAGGCATACAACAGAGAATGCTACTTCTAAAGAGAACATACTCCAAAAGACCAGCTGGCTAACCTGAAATTGGTTGAAATACTGAACTTTGTTAAATCCGTGCTTTATGCTCAGTTAGATAAAAGACTATAATATCAACTTGCCAGTAAGAATGCACATAACCGCTGGTTCTCAACAGTGGTTATCCTACCTACTCTACCCCTGGGGCATCCATCTTACGACCCACTACCTAGCAAAATTCTGCCCGATTCCCTGTAGATAATTTAAACTTGCCAGAAACTCCCTTGGAATCCTTCACCTCCTCCAACTCACCCCCCACCTATTCCTCCACAATCATGCTATTTTTCCCCTCCACCCCATCTCTCCTCACTAGTCCACCCCTTACCACACCCTAACTTTCCACCCTACTTGGCAGATTACTGTGACAATTTCTCAGATAGTCTCACTCTCCTGACCCTCTATTGATGAGGCCCCTTGAGCCAAAGTATCTCTTGACCCTCCACACATACCTGTTCACTCCCCTGACACTCTATTGATGAGGCCCTGCACTGAAGTATCTCTCACCCTGCACACATACCTCTTACTTTTCACCCTGTCCATTCCTTGAAATATTGGCATATATTGCACATTGCTTGCATTGTTGTTATTCTTTCTATTGTTCTGTAGCTCTATAATGTATGGCACTGTATGTATAGTCTTTGAATTACCTGTAAAACCAACTGTTGTCACTGTTATTGTTTTACCTGATGTGGAACCTATTGTAATGAACTTGTTCTCAAAGGTGTTAATCCGAGATCACAATAAGTAAATAAATAAACATAAGATGCTTCCGTAAGTAACTTGTGTGATGGGATCATGCCATGTCCAATTGCTGTGTTCTCATGTATGTTAGTTTATTATGTAATTCATAAAAAGGTCTCATTGTGAAAGCCTGATTTCAAGGGAGTCTGGGTAAAGATCCAATATGGTTTACTGGAGTGGTACGATTCCCTGTGTTTTGGGGTAGGCAACCCTGTAGCTTACTGGGTGGCTTGTCTTTTTCATTCAAACAATATTGCTTTAAAGATCAATTGCAGTGTTTTTAAAATGCTTTTAACGTATTTTATTTGCTCACCATGAGATCAGCCACTCCTTATATATTGCAAGTAATGTTCAGGAATGGTCATTTCTCATATTGAGATGCTATTTTACTGCCTGTCTTTTTTGAAGCTTTCACAGAAAATCTCTCAGTCATTTTCAGACCCGCTGGCAGAAGTTTGGGTGAGTGCTAATTCCATTCAAGCAACAATGACATCATTTTCCTCAAGTTCCTGGTACTGAGCTGCCAGGACCTTGAGGAAAATGATGTCATTGGTACTTGAATGGAATCAGCACTCACCCAAGGTTCCACTATCTGGTCAAAAAATGTCTTGAGAGATTTTCTGGGAAACCATCAAATAGGAGAACATTAAAACAGTATCTGAACATGACAAATGGCAATTTCTTCATTTCACATGTAATAAATAAGGCCTGGTTGTCCTTATGTTAGGGAAAAGGAGTAAAGTTTGTAATTTATTTATAATACAGCTGCAGTTGATCTTTAAGTTGAGAAAGGAATTTGAGCTTCCAGAATATGTTAAATGGGAGGGCCGTTACAGGTTTATGGCAGGCCCATTAAGTCATGCCTGGGTTACTGGAAGCAATTTGCTTTACAGAGGCCTTGGGCCCAGAAGCGGCATGAAGGTGCTGTGAAGTCTAGAGTCCTATTGTCTTAGGACTTCTGCACCTGGACTAGACTAGAGTAATTACAAATTGAGGGAAGCCACTTAAGGTCTAAATGGTTTGCTGTGGGACAGAGGTTGAACAAAGGACCTTGCACTAGAAAAACCAATGGGGAGAGACATGCTGTCTCCAGTCGCAGGCCTTCGGGAGGTGGGGGCACCTGTCTTTCCACACACACACACACACACACACACACACACACCCCCAGCTGAGAAACTCTACAGTTAAAATTTTACATTTAAACATGGCGAGCTAGTTGGTCTTTTCTCAGCATGTGACGAGGTCAGCCTATCCCAGCAAGGAACCCTGAAAGCAGGACTTTCGAACTTTCTTAAAAGAGCATGCTTAGCTAGCCAGATACACTTACTTTTTTTTCAAAGACTCTCCTGGCAGCGACAAGGACTTGGACCCCTGTCTGAATTTCCACCAAAGAGATGGGAGAATCAGCAACCTGCTAAGAACACTTTTCATTTCCAGCAGCTAAGGACTTTTCCAAGGGAGAACTAAAGTATATTCACTAGATTTTAAACAATACTGTATATCTTTTTTGTATATATCCAATTTTCTTTTCTTATCATGTAACCAATATTAAGAAAACTATATAATTTTTTTGTATGATATTTATAGTACTTATTGACAAATTAGTAAAGCTGTTGGCTTACTTTAAACTAACTCTACCAGTGACTGTTGTGTGTGTTGGTTTTGGGGAAAGTTTGTTCAACTATTCTATGCTTGTCTAACGCTCAAGGGCCAGACACTGCCAAAATAGAATCCAGGAAGGGACTCTGTTGCCAAAAGAAGGGGGAATACAAAAGGTCTCACGGAGAAGTCGGGGGGGGGGGGGTTGGACCAGTTCCTGCATACCTCTGGGAGAGAATACGTATATGGTTACAGAGGCACCCTGAATGCCTGTAACTCCTATGTTTTCCACCCACTGTACAGGAACCAAGAAGGGTTCTTTCCCAGGTACAGACTCGAGGTTGTATTTTAACCCCTCACACAGAGAGAGGGGAGCCCTGGGATCCTCTAGCAGATGTTCAGTTGTAAATCCAGCGAATGCCCTAGAAGGAAAGAGGAGGGGTTTCCTGACCCAGTCACAGGGGGATTCGCTGTAGCCAAGGGAATTCTGCCCCACCGAAGCGGGCCTGTAACAACTTGCATGTCAGATGATTAATATAGTAAGTGGTGGCTATTTTTGTGATGTTTCTGTATTCTGATATTTCCACTTTGCTGTTTCATGTAGGTGAGTGGCATGGGACAGTGATGGAAAATTTTTGTGTTCTTTAAAACTGTTCGTGGGGGAAATAAATTGTATTATCAAGGATACAGTAAACTCAAATCAAGCCAGCACATTACATAAAGATATACCTGATATTTCTTAGTAAATAACTGCTCTGTTCATGACCACTATGCAACATGCATGTATGTGAACATACATGAAGCAAGTGTGCATGGCAAGTCCGAGCAGCATGCATGAAGTGCATGCAGCTGCATGCATGGATGGCCCATGCAGAGCTGCCTACAGTTGTGCTATGCATGGGTGGAGGGGCATGGGCACGTAACTGCATGCACACTACCCACACAGGCTCATGCATGATGGCATGTATGGCAGTCCAGCATGTGGTGTAGTGCACGAAGCCCTACAGCAGGTGAAGGGCTGCCATAAGCACCTGTGCAGCATAGCTGCAAGATGCACTACATGGAGTTTAGGTGCCAAGGGAAGAGGCACGAGTGTTGCTACACATTATCTCAAAGCAGCACTGCCCCCCAAGCATGGGCTACGAAGCACCCCACACACTGCACATGACACAGGGGTCATGTAGGGAGGCCCTCAGGACAAATGTGTCCAGGAGATGCAGGGGACAAGTCATACAAAACACACACAAAAGGGTCCTAATTCACAACCCCAGCCTGCCGCAACAGGATGACCCACCAGTGATGGATCCACTGTGCATCGGATGGCAGATATCAGACTTGCCACGGACATGCCAGCAATCAGTACTCCTTGCCACACTGGCATGTGTGTGGATGACAGAGCAGCACAGATGTTGCAAAGCACAGTCACCTACCTCATGTCAAGGACACCCATACCTGAGACACCGGACCCGATTTTACAAAGAGGATGCAGCAAGCCCTGCTTACAATGCAAAGGGGGTCATGGATGTGCCAAAGCCCCTCGGACACAGACTGATCCAGTTTTCAAAGGGGTGGTGCATTTGCGATTTTCCCCCCACTTTACAGCACCTTGCACCAAAGGGTTGGCGCAAGTGCCACGATCCTGGATGCAAGGGTAGACCAGGGATATGGTGGTCTAACTCCCTTGTGACCTGGGTTCTGGACTTGCGGCTGGCATTTGCAGCACACATATTTGAAAATTCCGCTTGCCGCAAGGTGTGATGCAAGTTGTCACTTGTGTCACACACCCTGCTGTCCGGTGCACTGCCCACCATGTCTCAGGTTTGGCAAGTGGTTGCAGTGGATAGCAGAGTGGCAGAATGATGTCACAGCTGTCCTGACCATACCCTGGCCACACCTAGATGTCCCTGGTGCCAGCCCCCCCCCCCACAGACCACAGACCAGTAGCTTCCCTCACCCAACCACAGCACAGCAGCACCTCCCAGAAAGAAGGACTAGGATACGGGATGGCATAAAAAACTTTACTTGCACACTGCATAAGAAAGCGCTATGGTGTACAACAAACAAAAAGCAAAGGCTCATGGACAGGACATATAGCAGAAAATGAGCATGCACTGTGCATGAATTATAAAGTCCACAGCAAGCAGATGGTGGGGTGTGGTGGGCTTCAGCTAAAACTACCCCATCTCCATTGAATCTTCACTGGATACGAGCAGTGTAGCCCAGATTCGGCCTCGCCACACCAGTGCCAGCCAGTGCAACAGACCTCTGCAGCCCTGCAATGAGAAGAACACGGAGGGAGGGCAGCCATAAGCAGGATACACATGCAGGGACGGGCATGTACATGTGCCACAGACAGGTACCCAACCTTCCCCAGCACCTACCTTTGAGGGCTCAACTACCCTCCACATCTCCCCCACCTTGTCTTTGTGAAAGATGTCTCTGCTTCTGACCCACAGGGTGAAGAAATGTGGCAGTGGCTGCCGCCAGACCACCACCACCCTGGCACCATCTGACTGCTCCCACTTCACCAGGGCCATCTCATCAGCTTGTCCACATTGCTCCTGTGGGAGACAAAAATGAAACAAAAGTAGATGTACGGTCCACACCTCACATGAAATGCATGCAGCATACACCCTGTAGGTTGAATACCCACCTGGAGTGGTACCTCCACTTCCCATAATTTGTCCCCCCCAGAATTTCCGAATAGCACCTCTCGAACACCCTTCACAGCTTCTGTGGGTATGCTCCAACGGTGCTGACTTCTGACATACAGCGGTAGTTGCTGCCTCCAACTGCTGCCATCTTGTTACCTGAATGTGACCTGCATGGCCTGGTGATGCCCTTGTAGTGCATGTTGTGCACCACATAGGCGTGGACTGCCCACACCCATTTAAAGGTGCACATGTTCATTGTGGAGGGCTGTGCACCATAGGTAGCCATGTTGACACCTGCACATCTGCCATCAGGTGGGCCACCATGTGTTGCAGAATGTGTCCAAAGATGCTGATGAATGCCATTCTGCTGGATGCCAAGGTGGAGCAACAGTGGCAGGGGGGTCTGGGTTCATGGACATGTGTCTTCAGGCCATGTCTGTATGCCCTTTCCATATGTGACATGCACTGCATTGAGCAATTCCGGTTTGATCATACCACCATTGCCCACCTGTGCCACCTTGTATGAGACCACGTACACCTCATGCCCAACAGCCCCAGGCACTGTCCGTGGAAACAAAGTTGCTCTGTGCGATCTCCTACTATGCCACTGGCTCATTCCAGAGGTTGACAGGGGATGTCATGGGTGTCAGCCAGTCATCAGTGTACAGGGCACTGGTGCAGGACACTGATGACCTGCTGCACCATGTACATGACCACATCATATTCCCAACAGCTGCTGTGGACATACAGGCTACAAAACAAGCATTTTGAGCCAAGCATGGCATGCCAAATGTACTGGGGGTGATAGCAGCCATGTAGTGATTGTGGCACCAACGGTGAATGAGGAGGCATACAGGAACAGGAAGGGACACCACTGTATTAACTGCAAGGTAATGTGCAACGCAGTGGGTATCATCACTAACGTGTGCCAAGTACCCCAGCTCCTGCCAGAACACTTGCATCTTCGTCGGGTCCAGACTATGTGCCCTACTCACTGCACCTGGGTGGAGGAATGGCTGATTGGTGAGTATACACCTGCAGCATCTATGCCAGCCATGCAGCTGGCTTGTCACAGGTCCTTAGAGTGTTTGTTCTTCACCCTCTGCATAGGTGATAGTGGATACTCACTATGGCCATTACTGATAACACTGTCCCTGAAGACACACTGCGCTGCAGAGGAGGCATACGATGCTGCCCACATGAGGACACTTGCCGTCATCGAGAGAACCATAGGGATGATGAAGATAAGGTTCCGGTGCCTTCATCGGACAGGTGGCACAATGCTGCTAGCCCCTGGAAAGGCATGCAAAGTGTTCATGGAATGCCCCATGCTCTACAGTATTGCTGTACACCAATGTGTACCCATGCCGCAGGACAGACAGAGGAATACCTCGCCGGGTGATGACAGGGGTGATGGATGACCAGGCTGTGCTGCTGATGTAATGAGTAGACATGCAGCATGCAATGTCCTTATACAGGGGTCATTCTGCCATTGGGGGTCTGTGATTATGGGTCATACTGCTGACTGTGGGACATGAGTGCCACACATGGAGGAGCAGGCAGTGTGGGGTGTACGGGGCCGACGGTGCCCGGCTGTGTCTGAGAAGGGGTGACTGGGTGGGGCACTGTGATGATAACCGGCTGTGGGTGCTCCCTGCCCTAGGGAGCACAGGTGTGCAGGGCAGCCTGTGTCGAGGAGGGAAAATGTGCAGGGCTGTATGGTGGGGGTGTGTACCATTGGACTGTGTTGGTGCTTGTGTGCAACAGTGCTGTGTGTGTGGAGCAACAGTGCTGGGTGTGTGGTGTATGGTGCTCAATTCACTGTTCCATGTACTGTTGTTGGGCCAGTTGAGTGGAGGAGTATGTCAAGGTGCCATGTTGCTTCTGGTGCCTTGCCACCACCACGTGAACAGTGGTCAGTCTGTGTGACTGACCCCTGCAGTGGCTGTGTGTCTGCTTGCTCCAGAGGTGTGCCGCTCCTTGTGGGTTCCTGCATGGATGTGTCAGTGTCCACCACCTTTGTACCTGGGAGGGATGGCTGGTAGCTGGGCAGTGTCGGTCCCCTGTAACATGGCTTCCGGGGGGCTGGCGGGTAACTGTGGTATGGTGTCCGGCTCTGCACTGGACACTGTGTTGTGGACTAGTGACAGCTGGGACACTGTATCCTGTTGTGGCTGCCTCTGCTGCCCCCGGATAGCATGTGTTCCGTTATCCTCTCAAGGAGGTCGCCCAGTCTGTCATTGCCCAGCCACATGCCATAAACCTCATCTGTAAGGCCCAGGAGTGCCTCTGTGTTCCTTTTCTGTGCCTCCAGCCTCTCCCATTCAAGCTGGCGCACCTCAGTGTAATATGTATGGAGGACACCAAGTGTGCGGGTCCTCAGTGGTTGGATGGTTGGTTAGGTTGAAGGGACCTTGTCCCCACAGTCCTATATCGGTGCAGGGGTAATGGTACTGGCCCACTTTGTTACCCTCTATGGGGCACAGTCCCTGACAAAGCCCCATGAGATGAAGACCTGCCTGTGGCTTGACATACAGGCAGCCATCAATGCAGCTGGTCCAGAGGCACAGACACTAGCTGCCATAAAGCACAAATGGCATGGACCTAAGGATCTAAGGTCCTGTGACAAGCCAGCTACATGGCTGGCATAGATGCTGCAGGTGTATACTCACCTATCAGCCATTCCTCCACCCGGGTGCAGTGAGTAGGGCACATAGTCTGGACTCATCAAAGATGCAAGTGTTCTGGCAGGAGCTGGAGCTGGCCATTGTGTGGTGGTTTGTGTGGGCTGTACAACCTGTTGTGCCATTGATATACAGGCAACACCGTGGGGCGGCCTGGCTGTCCATGGGGACATTGTCATTGTCCTCCTCTAACTCCTCCACCGTCCACACTTGTGTGTTCTCCAGGTTAGTCTCGGTGTCTACAGGATGCCTCTGTCTCCTGCTCTGTACCTGGGGGTGACACGATGAATATGTATTGCTTACAGCTGCCCTGCTCAAATGTGGGCATTCACTGGTGTTGTACATGCATCCTATGGGTCCCCCACCTCTGCCATTCTCCTGTCCCAGTCTTCTGTGTGTGGCACATGCTGTAGTGTGCCAGGTGTCTCAGTGTCTGTAGAGTGTAACACATGAGTGTTAATGGTACCGTGGCATACAGACCCTTCCGTTCCTAGTCCCTGCAAGGTGTTACATACCTGGCACTGTGTCCATGCCCTCTACCTACCCCTGCAGGGCCTCCTCTGTGAGGGTGTCTGCTACCATTCTCTCCGGGGGGGGGGTTAGGGTGTGCCCCTGTGTTGGTGACCCACTGCCCATTCCTAGATACACGTGTGTGCCTGCTGCCAGCTTTTCTTTGATGGCTGACCACAGATCATGCCATTTGTGCTTTATGTCAGCTAGTGTCTGTGTCTCTGGACCAGCTGGATTGATGGCTGCCTGTATGTCAAGCCACAGGCAGGCCTTCATCTCGTGGGGCTTTGTCAGGGACTGTGCCCCATAGAAGGTGACAAAGTGGGCCAGTATGTTGTTCAGCATGGCCACCACTTGCCCACCTGTGAAGTTTGAGGACCATGATCATCTCTCGCCTTGGGTCGGGACACATCCATGGCGCTGTCTGCCACTCTGTCCAGTTCCTCTATTCCTTGGTGGTGGACGGGTAGGTTGTGCATGGCTCTTACTTCCTCTTCCATTGCCTGCACCCTGTTTACTATCCTATATTCATTTCTGCAGGTCCACGCAGGGCAGCATGGTTGCCCACATATGGTGGAGTCAAGGGGCGGGTCAGCGTATTCTGGGCCCACCCAGTCCACACCGTGGGGCCTGTGTGTCTCCCTTGGTCATGCCCCCCCTCTTAGCATGACCTGTATCCCAGTTAGTACATTGCATGCTGTTTGGCTGGCTTGCATGCCACATAGCTGCACACCGGCATTACAACTCCTTTGGGCACAATTTATGCCCCTCCATGCATAGAGCCCAAAAAGAAGCTTTTAGTAATGAGTATATTTGTTATGTCATACAGCTTTATAGAGCCTGTGAGAGATGTTTCTTACTGAATAAGATGGCCATCTCATGTTGTTTTGGTGCACACTGAGAAGTTTCGTCAGCCCAAACAGCATGAGATGATGCTGTTATTCAGTTAAAGACATTCCTTGCTGGTGCTATAAACATACAGTTTATAAATCAGTCAAGTTTCCAGAAGTGACATATTACATGTAAAATGAGATCAGAAGTGATTTTCAAACTAGTAGTTTATAATGGTCCCACTTACAGGAATGAAATGTATTCCTCCATCCACAATTAAAAGGAAACATCCATCTGGAATTGAACTCCACCTCAGTGTGAGACAGGGCCTGATTAGCATTTTGGCAAATAGAACTTTTGTTTTTACTTATGGTCTGTTAAGTAATTAAATTTTTTTCTGGTTGATCTTGCCATCCCTCCTACCAGCATTCTGATTGTAAGCGCCCCCAGTTGCACACCCACAACCTCCCGTGGCTGTCCCAAGAATGACATATCAGCCGGGGAGGAACCACAGGAGCGTGCATGGTGTTCCTGTATAAACGGAGCTATTAATAGCTCCAGTTTGTCATTTACATGTCCCGGTGCTATGCCGAGACCAGGTATAGATTGGCAGACGACGGCAGTTCTTATTACGAAAATGCTAATCAGGCCCTGCCTCACAGTGAGGTGTGGCCCGATTCCAGGTGGACGTTTTCCTTAAACGTACCCTGAATAAACATTGTGTAGGAAAACTGTTTTGTATTGTTTTCTTTTTACAGACATTTTATACAGTTCTCTTTTTTTATTTCTTTACTCTTTATGCTCCTTTCTCATTCCCTGACCCCTGCCAGATGTGCTCTCCCAACCCATCACCCATCTTCTGCCAGGCTTACCTCAGCCACCACACATGGCGGGCCATCAGGAGAGGAACCAGATCCCCTTCAGAGACCAACATCCAGCATGTGGCAGAGAAAGCCAGGTGGGGGCTGTGGGGCCTGCAGTGATCTAGCATCATCCTATCAGGGGCTGTTTTCCCCACAGTGTTCTTCCCCACCCAAGGTGAAAAATCTGGGCACTATCATTGATGATGGACTGACACTTGAGGCTCAGCTGTCATCTGGAGTGGTTTTTAGCACCTGAGGGATGTCGCCCAGATCAAAACCTTGGTTCCACCTGATGACCTGCCCTCACTGGTACACCCTTTCATGACATCTAGACAACTACTGTAATGCTCTTTACCTTGGGGTCAGTGGAGAGGTTCTCTGGCACCTGCAGCTGGTGCAGAACGCAGCAGCCAGGTTGCTGACAGGCCTTCCGAGGTCTTGTCATGTGACCCCAGTTCTGCATGATCTGCAGTGGCTGCTGGCTAGGTGAAGAGCCATCTTCAAAGTGGGCTTGCTGACCAATAAGGCCTTATATGGATTGGGCCCTGGCTACCTGAGTGCCCTTCTGACTCCTATCTGCCCACTCTGCTCCTCTACCGAGGGTTCCTAGCGATTCCCAGGGCTCGTCTGAAGACCTCTGGAGATCGATCGTTTGAGGAGGTGGGCCCTATACTATGGAATTCGCTCCCAAGATCTTTGAGGGAGGCCCCATCGGTGGAGGTGTTTATGCCGGGTCTGAAGGCACACCTGTTTAGAGACCACCAACAATGCAAACAGGTGGCTACTAAGCAAAAAATGGAGCCAAACATACAGGTGTACTTACTCAGAGCAGACAGTAGGTTTGCGTGAAAAACGTTCAGCTGTTTGTGGGAAGGGGCACATCTTAGCTGTTCAGAAAGGTTGTGAGGTAGATTACTTCACTGCCATGGGAAATGGATCTTTCTTTTCTTTTCTTTGTTCCTCTGAAGGACATCACATGTGTTCTCAGTTGTAGTTGGGGGGGGGCAAAATACTCCACTCTGGAATTGGCCTGACGTTTCGCATGTTATGTGTTTTTTCAAAGGGCTTCTTTTTTCTTTCTCTTAATTTAGAAGTTGGTGAACTTGTTTGCCTTCTAAATTGGCTGGTTCTTTGGTACTTTCCATTGTTTCCCACCTCTGTAGTTCCTTTGACCTGTGTAAGACTTCAGGTTTTCACAAACCCAGCTTCTACTTTGGATTTTCCCGCGTTCCTCCGTAGTTCCTTTAAAATGTACCAGACTTCCAGTTTTCACTAACCAAGCTTCTGCTTTAGATTTCCTGCATGGCTTGTTTGGCTGGTCGCTTCCACTTCCTACTTGCTTATTTTGTTTCTGGAGAAACTTGCAGTTTATGTCTTGCCGTTTAACTGGTGTCTCTCCTTGACCTCCTGTTCCTCGCATATTAGCTGTGCCTAGCATTCTATGTGCAATAAAAAGGTTTTTTATGCAACTATCCTGCGAATTACATGAATTTTTAAGCCAGCAGTGATGTGTAGCCATGCTGCCATCTGCTCTGAGTGAGTCCACCTGTTTAGAGAGGCATTTGCAAACTGTCTGTAGCCTAGAATTAGCTAAATCATTTTATTTTAAATAGTTTTTTATTTAGATTTTGTTGTTGATCGTGTATTGTTGTCTTTGACTTATGCATGGTATTTTATATTGCTATTTACTCTAATTCTTGTCTGCATATATAGCACCCAGAGCCTCCGGGATAGGGTGCTTGATAAATAAACCTTTACTTACTTACCCTTTTGGACAGCAACATTAATGCGTGATGCATGCATGCAATGAGCATGTGATTCACCTCAGCCAGCCTTTCAGTCCCTTCCATTACCATCCCAAAACTGTCTTTAGGACACTCCTCTAGTTCCCCCAGATACTTCTGCATTCTCTATACCCACTCCTGTGTATCCATGCAGTTGCAGATTTTGGTGTTATCCACCCTCCCCTCCAGTTCCTGAGCAACGTCTGTTATGGTGACATTGAAGAGGACAGAACCCAGTACCGAGCCCTGTGGTACTCCACTAGTCACTCTTTCATCCTCTGAATGACTGCTGTTTACCACCACCCTCTTCCTCATTTCAACTAGTTAAATACCAGCTCACCACCTTTTCTCCTCCACCCCCAGGCTGCTAAGTTTCATTATCAGCATCCTGTGTGGTACAGTGTCAAAGGCCTTACCAAAGTCCAAATAGGCCACATCCACTGCCTTCTCTTGATCCTCCTCCCTAGTTACATAGTCAAAGACATATGTGAGATTTGTTTGACATGACCTCCCCCTTGTGAAGCCATGCTGACAGTTGTCCTGTAGCCCATTTGTCTCTAGATACTTCATCAGTCTGTCCTTCAGCAGGGACTTAATTAATTTCCCCACCACTGAGGTGAGGCTGACTGGTCTGTAATTGCTGGCCTCCTTTCTGCTGCTGCTCTTGTGCAGAGGGACCACATTGGTGTTGTAGGGACTTAGGTCAGGAAGCCTAGGCAGACCAGGAGAAGTTATAAAATTTGCAAGTAGCATTTTATTATTATCAATAACAATAAAACAGAAAAAAATAAAATTGTATGGAATAGTGTTTCATAAAGGCAGTACAAACAAAAAAGTACATCTGAGTCTTTGCTCTAGTTATATAAGATGTTTTTGCATGGCAGTTCAAACTCTGCATCCTATTCTTGTAAGTTACATCTCCTGTTAACCACAAAATGTATCAAAACTTTGTAATTTTTTTTTTCTGAGGCCAGTCTGAAGAGCACATCTGGTCCTAACAGGCACGACAAAATGATACATTTTGTCCCAGAGCTGGTTTCCTATTGACAATTCTGTAAACAAGCTTGAGGAAATAAAAATGTATCTCAAGGTCAACTCCTTGTGTTACAGATTGTTATCTTTTCTAGTAAATCCAAACAACTTTTTGCAGTCATTTCAACAAGATAATTATCTATGGTTGCAAACCAAGGGATTCCAGTTTCACAGAAGGATTCACATATATTTGTTTAACTACAAAGAAGCAATGGGAGAAAGAAAGAATAGAAACAGCAAGTGACGAAAGGGAGATAACAGGGAAATTGTAGGACCAACAGAGTGGCCAATTCCTAGGTGCTACAAGAAAAATTTGATTGCTCAATTAGACAGAGAAGAGATAACCAAGAGGCAGAATAGGAGAGGACAAAATAGATCCTTGCTTTTAACTGTCTTTGCATAACAAATGGGACAGGGTCTTACCAACTCTATCAAAATTGGCTCTCCTTCAGTCCACTGGAACCACCTCAGTCTCCAATGAGGTGCTGAATAGTGTTACCAGAGGCGTGGCTAGCACCGTACTCAGTTCCTATAGTGCCCATGTGTGGATCTCGTCAGGCCCCATTGCCTTGTTTTCCTTTAGGGCTTCCAATCCGCGGCGGACTTTCTTCTGTAAATGGACTTGTGTCCACTCCCCCCTTCTCCTGGTGCTTGCTAATGCATGTCGGTCTGTCCCCTTCCCCTTCCACTGTGAAGACCAATCAGAAGTATTCGTATTCATTTAAAATTGTAGCTTTTTCTTAGTCTTCTTCTGCACAGTCACCAGCCCCCTAGTCTCCTGATCCTCACTATAACACCCCTTGCTTTCCTTTTTTGCTAATGTACCTGAAGAAAGTCTTGTCCCCATTTTTGACCTCCAGGATAATCCTCACCTCAGTCTGAGCCTTAGCAGTCCTTGCCCTCTTTCCTGCCTCCCTTTGTTTATCTAGACATAACTCACTGTCTACCTCTGTTTGAGTCTCCTTGTATTCCTAAAAGCTGTTTTTTTTTCCTCCGGTGCTGCCTAGCTAACTCCTTGGAGAACCACAGAAGCTTATTTCTCCTCTTACCCTTGCTTACTACCATCAGTCAGCTTGTTGTTACCTTAATTATTCCTCCTTTATTATTTTTCATTGTGTCTCTACTCCCCCCCCAAATATTTACTAAAGCAATCTCCCACTCCCATTTCTTTAAAATCTGCTCTCCTGAAGTCCAGAATCTCCATCCTAGTGTGGCTTCTCTCCTGTCCAATGTGTATGCTAAACCACACAATGATCATTTGTACCCTGGGGACGACCCACTGTGATATCTGCAACGCTGTCCCTGTGTGTAAGTACCAGATCCAGCACTGCCCTATCTTTAGTGGGATTGGTAACTAGCTTCCTGAGAAATGCTCATTGCAGGGAGTCTAGGATGATGCTGCTCCTAGCTGTAGCTGCAGCCAGGATGTTCCAGTCTACATCTGGCAGATTCAAGTCCCCCATAATTACTACTTCCTGTTTGCTTGCCATTCTGCCAGTGGCCTCCCCCAAAACACTGCCCACCTCTTCCCCTGTGTTGGTGGTCTGTACACCACCCCCACATGGATAAAGGCCCCGGACCCTGTCTTTAGGCCAACCCATAGAACCTCCAGTCCCTCCTTTTCCCCACTGTGTCCTTGTATCTCCATGACCTTCATACCTTCCCTTGCATATAGAATACCTCCCCCTTTCCTCCCAACCCTATTCTTTCTAAACATGTTGTAACCTGGTATGGCCACCTCCCAGCTGTGGTTGTTGGTGCACCATGATTTTGTGATTGCCACCAGATCCAGGTCCACCTCCACAATGGTAGCCTCAAGGTCAGGAATTTTATTTCCTAGGCTGCTTGCGTTGGCACACAAGGCTCTCCACTCCTTTTGTCCCTCCCTGCCCCTACTTTTCCCTCCCTTCTCGAGTCTATCTGTTTCCCTTCTCATTTTGCTGGTATGCTTCACCCCCTTTATGTCCTCCTATCCACCTTAGTTTTTTCCTCAGCCTTAGATCCACCTCTTGACCCTCCTGTCCTTTCCCCTCCACTCCCCTCTACCCATGGGAAATTTATTTCCACTGGGCTTTTCCTTCTTGATGCACCATTTACTGAAGGGGGAATTCACTGCCTCCCTCACTTCTACTGCCCTCTCCCTTGGCTAGTTTAAATGTCATCAAAGTAGCATTTAAAACTTCCACCCAGGACTGCTTTTCCCTTCCTGGATGAATGGAGACCATCTCCTTTGTACAGGCCTTTATCCCCCCAGGTAGGACCCCAATCCCCAATGTAGCCAAATCCTCCTCCCCGCACCATGCCTTCAACCAGTCATTGAGGACCATGGTGCAGTGTTCCCCCCCCCCCGGCTGTGCATAGGTAGCACCTCAGTGAAGGCCACCTGCTTCAGGCCCTTCCCCTGCTCCCTATACCTATCCTGCACCACCCCTATTACATCTCTTGCCACATCATTTGTTCCCAGATGGACAATGACATCCAGCTTCTCTCCTGCCCCACTGCTCTAGCAATCCTGAGAATGCACTCCCCATTGCTCTGTGCCAAGGTGACAGGTAGGCACCTCAGCTCTCTCCTTCCTTGCCATGGTGTTCCCAAAACTACCTCCCAATGTTCGAGTACCCCACCAGAAGATGCTTCCTCTTCCACTGGGGTTCTTTGCTTCCCACCTTGGGGCCTCCACTCTGAAGAATCCCCATATTCTCCCTTGCTACCACCATGGGTACTTCTTCTCAGCAGTCCTGTCCCACCAGAGTGGTGAAAGAGTTGTGTAGTGGTACTGGCTGAGGAATGTGTTCCCTTCTACTCACCCTCCTGGAGTCCACCACAGTCCAGCCGTCCCTTTTTCTTGGCACTTTCTGAGGCAACGGTGGCAGACTTGATGGTCCTTGGATGGTGGAAGAGGTCCCCCAAATCCTAGTCAACTCAGCCCCAAATCTAGAGACCTCCTTCCTCAGCCCTGAGAGGTGCATGCATATGAGGCAGCACCTCAGTCTCCAAATGGACTCCTTGAAGACTGCCGCTCCACAGCCACTGCACTGCCCCTCTCCCATCATTCCCAAATCTACTGTCTCTCTGACCCGAAAAATAACTTATGCCCTTACCCCAGATAGGGTGTTTTTTTATTTCTCTTCTTTTGTTTGTATTACCTCTTGTTTCTACACCCTAGGTAGGTTACTGAACTGTTTACTGCTCGAACTTTAATCATTAGCCTATCCCCATTGTACCCTTATCCTAGGTAGGGTGTTATTAGTTTTATCCTAGTCCCACTAAATCCCTTTATATTCCTACCCTAGATAGGATGTTACACCTATTCCCAGTTATGGTCTGCCATTTACCTTCCACCATTCCCTGCAGTGAATGTTACAATGTGAGTGACCAGGTGCCTTACCTTAGTTGACCAGCAGAGTTTCCTGCTTCCCTGTGGCCTCTTGTGGATGCTTGTTGATGTCTAAGATGCCAGTCTCTACACCTGTTCCACTCCTTCACTGTTCCACTCACTTGCTGGGACATGAACATGTGTGGGACACATTAGGAGTGTCTGAATTTATATAGGGTTCTGGGCTTCAAGGATAACCTTGAATGGCCACTCTCAGTCATGTGGCTGGTGTTCCTCCTCTCCCTCTGCAGCTTCCTGACTATCCCCCACTCCAAAACTCCTGCCAACACAATAGCCCAGTAAAATGAAGAAAAATGTTTAAACTGGAGTACCTTTACCTGATTACAAGGCCCCCAAGCTCCGCTGAGTGCTCAGACCTCTCAGATGAGTTCAGTGCAGTTGCAGCAGACACTTCGAAGAGTGGGGTTGTTCTAGATGCCCTACAGGGGGCATGCCTTAGATAACTAGTATTGGAGCCCACTCGAGAGGGAGCAATCTTAGACCTGGTTCTCTCAAATGGAGATGAAGAGAGGATCACAGATGTAAGTGGGTAGCCATCTGGGAACTAGCGACCATCGAACAGTATGGTTCACAATAAACACAGCAATAGAGTCAAGCCATACAAAGGCAAAAGTACTGGACTTTAGGAGGCTGACTTTGCCAAAATGGTGAGTGCCTAAGGAATGCACTAGCAAATGGGCAGGAAGGAGGGTGGAAGAACAATGGGGAATAATAAAACTGCCATCACAGAGGTAACAAGCCTTTGTGTGAAGCAAATAAACAAACGAAACAATGTAAGAAACCACTATGGTTCTCAAAAAGTGGCAGTGAAGGTTCAAGAGAAAAAAAGCATTCAGGAAGCACAAGGAATCACAGAAGGAGCAGGACAGAGAACTGTATCAGTTAAAACAAAAGGAAGCTGGGAAGGCAGTCAGAACAGCAAAGGCCCAAACTGAGGAAAGATAGCCAACTCAGTTAAGAAGGGGATAAAACCTTTTATAGGTACATCAGGGAGCGAAGGAAGACCAAGGGAGGGATAGTGAGGCTTAATAAAGGGGAGGGAGGTGGGCAGAGGGTGACTGTGAAAAGGCAGAGATACTAAACAAATATTTTTGCTCAGTATTTACAAATGAAGAGGGGGAGGTACCTAAAACAAACAGAAACACTCTGGATACAGAAGTTGATACCAGCCCATTTACAGAAGAAAGGGTTCTGAAAGAACTCTTAAAACTGAAGGTGGACAAAGCAATGGGGCCTGATGGGATTCATCCCAGAATTCTAAAGAACTAAAGGTAGAACTAGTGACACCACTGACTACCCTCCTTAACAAATCATGGGAGGATGGGGTGGTACCTGAGGACTGGAGGAGGCAGATATGATTCCCCTTCATAAAGTGGAGCAAGGCAGAAGCAGGAAACTACAGACCTGTTAGTTTAACCTCAGTAGTAGGGAAAATGATGGAATCACTTCTGAAGGAAAGAATTGTCGAGTATCTAGAGGCCAGAGGGCACAGGACCCAAGGCAGCATGGATTCACAGTGGGAAGGTCATGCCAGACAAATCTGATAGATTTCTTTGACTGGGTGACCAAAGTAGTAGATCAGGGAGGGCTGTGGACATGGCCTACCTAGACTTTGTAAGGCATTTGACACAGTCCGCTTTACAAAGATTAATATACAAGTTAGCCAGCCTGGGAGTGGGTCCCAAGATGACAGCCTGGGTAAAGAATTGGCTGGAGAATAGGACACAGAGGTAATAGTAAATGGAGTCCACTCTGAAGAAAGGGGGTTACTAGTGGGGTACCACAGGGTTCAGTATTAGGACGGTCCTCTTCAATGTCTTTATAAGCGACATTGCAGAGGGACTGGAAGAAAAATATGTCTCTTTGCAGATGACACAAAGATCTGCAACAGAGTTGATCACAAGGTGGGGTGGAAAGGATGACAAGGGACTTGGCAAGGTTAGAGGAATGGTCAAATGCATGGCAGCTTAGATTCAATGCTAAGAAGTGCAAGGTAATGCACCTGGGAAACAAAAACCCAGGGGAAGAGTACACAATGGGGGGTGAGATACTAACAACAACAAAAATGGAAAGGGACCTGGGGGTAGTCATATCAGATGACCTAAAGGTGGGCAAGCAATGTGAGAGGGCAGCAAGGAGGGCTGGGGGGATACTGGGATGCATAGGGAGAGGCATCACCAGTAGAAAACAGGAAGTTATTATCCCTCTGTACAGACAGCTGGTGAGACCCCATCTGGAGTATTGCGTGCAGTTCTGAGACCCAATCTCCATAAAGACATAGACAGGATGGAAGCTGTCCAGAGGAGGCAACTAAAATGGTGTAGGGTCTGCACGGAAGACATATGAAGAGAGACTTAAGGAGCTTAATATGTATAGTCTCGAGGAAAGGAGGAGAGGGGACATGATAGAAACTTTCAAGTACCTCAAGGAATCAACAAAGTCCAAGAGGGTAGCATCTTTCAAAAAGAGGTGTGCAAGAACAAGGGGCACAATTTGAAGATGGGGGCGGCTCAGAGGTAATTTAAGGAAGTATTTTTCACAGAAAGGGTTGTGGATGCATGGAACGCCTTCCAGAGGAGGTTATGGAGTCAAAAACAGTGGTGGAATTCAAGCATGCATGGGACAGTCATAAGGCAATTCTAGGGGTTGGGGGTAGGAAGAAGTAGGCTGCTGGTTAACTAGGATCTGCAGCTTATCCATTAGGTATGAAAATGGGCAGACTGGGTGGGCCAAGCGGTCCTTATCTGACGTCAAATTCTGTGTTTCTATGTTTCTATGAAAACTGCGCTGAAAATCAGGATGCTTTCACTTTTTAAAGCACAGTTCTGGGCTTCCTGGTTAGCCTCATTGTCCATGCTTAGTCATGTGGCTGGTGTTCCTCCCCTCCCTCTGCAGCTTCCTGACCAGCTGCCTCCCCCCGAAACCCCTGCCAGCAGTACAATAGCTCTGTAAAATGGAGAAAAAGTTTAAACAGGATTTCCTTCACTTGATTACAAAGCCCCCAAGCTCCAGTGAGTTCTTCAACCTCTCAGCTGAAAACCATACCAAAAGTCAGGTTTTTTCCACTTTTTAAAGCTCAGTCCTGGGCTTTCTGGATATCCTTGATTATCCGCTCTTAGTCATGTGACTGGTGTTCCTCCCCTCTCTATGCAGCTTCCTGACCAGCCCTCCCAAAACCCCTGCCAGCAACACTCTCGGCTGAAAACCAGCTGCCAATTGGAAATGATTTCCTTTCCTCTTTAAGTTCTTTTTTTTGTTTGTTTGTTAAAGAATGCATCCCTGCACCCTTGTGCTGCTGAAGTCGAATGTAACACTTCAAGATATCATATGAGATGCCAGCTTTACTGTACAAAGTTCAAAAGGTCCTGTGGTTCTTGATGCTGTTAGGCTAAAATCACATAAGTGATTTATAATGTGGTTTAAAGGTCTATATACAGTAATTGACTTCAGTTGTTCCAACTGTAAGATGAAATGCAAACAAATCATGCTTTTAATGGTGTTAATGAAAGCTCAGTAACTGTTCCCCACAGCTTTGCAAACCACCCACTGTACTATGTCTCAAGAAGTGTTATTCAGTAGTGAGAAAAACAGTAACATATGCTTCCATTTCCTACAAGTACCGTCTAACAAAGTGAAAACTGTAACTACTCAAGGGTGGTATTGGCATCAGAGTTTAAAGAGTGTGACTAATGTACAGCTGGAGCTCATCCATCGACTTGCTGTCCTTTCAGATCCAATAACCTTTATTCCACAACTTAAACCCCCATTTAAGCATAAAGGGTGCAGAGTTTCAAAGGTAGCCCTCATATAGGCAGTCCCCCCAACATGTGTATCCATTCTTAGATGCAGTATTTAAACCAAGTTGGCCACCGGTCAAAAAAACTATTAAATAACTGCCTGCCACAGAACATGAGGAGGGGATTGCCACATTTGCACAGGAGTTGTGTGACTTTTGTAATATGTGCTTATGTCAGCCCTGTCTGTATAAAAGGACATAATACTGAAACTGAATAATCTGTTTTGGACTGACAATAATTTGGCCTCCAGCTATTTCTAAATCAGCTCAGACATTTACTTTTTATTTAACAAACAAAAAAAAAGATATTGCTACTGTAAGCAATTAATAAGTAACGCAGATGACTACAGCAGAGATATACATGCAATTGTTGGGGATCGCTCAGTAGCTCTAAAAATGGCCAATCGTCGAACCTTCTGTTGGACTTTTGGAAGTATCCTTCCGAAAGTCCAATGGAGTTTGAAACCCTCCACAATGATTGGCCGCTACGGAATAAAAGCCGCACTATTTCAGCTGTTACTTCCACATTCTGTGGTGTGAACTGCGCATGCATGACTCGCGTGCATGCACAGTTCTACTGGCGTCATCATGTTGCGAATGGCATACTGCTATTCACTGCAACTGTGCATGTGCGAGTGCTGTGCATGTGTAGTTGCGTCGCCACTGCCGCCAGCACGGTAACAAAGAAAACACACTGATATCAGGGTCTCAATCCCGTGCTCAGTATTATGTAGCCCCAATCATGTGGCACACTGGGAGCCTATCCCAGTGTGCCCAAAAAGCTTTTCCCCTGCTGACGCCGAGGTCCCCAATCCCGTGTAGGCATTGTCGTGCTCCACCCCCACTCGTGTCACACTGAGGCCACCCAGTGTGCCCAAATGTTTTTTCCCCTGACTACATCAGGGATCCCCAATCCCTGTGCCTGCATTATGTCACCCCCCACTCATGTGGCACACGGGAGCCCACCCCAGTGTGCCCAAATTTCTACTTTTTTGTTTACCTGTAAATAAATAAAGCAGTCCCCTGAATGTTTTCCATTTTTTATTTATCTGTAAAAGAAAACAGTCCCTCGTCATCGCCCCAGTCCCCTACCCTCCCCACCCTACCCCTCTCCAACTCCCCACTTCTTACCCCATACTTCTACCTCTGAGGTCAGCACTGTCATCTCCTCTGGACTGGGACACGTCTGCACTCTTCAAAGCCGAACCACAAACTGAAGAATCAAAAGTAAGCGTGATATAATGCCATTAAATGTGGTTTCAACTTATTTTGATAAATAAGCCATTTTTTGGAATTTTGACCCCAAATATTCAACATGGGGTTCTTGGGACCCCACCTCATGAAAATTTTCACTGTCATTTTGTTACTTAGTCCCGAAAGGTGATTTTGCAGTCACTGCATGGAATCACCTTTTGGGACCAAATCACAAAATGACAGAGGCACTGTTCATGAGGTGGGGTCCCAAAAAGCCCATGTTGCAAATTTGGTGAACAAATTCAAAAAAATTACTGCATTATTAGTTTAGTTTAGTTTAGTTTATTGTTCTAGGAATTATTATCTTTGAGCCATGGCTCTTTTACAAAGGTTCCACATCAATTGAGTACAAACAAGTCAAGTTACATAGAATGGCAAACAAGTTGTGTTGTGTCAATAGCCAGTATAACCTGAGTGTGTGTTGCACAGTTTTTACGCATGCTCCTAACTTTGCCAATTTTTTGTATTTTCCCTCCACATTTTCAACATTGCCATTTTGGCACACCTCCTTTTAAACAGTACAGCTATCATTTATCACATCCTGCCTGAAATGTGTTTTCACACCTGTGGCACAGAATGGCATGGTCGCTCTGTGAAATCACATTTTGGGACAAGTGAACAAAATGACACTGGCGCTGTTCATAAGGAGGGGTCCCAAAAAGGCCAAGCTGAAAATTTGATGCAACACCTCCAAAAAATGGCCAAGTTACACCCGGGCTAGGTATGACTAGGTGGCTAGGTATCTATGGACAAAAGAAGGCCAAGGCCCATTGAGACTGTCCCCCACAGAGATGGGAAATTATACCCGATGAATATTTTCAGACAGCCATTTAATACCATTCTTGAAGGAGCCGGATGTTTCACTGTCAACTAACTCTTGAGGTAGTCTATTCCAGAGACTTGGTGTTCTGACTGAATAGAAGTGAAACCTATTTGTTTTAGCCCTTCCAACTACCAATTGTTTATTGTGGAGCCTTGGAACTATTTTTCTCTGTGATAAACTGATCCCGAACTGTGCCATAAGGGAGGGTGATTTCAATATTTTGTACAGAAGCAGGAGGTCCGCTCTACATCTCCTAAATTCAAGGGAGTGTAGACCTGTTTTCTGTAATCTTTTTGTGTAGGAAAGTGGGGCTAAATAAGGGACCATCCTAGTTGCCCTTCTCTGGATTTATTCGAGCATTTTTAGATCTTTGATTAAATAGGGGCTCCATACAGGTGATCCATAATCAACATATGGTCTGATATAAGATCTGTACAGTGGTATATGTCTTCATAAGTTCTTTATGTCCTTGTTCTGTATCATAACTTGTATGTTATCCTGGGTCGCCCCTAAAAAAGGGACCTTCGGGGCTCAGTGGGCCTACCCGGTCCCCAAAATGTAATAAATAAATAAATAAATAAATCAATAAATAATGCATTCTTCCTATTTAAATATAAATGTGTGTCTGATTCTGCCTAATAGTGAGTTTGCTGTTCTTGCCATATGACTATAGTGATTGGAAAAAGAGAGACTGTCATTTACCCATATTCCCAAGTCCCTTTCACAAGTGGAGAATGTTAGTTCTTTGTTATTTAGCCTATATGTTTGTTTGGTGTTATTATGGCCAAAATGAAGGACTGTACACTTCTCTATGTTAAAAATCATTTTATTATTATCTTCCCATTGTTCCAGTGTCTTAAGGTCAAGAGCAAGTGCAGCCCTGTTGGTCAGAGCCATAGGAAGGCATTTTGGTGCCCTGGGCAAGAGACTAATTTTGCGCCCCCCCCCCCCTTCAGAAAAGAGCCAGGGGGGTCAGGGGGCCACAAGGCCCCCAGAAGCTCTGTGGAGTTTACATGCTCTTTGGTGGGTTTGGGGGCTTTTCTGAAGAAAAACATACTTTTAATACAGAAAAGTAAAATCTAAAAAATACAATCTTTGAGCATGAGCAGACAGAGACAATATTTAAGAAGTATGTAAACAAAGGGAAAACTAAAATCGAATTCTCTTCTCAAGCCTTGGCCCTGCCTATCTCCTCCTTCCTAGATACCCAGATCCAGTATTGCAACCCTTCTCCTCCAGCTAGTTCCAGACTCCCTCTTTCTCCACATTTGTTCTGCCATATTGTTCCTTCCATGTTTTTTAGCAGTGGTGAGAGGCCATTTAGGCTTCTTTCAGTTTAGTAGGTGCATTTGTTGTCCGCATCTGCACAGCATCTCCCCCTCTGCTGGTTTAAAGCTGCCTAATTTTTTAAATAATTCTTTAAACTTGCTCCATGGTATTCTGATGCCCTCCTCAGAGTGTTGAGGGCCATCCAGCTTGAATAGCTTTCAATCCATCCAAGAGTGACTCCAATATCCCAGGCACCCCATCCCTCCTGCCTGTACCACTCCATCAGCCATGAGTTGAAGTGAGCAATTGGATGAACCCTCTCCTAGTTCTCCCTTCTGCTCAAACTGGCAGAAAAAAATCAGAAGTCAGTGAGGCAGCTGCCAGCTTGGATGTCCCCACAAAATTTCTAAAGCTATTCTTAACCTCCTGTAGGAGTCTGCAAACCAGGTTATTGGTGCCTAGTAGGACTGCTTTCCACTCTATTGACAATTCTTTCTACCCTGCTTACATCCCATCCAACCAAAGCCCCAGAAGGCATCTAACCTTCCTGTCCCATGCTTTTCTGCACCCACTAGTCCCTCTGTCCTCTTTATGATGGAATCACCTATCACAAGCTCTTTCCTAGCACTGTCTTGTCTCTTGGACTCCGATCACATGTAAGGTGTACTTTTAAGCACAGACCTGGTCTCTTGCATGCCTGCAGGGTACGGCCTTTTCACTTGGGGGACTAGAAGAACCAAATTGTACATGAGGGGTGAATCTGTTTGCTGTTGCCACCTCAGGGTCTCAGCCTGTATAGACCCTTCTTCCCCAACCCCCCTACCTACAGTAGGTGTGGCATGGAGTGCAGTGGAAAGGAGTGGTGGCTGCTTGCACCAGTGTCCACTGGGAATCACTGTAAGAAGGTTAAGTTCTTCCTTTACTGCACCAGCTCCACAGTGAGTGCTGCAAACCTGCTGCACACAGGCAACATTGCTGCCTCCTGAGGACTTTTCTGAAGATGACTGCACCACAGGTGCTGCGGCCTGTGATGCCTCCTTCCTACCTTGTCCCCCCATAGTTCTCCACATCCTTCTCAAATGACTCCCTTATGCCCCTGCTTTACCTGTTGACATATGGTCCCCATCCCTAGTGCTTCACTAGCACTGCTGAAGTTGTTTCATGGGCAGAGACCCTTTTATCGGGGGTATCCCAGATAGCATTTCTCTGGCAGTCACTTAAAACCCCATAATCTTCACCCACTCTACCACTATTCTGGATATCTCCTTACCCTCCTTTAATCTCACCTTGTCCTTCAGATTATTTTGTTTGCTGGCACCAGCACACAGAAATCACAGTTTCGGTCCCTTCCTGCATTCCCACAGGATGCCAAGCATGTATAGCAAAGCTCCTTCAGTAAGAGGACCCCGTGTCTCACTTGTGTCCCTTTATCTTTTTTAAGCGTAGTCCCCTTCACACTCTCTGCAGATTAATTATTTTATTTTTAATACCGCTAGACTGACACACACAAAGAAAGGAGACTTGAGTTTCAACTGTTTTCTTTTCTTTTTTTTTTTTTACTGCTAATCCCCACACCACACACACACACAGAATAATTTTGTTTCTGTAAATACTGCTGCCTGATGATTTCGTAGGTAGGGCTGGGTTGGACTCAGGACTGATTCGGGGCGTGAGGCACTGGGCTTTATTTTAAAAAGCAGCCAGCCTAGGCCCCAGCCAGCAGACTTGGTTACAAAGGCAGCCAGCAGCACAAACTAAGTAACTACTGCTGGGACACCCGGACGGGATTTGGAAAGCAGCAGATGGGGTGGGCAGCTGGCAGGTGCAGCAAAGCCAAGCAGCCTCCAGGCTTAGTCGGGGAGTTAGCAGGAGTTGGCAAGACAGGTGGGTGGGGCGACTGGCAGGGACCCGGGACCGGGGAATCACGAATCATTGAATCAGCTTTTGCAAGGTGAAGTCCGGGACCGTGGATGTGAAGAACAAGACGTTGTTTTGTACTGTCTTGTAAAAATATAAAATTGCCTCGGGAGTTGGCAAGAGGGGCAGGGGACTGGGACCCAGGGTCAGACCAGAAGGGATCTCATCATTCACAAATGATCAATCAGCCTGCCTCAGAGGGAGGATGAATGAATCAGGGGTAAGGAGAACAAGGCCGCCCGACCAGTCAGTCAACACAAGGGTCCACTCCAAAAGCAAAGCAAAATGGACAAGCTATATACAGCAGCCAGCCCTGAGCCAATTATCTAATCCTACACATCCTAGGCTAACCCTTTGCCTTCTTTGAGCGAGGACGATCAATAAGTAGTTTACTTTTTAACCCCCAAACACACAGATCATCATCATTTATTTAATTAGATGGATCGCGGACGTGGAAGAAGTTTGTTCTCTTGTTGAAAAATGCTGCTACACAAAACCAATTTAAACAGTCCACGCTCTCTTTTTCCTCTCTACAATACTATTTAGCTCTCTCCTTTACTCCAGCTCTCTCTAACTGCCTCTGCTCAACTGCTCTGCCACTCTAACAACACTCTGGAATCTGCTTACCTTATACTCCACTAGGCTCCAGCCTGCCCCACAGACAAACTGTCTGCTCAGTATACCACGTGATTGTTCTTGCTGCAGCAACATATCATGTGATTCCCCCCTCGATTTGCTGGTCCATGGATGCACCCTGCTGGCAGCAAATAGTAATTACCTAAAGAAAGTTAAAAAAAATTAAAGTTGCAGTGCTCACTTTTCAAGTTAATAATAAGTGAGCTTCAGATGAAACTCATGCCCCTAGGAGCTTTGCGCCGGGCGCTTCCCACCCCACCCTTCCTACGGGTACTGCTGTTGGTTTCAGTATCCACCCTTCCTCCCAGTTTGGTATAATCTGCAAATTTAGAGAGCAAGTTCCCCGAGTGAATTTGCATGTCTGAAATGAATATATTAAACAACACAGGGCCCTGTGGTATGCCACTTGCAACATCCGCCCTGCAGGAAAGTACATTATTTATCCTGATGCACTGGGTTCAACCTGACAACCAGCTAGCTATCCATTTACTAAGTCTGGGGAGAAACCAAGATTTAAAAGTTTAGATATAAGTATATTGTGGCTGACTTTATCAAATGCCTTACTATAGTCAAGGAGCACAACATCCATGGGTGTACCATTGTCCAGTCCTAAATTAATGGTGTTATAGAAGGCAATTAGATTGGTAGTACAAGAATGTCCTATCTTAAAACCATGTTGGGTGTTATCTTTGATATCCAGTTGCTCCATTTCTCTTTCCAGTAGGCCTTTTATTACTTTTTCCATTAACTTGCAGGGAATGGATGTAAGACCGTTTGGTCAATAGTTATTTACCTGATAATGATTACCCTTTTTGAATATTGGTATCACAGTTGCCATTAGCCAGTCTGAAGAGACTGATCATTCCCGTAATGATTTATTAAATAATATGGTGAGTGGGACCGCTACTTCATTGCTCGTTTCCATCAAAAATCTGGGGTTAATGGAATCTAGACCACTACTAGAGTTTTGTTTTAAAGTTTTTAATAGGTTTAAAGTATCAGAAATGGTTATATTGTAACCATCATTTGTTTCTATTTCAGTAGCACTTATGTTTTTAATTAGGTTACCCCCTTGTAAATACTGATTAAAAATATGTATTACAGAAATCTGCCATCTCTATGTCTGAGGAAATTATTGAGCTACCATCAGTGATTGGCCCAATTTGTCTGTTACAGTTTTTTTTTTGCTATTTAGGTAAGAGAACAGGGCCTTGTGGTTATCTCTTGTATGGGCTATGCAAAATTCCATATTGTGCTTTGCTAGTTTTATTACTAACGGCAGCCCTGTATTTTCCCATTATTAGCTCCTTTTTTTCCCCAGTGCTCGTTTTTTGAGAAGCAAAAAGTTTATTTTTAATTATTATCTGTTTATGTATAGAGTTATTTAACCAGGGGGGAATTTTACCCTTATTATTATTTTTTTTTGTATAAGGATGAATGTTTTTTCAAGTTCTAAGATTCTAGGCGTTCAATAATTTCTACGCACATGTGTAACTTTGCTCACTTGGCAGCTTGTCACAGCCCTATCGGCTCTGGCCAGAATTTGTTTAAAGTAGCAACTGTTTAACTTGGGACTTTTAGTCTTGTATAATATGAAAAAGTCCACTAGGTGTCATCCTCTATACACATACCATGAGTGTACTAACTAATGTTGCTATCACATCCCTCTTTCTGAAAAGAACTAGCCTTACATCAGCTTGAGTAAAACATACTTCATGGATAAAAATGTTTATTTGCATTTGAAAGCTAAGCATAAGATGTTATCCAGTCCTCAGAACAGTTATCTGCTAACTGTGTGCAATCAATTCAGTTTGATAACTGATTTGAGTATGCAAGGCAGTATGATCTAGTTGTTATAACACTGAACTGGGAAACAATCACAATTTAAAATCCCACAGACACACACTAGCTCACTTTTTGACCCCAAGCAAGTCACTGGACCTCTTGTACTTTACTCCTCAAAGCCTTAAAACTAGGTAAAAGCAGGACTCCCAAAAATAACAAGATAAATTGTACTGTAGAAGGAGGGTGTAGACTGCCCAAACCATCAGGCTGGATGTAAGGACATAGACAGGGTGGAGAAGGTTCAGAGGAGGGCAACAAAGATGGTACAGAGATTGCATCACAAGTCCTATGAGGACAGGCTGAAGGACTTGAATATGTACTCCCTGGAGGAGTGAAGGGAGAGAGGTGATATGATAGAGACATACAAGTACCTTACGGGGAGGAACAGGGTGCAGGAATACACTATTTTTCAGCAAAAAAGATGATCCAGAACTAGAGGACATGGGATGAAGTTGGAGGGAGGGTGATTTAGAGGAAATGTGAGAAAGAATGTCTTCACAGAAAGGGTGGTGGACAAGTGGAACATACTGCCTGAGGAAGTGGTGGGAAATGAAACAATCACATGATTTAAGAATGCATCTGATAGACATAAGGGAATCCTTGAGGTCAGGGATAAGGGGCAACAGACTTCTAGAAAAACTTAAAGTGATCTTACGAGTTAAAATAGGCAGACTGGGTGGGCCATAGGCCCTTATTTGCCAACAGAATCTATGTAGTCCCAAATACTGTAAATGCCATGTGGGTTTTTGTAGCTGAACTTAGTGCAGCAAACTCTTTCAGGTAATTTAGAGAACATTTCTCTTTAGTGGGTAAGAACACAGTGTGTGAGCAGCAAATAAAACAAATAAGTGGCTGGCCTGGTGGCTCAGTGGCAGCAGTACCACCCGCCATGCCAGTGACCCAAATTCAGGAACAGATTCGGGTTGCTGGGGGTCAGCAGGGGTGGGTAGGATTGAGCGTCTGGAGGACTGCGGTGGAGAAGTCTGCTGCCCTGCTATCGACTGCCACCAAGTGGAAACATGGGTGACAGGTTTGATGCAGGAAGTGTGTGGGGGAACTTCGGGTTGGCTTGTCCCAGGGAGGTGGACGCCAGTCAGGGGAGGCAGGGATGGGGCTGATAACCCATCCGCTGCACCTGGATGAAAAAGCTTTATGGGGGAAAAATGGGTTAAATACAAACTGAAAATAGAAAACAGAATTGAACTTCAGTTGTGGGTCATCAGGAATTATCTATCAAGAAGTCTAGTAAGCATTCAGTAGTTACTGAAGAGGTAGGGGGGGAAGGGATATTTGTGTAGACAACAATGAATAGGAGACTGTGTGTTATGAAGTTTTTTTCAGACCTGAGGTATGTGATGTCCCATAAATCTCAAGAAGTTTATGTGGACATCACACACTGAGAGTGTGTAAGAAAGAAACTTCATAATCACACATTCACTTATGTTTAAATTATACTGGAGTGGCCCCCACTCCCCTTTCTTCCCCGGAGTATTCTCCCACCCTTTCTACCCCCCAACCCCCTTCTACCACCAATTGTGACTCTCCCTTTTACCTTGTCCAATCCTCACTTAAAACTATCCACTGTTCTCAATCAGACCACCTCCTACGGTAGTTCGTTCCACTTTGACACCACACTTTCAGTGAGAAAGTGCCTCTGCATTTTCTTTTTAAATCTTCCCCATGCTAATTTCAGACTATGCCCCCTCATAGCCCTTTCCCTTTGTAGATTGAAAAAGCCCTCTGTTCCAACCTTGTTTATACCTTTTATGTACGTGAAGGTTTTTATGAGATCCCCCTCTCCTTTCTGTCCTTCAGGGAATACATATTGAGCTCCCACAGTCTCTCCTCATAGGATTTGTCCCCCAGGTCCTGGATCATCTTGATCGCCCTATGCTGTATCCCTTCCAGTAGTCTGATGTACTTTTTCAAATAGGAGGACTAGAACTGTATGCAGTACTACAAGTGTGGTATCACCAATGACTTGTACAAGGGTAGAATGATTTTCTGTTTCCTGGAGGTGATTCCCCAGGCGATGCATCCCTCATTTTGTTCACCTTGGCTGCTGCCTTATGGCACTGTGCTGAGTGTTTCATATCTCCCCTAACTCTGACCTCTAGATCCCTTTCCTCCTCCTAACTGGATACCTGTACCCCCCTAGCCAGTAGCTGTTCCCAGGGTACCTAGCTTCCAGGTGCATGACCTTGCACTTCTTGGCATTAAACCCCAGCAGCCAGATGCCTGACCAGTTTTCGAGTCTAGCCAGATCCTCCGTGAGCTCTCACCTCCCCTCCTCTACGTCCAGTCTCCCACATATCTTGGTATCATCCGTGAATAGGCAGATTTTACTTTTGAGCCCATCTGCTATGTCACCAATAAAGATGTTAAATAACATCAGCCTGAGTACAGAGCCCTATGGGACCCCACTGGTCACAGGTCTAGACTTTAATGCCCCCCCCCAACAATCACCCTCTGGTTCCTGCCCTGCAGCCAATTCTGGAGTCACCCCACAAGTTTATCCCCTACTCCTAGGTTCCTTAGTTTATTAAGCATCCTTCCATGCGGCACAGAGTCGAAAGCCTTGCTGAAGTCCAGATATAAGACATCTACCGCCTTGTCCTTATCCAATGCCTTTCTGACCCATCAAAAAAAGTCAAACAAATTAGTCTGGCATGATCTCCTTGAGACAAACCCATGCTGCTTTTCATCCTGGAAACCATGTACCTCCAGCAAGCTCACCAGTCTCTCTTTGAGAATGGTCTCCATTAGTTTGCCAACAACGGAGATGAGGCTGACTGGTCTGTAATTACCAGGTTCATCTCTGGGGCTGCTTTTGTGGAGAGGCACCACATTTACCATTCTACAGTCCTGTGTCACTTTCCCTGTCTCCAGTGAGGTGTTAAACAAGTCTGTCAGGGGACATACCAGGACCTCCACCCATTCCTTCAGGACTCTCAGGTGCACACTGTCTAGTCCAAGAGCCTTGTCCACCCGAAGGGCCTTGAGGTCCTTCAGCACCCTATCCTCCTGTATTTTCCCATCTGTTTATCCTCTCCCCCATTGAGCCCTTATATTTCCTAGTGGCACAGGTCCATCTTTTTCTCTGGTACAGACTGAGCTGAAGTACTCATTCAATGCCTCTGCCTGCTCCCTACTTTCTGCCCATCCCCCTTCTCTCTTAATCCTGACAGTCCCATATTTACAGCTTTGTCTCTCTTTTATATTCCTGAAGAAATTTTTTTCCCCTTCCCTAAATGCCTTAGTTCTTAAGTTGCCTTAGCTGTCCGGACCACCCAGCCTGCTTCACACACACTGAGGCACAGCATATGTCCCAGGCCTCCTATTTATTTGTTGTCTGATTTTATTTAGTATAGTCATTTATTTATCACAGTTATATTTATTGACATGTTGTTTTTACTCTTTGACTGTGTTTTATGTACGGCACCTAGAGCCTCTGGGATTGGGCGTCTTGAAATAAAATTTGCCTTGCCTTGCCTCTCTGGATTTCTCCGAGTAATCCTCCCTATCATCCTCTCTCCTAGTACTTTTGTACTTTTACGGTGCTTATCTTGAGGGGTTAGTGTGACAATAATTTTGTGTACTGTGGCATGCGAGTGAAATTTCAGCTGCTCAACTGCAGAAAGGGAAAGTGGAGCACAAGCTCTTCAAACACTGTAATAACTGGGTATGATGTAATTCCCAGTTATTACAGCATTTGATCACACCAATAATTGGTGTGATAAAGGGGGTCACCAGTTATAAGACAGATAGATAGATAGATAGACAGATAATACAGGCATAGTCATGCCTGTATATTAGGGTTGAATAAGCATTTTAAGGTTAAACCTCAATTTTTGCATCTTGATAACTCTGCCCCATTCAACTGATTTGTCTGAAATTTGGTAGGCATCATCTGGGTCCCATGTTCACTGCTGCAAACTGGACCTACATTTTGCAGCAGGACCTCATGCTTGCTGCAGTCAGGCGATAAGCAATTCTGTGGCAGTTCTGCGGCTATTCGGCAATGGGCTTTACATTCTCTGGCAACTTAAATGAGCCCCAAAATAAAATCTAGTTACCCAGAAAGAATGCTCAGGAAAAGACAACCTGGGACACTAGATGCACAGGCAAGGCAAAGCAAAGCAATTCTGGCATCATGATTTGGATTGGATGTAGGACATAGGGGAATTCAAGAGTCATTTATTTTTTTACTACAGTCTGTTTTATAGCCCCGTTTCTCCCTCCCACCTGCCCTGTGCTGGTTTACCACAGCTATGCTTCTGAGAATTTCTCCCCCTGCCTGCCCAGTTGCCTGAAGACCAGTACTGCCTGGTTTGCAAAACAATGCTGCTCCCAATGGCTCCCTCCCACCCACTTGCTAAATAGGCTGGTGCTGATGGGTTGTGCTGTAATGCTACTCTTGTTGCTTCCTCCTGCTCACGCAGTTCAACACCGGTGTTGTAATTTGTGTCAATGCCACTTGGCTTCCATATCGTCTTCGCTGCCACTCTGTAATGATTTACTGTGTGTCTAGAGAGTAGCTGGACCATTTTACATTAGACAAAGGTCCAGAAAGCCTCCAATTTTTTGTCTGCAATAATTACTAATACTTTTTTCATTACACAGTTCTGCAATTGGTACATAGAACCACCATTCTTTCTCATGAAATAGACTTTCTGAAGTTCCCACAGTGTTTGTAGGATGCCATAATGATCATAAGATTCAGGGCTGAGTGCCAGTGGACTGGAAAGGTGTGGCCCCACTGACTACTGCAACCCAGGGGGGATGGGTGTATAATGCAGCTACCAACAACTCACACTAATGCCATTTTAAGCTTGCTCACAATCATTTTAACCATTTAATTGGGGGTTTTAGTAGTGACAGACATTTTTACTGCACCAAAAAATGCTGTTTCTGCAGCAGAGGCTTGTTTCTGTGGCAGGACCATGTTTCTGTAGCAGTTGCTGCAACCAAAGAATTGCAGAAAACACGGGGCCCTGGGCATCATGTCTGGGCAGGGAGCCATCATGGGGGGACAACCAGGACTTCTGTCCTGAGCCCTGATCTCTAGAGGGCTCGCCCAAGAAGCCGGCACCCCCCACTTATTTGTGCCACCCTCCAGCCCGGGGACATAGGATTCAATTCCCAATCTTCTTCCATGGCTCTCTACCGCTTCCTCGCTTTGGCTTGCCATGATGCTGCCAATCAATAGCATGCTTTATACCTGACGAACTGGAGCAGGACGGAGGCAAACCAAAAAGGCTGAGGAGCAGAGGGTGGAGCTAAGCCAAGGAGGAGGATTGTACCTCACTGTCACGTGGCATGGAAGAGATCAGGACTGTGTGCTGCTGCTGCAGTTGACTGGTGACATGGGTTGGCTGTTGGTCTCCGAGATTTTGTTCACTTCGTGGACTGTCCTTCTCGCTGGAGACGACGACAAGAGAGGAGAAGTTCAACTTAAAACCAATAGGCTAAGCTCTAGCCAGTCAGATTTAGAGGAAACATCAGGGGGGATGCAACTTAAAATCTGAGGTGGTGAGTACTAAGTTGGCACAATGGCATGGCCGCAGTGGCAGCAGTGTGTGGGGCAGGCGGACCCGTGGGGGACTGGGGTCAGGTTGTTGTTCATTCAGATTAATAATTGCCTGTCATTGATTTATTTGTTTCCACAGTTCCACCACACCACTGATTACATTTTAAACAAAAAATCAGTTGCAGCACTGTTTTTTCGACCGACCAACTACTCCTGCTGACTGTGCTCACTGTTGTGCTGGCCTCCCTGGTTGGTTCCTTCCCTAACTGAAATTTAGAAAAAAACTTATTCATGAAGGCAGAGCAGAGGGCGTGGGGCTGTGACTGCCAGTAACCTAACCTCTCCAGACTCCAGTCCAAAAGATATATACCATCACCACAGTCACTGGTATTGGTTAAGTGGGGAGGATAGTTACTATGTCTACCATCAGGCCACTGGGCAAATTAAACACCTCACAGAGCACAGAGTGTTTCACCATTCTCTTGAATAACTTATTGTAGCAGCGCTTCCCTCTGTCCCTCTGTCCTGAATAGCTATGGTAGAGGCACCCTTTGATTGTCTGGCATCAGTACTTTCTGATGTGCTGATTTCCGCCCCCCCTGCCTGTTTGGTTGTCTGGCTGAGATGGCATTGTTGGTCAGCCAGTTGCACTCCCCCATTCCAGCTGCACTGTCTAAGGCTAGCCAGAGTCTACCACACCCCTGACTCCAGGGGGAAAAAATATTTTTTTCCTTAGAGTCAGGGGTAGGGAAGACATAACAAAATTGTGTTTTTATCTTCAATAAAAGCCCAAAAACTCACCACAGAGCATCTAACCCCCCCGGCTTTAGCCAGTTTGGGAGACGGGGCCCATCTCAAAATTACTTGTTCTGGGCCCGAAAATTCTTAGCTGCAAGCCTGTGTGTGGGCCAGGGTTTCTGGATCCTGAAAATGTTATGTCAGTCAGGGTGGGGGTGGAGCAAAGTTACAGAGGTACATGTCTCACCCACGACACCCCACCCACCCTAACCCCTACTCAGACACCTCCACCCTCCACACCATTTACCTACAAAATGTCCACCACTATAGATCCACGTGTAACCCCTCACCCCTTCCTTTTTACTAAAACGACAGGTGGCATGCTGTTGGCTTTGGCAGCAATACCTGGTGGGGACCTGGGTTCAGGGAGGATGAGGTTACCTGGCACAAGGGGACCTAGGTTTGGCTACTCTGCACAGGGGCACCCAAGTAAATCCGACTACAGGAAGCAATAACTGTAATGTCCAGAACCAGGATTGGGATTTTTCAGTGTGGCTTTTATTCATAACTAGCTGAACATAACAAAGCATAGATGGACCCTAAAGAGGCTACGTTTACTGTAAATGCAGATTAGAGACTACAAGGCAGTCCACTTAAAGAATGAACCCATTTCTACTGTTTTCTGGCTCTGGACCCACCAGGCACACAGCCCGGACTTGCATGCGCTTTGGATACACAGCCCGACTGGCCCGGCTCCCCTGCCGGCCACTTGACTGACGGTCCATTTAAAGAATGAACCCAATTTACTTGTTGTGGCTCCCATCAAACAAGGAGAATTATTTTCCCACGTTGTGGCTCCCCACATCACTTAGAGTCTGCAACTCCTAGAGAGATTTGTTTTCTTACTTCCTTCTGACTCCCATCAAACAAGGAGAATTATTTTCCCAAGTTGTGGCTCCCCACACCACTTAGAGTCTGCGACTCCTAGAGAGATTTTCCAATTTGCGACCCACATCTGGGTACCTACCTCATCACTGGCCAGGCGCATGAGGCAAGTAGCAATCACAGTAGAAATCCGTAGAGGTGGACCTGGTTACTAAAGATGGGGGGTGTTCCCACCTCCAGCTCCCACAGCCCATACCCGGCCATTTCTCTGGACAAACAGAAACTAAAACTTCGAAATGTAGATTAAACGGTGGATGACCTGTAGCACCCCCTCTACAACATTACTTGAATCCATAAAGACTTTAAATTTTGAACCTACTCCATTTGTTTGTCCTAGTACAATAGGCCTCCCAAATAGTAGTTCACATCCCAGCTTTCTTCACATTTTCCAAACTGAAGAAACATATTGTTTGCCCTCTCAAATTAGAGTAAAACACTCACCCTTTCATTGCAAGTGCCCCACAGGTGAAGTACAACTTCTTTCACTGTTAGACCAAAACAGAAACTGTAGAAAAAAAAGGCAGCTTTGTTCTTGTAGTAAATATTAGGGGATTGCCCCTGGAATCCACAGAGGGACACTTTACTTTCTCCCCCCCCCCCGGAGGGAGGGGGACACTGAGACCTGGACAGCGGTCTCCACCACTTAAAACTGGACACTGACCTTCTCCCACAGAAGGTAAACAAAAGACACTTCCTTCCTGCTTGACAGTAAACAGGAGACTTCCTTCTCACAAGGAGGTAAACAGCAAACTGACTTTGAAAACTCCCAGCGTTCTATCTCACTCCCTGTGCTGCAGATTCCAATGTGGCTTATGCAGCTGCGACAGTTCTATGGTGATGTCATCTCTCAGTCTCAGCCGAGACTGAGACAGAGTGAGACAGTGTGAAACCCATTTAACTGGAGTTTCACAAGCTGCCTTCCCTGCCTACCACTAGGGCTTACTGGGATTCTAGTAACCCTGGATGACAAGGGGGTTACACACGCTCAGTAAAAAAATATGTCCTCCTCCTTCAACGCCAGCCACAAACTGAAAGAAACAAGGCAAGTGCAGTCAGTGTATTTTCAATGCATCTTCAACTTTTACTCATAACCTGGTCATATCTTATATATTTTTTCACCAAATTTTCAACATGGCCTTTTTGAACCCCACCTCATGAACAAGGTATGTGGAATTTTTCAAATCCTCCTCAAAATATGATCTTGCAGTTGCTTCACAAAATCAACTTTTGAGTGAGAGGTGAGAAATTTCACCTACCTGGTTCATGATGCAGGGTCATAAAAAAACTATGTTGAACATTTGGGGTTAAAATTTTAAAAGACGACAAAGTTATGAAGGTACTTAGAAATTCTTCAATGTTCACTCATACCGTTGGAAAATTTTCAACATTTTGACCCCATATTTTTAACATAGCCATTTTTTCACACCACCTCACAAACATTACAGGTGTTTTTTTAGATCCTGCCCAAAACTTGTTTTCACACATGTGGCATGAAATTATGTTTCAGCCAGTATTTTATAAGTGACACCTGTCATGTTCATAAGAGGGGATTATAAAAAGACTGTTGAAAATGTGAAATCTAGATATAAAAAAAAATTGTGAAGAAACGTTTGCAGGGCCAGCTGTTGGTCCAGCAGGTAGCGTATTGTGTTCCCTTGCCGATGACTCAAGTTCAAGGAAGAGCTTGAGGAGCCTTCTGGGCAGCACATAGATGGGGGCCAGTGCTGTTGCACACCACTACTGCTAACTTGGGAATGGATTGCGCAGTGTTCTGCCACACAGCTGACACTTTGTGGCTGGCCGGGAAGCCTTCCCTCACAATGGGTTGAATGTGTGTCAAGGCCTGATGGGGCCATGAACTGAACTGGGAGAAGTGGGTTGGTATGAAAAATGGGTCTTGAAATATCGACACGATTCTGTTGATTCCATTTCACTCAGACCTGTGTGAATGAGGATAGAATTCCACTATCAGAAAAAGAAGGGAAATTCATTGCAATAAAAAAACATTCATGCAGATATTAGGGTGGAATAACGCAAAGCGCACAAAGTAGGGAAATAAAAAACATTATGGTTTTGGGTCTCAGGAGTCTTGGTGACTCGGTGGTGGGGTGTTCCTTGGGGTTGTCAAGCATAATGCCCACCCTCGCTCCTGAGCAAACAAGGTCGTACGTGATCTATATTCTTCACACAGAGCCCTGTATGAAGAAAGCTATGACTGATTCTGTTGGCAACATGTTGCAAGCCATACTTCTCTACCTCCTAAGAGTATATCAGTATGAGGCACTGGCTTGGAGCTGTACCTTTTGCTTCAGACAGGAGGCTACGGGTATGAGAGGTGGGCATTAGTATGACAACTCCAAGGAACACCCCCACTCCAATTTGCCAAGACTCCTGAGAACCAAAACCCTAATACTTTTCATTTCCATATTTTGTGCACTTTGCATTCTTCAATGCTAATGATAGACAGATAGATAGATAGATAGATAGATAGATAGATAGATAGATAGATAGATAGATAGATAGATAGACAGACAGAGAGACAGAGAGGTAGATGGATACATACATTCATTCATGCATACATACATGAATTGCACAAAACCATTAATGAAGATGTTATGGTTGAAGAACACAAAGTAAGGAGAGTTTGGAGTCTCAGGAGTCCTGACAAATCACAGTTGTGGTGTTCCTTGGGTTTTTCAACCCTAATATCCATCCCAGTCCCCCAGCATCTAGTCCCGTGACCTAAGGACAAGCTGCATGTCCAAGACCATGCCCACAGGTCTAGTGAATGTAGCTGACAGCTATGGCGCTTTACAGGGAGCCTGCAGAATCCATTATAACTTCATGCAGGACCCTGCACGCCCTGTGCAAAGAAATATTTTCTTGCACAATGCCCTGAATGAAGCAGGAGACAAAAAGATAGAAACAGAGAAAACTGTCAGCAGAAAAGGAAGACCGCTAGACCTACTCAGTCTGCTCAGGGGTTCCTTGCCTGTTGTACTGTGCCTCTGCAGACCCTAACTTGTCTCCAGGGACCCTCCCTGTTTCGACACTAATATGCCGCTGTGTTTATCCCATACATTCCTGAAGCCTTCCAAAATTCTAGCCTCCACCACATTTTAATGGCAGTCAATTCTATGCTTCTACCACCCTTTCTGTGAAGAAGTATTTCCTCACATCCTTCCTGAAATGTCCCCCCTCCAGTTTCAATGCATGCCTCCTAGTCCTGGAGCTTGTGTTCTTTCAGAAGAGGCTCCCTTCCTGCACTCTGTTAACCACTGTGAGGTACTTGAGTGTCTCGATCATGTCCTCCTTTGCTCTCCTGTCCTCCAGAGTGCACATATTGAGATCCCTCAGTTTCTCCTAATAGGGCTTCCCATGCAACCCCTGCACAATCTTTTTTTTTTTAACTTAAAGTTTATTATATATCAGATGTGTTTTACAACTTTGAATTGCTGATGTTACAATCTTGTCATCTGATTGCCAAACAGTTTTTAACAATGGAAAGTGCCAGTATATATCAGTCTGTTAAGTACAGATAGTCAGTCTTCAAATAGTTAAAACTATTGCTATACTTTCCCATGCTAACAACTTTCACTATTAACCAAATCTAAAAGAAAATATCATTAGATTCAAACTTCAAATCAACATAAAAAAATGTATATTTTCTGCTGATAAAAAATTCAAACTGTGTACTCTGCTCATAATTCATATTATGGGGTATCAGCTTGTCCTTGTAAATATTGGTGCCAAGGCAGCCATGTTTGTTTACATTTTTCACTTTGCAATCTTAAGGTGCTAGTAATTTGTTCCATAGCTTCTAGTTGGTTAATTTTGGATTACCAGTCTTGCACTGTGAAGGGAGGGAAGCAGGGACAACCATCTTCATGTTATGTACTTCAGTGCTGCTGCCCTCAATGTATGGGCTAATTTAGTGAACTGTCTTGATCCAAAAAGCAGGGTTGGGAGGCCCAATAGTAGGTCTGACCTCGTCAAGGGGATTTGTAGGCCTGTAATATTTTCTATGAGAGTATGCATTTCAATCAATCAAAACTTTATTTAACCAGGAAGAGTCATCATTGAGCAAGCTCATTTTCAAGATGGTCCTGGTAGAAGGGAACAGAGCAAGGAATAATACAATTGGACACTTAATGCAGGCTGGTACATACAGTAAAAAAAATAGCAACAACAACATCAGATAATATAGAGTGTGCAGATCATTAACAAATTAAATTAAGGGTACACCAACATCTGGGGTGGATACTAAACAAGGCAATATAAGTAACAGGGTGTGGTAAGATGATTATATTAACAATAGAACAAGAAGGCATGAACGGACCAACCAGGAGGGTCGACTCTTAGCGGGGAAGGATGGAGGGAGGGGGTTTCAGGAGGAGGATGTCAACACTAGAGGGAGAGATAACACAAACATAGTAAGGCCAGGGGGTAAGAAGAGTATACAGAGGGAGATGTGCAGAGAAGTGCTGGAGTTGTAAGTAAGTGCTAAGTAAATGGAGAGCAGAGCAGGGCAGGGATGCCAGTAGGAGAATCACCTGTGGCAGGTACATATGACCTTCAGGATGCGTGTGATAGACAGCTTAAAGGTATGGGGACCCAGCAGGGATGAGAACCTTAGTGTTTTTTGCATGTTGTTCCAAAGGGAAGGGAAGGAGAAACTGATAGAAGCCTTACTATACTGAGACCTTATTCTTGGAACCTTGAAGGATGCAAGGGATGTGCTTTGTAGGCCTTATGCTCCTGTTAGGCGTACAAAGAAAGCAGAGCTATAACCTGGTAGCTTATCGGTTAAGACCCTGTAGAACCACAGGAGGGCATTTTTTTGCCTCCTCAATGTAAGAGATGGCCAGGCGAGCTTTTGGTAGAGCAAGCAGTGGTGGGTACGACTGGGCATATCCTGAATAAACCGCAAGGCACGGTGATAGAGGGTGTCTAATTTACATAATGTCTGATTTAAACAGTGGCTGTAAAGAATGTCTGCATAATCGAGCAGAGGAATAAAAGTTGTAAGGACCCGTGTCTTTCTGGCTTCTAATGTGAGGAGGTGTCTTATGCGATAAAAGATACCTAGACGTTGTCTTAGCTTTCTTGATAGCTCACTCAGATGTACCACAAAATTAAGCCGGTTATCCAGTCAGACACCCAGGTACTTAAACTTATCCACTATTTCCAGAGGTTCACCTAATAGGGTGTAAATCAGGCGGTTTGATGGTGGCCCCTGGGTATGAGTGGCAAGTGGAGATAAGATCATTACCTTGTTTTTTTTTTTTTTTGCATTAAGCAGTAGCTTGCAGTAAATTGTGTTGGAGGGTGACAAAGTCGTGTTGTAGCTCGTCATAAGCGATGTCCAGGGATGAGTTAATAGTGTAGAGAACCGTATCATCAGTAGAATAGAAGTATGTAGCCTGAATGTATGTGAGAGTTGATATGGTTTATGCATAAAGTGAATAGGATGGGGCCCGGGATGGAGCCTTGTGGCACACCCCGAGGAAGGGTTTTAAGTGGAGACAGTTCCCCTTAAGCTTTAATCTGTTGCAGTCTGTTGGAGAAATAACATTCAAACCACTTTAGGGCAGTATTGTCTAGGCCGAAGCTGTTCAGGACGTTAAGCAGAAGGCTATGATCCATGGTATCAAAGGCCTTACTAAGGTCCAGAAAGAGGGCATAGACGTGTTTTTTTGTATCCAAAGCATTTTGCCAGTCATTGGAGACTTTGGCGACGGCAGTTACAGTGCTGTGCTTGGGCCTAAAACCTGATTGGGCCGGTTTAGGAGGTTCTTGGATTCTAGGTAATCCCTAATTTGGTAACTTACAATTTTCTCCAGGATTTTTGACAGGGTAGGAAGCAGCGAAATAGGACTGTTGTTGTTCAGGTCAGCTGGATCTCCAGACTTGAAAAGGGGAATGACGTGCGCTGTTTTCCAAAGAGGAGGTAATTCACCCTGAATCAGGAAACTATTAAATAGGTGGGTGATTTGGTCGGTCAGATGGTAAAAACCTGTTTTCAAGAAAAATGGTTCTATAAGATCAGCCCTGCCACACTTTTTTGTGCCCAGAGACATTAGAAGGTCCTCTACCTGTTTGAATGTAAGTGGCTGAAAACAGAAGGAGGAGTGTCTCGGGTTTGTGGCAATGTCAGAGGATAAGCTATCAGTGGCATTGCAGCGGACATTTAGCTTGCTGAGGGGCGAATCATCGAAAGCAAGGCCTGCTGTGGCAAAATGATTGTTGAGTTGTTCAAGAATGTCAGCTCTGGTTGTGTAAGAAATGTTACCTGCCACTATTCTAGCAGGCTGGGGGGAGGCTGGCAAGTGACCTTCAACCTCTTTAAGAATGTTCCAAAAATTGGCAGAGCAATTTTTATTTTCTTCAAGGGCAGTCAGGAAATAACATGATTTTTCTGCCCTTATTAACTTGGTGCAGGCATTCCTAGCCACCCGAAAGGCAAACCAGTTGGCTTCTAACTTTGTTTTCCGGGCTCTTTTCCACAGTACATTCCTGTCTCGGAGGGCTTTCTTCAAGGTAGGCGTGAACCAGTCGAGGGACCTTTTCCTTGTTTTGATCCTCCTAAGTGGAGCGTGTTTATTTATCAGTTCCACTAGTAAGTTTTTGGAAAATATTAAAAGCCTCAGTAACAGAGGGGGCCAGATAGAAATTCTGCCAGTTGGTGTTACCAAGGTCTGGCAGAAGTTTTTTTAGACTTCTTTTTAGCTTGAAGGTAGAAGTAGACAGCCTGTTATGGGACCAGCGAATACTGGCAGTGGCACAGTAATCACTGAAGTCACTGTGAAAAACTCCTGTATGGGTGATGTTGTGAGGCTTACTGACAAGCATAAGATCCAGTAGGGTACTGTGGCTGGGATTTTTCTTGTTCGGTCAGGTGTTTTCTGGAGTCATTTGGGTTAACCCGTGTATATCGCAGAACTCTTTAATCTTGTTAGCGCAGGCATCGTTCCAGTTCAGATTGAAATCTCCCATTATTATGCTTTCAAGGTTCACCTTATCCAGTATGGAGTGTAGGTGTTCTAGAATGCCAAGTGTCGCAGAGGGTGACCTATAAGAGGCAGATATTAAGAGGGCTACTTCAGGTGAAATGGTTAACTTAAGGGCAAGGCATTCGAATTCCTTAGGTAGGGAGGTCTGAACGATGTCTGAGACATGGTATTTGATCTTGGCATAGATAGCGACTCCACCATCCCTAGCAGGTCTGTCACATCTGAACAGGTTATATCCATGTATATTGACCGTTTTGTCAGGGATATGGCTCAAGAGCCATGTCTCTGAAATCATAACTATGTCAGGTACTGTGTGTAATACCCAAGCCTGGACTAAGTCACATTTTTTTGGTAAGCTGCAAACATTCATGTGCAGGAGACTAAGGCCCTTAACTTGCGAGAGGTCTGATGGGGCTCCAAGCAGGAGGGGTGGGCCATGGTTAAGTTCAACATTCCCTGAGCAGAGTAGGAGAAGTACTAGCAACTTCCTGAGACAGTTTACCATTGTTTTTAAGGTGGCTTTGTTTTGACATTTGGTACTTGAAGCTTTGTGGGAAGTGTTGCTAGGGCAGTGAGATGGCGGCAGAGAGACTGGGCATATAGCACCACTCTAACTGTAAGGAGGAGTGGTATATGAATGTAGATAGAAGGGCTGAGCTGGGGAAAGAGAGTGGAGTGCAGGAGGGAGTCAGTGCTCCTTGTGTGGGTAGAAAATTTTGTGAAAACGATCTTTGGCAAAACATACTGCCTAGGTGGGTCCTGTTGGGGTGGATCACCCATTTTTCCTTTAAAGCTCTTATTTAGAAGCAAGATCCATCCATAAGTGATAATGGCTATTAGTGCAGCCATCAGACTTGGGAACTGCACAGAGCAAGGGCACAGGCTGTAAAGGAGCTGCCAAGACAGTGGTGTAGAAACCCTTTAAGGAATGAGTACCGAGACAGAGGAACAGAGTCCCTTTAAGGAGGGAGGTAGCCAGAGATGTGGCCCAATGGGAAGGGGTGGGGGAGTGGCAGGCTCCCCAGTAAGAGTATTTAATTAAGGTAGGAGGAGAGGGAGGGGGGGGTGGGAGGCCAAAAAATTGCAGTTAGTAGCAGCTAGAAAAGCTAAAAATAGCAAGAGGTTTTTTGTTTTTTTCTAAAGCCAGCAAAATCAGCTTGTCTAGCATTGCCGCCGAGCAACAGATGTAAAAAGTCTAAAATGCTAGCTCAGTCCCACGCACCCAGCAAGCTCCAGTTAGGCCGGTGAAATGGTTGAGGTAGCCAGTGGGGTCCAGGAAGTAGCCAGGGAACAGCCCAGTCGCAAACATGGCTTTCAATCCGTGGGTGGTCCAGGGCTAGGAAGGGAAACTGTCTTGTACCTGAAGCTCTGCTGGTCGGCTGTCTGTGGACCCACAGCCGGCAGCAATTCTCTGAGGCCACAGAGCTTGAGAGCCCTCTGAGGGCTGAAATCTGCAGGAGAAAGCGAGAGGGACTCCAATTAATATAATAGGGGAAGGCACACAGGGGTATCGGCATGGGTGGGTGCACTACTATGAGGACAAAGGAGTTTGGGAGGGGTTGAGACAGTGTAGTACAGGCAGCAATAATAGGTTAGAAGAGGCTGGTGGAACGGCGGCAACCAAATCCACAAACGGAGGAGGTGTGGGGGGGGAGGAGGAGGAGAAGTGAGAGAGTTGGAAAGGATGTCTGAGAGCTAAAGATGGTGTGGGGGGTGCTGATGGTGTTTCAGTAGGGGAAAAACTCTTAGCAGATTAAGACAGAAGCTAGGGAAGTGGTAGGGAGCCAGAGAGTAGACAGGGAAAAAAAGCAACTAAGTCAGGGGACACAGTAGCAAATACAGGTATGCTGCTAGGAGTAGAATCAATAAATATTCCTCATTTTTCCCTTTCAAACATCAGACAGTATGCACTACCAAATTTAAGATGGCAAGGGACACAATAAAGTTTCTAAGTCTGCTACTAGGAGAATAAACAATATAAATTCCTAAATTAGCTCATTCAGCACTACATATTACGCACTAACAGTATGAAATGCTAACAGATCACTGCCCTCCTTTGCCATAATACAGTTCAGTATAATTTCCAGGCACTAGGCTATCAGCAGTCCCAACGGGTGGGGCTAGGTAGGTCTTAACAATTTAAAGATTAAATAGATGCTAGGTACAACTACGCAGTTCAGGCTGTTGAAAAATTGCAATTAGTAGCAGCTAGAGAAGCTAAAAATGGCAAAAGATTTTTGGTTTTTTTCTAAAGCCAGCAAAATCAGCTTGTCTAACGTTGCCGCAGAGCAACAGATTTAAAAAGTCTAAAATGTTAGCTCATTTCCCTCCAAAATGGTGAAATTATTGGACAGTCCCAGAACATATGTGTCTGAGTACCTATGTTCCAATAACCCCTCCAGCACAGATCTGACTGGTGATGTCCAAAGTGTTTTATTGCAGTGCGGGTAAGAAAGTATTGTAATAGGATTTTCCAGTGGAACTCTCACCAAGTTGGGGAACTGGTCACCTGCCACCCTCTACTCAGTCTTCTATTCCAGATGGGTTGAGATATGGAGGTTCTTAGTTCGGCTTCCCATTTTTGTTTCACCTGGTCCAGACCTGTCATATTAGTGTTGATTAAGCTTTTATATAGCTGTGAGAGAGGGTGGGCATTGTCTTTAATTGTGATAAAGAAATTAAAAACAATTTCAAGTTCTGTTCTGTCTCTACGTATCATTTGTAATCTGTTGTCTGATAATAAGTAGTGGCGGACCTGAAGGTATCTGAAATGATCCTCCCTGCGCAGCTGGAATCTGTCTGTCAACTGTGCAAATGACAGACAAGTATCATTGTCTATACACTGTGCAAATGTAGAGAGTCGCTGAGCAGCCCAGAACTGATAAACTGAGTCTGACCTGGGTGGGGTGAAAGACAGCTCAAACCTAATCAGAGTGAGAGGTCCGGGACCCTCCGGGGTATGGGTGAGTTTTCTGAATTTTTTCAGAACTGCCAGGGAATGAGTAACCCAGGGGTTCGTTATTGTGCTTAGTAAGCTTAATGGTATACTTTTGGTCGGCAGGGCCCAAAGTGCCCAGCCCCTGAGAGACTCCTCCTCCTGGGAATACCACCCAGAGTCCTCCCTGCATCCAGCCCAGGTGCATAACTGTGCCCCTGTGGTGGCCACAAAATAAAGATAAAAATGTGGGAGGGCCAGTCCACCCTTTTCCCGGGGGGGTTTGTAATATGTTCCTGGCTAGTCTAGGGCACTTGTTGTTCCAAAGGAACCTCTATGTCGCCTTCTGTAAAGCTGCCAAAATTCTCTGGGGGGCTGTAGGGGGAGGGTTTGAAAAAGAAAAAGTAGCCTTGGTAAGACATTCATATTTAGAGCTTGTGATCGCCCATATAACGTTAGAGGTACTAGTTGCCACCTGGCCATATCTGCTTGAAGGATCTGGAATAGTTTTAGGTAATTATTTCTATGTAGCTGAGTCAGGTCTACAGATACATTGATACCAAGATAGCAGATAGTATTTTTATGAGCCCATGCAAAGAAGAAAGCCATTTTAAATTCTCCAGAGGGGGAGCCACTCAGGACAAGGTTCTCCAATTTAGTCAGGTTGATTTTATAGCCTGCCTGAGTGCCATAATCTTCTAACATTTTGAGGAGTGCAGGGACCGAAGTCTCTGGGTCAGAAATGAAAAACAAAGAATCATCAGCGTATAGTGCAACTTTTTGGATGTGGCCTGCCACCCTCATCCCTTTGACATGAGGGTTTGTTCTAATATCAGCTGCCAATGGTTCAAGGGATAGAGCAGAAAGAAATGGGGAGGGGGGCAACTTTGTCTTGTTCCCTGTAAGAAGGGAAATCTGACTTCTGGAGCATGATAGAGAGCCTTGATGGTACATAGAAATTTGTCTCCTAGGCCAAACTTCCTCAGGGTCTCTACTAGAAACACCCAGTCAACCCTGTCGAAAGCCTTCTCGGCGTCCATGCTGATGGCTAATTGAAATTGTTTAATAGTCTTTTGGGCCAAAATTACATTCAACAGATGACGTATGTTGTCTTGTATGTAGCGGCCAGCTATAAAACCAGTTTGGTCCTTGTGAACCAGGGTCCTTACTACTGTTTGTAACCGGTCTGCCATGATCCCCGTAAAAATTTTTAAATCTACTGGAAGCAGGAAGATAGGTCAGTAAGACCTGCAGTCCTCTGGGTCCTTGCCCGGTTTGAGAATAACATAAAGCTGGGCCTGGTTCCAAGATCGTGGGTCTGCCCCCTCTCCCTCCAACAACTCATTAAAAGCATTCGATAGTGCTGGCAATAAAAGGTCAGCAAACTCCTTATAGAATTCTACCACATAGCTGTCCATCCCCAGGGCCTTCCCATTTTTTAACTGTTTGATTTTCGGTATTATTTCTGTTTTGGAAATAGGTGTTTCTAGCCCTAGTCTCTGTACTTCAGTTATTTTGGGGAGATAAAGTTTATCTAGATAGGAGAACATTTTCTCTTGGTGACCAGGGCCTCTCTCTGCCTGGTACAGAGTGGTATAATATTTTTGAAACTGAGCAGTGATAAGTGTAGGGGATAAAATTACAGACTTGTCCCCCTCAGATTTTAGCTTAAGCGCTGCCTGAGAGGTCCTCTCCTTGCGGAACTGCCATGCCAAGAGCTTTCCAGCTCTATTGCCCTGCTCATAATATTTTTGTTTTGCATATTGAAGCTGTCCTTTGACCTGCATGTCTAGGATTTTGTTCAGTTTAATTTTAAGCTTGTCTAATTCTATTTTGGTATGGTCGTTTGGTGGGCCACCTCTAGTTGAGAGATCTTTTTTTCTAGGTCAAAACGTTCTTTAATTTTAGATTTTTTATACCAGGATGTGTATTTAATTATGACTCACCTTAAATAACATTTGAGAGCATCCCATCTGACCCCTGCTTCAGTGTCTTCTGCTAGGTTGAGGGCTAGGAATTCTTTTTTTGACTTCTGAATTAAGTCTTAAAAGTTATTGTGGTTCAGCAGGCTAACATTGAGATGCCATATAGACTCTGGGGTCTAGGAGACAATTCAACTTCTAAAGATGTGGGGGCATGATTAGATAAACAGATAGTGCCTATATCTGCCCTGGTGAGATATTGTAGGATGTTAGATGATATTAGAAATAATCAATTCTGGAGTACATCTTATATTTAGAAGAGTGGAATGTGTAGTCTCTTTCTTTAGGTCGAGCAAATCTCCATGCATCTACCAGTGACAGCTCAGAGCAGAGTCTAGTAAAGAGCTCTACTGGCTCTGGCTGGGCCCATAGTTTTAGAGCCAACTCTGTCCAGATTAAGATTTAATACAGAGTTGAAATCTCCCCCCCTCTAAAGATCAGGCTGTGTGGGTCTAGGACAGAGTCTGTAATTACTTTATTTAAAAAGGGTATCCTATCTTGTTCCTCATTTGGGGAATAAAGGTTCAGGAATACACAGTTCTGACCTCTATAGTCTCCCCTGAGTCTCACATATCTACCCCCTGGGTCTGAGTCTATGTGTGAAACCTTAAAAGGGATGTCTCTGCTTGTCAATATGGCCACTCCCCTCCGATTAGATTGTTGTTGATATTCGGCTGCATACACCTCCCCCACTCAGCTTCTGCGCAACTTTCTATGTTCTACTGCACTTAAGTGCATCTCTTGTAAAAATGCTATAGAAGCATGTTTCCATTGTAATTCTTGAATAATTCTAGACCTGAAAGATTCTATCAACAAACTGGATAATGAACTTAAAGCAGCAAAACAGATTAAATTCATTAGAGACAAAAATGACTATGCTAATGACAGAGTTTTTAACTGGAAAAACAGCCCACGAGGTATTTTAAAAAACAAAAGACATATATCCTTTGACTTCAGTAGTGCTAGTGAATCCGAAGTTGAAGAAGAAGTTAACCAACACCATTTTCAACGATAGAGACAGGAGCCAGCACCTCCATATGTACTGCGAAGAAGCCTAAGATTTCAAGCCGGAAGAGAAGTGGGTTATGGGGACCAGCCAGAAAGACACGGAGAACGCGGAGAGGAAGGAGGGTGAGGAGGACGCCGAGGATGGCATTTCACACGGAGCAGATACAACAGGAACAGGTGTTGGTTAAATGAGACAGATACACAGGTAATAAATCTTTCTGATTATGTATTGACAGACATAGAAAGGAAAGTACTGGACAAGGGTTTGGGGTTTGTACCCACGATGCCAGCAAGCAAATTTCATATGATGGTGGATTTAAATAGTGCATGTAGAAATTTGAATTTGAAATCTTATTTTTCTACAAAAAAATGTACTAATGGAGAATGCAGTTATTAAAGATTGTAGTATTTTTAGACCAGCATCAATGTTCAATCTGCCACCCTGTCCAGCTGTGAAAGTGTTTAAACAACTTGTGGAAAATGATTTGGATAAGTTATTTAAAGATCCCCCAGTATGCCATTATAATAATTTAAGCAAAGAAGAGAGAGCAGCAATACATACGCTAGAGAACAACACCTCTATTGAAATTAAAAAAGCAGATAAAGGTGGATGCGTGGTTATACTGAACAAAGAGGCTTATATGCGAGAAGCTGAGCGACAACTTGAAGATAGTAACTTTTATAAGAAACTAAGTTACGACCCAACTTATGAGTTTAAAAGCAGTATTGATGAGATTGTGAAAGAAGCTGCAAACCGGGGAAATCAATCAGAAAGAATTACAATTTTTAATTACCGAATCACCTGTGAGAGCTACGTTTTATCTGCTACCTAAAATACATAAGACCTTGATTAATCCACCAGGAAGACCAATTGTTAGTGGAATAGGCTCATTAATGGAGAGTCTCTCACAGTTTGTCGATTTTCATTTAAATCCATTTGTTACCACTTTGCCATCATATCTGAAGGATACGACAGATGTGTTACAACTTGTGCAAGATATGGATTTGAGTGATAATGATTATTTAGTGACCAATGGATGTTAAGGTGCTATATTCTAATATTCCACACGAGGGCACCCTTCATGCAGCTGCCAGTTTCCTGAATCAGAGACATGAAACAGAGATGCTTGTAACATGGCACAAAAAAGAAAAATGAAATGAAGCACTCAGATAGGTGCAAACACACCATGTGGTACAGTAGAAACCATGGTCTAATACCATAGTAGATCATGGTTTGTATTGTAATACCTTGGCAATCCACTACAGGTAAGAAGCAGTATACAAGTGAAAGAAATATGCAAATAGCTTGCAGTGTGTAGTTGTCCCAAGTTGTATTTACTAAGAATTTTCCTGGCACAGGATTTTTGACTTTTTCAAGACTGTTCTATATTGTAATTACAACAGAAGTTCATGAGTTACTAAAGATTGTACATTTAAACTCCACATATACTGTTAATTATGCTGCAGCAATATTTCTGTAGAAGTGAACAGTTACATACTGTTACCATCCCTTCTGATCTACTGCTGTCTACAACTGTGGGTGCAATGCATTGTGGATGACTGAATAACATTATCTGGCCTGGCCTTTTAAAGATAAGCATGCAGCTTCTATAACCGAAAGCAAAATAACAGACACTGAGATAAACAAAGCAAAATCAAAGAGAGAGATACTTCTGTGGGTGAAAGAAAATAAAATTGAGAGAAACAAAAGAAATCAAAGAAACAGACTAACAATAGTAGTCAAAACAAGTATTTGAAAGATGAAAGCAGTAAACGTTATGTTGTTCTATGTCCTGCTGAGTTAGGTAGTTTAGAGGGAAAAAAAGTGAAAGTAATATTCCGCAAATAGTAGTTGTTCAATAAAGTGTTTTTCAGATTGGCTTAGTTCAGTACATTTGGAGAAAAGGTGCTTGTGCTACTAGGATTGTGTGACAGCCATGTATTGGTCTGCAAAGGAACTGGAGAAAGAAAACTAAAATGTACCATAGCACACTCCCATCATGCAGTGCAGCCCATATCTTCTAATACATAGAGAGGAAAATCAAAGCACCTAGAATAGAAAGTGAATTGCAAGGTTTTAAAAGTTGTAAAATATGTTTTGATGTTAGAAAGCTTAAAGCTTGTAATGAAAGTTATTGTAACAAAAGTGAAGTAGTAGCGACGATATTTCCAATAGGTGTGTTGAATTGTTTTCAAGTATATGTACATCATGTTTAATAGCTCAATTTATAGTTTTCTGACAGTAAATCAGTGTGATTGTACTCATTTATTCAAAACTATTAATCATACAGTCATTGCCATGTTACAATCGGATTAAGCCACTCGAAAGGATGGGTGTACAGTGGAATTAATTCATGGTTGGTTGGTTGGACCCACTCGGCCTTCGGCCTCGTGGTCCAACCCCCCCAACCATGGATTAATACCACAGTAGACCCATGCTTTCTCGTGGCTTAATCCTTACCTAGTACTACATTCATCCTGAAGTTGTTAGAATTTGTGTTAAAGGACAATGTCTTTTTATTTAATAAAGAGTTGTTTTTACAAATTAAAGGGACTGCTATGGGGGCTACATGTGCTCCCACTATTGCAAATTTATATATGGGGGTTTGGGAGAATGGTACAGTGTTAAATTTAACAAAAAATAGATTTTTGGATAAAATCAATATATGGAAACGATACACTAATGATTTATTTTTTGTTTGGAGGGGTACTTTGGAAGAACTTGCACAGTTTGTTGATTTTTTGGAAAGCACAAATTCGAATCTGAGATTTACTTATACAGCCTCACAAGAAAGTATTGTTTTTTAGATCTAAGAATTTATAAAAAAGGTAGTTTGGGGCTAAAAACTGAAATATATAGAAAACCAACAGATGGTAACACTATATTACGAGCAGAGAGTTGTCATCCTAGGCATACAGTCATGAATATACCAAAAGGCCAATTTTTAAGGACTCGTCATAATTGTAGTGAAGTAGCGGGATTCGAAGAAGGAGCAGAAGAATTAACAAGACGATTAGTGAACAGAGGTTATAGTGATAGGTGCATTAAAGTAGGGAGAGAATATGCTGAAAGAGCAGATAGAGCAGAATTATTAAGGGGAAGAAAGGAAGAAGTGCTGGAGAAACAAGAAGAAAGGTTTAATTTTGTTACCACTTTTTCGACACAAGCAAAGCAGATAGAGAAGATCATTAAAACCCATTGGAATATTTTGTCTAGTGATATAGGTTTGAGAGAGATTGCCAAAATGCCACCTAGAATGGCATATAAAAGAGCTAGTACTTTAGTGGATAGATTAGTGCACAGTCATTTTGTTGAAACTATTAAGGGGGTAGGAACATGGCTACATAAAGACACAGTAGGTTGCTATCCCTGTAAAAGTTGTAAGATTTTTCCGGTGATAAAACAATGTAAAGAGTTTACTTGTAGTAATGTAGACGAATTTTTGAGATCAGACAGTTAATCACTTGCAATACGGAGGGGATAATATACATGGCAGTCTGTAGCTGTAACAGTTTTTATGTTGGGAAAAAATAAATGCAATTTCAAAACTCGAGTGAGAGAACATTTAAATGCTATTGAGAAAGCTGACTTGACATATGCTACAGCTGTACATGTAGCTACAGTTCAAAATAATGTAGAACATGTATTTCACTTTATTGGAATAGACAAAGTACAACGTAAACCACGAGGGGGGATTTTAATGATTTTTTACTTAAGCGGGAAGCATTCTGGATTATTAATCTGAATGCTACAAAAAACAAAGGACTGAATGCAGGTTTGAATTGAAACCCTTTCTTAAACAAAAAAGAATGAATAAAAAACAGCTTAAATGTTATGATGCCTCTTAAGGGAATGTTAGGAATTATTGGGAATTGAATTGAATAGTGGCTGCGATCGTGGCTGTAAAATAAGCAGATATGAATTTAAGAAGTAATGTTGAATTGGATTATGCAGCTTTAGATATGAGTTGCAGCCCTAAGTAGATTGGTTATCGTATATGGATATATTTATTTTGGAATATAGTTAGAATGTTAATAGTGATGTCTAAAACTATATGAAATTATGGGTAAGAACATAGAGCTGTAGTGATTGAATATTGTCCTTCCTTTTATATTTTCCAAATCTCCCCCCCCCCCCCTCCATTTTACTCATTATTGTTTGTCCCTTTGTGGGAAAGAAAAAAGGAAAAAAAAAAGTGATATTAGATATTTAAAAAGTAATGAAGTTACAAGTATGATGCTGGTATATGAACACTAGATAGTTTATTATGAAGTGAAGATCGCAATTTGTGTAGATATTATAGCGTTGTAGTAAATGCTTTGTGATCGGGGTAATATGATGATCTGTTTCTCCTGTATTAGTTTTAAGTGGTATATGCTTAGCGATTGGGGTTAATGATGTGCTGTTTCTCCTGTATTAGTTATAGGTGGTAAAATATGCGAGATTTGATGACGCCTTTATATTATTTGGAGATTCCCCTTTTCTAATATTTTCAGTTTTTTGGAAAAACGTGTATTTCTGATAGATACGTTATAATAGATGGCAAGGATTTAGTATAAGTTTATAAACGTAAGGTGCTGTTGATAGTCATATGTTCCATGTTCTCTTCCTTTCTATAATAAACCTTCCTTTTCAACCCCCATCTTTTTCTTTGCCCTTTTTTTGACCTATATTTATTGTTACAAGCCCAGATTTTAAATTATTTTCTATGAACAAGTTTGGATTAATGTATTTTCAAATAGTGTAGTAGATGTAACATTATAGTACTAAGTGTTTTACATGTATTTAAGATGTATATTTAAGATAATTAGTATGTAGTTATTTTAACCAATCACAGTGGTGTTTTAATTAAAGATACCAGTTGTAATTTATTAGTTAGAGTATTTAAGGGACCATTCACTGTTGGTGTTTCACCTTTGAGAAAGGATGTGGTCTACATCCGAAAAGCGTCAGGTTTTTGGCATATGTGAATAAAGTTATTTTTTACAGACTTGTGCCCTTGCTATTAGAGGTGTGTGTGCTCTACTTTTTTATGTTTTTGTAATTCTAGACCTCTTGACGGGACTATTAATACCCCTTATGTTCCAGGAAACTATTTTTAAGTCTGCCATAATAATTTGGTATTTGCATATCGAGTCATCTGAGGATATCTAATCACCTGCAGTAATAATATAAACAGTTGCAAATATAAACAAAACACCACAAACATTTTAGAACTATTTACAAGCTGCCACCTAAGTAGCAGAACAAACATTTATGAAACTTCAAGGTGTGTATATACCCTGTTCCACACCTCTGGAACACTTCTACGAGGTGGGGTAGGAGACTATATCTCTAGCCTCCCCGCCAGAACTAATCCACCAGAATGTGGAATGTCCCAGCTGGGTTGTATCGGGTCACCTTGGGATTCAAGATTAGCCCACGGACAAGGTCCGACTGGAATGATATAGGTAGTGATGTTATTAATGTGGTGATAGGAGGGAGCTAATCCACGTAGCACTCCCCCCCGATGAACCAAGGTGGAGCCTCGCAGGGCAGGAGACAGCCCAGAGGGGAACCAACTTTCCCTTATGTATTACCATTTAGAGATGAAAAGGGAGCAGCCACTAAATTGGGTGACTACTTGTCCCGGCTGCATGGTGTGAACATGCATCGTTCCCCACCGAGAGGTCCCTCCCCCACTATGCTCAGCTGCCCCCGACGGACACTCTTTCCTCAAAAATTCAGCATCTGTGTCGGTGATAAGAGGGGTCAATCAAACCATGGGACACCGCCATTCAACTTTCGGGCTGTATCTGACTTAGATACTTCTATTATAGGCCTTTAAAGAGCCTAAATTGTCCAATATTGAGAGGGGTGTGGAGGGGTGCCATTCAGCGCTCCAACTCTATTCCCTCATTAGTGACTGTTATATATCAGATAAAGCAGCCGGAAATGAAAAGTCAGCCCTGGAACACTGCACCATCATGCTTCAGAGAATAGCAGCATCCACCGGGAGTCACCACCCCCTCCAACCAACAATTTGAGTGTGTCTACTCGGGGAGCTGGGCCCAGAACCGCGGGGATAGGGTCAGGCTTCCTAGCAATAGGGTTCCACTTTGCTCCCCCTTTTAGCAACCTGAACCGGGGTCCCTCAAAGATGTCAGTTCTCCCGGACCACCCCGCCCCTACCAGGAGCCCCCACCCGAGGAGGGAGGAGCCCTCACCAGACATTCCTCCCTCAACATAATCAATCCATCAGATCCAGCTCTATAAACTTGAATTAATAATGGGTTTGTCTCTGTACCCTGAAAAATACATACATTATAAACAGTTAGACAAACCTACCCACAAACTGGTTGTAGGGATAACAAGATTCCAAGCTATCAGGCCAAAGTTATGGAAATTCAAGTCTGTGGTAGTGTCCATAGATCCTATAGTGCTTAGTTTTTAGTATATTCTACATTGTGTTATTAAGCATAATAGGGACAAAAGGCCTCTAAAGAAGTAAAGGCTTATGCGCTGTAGGGTTCCGAATCTATGCTCCCTCCCCCCCCCCCATATCACAGGTAGTCACTAGGATGGGGCCTCTAGACTAGTCCCTTCTCCCTTTCCAGGGATTGCAGCTTAAGAAGGGGTGGGGAGAAAAACAAGCTTGTACAGCTTGATGTACTCAGCCAGTTCCACTTGCAGCTTCATTGGAAGTTGGGTCCATGAATGGGAGCAGCATGAGGATTGATGCCGTGGGGGACCACTTTATTGTACACTCTGTCCCACACAGTTCTGGTGTCCCTTGCTCTCAGTGTCTTCACATTTTTTGGGCCCTTCACTTGCTAGGATTTCTTCGCGAGAGATCTGTCGAATACTCCAGCGCCATCTTCTGAAATAGGTATGCCATGCTTTTTGGCCCAACTGATTGCATCTGTTACCTCCTGGAATTTCTGCCATCCCTCTGAGGTATTAATTTTCATTCGTGTAGGATATTCAAGCTGTGCTGGATGTCCTGCCTGTCGGATTAGTTTGATTACGCTGTATGCTTTCTGTCTGTGGGCCAATGTTTGAGGAGTGTAATCTTGGTAAAAAAAAAAAAAGGTGAACATCGCCAAAGACGACTTGTTTTTTGGACCAGACAGCTCTGAGCACCTTTTCTTTAACCCTGTAGTTGATGAACGCCTTAGTTACAGAACAGGGTCAAGCTTTGGGTCCTTGGGTTTTGCAACTAAAGATCTATGGGCAAGAACAATGCCAAGATCCCGATCCCCATCTAAATTGAGGATTTCTTTTAAAAAGCTGTCCATAAATTGTATCATGGCGCCGGATTCAGTGCCTTCTGGCAGGCCCACATAGGCGTAGATTGTTTCACCTATTGTGATTTTCAAGATCCTCTAATTGTTGTTGGAGGGCAAGTTCTCTGCAGTGAAGATCTTTCAGTGCTGCATTGTGGATGTCTAAAGTGGCTGAATATTCCGACACTGACTCCTCTAGACGGTTGGTGCATTCTGTTAAATCTGTGATGCATTGTCTGTCTTCCGTGACTCTCTGCTCTAATCTAGTTTTCGTTTCGCTTATTTGCTGCAGGGTGCTGCATAAAGTTTTGAAGGTGATTGTAAAGTCCTCTTCGGAGCTGGGCTGATCTGTGGGAGTTTGGGTGATCAAGTCTGCTATCTCAGCGCGTTATGCGACCTGTTGTTGCGAGCCTTGAGGAGGGAATTTCAGCTTGGGGTGAAGATTATTCGAGCCATCCTTATGTCTTGGTTTAGGAGACATAGTGAAGTCCTTGATCGATTGTTTTTTTAACAGGGTGTCAGCGTTTATGAGCTGGATTCTGATGGATTAAAGTTGATTAAATCGGGAGCTCTCAGCTTAGGCTTCCATCTCTAGGCAACCGGAACCAGAAGTCCTCCTGTGCAATCTTGGTTACTCTTCTCTGGACCAAATGTCTTTCCTGAGGTACGGTCTTCAGAACTGGGCACAGTATTCTAGGTGAGGCGTACCAGAGCGTGGTACTGTGGCAGCATCACCTCTCTCCTCTTGCTGGTGATGCCCCTATCCGTGCACCCCAGCATCCCACTAGCCCTGCCCATAGCCTTGTCACAGTACACTGCCACCTTGAGGTCTTCTGAAATAACCTCAAGGTCCCTTTCCTGCCTAGAGACTGCCAACACCTCCCTCCCATCCTGTACTCACCACCAGGGTTCCTGTGTCCTAGGTGTATGATTTTGCATTTTTTTGGCATTGAACACCAATTGCCATGCCTTTCACCACTCCTCTAACATTCCTAGATCTCTGTGCATTGTCTCCATTCCCACTTGAGTATCCGGCCTATTGCAGATCTTGGTGTCATCTTCAAAAAGACAGACCTTCCCCCTCCAGTTCCTCTGCAATGTCCACTTGAAGACATTGAAAATGACTGATCCCGGCACTGAACCCTGCAGTACCCCATTGGTCACCCTTCCCCCCATCCCTAGAGTGTGTCACTTACCACTACCCGCTGCCTCCTATCCTTTAGCCAGTTGCAAACCCAATTTACTACTTTGTTCTCCACCCCCAAATCAATCAACTTAACCAACCTTGTGTGTGGCACAGTGTCGAAGGCCTTGGTGAAGTCTAGATAGGCTACGTCCACTGCCTTCCCCTGGCCTATTTTCCTGGTCACCCAGTCAAATAAAAAGATTAGTTTTGTTTGACCTTCCACCACCATGAACTGTGCTTCTGTGGTCCTGCAGCCCATTGGTTTCTAGGTAATCAACTAGTCTCTCTTTTAGTAGGGCTTCCATTAGGTTTCCACCACTGAAGTAGGTCTGACTGGCCTATAGTTGTTAGACTCCTCCCTGCTACCACTCTTATCCAGAAGGACTACGTCAGCCCTGTTTCCAGTGAGCTGTTGAACAAGGCTGTAACGGGAGTAGCTAGCACTTCCCTGCGCTCCCTCAGTACCCTGGGCTGTATCCCACACAGTCCCATATCCTAATCCTCTTTCAGGGCTGCAAGTCCTTTCAGTACTTTTTCCTCTGAAAATGGTCCTGTGTCCACCCCCTCTCCACCTTTGTTCTATTCCATAATTCATTACTTTCTTTGCACAGGGCCCTGCTTGAAGCAGGAGATCAAGATCATATGTAACCTTTTTCATACAATGACCACATGCCCCAGCCACCTGTACTGAGGAGCGGGTAGAGTGGGCATAAACCAAGTAGGGGAATTTTCTCCACTAAAACCCCTCTTGAGGGGTGTACTGCAGGGTTCCATCCTGGGCCCCTTGTTGTTTGCAAGTTATAGTAATAATATTGATGCGAGCATAAAAGAGGCTAACATACATCTGTTTGCAGATGACACGGTGATCTACTTTAGTAGGCCTACCCCGAGTGCTCCTTGTAATGATCTCCAAGCTGAAATCAGTCAGATGCAGCTACAGCTTTTAAATAAAAAAATACTCCTAAACACCAAGAAAACCAAAGCTATGCTTTTATTGCCTTTCACTCATGCATCAAACTTGGTCACCCCTGAAACAGTTCCATCAATTACTACTACAGTGGCGTGAAAAAGTATTTGCCCCCTTCCTGATTTTCTCTGTTATTGCATATTTGTCACACTGGATGTTTTCAGGTCTTTAGAGAAAATGTAATATTAGATAAAGGGAACCTGAGTGAACAAATAACACTTGTTTTTTTTTTAATTTCACTTATTTAATGAAAAAAAGTTAACCAACACCAACTGGCACTGTGTGAAAAAGTAATTGCCCCCTTACACTTAATAACTGGTTACGCACATTTAGCTGCAATGACTGCAACCAAACACTTCCTATAATTCAATATCAGTCTTTCACATCGCTGTGGAGGAATTTTAACCCACTCTTCCTCGCAGAACTGCTTTAATTCAGTAACATTTGGTAGGTTTTCGAGCATGAACTGCTTGTTTCAGGTCCTGCCACAGCATCTCTATTGGGTTTAAGTCTGGACTTTGACTAGGCCACTCCAAAACTTTAATTTTACTTCTTTTTATCCATTCTGATGTGGACTTGCTTTTGTGTTTTTGGATCATTGTCTTACTGCATGACCCAACTACGCTTCAGCTTCAGCTGATGGAAGGATGACTGGACATTCTCCTTAAGAATTTTCTGGTACAGAGCAGAATTCATGGTTCCTTTAATTATGGCAAGTCATCCAGGTCCTTAGGCAGTAAAGCATCCTCACACCATCACACTACCACCACCATGTTTGACTGTTGGTATGGTGTTCTTACTGTGGAATGCTGTGTTTGCTTTACGCGAGACAGTATGGGATCCATGTCGTCCAAAAAGTTCCACTTTGGACTCATCTGTCCATAGAACATTTTCCCAAAAGGCTTGTGGATCATCCAGGTGCTTCTGGCAAATGAGAGACGAGCGTTTATGTTCTTCTTGGTTAGCAGTGGTTTCCACCTTGCTACTCTCACATGAAGCCCATTTTTGCCCAGTCTCTTTCTGATTGTGAAGTCATGAACACTGACCTTAGCTGAGGCAAGAGAAGCCTGCAGTTCTTTGGATGTTGTTTTAGGATCCTTTGAGACTTCCTGGGTGATTTTACGCTGCGCCCTTGGAGTAATTTTGGCAGGCCGCCCACTCCTGGGAAGATTCACTACTGTTACAAGTGTTCTCCATTTGGAGATTATGGCTCTCACTGTGGTTCGATGGAGTCCCAGAGCCTTAGAAATAGCTTTGTAACCCTTTCTAGACTGATAGATAGCAACAATTTTTTTTTCTGATCTTTTCAGGAACTTCCATTGATCATGGCATAATGTGCTTGTTGAATCTTTGTGCTGGCAACGTGACTCTGATGGTAAGGGTCAAAATAAGTGAGGTTTATATTGAGCAGGGCTGGCTGTAATCAAGCCTGGCTGTGTTCAATCAGCTGACTCTAATTATCCCTTTAATTGGGTTGATTTAACTAGGGGGCAATTACTTTTTCACACAGTGCCAGTTGGTGTTGGTTAACTTTTTTCATTAAATAAATGAAATAAGTAAAAAAAAAAGTGTTATTTGTTCACTCAGGTTCCCTTTATCTAATATTATATTTTGTCTAAAGACCTGAAAACATCCAGTGTGACAAATATGTAATAATAGGGAAAATCAGGAAGGGGGCAAATACTTTTTCATGCCACTGTATCTTAGGTGAACCGTTAGAATTTGTAACAAAGTTCAAATACCTGGGAGTGTGGATCGACCACAAACTCTCCTTCTTCGATCACACAGAACAGCTGACAAAAAAACTTAAACAGAGGCTCCGTCTCTTCTTCAGGATCAACCATCTCCCCGCAAGAGATGCCAAGTTGAGACTGGTCCAAATTATCTTCCTGTCTCTATTAGACTTTGTGGACTTCCTTTATAGCCAGGGCCCTGCTGCGGTGCTCACAAAATTTGACACGCTTTACCATAGAGCCCTAAGGTTCATTTCTGGTCTTCCCCTTTCCATGCACCATTGTTCCTTGTATGCTGCTGTGGGATGGCCATCCCTTAATTATAGGCGTCAAAGAAATGCCGAACTCTGGACTTTCAGGGCCATTTCCAGGAAACTGACCCTTTATATCTCAGATTGTCTACCACTAAGTTCGATAGGCAAGTACACATGGAGAAGTACCTCCTACATTTCTCTGAAGGTACCTAAGATCAAATCATGCTTTGGTAGGGCTTCCATAAACTTTGTACTGCCTGTATTGTGGAATAAGTTGCAAAAAGTCTTGAAACTGATTTACCCTGTTAACCTAACAGCATTCAAAACACTATATGCTCATTCTTACAAGGAATCTTGTAACTGCTTCCCTCGATCTTGATATGTCCTAGTCTTCCCAGGGACCTCTCTTGGCACTGCCTGGTTTCGCATTTTCTTACTTGGTCACTCCTGCTCCTCCCTTGACCCTACCTAGTTTCATCTTATCTATACTTGGTTCTTTTACTACCTCCCCCACCTCAGGATCCTTACATATGTCCTGCCACTGGAATTGTAACCTTTTCAACTGTATACCATCTCCCTTTGAATACCCACCACCTCCCTTGCCAGGCTGGAGCTGCATGCTTTCTGTTATGGTCAAGCCATTTATCTGTAGTACATGTGTGCCTTTTCTTCCATTCTTATGGCCAACCCCAACCCCTTCCTATGCTTCCATCCCTCCCTCCCTCCTCCCCCTCTATTTTATTGGCACTTATTGGTACTCCTACCTGGGGTCCACTTCTCCAGCTGGACTCTGATCTGGCTTGTCGTATATATATTGTCCCTATTCTTTGAAATACACAAAAATCTATATGTATCTCTGACTATGCCATTGCTATTGTTAGGCACTTGTATATTGTGTATTCACCTTTGGTTCCGTTTTTGTTTGTATTAAGTATTTGTATTTGTATCATATATTGACCTTGTGTTATGTATGGTATATTGACGTTGTATCCTACCCAGATCCACCTCGAAAATGAGCCCTGCTCAACGGTGTCCACTTGGTTAAATAACGATTTTGATTGATTGATTGACTGAAGTATAGACACTAGGTTTTGGTGGGAGGATAGGGTATTATGGGCAGACTGGATGGACCAGTAGCCTTCGTTTGCCACTAGCTTCTGTGTTTCTGTGTGTCTGTAACTTACGTTTTGTCACAAGACTAGGACTGGAGGAGGAGGCTGGGCATTAGGGTTAAAAATCACAAGGAACATCACACCACCGATTTGCCAAGACTCCTGAGACTCCAAACCCTCTTTTTGTTTTATGTTCTTACTTTCCTACCCTGAAATTTGTGGCTTCTTAACCCTAATACATGTATTACCACAGTCCTCAGCAATGAATAGACACACATGCACACAGATAGGAATCATAGGAAAAATATGAGCTATAGCAGGTGGTAAGCCCAACAGCTAGCTTACAATTTCTCAGTGGAAGTATCCCAAAATGTTATTTACCCCTTTATCTAGACTCCTGGAGCCTCTTATTCAGTGTAATTAAATGCATGGTGCTAATCTTACAGAGAAAAAAACATATAAAACTTGCAGATTATGTGTAGCTTCTCTTGCTGCAGTGGTAGGAAAAAGGACATGGTAGTCATAATACGCAAGATCCAGGGGATGGAGCATTACAAGCATTGTGCAGCTGCTATCAAGAGGGCTGCAAAATGCTGGGGGGTGTCAAAAGGGGGTTGACCAGCAGAGTAGGGGAAGTTATCCTGCCTCCTTACAAGGCCCTGGTCAGGCCTCACCAGGAACTCAGCATAGAGGTGTGGACTCCCTAATACATAAAGGACATTGAGGCCCCTATGTATTGAAATAGCAGCTGCTACCCACTTAGACAACCCAACAGTAGCTGTTTTAACTTCATCTGAGCTTTAAAAATGAAAAATGTTTTGAGAAACTGCTACCCCCTTAATAAAACTTCTGCCCCCTTGCAAAAGTTCTAGATGTGCTCCAGACTGAGGCAGTTAAAAGGGAGAAATGCAGGGCCACCAAACTGATCAGAGGTATGGAAGACAGAAGATATGAGGAGAGGCTGGTGGTACTCCACATGTGCAGATCAGAGAAAAGGAGTCAGAGAAGGGACATCCTCTCATTTTCTGCATACTCATTGCTATTGACAAGATCAAAAAGTCAAAGATGTTTGATTCAGTGTCCTCCAACAGGACACAGGGCACACCCTGAAGCTCAGAGCTGGTAAATTCAGGGGCAACGTCCGGAAGCACTTCTGCCAGGCAGTGGTGAGCCTATAGAACAGACTACCAGTGGAGACAGTTGACATGAAGACAGTACAGGTCTTTAAGGTAAAACTACAAAATGTCTGCTTACCAAGGGAAGTGCTGGATACCCTAGGTAGCAGAGTGGGTAGGGAACCCCTTGAAGTTGAATACCATACTTATTTATACCAGTTTATGAAGCAGGTGGGCAGATATAGGTTTAGAGTCCCTTCCAAGCTAAAATTACTGTTACTTTATAGTACGTGTCTTTGTCCAAAACCTTTAAAAAAATCCCAGCCAACATTTTGTAACAAAGAAGCTGGGCACCAGTTACAGATGCATAAACAGTTTATTCAAAAGTATCAGCTCACAGTCCACAAAATCCAAGCACAGCACAGCTGGCTGTGGGGACTAGTAGCCTTCCCCTGACCGGTTTCGCTCTAGGCTTCCTCGGGGGGGGTCTACCCACTGCTGGTGTTCCATTAAATAGGGTAAGCATTTAAAGTGACAGTACACCAACATATCCACTATTGCACACAATTAATAATAAGTATACAGAACATTAATGTTTCTACCTTTAAAAAGCAGCAAAGAAGTGACCAAAAACGCACAATACTTCGTAAATACTTGAACTAATCTGGTATAAAATATGGAATTAGCAGGACTAAAAATAATTGTCAGGAATGTGGACTTTGTCAAAAGCATATACCAAATTTCCTCTACAATTCATTTTAGCTCAGTTTTTCTGCACATCCATGTTGCTGCCAGATATAGGTGTCGATCCTCGGAAAAGCTAGGAAACAGAAAAGAAAGAAGGAACATTAAAACATATGTGTCCGAGAACATTTACAAAAGTACAGTGATCTCATATTAGAAATCATTGAAAGAAAGCAAATTATTTCCTCAGTCTGCTCTGGTTAATGGTTGTGGATTCTATCCTATTGTTTAGACCAGATTTAAATAGTGCTCCTAGCTGTATTATCCAAGGGACTAAGGGTAATTATTTAGGTCTCCACCCCTTCCTCCTAACCTGACCTTCTCTCTTCCACATGTAACCCCCACCCAGGTATGCCGTTTCTATCTTGACAGCTCTACCTGGTGGGCTGGGTTCGGGGAGGAATTTGTCACTCGGCACATTGGCTAGGTTTGGCTACTCTGCACAGGGGCACCCAAGTAACTCCGGACAATGGAAGCAATAACTGTAATGTCCACTACCAGAAGTGGGATTCTAAAGTGTGGCTTTTATTCATATCCAACAGAATAAACAAAGCATAGATGGACCCCCACAGGGCTACACTGCTGGTAATGCAGATTTAAGGAGACCAGAACACATCCACATCACTTTAGCCCTCAGGCTCTGAAACACACTGGGCACACAGCCCGAACTTGTACGCTGCTCTGGGTTTTCCCTGGCTCGGCTCCCTCGCCAGCCACTTGGACACTTTCCATATAGCATGGAAACATTTACTGGTGGCTCCCTAAACCACCTATGAGCACTTCTGCTCCATAAGGGAATCTTCTTCATCAATCCCACGTCTGGGTACTTTCCTCAGGCACTGGCCAAGTACCTGAGAGAAAGCAACAGGTGTCTCAGAGCAAATTCGGAGAGGTGAATTTGGTTACTATTGATGGGGGGTCTCCCACCTCTCACTCCCATAATTCATACCCGGCCATTTCTCTGGACTGTAACACCTCATCCTTTAAAACACTTTGCTGTGTAGATTCTTTTTAAATGTATTCACATTCAATCTACTGTCTTTACATCCCATTTGTGCTGAACTTGAACATACTTAATAAGTGGCTATGTCCATAACTCTAGACCCCCCACAGAGTTAAGCAGTCCAATCCCCACATCTTCCAAACTGTACTTGGCTGTCTTTTCCTGACCCCGCAGTAACAGTCCCTTTAGTTTCATCTTGATTCAGGTGAAAACACATGGCCCTTTAGCAGAGCGAACTCACCCCTTGGTTGCCGGTGCCCCACAGGCTCTTTCGTCTCAAAGAACTCTCGTCCAGAGCTTCCGGTGCCTCAGCACGAACTTAATTCAGGTAGCTTCTTTTCCCTAGCTGGACCAGGGGAATTGCCCCTGGAAACAGGCTGATTCCTTCCCCCCATCCCCGCAGGGATGGGGCCCTGAACCACTGAAAGCGGTCTCCATCACTTCAATGTGCTCTTCTTGTGTTCCCCTACAGGTGAGAACACACACCTAAACAACAAAAAAATAGCTCTTTGACAGAGCTTAGAGCTCTGAGGGGCCTGCTTACAGCAGAGCACCTCTTCTACTCACTGCACAGACTCTACTCAACTCACGGACTCACTTCAAATTCCCCAGTGTTCTAGTCTAACCTCCAACTGCAACATTCCAGTGTGGCTTATGCAGCTGCGACAGTTCTAAATGATGTCATCCCTCAGTCTCAGCTGAGACTGAGAACAGAGTGAGACAGTGTGAAATCCATTTTACTGGAGTTTCACAAGCTGCCTTCCCTGCCTACCACTAGGTCTTACTGGGATTCTAGTAACCCCGGGTAACAGGGGGGTTACACACAGAAGACAAAAACATGAGAGCTGGGATTTTCTTGTAAACAGATATGCTGGGCAAGTGCATTGGAGCAATCTTTTTTGTCAGTTCCCCTAAGATGCTCCCCTACCCGTACCTTGAAAGATCTGGATGTCATAACAACATAAAATGCCATCAGATAATTTGGTAACTTCCAAATCCAGGAAAGTGACCTTTCCTTGCTGGCCTGTAAAAACAGATGGATCAATTCCTTACAGATCATAACAGATTGTTGCCCCCATTTCCTAAGGGCATGTTTACGTGTGGCCGCTGCAAGTTCTGTCAGAACACAATTAAAGCTGCCTTTTTTACTAGCACTAATGCCTCCAAAACATTTGAAATTAGATCATTTATTAACTGTGACACGGGGAACATTGTTTGCTTAGCTACATGTTCCTGTGCATTATTTTATGTTTGCCCTCTGGATGATACAGCTAGGAGCACTATTTAAACCTGGTCTAAACAATAGGACAGAATCCACAACCATTAACCAGAGTAGATTGAGGAAATATTTATTGTTTTCTTTTAGTGATTTCTAATATGAGATCACTATATTTTTGTAAATGTCCTTGGCCACATAATGTATTAATGTTCCTTCTTTCTTTTCTATTTCCTAACTTTTCCGAGGATCCACATCTGTATCTGGCAGCAACATGGATGTGCAGAAAAATTGAACTGTAATGAATTGTAGAGGAAATTTGGTATATGCTTTTGACAAAGCCCACTTTTCTGACATTTATTTTTATTTGGTTGTTTAACCAGGAGTGGCACACTAAGCTGAAAGCTTGTTTACAGGTGCAACCTGGGAGCACAGGGAAGTTAAGTGACTTGCTCAGGGTCACACAGTAGGCAGGTGGAGGCTGTGGGATTCAAACCCAGGTCTGATCTGCTGTATATCTTCAGATTTGCAGCTCAGAGCCTTAAATCACTGGGCTATACTGCCTCCAGTCTCACTAATTCCATATTTGTGTACCAGATTAGTTCAAGTATTTATGAAATATTGTATGTGTTTTGGTCATTTCTTTGGTGCCTTTTTAAGATAGTAACATATTAATGTTCTGTATACTGAGGCCCAGATATTCAAACTGCGCCAGGCTTTGGCGCAAGCCCAGGCGCAGCTCAAATTGGCTGCGCAGTGGTGTGGACTGGGCGATATTCAACGGAGCTGCGCAATGGCTCAGCAGCGTTGAATATCTCACCTTGGCCACTCGCAATGCGCATGGTGCAGTGGCACTGCGCCAGTGCAAATGTGGCCAGAGTGGAGCATGGGGATGCGCTAGTGCAAGTTCCATTGTGCAAGGCGCAGCAACCGCGATATTCAAAAGCTGACATGCTAATGGGGCCAAAATGTATGCAAGGCGCACATGGGGCCATTTGCATGTCATTATGGCCCCATTTGCATGCAGGTGCACCGATCCCTGATGACTTGCGCCTGGCACTCTGCCAGGCAGCATCCGTCGGGGACTGACACCCCCTGCAGCATGGCAATGATCCCCACAGCCTGATTGCAGGCTGCAGTACATAAAGAAAAATTGTAAATCCCTGGTGGTCCAGTGAACCGCTGCCTGCCCGATCGCGGGCTTCAGTAAATAAAATATACATTCAATATCCCTGGTGGTCCAGTGGACCGCTGCCCGCCCGATCGAGGGCTAAGTAAAAAAAAAGACAAATCCAATATCCCTGGTGGTCCAGTGGACCTGTCTGCCTGATCGCGGGCTAAGTATATTAATGATAGATCCAATATCCCTGGTGGTCCAGTGGACCTGTCTGCCCGATCGCGGGCTAAGTACACAAACATCAAATCCTATATCCCTGGTGGTCCAGTGGACCCACCTGCCCACTGATCCCCACCTCCCCGCTCCCCTCCCGGTCAGCGGTGGGCAGCAGCACCCCACCCACATGCCACCCCACTGCCGCCGACTGACACCGTCGAGTAAGGCTGTCGCGCCATTGGTCACAGCGTGAGCAATGGGCGTGCAACTCCACCTACTCTACACATTCCAGATATGTGAATGGATCCATTCACATATCTGGATCAATAATGCTGACGGTAGGCTGCACGCCCATTGGCTCACACTGTCCAATGGGCACAACCTACGGCGGTCATCGGTCGGCAGGAGCGGCTGGTGGGTGGGTGTTGCTACCCGCCGCTGACAGAAAGTGAGGATCAGTGGTTGGGTGGGGAGGGGTCACTGGACCACAGGGATATAGGATTTGTTGTTTATGTACTGCTCCGCGATCAGAGACAGCCACTGGACCACCAAGATACTATACTTATTTTATGTAGCCTGCGATCAGGCGGGCAGTGGTCCATTGGACCACCAGGGATATAGGTGTATACTTATTTTACACAGCCCACAATCGGGCATGGGGTGGGCACCACCACGGTGGTGCAGCCGGAGCTCGGGTGGCCACCCACAGGTGGCAGCTGCCGTGTTGCACCCTGCAATGCGGCAGCTCACCTGTAGGTGGCCATCCATTGTTCCTTTTTTTTTGGATCAACTTTATGCTGGCGCAGGTAGGGGTTGCGCATGCATGGCTCCGCACATCCCGGGCTGGATATCGGACTGTGCAGGTATGCATGGGCACGCCCCCCTACCTGCGCCTGCATACATTACTGTTGTGCTCCGGTGCATCGGGATTTGTGCCGCGCACTTTTCCCATTTGAATATCGCGCCGGGGCGCATCAGTGGGTTGCTCATGGTGCAACACTGTTGCACCATGCGCAACCCTTTTGAATATCTGGGCCTGTATGTATTATTAATTGTGTGCAATAGTGGATATGTTGGTGTAGTGTCATTTAAATGCTTATCCTATTTAATAGAGCCCCAGCAGTGGGTAGACACATCCCCCTCTGAGGGCATGGGGGTCATAAAGTCGTGGACGAAACCACACATTTAACACCCGCGCATGGAAAACAGCATGTGGCAATGCATAATGCCGTCCACACACAAATGCCGCACACCCAACCCTTCAGTTTGTTTTTTGCATGGGGGGCTTCACCACCCACACCCCTGTAATAAATATAATCAACTCCGTGGGGGTGTGGACAGCAGGGCAAGTTAAAAAGCTGACTGTGGCACTTAGTTGTGGCCGCAAATCTGGAACGTAAAAAACATTTCCCAAGCAGGGTTTCAAACCCTGGTCTTCCCCCTTATCTACTGCTGGGTCAGGTGCTCTAGCCACTCCACCGTGGGAGCTCCTCAACTGAGCACCTGAGTGGTAGTGGTTACATCCACTTCCTCTTTGGTACGGAGTGACTGGGGGTAGCGATATAGTCGTATCGCTCATATACCCCTGTCGCTCTCATACCATACGCACTACTGACCGCGCAGTTTTTCATGCGTGATTTAGTCTGCACTATACTCACCCGGTACCCCTCTGAGGAAGCCTAGAGTGAAACCGGTTAGGGGAAGGCTACTAGTCCCCACAACTTGCTGTGCTGTGCTTGGATTTTATGAACTGTGAGTTGACACTTTTGAATAACTGTTTATGCATCTGTAACTGGTGTGCAGCTTCTTTGTTCCATTGATCGTTTGACTGCTGGAGTACAGTGTTTGCTGTGGAGCGCACCTTGCTTACACCTGAACAACATTTTATAAAACACTAAGGCTGAAATTAACTGAAGTTTTGACAACTAGCAAAGAGTATTTTGAAGAACTCAGCTTACCAAATGAATAATCCCTCTGAAGCTCCAGACCCACGCTGTGCACCTCCTTGTCTCTGGGGCTGGAAGATCAGATGGTCATGAGTTCTAGCCCTACATCAGGTACTTGGGGTAATACCTTTATCTGACACTAGTGCAGTATGCTGCACAAATAAGATGCTGTCCTTTGGATGAGATGTTAAACCGAGGTCCCTTCTGCCCATCACTGGTCACTGTCCAAGTGGAAGTAAAAGATCCCATGGCACTTATTATTGAAGAGCAGGGGTATTTTTATTAAAATCAAAAAGGGACAAATACAGAAAATATAAACACCTCATACATCATGCTTGATACAAACAAAAATATAAACCAAGACTGGTGATACAGAAAATATACCCCCTTACCCTAACCACAATTGAAGGAACTTAAAAGTGAAAAAAAAAGAAACTATACAGTATAGCTATGCCTGGTGGCATGGAGGGCTAAGACATTGAACGCCTTACCTCCTGCCATGCCAGTGATCCGTGATCAGGAATGAGAATGGGTTATCAGGGGGCAGCAGGGTGGAAGAGGATCAAGCAGCCCAGTGACTGGTCTCCTCTTCTGGGGAGGTGTGGCCAATCATCTTAGTCTCTGACCACCACCAGGTGGAGCCCTGAAGGTAGTGCAGGTAGGGAGCAGCTTGATGGGCGGGACTGCGTATCTGCTGGTCAAACACACCTTCACGTGCAGAAACTTACATGATGCCACTGCAGGGGTTTGGGAATAGAAATGGATAAAGGGATCCACTGGAGGGCTATATGAGGCCCTCTGCATCTCCCCTAACCCGTACCACCACTTGGGCACCTCACAGTATTTTGATGTACTCGGGGGGGGGGGGAGTGGTGATAGCCTTCCCTCCTCTGGGCCCACCATGGTGGGTGGGGTTTTCTGTGGGGGACTCAGTCCAGATAGGTCTAGGGGAGGTGGGTGCCAGCCATGGAGTGGTGAGGACAGGAGCCGATGAACTGCCTAAGAGGTAAAAATCTCTATTCAAAAAAATGAGACTATACAGTATATATGCAAAATGCTAGCATAATTTAATAAGGACATGACCGTTCATAAATAAGCCAGTTGAACTTAAGCTGCACCTCCTTATCAATTAGATGGTATTCTACACTTTAATAGAAGGAGACGACTAGAGCCATATCCATTACCACATCTGGGACTACACAGTCACTTCTTGTCCTTTGGAGCCTACCTTGGAGGCATGTTATATCTGCCTTATGAAAGGAACATCTGACATGTTCCCCACAAGGAGCTGAAGGAATCTGCTGAAAGGTCATTGCTTTCCTGCTCACTATATTTTTGAGTCATATTTGACACCATGTCAACCACTATGTTAGATGGCAAGTACTTCTGTAGGTGGTCAGTGCACACATGGCTTGCCACAGAAAATATTAGCATTCTGCAAAGCAAACTCTCTGTGTGCTTTCATAATATTTTACCCATCCACCTTGAAAAAAAAAACAATGTTATTGTGATTTGCAAAATGGGCTATCACCACTTGCGACCTAATAGTTCTCAGAATTGTACCCCATTGAGACATTCTACCAGAAAATGTGACTTGAGTTTCTAACACTCCTACACAGGAGTGTCATGGGCACATCCCTTCTATAGCACTCTTGTGTTTCATCACATTTTTCTCTCTCATTTCCCCCAAGACTGCCCAACGACAGTGTCCCACATGGAGTTTGGGATTCCTTTGACCGTCATTTGCCTGAGCACCATCTTTTCCAAGCCTACAAATCACTGTTTGAACTCTTCAGGTCGTGAGAAATTTTATGTCTGAATTATATAATATAGTTCAATGGGCATATGCAACTTAGTGGAAAGTTATGCCTGTGCAGCATCATTGATAATATGAAGATATTTAGATGAATGTGTTGTTGACTGTCATATGTGGATTCTGTGGCTGTTTGGACTCTCTGTCCCATGGGGAACTACCACACTGTCAGGATATTGTGAAGGCTAAGGAACCCTCTTGAGGAGGGTTCCACTCCTAGAGGTGCCGTGGGAACATAATTCCTTTAGGCTAAAGGTACCTCAGGGAGGAGCCCCAAGGAGAGAGGTGTGCTGCTGGAGGAGGAGGGAAGGGGAGGATGACAGGGTAAAGAAATAATGTTTCTGAGTGAGGCTGGAGGAAGCTGGCTTAAATAGCTCAGGAAGGGGTGTGTGGCTGATTGCTCCTGCCCACTGAACTGTAGGCATAGGCTTTGAATTCAATGGGCTTACTCAGCTTAGTGAGAAGTTATGCTTGTGCAATGTTGTTGATAGTCTGAAGGTATTTGAATGAATGTGTTGTTGACTGTCGTGCGTGGATACTTAGGCTGTTCGCACTCTCTGTCCCATGGGGAACTACCACTCTGTTGGTGTATCATGAAGGCAAAGGAACCCTCTTCAGCAGGGTACCACCCTGGAGGTGCCATGGTGACATAATTCTTTTAGGCTAAAAGTACCTTAGGAAGGAGCCCAAAAGTGCTGCATAGCAGGTGGTGAACAGAGAGCCTGAGGGAGGACAGAGTGACAGCAACTAGTGATGACTTTTAACAGAGACTGAATTGAGCAATGACTGAAAGTACTTGACAACTGATAGCAGACAGAGGCCTGACTTCTGTAAGGGGAGAGGGAATGGAAGGATGGAGAAGAGGGCCGCCATCCAACCCCAATTCACAGTGGGAACCTACTAGGGTAAAGTCTATACTAATATAGATGTACTACATTATGGACCATTTCCGTTGGAGACTACCTAACTTTTATGACCTTCAGCATGGAGGAGAGGAAAAACTACCTGTGAATAAGAAACCTCTGGGGATCCAAGGCCTTGGTCACCTTCCCTCCAGGCTGGGGATAAAATTAGTGATGGCTTGGCTACCACAATTTAGAGACCCAATTCTAGGGGACATTTTTAGAGGAAGGGCTCTCACTGAATCCCTCTAATGGAAACACTGTGAGGGTGCCACAAGCTGATCTATGCAGCTAAAGGAGGTTCCCGGCAAAGGAGGCCAACCCCTGAAGGTGGGAGGAGGAGAGCAATGATTGCTGAAGGCACTCACCTGGCCTCCACTGAAAGGAGGCCTAGAGAGGAAGCTGAACCCTTGAGGGGTAAGGCATTGGAGTTAGGCCCTTGAGGGGCTAGGGCTTGCATAACTGTATGATCTTCACCCTTGAGGGGCAGAGGAAGGGATGTAGGTGGAGACTGGGAGAATCTTAGGCTGCCATAAGGGGGAATAGCTTTCAGAGGTGCAGCTGATATGGTCTGCACAGCTAAAGAAACCCCAATGGCCTTAGAGGCCCCATCCTCTGGTAGCTGAAGTCTGAAATGCTGCATCAAGAGATGCTTTTGAGTCTATCTGCATGGCCCCAGAGCAGGGAACATTCTCACCTGAAGGGTAGAAAGAGAAGGACCCTGCCTCGAGATGTGAACTTAAAGGGAGCAGAGCAAGACCATCGACATAAAGGGGAGGGAGCCCCAGAAGCCATGCTATGGTCTTGACTGCCATGCATCCGAGTGCAAGAGTAGTGGGAGGCTGATGGTGAAGTCTAACAGCCATGAGCACAAGGTAAAAACAAAATGTAGGCAAGACTGAATGACAGATTGAAACATAAAATTACAACTAGGACATTGTATAAGACTGAATGATATATGCTTGGACTGAATGGTGAATACACGCCAACCAATTCCATGAGGAAGGTCAGTGTTAGTTGCTGATGCACTGCAGGCCAGGTAGGCTGAGGCAGTAGAGAACAACAAATAAAACTGCAAGGGGAAAAACAGGATCATATGAGAACTGAAAACTAGGAAGCAGCATGCTGCCGAATGGAGCAACTAATTAAACCACCAGAACACAGAAGGGAGTGGCTGCCTTGCTAGGAGCCAAGTGAAAACATTTAAAGACTGTAGCTAAACTGGGAGATTGCAAACGGTATGGAAGAAACAGCAAAAATGGCAGCCTGAAATAGTACGTCAGCAGAACAAAGGCAGGACACTGAAAACTACAAGCACACAAGAACCAAAACAGAAAAGAAACACAAGAGGTACATAAGTACATAAGAAAAGCGTTGGCAGATGGGGACCGTGCAATCCATCTACTCTGCCCTAGAAACTACCCCCTCCCTATGCAGCTTTCATCCTAACTTGTCCTTTTTGTCTGTCTCATGTGAGTTTGAACTCCCTGATTGTCTTTGATGCTGCCAGTTCCTGGGGCAGGCTGTTCCATGGGTCTTTCACTCTCTCTCTGTGAAGAAGTACTTCCTGAGGTTGCTTTTGAACCTTCCTCCTACCAGTCTCATATCATGCCCTCTCGTGCATGCTGCTGTGTTCTCTTGAAACAGATTGCCTGTCTGAGCTGCATTAAATCCCCTTACATACTTAAATGTTTCAATCATGTCCCCTCTGTTTCTGCTATGTTCAAGGGAGTATAGGTTCAGCTACCCATGTCTTGCTTCATATGACCTGTGATGCAGTCCATGCACCATCTTAGTAGCTCTTCTCTGCATCGTTTCCAAATGGTCAATGTACTTCTTGGGGTGAGGTCTCCAGAACTGAATGCAGTACTCCAAGTGTGGCCTCACCAATGACCTGTACAGGGGCATGATAACCTCCCTCTTTCTACTAGAAATACCTCTACTTATACATCCGAGGATGCCACCTGCTTTCTGTGCTGCTTTCTCACATTTTTTTCCCTACCTTTAATTCGTCAGTGATGATTATGCAGAGATTTTGCTCTGTTTGTGTCTCCTCAAGTTGATGTCCTCCCAGTGTGTACTTTTTTCCAGGGTTCCTCTTTCCCAAGGGCATTACCTTACACTTTTTGGCATTAAATCGTAACTGCCTGTCCCTGGACCAATCCTCTAGCCTTCTAAAGTCAGCTTCCATGTTGTCTGCTCCTTCCCTTGTGTCCACTCTGTTGCAGAGTTTTGTATCATCTGCGAACAGGCAAACCTTCCCTGTTAGTCCATTCGCTATGTCTGCTATAAATATGTTAAATAGGATTGGTCCCAGTACTGATCCCTGTGGGACGCCACTAGTCACCCTACCCGCCCTTGACAATGATCCACTGACTAGCACTCTCTGGGCCCTATCATTCAGCCAGTTACTGAGCCAGCTGACCATCTTCTGGCCAACTCCCATTATGTTCCAACTTATTGGTTAGCCTTTTGTGAGGGATGGTGTCAAAGGCCTTGCTGAAATCTAGGTATACAATGTCCACCGCCCCTCCCTGATCCAATGTTCTGGTGACCCAGTCGAAAAGAAAACAATCAAGTTGGTTTGACAAGAACGTCCTGCTGTGAAGTCATGTTGCTTTGGTCCATTTTTCCAGTATCTTTTAAGTATGCCACTGTCCTCTCTTTTAGTAGTGACTCCATCATTTTCCCCACAACTGAGGTCAAACTGACAGGGCAGTAATTTCCTGCCTCTTCCTTGTTTCCGCTTTTGTGTAAGGGCACAACGGTTGCCTGTTTCCAGTCCTGAGGTATTTTCTTGCTATCTTGTGACTTGTTGAAAAGCTCAGCCAGCGGTGCGGCCTGTTCTTCTTGGAGCTCCTTCAATATCCTAGGGTGTATGCCACCCGGTCCCATGCCTTTTTCCACTCTCAGTTTATTAAGCTCTTTTAGGACCCTCTCCCTTGTGAAGGGGCTAGTATCTGCTCCCTGGGTATCTTCCTTTGTTCTGCTCAGTGTGGGACCTTAGCCACTGTCTTCTATGGTGAAGATAGAGCAAAAGAACTCATTTAGCACTTCTGCCTTGTCCGCGTCACTCTCTACCATTTTACCTTCCTTGGTTGCTAGTCGGACTATTCCTCCTTTAGTTTTCCTTTTTTCTCTTATGTATCTATAGAAGGGTTTGTCTCCCCCCTCAACATATTGTGCTATTTTCGCTTCCATTTGTGCTTTTGCCCTTCTAACAGCTTTCCCTCCCTCATTTAATTTGTTCTTGCATTCTTCCATGTCTGCTTCGTGTTTTGTTTGCTTGAATTGTAGAAAGGCATTTATTTTCTCTTTGATTTTGGATGCTACTTTTTGAGAGAACCAGAGAGGTCTTTTCCTTCTTTTGGGCTTGTTGATCAGCTTAATGCATACAGTTGTTACTGTATGCAGAGCAGCCTTCGGAGTATTTCAGCAGTCCTCTACATTTCCTGTGATTCCTTCTTCTAGCATGGATGCGATCATAGTTCTCATTTTGGGGAAGTTGGCTTTTCTGAAATCTAGTACCTTGATTTTGGTGTGACTATCTTCCTCCATATTGATCACAGTAAACCAGATTGAACTGTGGTCACTGGTCCCTAGATTGGCTCCCACCTCTGCTTCTGGGATCCTTGTGCTGTTTGTTAGCACTAGATCCAATATTGCTATGTCTCTGGTGGGTCAGTTCACCAGTTGACGCAAACCTGCTCCCCTTAGTGCAGAAAGGAACTCTTTGCTCTGGTCTGAGGACCAATCCACATCCGGTAGATTGAAGTCCCCCACAAACAACAACTCACCCCTGTCCACCATCATCAAGATGGTTTCCAAGAGTTCCTTGTCTATGTCAGCCTCCTGGGATGGGGGTCTGTATATGACTCCTACCCAGATAGGGTCTTTGTCCCCAGCTCCTAGTGTAACCCAAAGGGCCTCTGCTTTACTGTGTTTTCCCTGGATTTATGTTGCGCATATGTCATCTCTGACATACAGTGCAACCCCATCTCCTTTCTTTCCCTTGTGATCTTTCCAGAATAACGCATACCCTGGGATGGTGACATCCCAGGAGTGGTTCCCAGCGGGCCATGTTTCCGTAACAGCGACCGAGTCTAATTGTGCATTTACCATTATGGCTGTAAGATCAGGGATCTTGTTTGGCAGACTATGAGCATTGATGCACATTGCCTTCCATCCCCTTCTGTTTTGGTCATTTGCATTTTTAATATGTTTTGGTTGTGTAATTTTGTTGAAATGCTTTGTCTGATTACGTTTGGTGCAATGTTTGGTCCAAGTATGATTGGCGCATCCTTGTGCTGAACTAGTTGGTGATGGGGGAGGGGCATTTGGAAATTCTTTTTGTCCTGGGGTGCCTGTGCCACTCTCCTGTCCACTAGTTTACCTGACTGATGTGATCGTCAAATGTTTGCACTAGCACTCGGGTCCCCTCCTTTGAGAGGTGTAGGCCATCGAATTTAAAGAACTCCCATTCCCAGAAGTCCAGCCATTTTTCAATAAAGTGGTGACCTTTTTCCTGGCACCAGTCCTGTAGCCAGGTGTTTAGCTCAGAGATGTCCCCTTCCCTGATCTTCTGCCTGCTGTCTCCTTTTTTTCCAGACTGGCAGAATTTCAGAGAAGGTGATAGTGAATGAAGGGGAAACAAGCTTGTCACCCAGCCTGGTGAGGTTTTGTTTCGTTTCCTCTACTGATTTACTGGCTAGATCATTTGTACCTATGTGGAGAATGACACGTGTGTCTTGATCAATGCCTCGAAAGATTTCCTCTATACGACTGGTGTCCCTCCATGCTGATGTTCTGGGGAGGCACTTTATCATAGTTGAAGCATGGTCCTGCTGGAGGTGAGCCATTACACCCCTAATCACTGAGTCACCAATTATTAGTACCAGTTTCTTTTTGTCCTTTTTAGTGGGCTTAGTTGTGTGCTGTACCTCTGTACTCCACTCTAGGTTCACAGAAGTTTTGACGCTCATTATGCTATTTGTCATGGTAGATAGTGCAGTGTACCTATTTGATGTTTGAATAGGTTTGGTACCTTCCTGTATTGAGGATTTTGTGCCAGTTGTACGAGACCTGACCTGTTGCCAGCCCCCTGGCCTGTTTGTCCTTTAGGGTTGGGGTACTGGTGTAGTGCACCTTTATTTTACGCTGTTGCCCAGTGGGGGATGCTTTAGTATATCTTGGAGGTATTTAATCTCAGCCCATGCTGCATGAAGCTGTGATCAGAGGTTTGTGATTGTGGAGCATGTTGGACAGTGCCACACTCTGTAAATGAAGTCCTTGGAAAAAAGTGTGCCACAGTTATTGCAGTTCAAGAGGTTCATAGTGGCCTTCATTTCTCTGTTTAAGTTCCTGGTGAAAGAAGTAGATGGGGGGGTAGAAGGTGGCTGTTGTCCTGAACTGCACTTGGCGTATGCCTCCTAGGGTTGCCCTTTGTGTCTCAGCTGTTGCTTCTGGTTGTTTCTGGCTAAAAGCTTTCTATTAGCTGACCACTACTACAGTAGTGGGTACAGCAGTCAGTGAAGAGCAGTGACACTCAGCAGATAGTAAGGCTAGGGGCTGGACTGCTCTTGGCATATGCCTGCTAGGAGTGCCCTTTGTGTCTGAGCCCTTCATGTTTGACCTGTATGTATGCCCCACCTTTGCAGTTAGTAATTAGGAGAGGCAGGAAGGTGTCGAGCAATGTAGACCCTATAAAGGAGGATAACCCGGGGAGGGTGGGATTAGGGGTAGGGAGGGTGGGCAGAGCGTTTGTTTCTGCTACCTGTAAAAACAATCCGTGATGTTCTGCCTTTTAGATGTACCAAGCCCTTGTTACATCAACTGCACTTAAAATCAAAGTACATACAGAACTGATAGGATGGAAAGGAAACTTGTCTTTACATCAAGGGTGTGTGGAGTAAGTGTTCCAACAGCTCCTTATGCTGAGAGAGCAGCTGCTGGCTGGGTCTGAGCAGTGCAAGTGAGGAGAGAAGCTGCCTCAGTGTAGAAAGGAGCCCGGACTGTGCACTCCAAGGAGGAGACAGGTAGAACTGCTGTCAAGGAATCCCTGCTTCTGTACCTGTCAGAGTCTGCCTTCCCTCCATGAGTGGTCTCTCTCTCTCCCAGTTGGTGAAGATCAGTGAAGCTAGGGGCTGAACTGCACCTGGTGTATGCCTCCTAGGGTTGCCCTTTGTGTCTGAGCTGTTGTGGCTGGTACATGAGAAAAAGAGTGCAGCAGGAATAGTTAAACTGGGAGAAACACAAACTGCAGCCAAGAAGGTAGAAAACAAAATACTGACCTAGAAAACCAGTGGAGGCACAAAGGAAACAGGAAGCCCAAAAGCACAAAGGAAAAGTGGGAGACAAACACTGGGAGAAAGGAGGAGGGCAGAGCCTCTGACTGCAGCAAAGAGAAGGTGCTTCTGAGTGAGGCTGGAGAAAGCTAACTTAAGTAGCTCAGGGAAGGAGTTTGGCTGGTTGCTCCCTCACACTGAACTGCAGGCATAGCCTTTGAATTGTTTGTGCGTATTATTCTGCACTTGTGAGACCATTAGTTTCCATTTTTTAGTAAGTTTTCTTCAAATATTCTGGCAGAAACCAACTACTTCATGCCAATGAAATCTATACATTCCATGTTCCCTATGTGTGGATAAAGTGTATGAGCCATTCCTTTGTACTTATATCCCATATTTAGTCTGCATTATTAATGGTAGGGGAGACATTGCCAGGCCCAAGCACCCTCCCTTCTACCTTCACTGCAGGAGACCTCATGCAGGAAACAAAGGGTTCCTTGCAAACTGCACATTCATACTCAAGTCCCCATCAGATGCCATAACTAATCAATCAATCAATCTTTATTTTACTAGGCAAAGCACCATTGAGTGAGCTCATTTGCAAGGTGGACCTGGACAAGTATACATAAGAGTAAAACAGAATAATACAATATATAAGTAGTTATACAATCTTAGAATAAAATGTGGAAGAAAACACAAACATAGTACAGTATTAGGCAGGGCTATACACAGGGAATAGACATAATGGATCATGGAGAAAAAGGATTAAAAAAAGATTCCATATAATATTATACAATATAAGGGTAAGGGTAGGAGGGGTGTTGGGGGATGAGGGAAATAGGGAGAGATAGAATGATAAGGCAGGGAGTCACAAGGCAAGGAGATGAACGTCTGGCACTTATCACACCGCCCGCCAGGGGAACAGGGAGAGAATAGAGTGATAAAGCAGAGAGTCACGAGGCAGGGGACAGATGTCTGGCATTTATTTCACCCACCGTCGGGGGAGACAGTTACTGGATTCAAGGAAGGACTGTGAGAATAGCTTTTTGAAGGAGAAGAATGTTGTCAGGGCAGCCAACTTCAAGGTTTTTTTGCAATTTGTTCCACAGGTGAGGAAGTACATAGCTTATAGATGCTTTCTCAAAACGTGAATTAACTTTAGGAATGGATAGGGAAATGAAGAAGAGGCTGCGCAGCAAGTAGTTGCCCATGGCACATAGGGGCAAACAGAGAAATACTGGGGAAGCTTATGGGTGATAGCTCTAAAGGTCCAGTAGGTGGCATTCCTTTGCCTTCTGAATTTGAGGGATGTCCAGCCTACTGTGGAATACAAGGAGCATTGGTGGGTAAGGTAAGGCAGTCCAGAGATGAATCTCAAGGCTCAGTGGTAAAGTGGATCAAGTTTAGAGAGTGCAGAGGCAGGGCCTTGTCGATAAAGGAAATTGGCGTAGTCCAGTATGGATAAGAAGGTGGTTGGACCAACCTTTTTTTGGCTTTGTAAATTAAGAGATGCTTAATCTGGAAGAACAGGCCCAGTCTCTGCCTTAGCTTCTTCGCAAGCTCCTCAGTGTGGGCAGAAAATGTGAGCTTGTGATCTATCCAAACCCCCAACTATTTAAATTTAAACACATACTCGATAGGTTCACCAAGAAGCAATAAAATTTGAGGAGTTAAGCTATGTAAAGAAGTATTTTGCTCTAAGATGGCAGGTGAGAAAAATATGGCCTTCCTTTTTTTTGCGTTTGAGTAGTTTTTGACTCAAAAGGTTCAACTGTAGCTGATTAAAGTCCAATTTCAGGTCCATACAAGCCTGCTCTGGGGTAGGCCTGGCAATGTAAATGACTGTGTCATCGGCAAAGAAGTGAATGTCAGCTGATTTGAACCCTGAATCAATGTTATTAGTATAGAAGGTAAAGAGCAGTGGTCCTAGAATGGACCCTTGCGGCACACCTCTTTGGAGCAATTGCAGTGTAGAAAGATCCCCTTGAACTTTAACCTGTTGGTATCTCCCAGTGAGGTGACAACTGAATCATTTCAGGGCTGAAAAGTCTAGACCAATACTCTGTAGAGTGTCCAACAGCAGGACGTGGTCCACTGTATCAAATGCCTTGCTTAGATTAAGGAACAAGGCACATACATATTGTTTAGCATCCAGGGAGTTCTGCCAGTCATTGGTGACCTTTGCAAGTGCTGATATTGTACTATGGCAAGCTCTGAATCCTGACTGAGCAGGATTAAGCAGGTTGGTTAGGTCCAAGAACTTTCTCAGCTGCACGTTAACCACTTTCTCGAGCAGTTTAGAGGGGATAGGAAGTAGAGATATTGGTCTGTAATTGTTTAAGTCACTTGGGTCACCGGATTTAAATAGTGGAATAACATGGGCAATCTTCCAAATAGTGGGGAGGTCTCCTTGGGTAAGAGATAGATTAAAGAGATGGGTGATGGGTACCAACAGAACATGGGAGGTGGGTTTCAGAAAATATTGGTCAATATGGTCCGCACCCGCACTTTTTCTGATGTCAAGGGCAAGAAGTAGGCCCGGTGGCGCTGAGGGTTGAGGCACTGGATACCACACCTCGCGCCATGCCAGCGACCCGAGTTCAGGAATGAGCCCGGGCCATTGGGGGTTGGCAGGGGGGGAAGAGATTGAGTGCCCGCTGGACTGCTCTCTCTTCCCGGGGAGGGTTTGGGATGCGATCGCTCTCGAGCGGCCTCTGGCGGCTGTCAGGGGCGCCCGACGTAAGCGACGCTGTGAACGCTGGGGGCGGAGTTGCGGCATTACTTTGCCTTGATATGCCGTAATCCACAGGGGTCAGGAACAAGGAAAAAGAAAGGAAAACCCCCATTCCTGGGGATAGATGAAGGCACCTCGTTTGCCCAATGCCCACACTTCCAGCTCCGGGCTATCTCCTCTCCACAGGGTCACTCGTGTGCCGGGCACTTTGCCCTATAAGATAGAGCACCCTGGTCAGATAGGGCTGCCCTCCCTCTGGAGGGTTCAGACCCAGAGGTGGTGCTCGGTGGCACGAGGGAGAAGGACTAGTCACTGTGGAAGGTAGAGGCTGGGTACCCGAGGATGCTGGAAGGAGTTCTCCAGGAGTGGAGATAAAGAGAGTTAAAAAAAAAGGGCTAGAAATAGATCTACTTGTTTCAGGGATACTGGACTAATAGAGAAGGCCGTATCAGAAGCAGAGGTGAAGGCAGTTGGTCTGGCAGTGTCCTGTCTGCAAAGTTGGGAACAGAAGTTGCAGGCAGGTGAGGAATCAAAGGCGAGCACAGCGGTGGCAAAGTGATCATTAAAGAGATCTAGGATTGTCAGTTTGTCAGTAATTGAGGAGTCACCAGAAGATATTTTGTCTGGGATGGAGTTAGCCAAGCTGTGCCCTTCTATGTCCTTAATGGTCATTTAGAACTTAGCAGCGCACTTAGATGATGAGTTCAATTTGTACTGAAAATAGTTGGCTTTTTTGGATCTGACAAGTTTAGTGCAGATGTTCCTAGCCATTCTGAATGCTGGCCAGTCAGAGGAGAGATTAGTTTTCCGTGCTCTTTTCCAAAGAACGTCCATATTAAGTAAGGCGACCTTCAGGCTGGCCCTGAACCATGGACTTGATTTTTTCTTTGAACAAACTTTAACCAGCGGTGCATGTCTATCTATAACAGCAAGTACAATGCTTTGAAAGTACTCATAAGCGTCACACACTGACTTAGCTAGGTAGAAATCTTGCCAATTAGAATTCTGTAGTTCAGTGAGGAATGCACCCCTCTTGATCCATTACCCATTCAGGAATCCACAGGCCCACAATAGTGCAACTCTTCTGCCCCAGACCCCTCATACTCCTTCTGTCATTAAGTTTATTTAGACTATAGCAAACTCAGAGACCACAACCACCTCCCACACATCCCTCCCACTTCAAGTTGCAGCCATCATTTGAGAGCAAGCTGCCTCGGGTCAGAATCCGCTCCCACCCCCACCCCCCTGTGGACCAATCCAGAAGTCTATTTTCCAGTGAGTTATTTCTTTCCACCCTCCCATAATTTATATTGGTATTCACTCTATAGCTATTCTCACATCCCGATAACCCCAACAGCTATAGGGAACAGCCGTCCTGCCAGGAGGAGTTGAGATTCTTGAAAGAGATTAGGTCAGAGTCTTGTGTGACTCCATGAGCAGAGGCAGGAAAGCCTGGAGATGAGGCCACATGAGTTCACTGTACAAAATCCAGGGTTTGCCCCCATTTTTTTTAAAGGGGCACTGTCAGCCCTTTACTTAGTTTTTGACCTGTGCTCAGAAATGTGCCTTTACTGATTGCAGCAGTTCATCTTCTGCCATAATATAGACAGCAGCAATGAAGACCCCATAAAAATAATTACTTTAATGAATTTTAGTAAAAAGCAAAACCCTGCCGGTCTGCTCCTATTGCCCACCCACCGAACCCAAAGCGCAGTCACATTTGTAAATGGCGCTGAAGCGCCAGAAGGCTCATGCAGAGACTATTCTACCTGAGTTCAGCTAAATACACTTTCTTGCAGAAAGAAAGCTGAACTCAGGAAGGTGTTTCTTTGAAATGGGCACTTAAACTAAGTTAAATCACTGTCTGAAAGTCGAGTCGTGATATTGGGCATGCACATATGCGAATGCATATGCGTGCATGTAATATTTACGCACATGCCCAGTATCACGGCTCGACTTTCAGACTGTGATTTAACTACGTTTTAGTGTCCGTTTCAAAGAAAGAAACACTTTTCCAAGTTCAGCTTTCTTTCTACTACTAGAAAGTGTATTTAGCCAAACTCAGGTAGAATAGTCCCCACACAGGCCTCCCAGTGCTTCAGCACCATTTACAAATGTGATTATGCTTTGAGAATGGCGTGCGGACAATAGGATTGAACTGGCAGGGTTTCCCTAGTTACTAAAATTTGTTAAAGTAATTATTTTTATGGGGATTACATTGCTGCTATCTACATTATGGCACAAGGTGGACTGCTGCAGGCAGTAAAAGCATGTTTCTGAGTACAAGCGAGAAACATAATAAAGGGCTGACAGTGTCCCTTTAAAACAAGCAAAGTCTCTGTCCATGGCCTATTAGAAAGAAGGGGAGAAGAAATAAAAAACAAAGTTGCTTGCTTACAGTATCCATCTTCCAGTTGCTGCTGCTGACTCCTCAGGGTTGGTTGCTGCTGTCTGAAGTGCTGGGGAGTCTTCTGATGCACTTGTTCCAAGATTTCCGGACTCTCACCCATCATGTGCAGGGCCACCCTATGCCCAGAGGCTCTTATGTTCTGTCATCGGGCCTGCACCCAGTATCTTCCCTTGGCATTAGAATGCTGCTGCTGGGTCTGTCGGCATTACTTCAGGGGGTTGCCGTGCTATTTCAGGACTGCAACAGCATCTGCAGGGGTATTACACAGTTTTATTCTACCATCCCAAAAAATACACATCCTTACTGGGTAGGGGGTTTGACATTTTATTTGCTTAGTGCAAAGAGCCTTTATTATGCCCATGTGCTGCAGGCTCCTTCTCAAAATATTGGGTGGGTAGACCTGGTCGAAATAAATCCTGGCCCCATTATACTTTGCTACACCATTTTGCCACACCAGTCACAAGGTCTCTTCCTTTGTTCTATAGCTCGAAAATGCCACCAATAAGCCTCACACATGATTGTTCACTGTTCACTGCTGTATAAGAGCTATTATTATATTACGCTAGCACATTTACTGATTTATTATTTATTTAGCTTTTGTTTACCGGGTAAGTACACTAGACAAGTAGTATGCCTATTTTCAGGAACGACCCGGGAGAGCACAAAACATACAGTATACATACACGGCAACATTGGAGAAACAGCATGATAGAGTAAAAAACAGCTATAACAACGCTTGTATAAGGGCAGAGATACTGCCACACATAGTACAAATTGTTACAGGATATAGATAGACATTAGAATCACTGAATACATATGCCTCTGTACATACACACTATCCTGTAACATAATGTTACATCTGTATTTGTTCTGTAAGTTATTACTCCCCACAACCCCTTCCTTGGGTGACACCTGGAAATGAGCCTTGGCTCAGTATGCCTTTCCCGGCTACCAACTTTTAAATAAATAAATAAATAAATATAATCGCCCACAGCCTTGCATTGGGGTATGATGGTGTGGGAAGTAGGGCTCTATGGGCGCACTTTGTTTGAAATTTTAGAGTATCTGGGGGTGCCAGAATGTGTCTCAAGAAGTCGTACAGGTAATCACACATGTTTCTTGTTTCCAAGCCTTCTGCCTGACCAGGTAAGTGGAGATTCTCCCTCCGGGAGGAGGCCTCAGGGTCTACACATTTCTTATGTAGCACCTCAGTGCAATGTTACAATGAGTCCAGGACCTGTCCCAGCTGCAGAGCCCCATCATCCACAACTGCCACCCACTCCTCAGCCTCATCTAGGTGCTGTTCCACTCCCAGGAGTCTGTTATTAAGTTTTTTAGACTCAGCTTTGTTTTCTTGATGAGAGGCTTTTATCTTCCAAAGAAGCAGCTCAACCGGTTCCTCATGACTCTTTCCTTCTGTATCATCAGCCATTCTGTGTATGCTGTCCGGGGACATGCTGTGGCCGTGAACTGAGCTCAGGGCACAGAATATACTATCATCTGCTGCTTGTTTAATCTTATTTGACTGTGATTTGGTGCCTCTACCTTCTCCTTCATCCTTGCCAGGCATTTTGGATCTTTTTAATAGGCTTTACATTGGAAGGAGAGAGTTAACTATCTCACGCTAGGAGGGAGCTCTCCCCTCAAGCTGCCATCACAGTCATGACCTGTTCCTGTTCTTCTTGAGGCTCTTCATCCTCTGAAACCTCTGCAGAGTAAACACCCCCATTCAGATTGCTGGGGCAATGCTGCTGACCCTTCAGTCTCAAGGGGTTCGCACCCTCACCAGGCTCTGCCGGCGACACTGTTTGCCTGGGAACAGTAATAGGGGCTGTATCAGCCCATTTTACTTCATTATCTGACCAACCCCTTTACTCATAGCACTGTGAATCCCCACATGTTCCACAGGTTCATTAACAATATTGTCCCTTGCAGTAGAAAGCTGGGTTGCTGCTTATTACAGGCTGTCCCACAGGAAAAGCAACATTTGCAAGACAGTTTTCATAGTGTGGTCAGAAGTGCTCTTACCCCCTTCTGTAGCTGGTGTGGCTTGAATCAAATCGTCCTCAATGGTGTCTTGCAGCATGACATGTTGCCCAGTTTTAGGGGCATTAGGAGGTAGAACTGAGGATGCCACAGCAGAGTCCTGTACTCCAGGAGCAGAAGCGGAGGGTGTGACATCCCTCTGAGTTTCTACAGCAGCTGGGGGTATCATTGTGCTAGTAACAGTTTGTGAGTCGGACGAGTCAAGTTGGGTTGCCAGTATGTCACTTACTGGCATTTCCACATGCCTCAAGCATCTTTTAAGATCGGACTCAGCCGCCAACATATTTCTCCACTGTGGGATAGGAGATTTCTGCCTGCTGGAAGATGCAGCAGCCACTATGATTTCAGCAGCACTAGGGCATTACCAGGATCCCAGGCATCTCCCTCAGGTGTCCTTTTTCAACCTGCTGCAGTGAGAGTGGATTCTGGGGACCAAATGTCAGTGTTGACAGGCTGTCAATGCACTGCCTCCTTTTCTTTGCCCCATTTGAGATAGAACAGCTGAGCTCCAAGGATCTGATGCTGTCAGGGTGCTCACTGACATCATCACAGGGGAAACACCAAGAACTGTAGCAGGACTATAACAGCTTTTGGGCCTGATACGCTTGGGCAGTTTTCATGTCCTCATCAGCTTGCAACTCAAGCAGATGTGCTTCTCTGGCAGTCATATTTTTCAGCAGCAATAGTTTGGCTTCCTGTGCATCAGGACTTCTGTTTGTGTCCGTAGCAGGCTCGGCAGCAAGATACTCTCCAGGTTAGACTGGAAGAACTGGCAAAACAGGGTGTCCACCCACAGGAAAGCTGTCCACCTCCATATGTTCATCAGTGTTCCATATCTGTGGCATTTCCAGAGGTGTTCTAATATAGCAGTTTGTAGCTAAAAGGACTGAGCAACTGCACATAATCTCCCACCTGCCCCTTACCTTCACCCCTAGGCTGGGTCTGCCCTGTCTACTTTTGCTATATATACCTGGGGTCTCATGCAACATCTGCTGACTAATGTAATAAAATATCTCTCGTTGCTACCTGATGTGGTACTCGTGTACCTATATTATGACTACTGTGATCTACCTATTACCAAGCGTGTACCACCAGTGAATGTCTGTAACACTGGTTACTTTTTTAATCTAAGCGTTATGTACTGTACTGTTTGTTTGCTGTGATGCATTGCTCTCTTGATGAGGTGCCTTTGTAAATGAGTCTATGACTCAGAGGTCTATAAACGGATGATCTAATAAATAAATAATAAATAAATAAATAAAGCAACAAACCCTCCACCCTCCTCTCCACCAGTGGGGATGGCCACTTTGTGGGCTAACAAGATGACCAGCAGTGCCCCCAACCTGAAGAGTAGGGCTGTTTCTCCAGTGCCATGGACAACATTCCCCCACAACACACCTCCTGGGACACACCTGAAAATGAGCTATCACAGCTTAGTATGCCTTTCCTGGTCAACGGAAGGAAGGAAGGAAGGAAGGAAGGAAGGAAGAGAGGAAGGAAGGAAGGAAGGAAGGAAGGAAGGAAGGAAGGAAGGAAGGATTTGATTGAGCCCTTTGAAATCACAAAACTAGTGGTGGAATTTTGTATGCCACCCCCACCCTTCCCCCAAAAAACACAAAACTAAAGCAATTTTGACAACCCAAATGTATTATATGAAATAAAAAAATGGAAAAGTATTGTAGATTTGCTAAATAATTCCAAGTTGGGGTTCTGTTGAGATTATAAACCACTCATTCTTCAGGCCCATGAATAAAATGTCATTAAACCCCCCGAATGGAACTACAAGTTTCCATAATGTATTATATAAATAATAAACAAATATACATATGTTGGGTCACGTTATTGCCAGATGTGTCTTGTTTAACATGACCAATTAAATATTTCAGTTGTAAATTATATGTTGCATCACCACACCTTGCGAATGTGAATTGGGCCCCAGGTGAGAAAGATGAAAAGACACAGCTAAAAATGATGTATGTACAGTGTGGAAACTGTGGAACCTGCACAAGAGTGAAGCAAGTTTAAAACAAGCATTTGTCAATGCCGAATGTTTGCTTGCTTGTATGTGGTGTGTAGGTGTTTGGCATTGATTGTGCAGAGGTGATAATTAAAAATTAATAATACAGTACTAATTACAATAGTGAAATTATCATGATTGATTAAAAATTAATTACACTAGTTACAACTGTGAAATTGTCATGATTAGGAAATGAAGAGGTTCACATATAACGTTGTTTTTTCGACTGTGAACTTGAATTTTTCAAAATACTAGTTGTTGTTTTTTTCTCCAGCATATGAACATTCATGAAATGTGACCCAAAACATTGTTTTGCGGAACTACATGTCATGGTCATGGTCATGCCATGGAGTTTAAAAATGGCTATGTTGAAAATATGGGGTCACAATCTGGTAAAATGGCAAAGCAAGAGAAAAGGGTGAAAATTTTCAATTGCTTCTTAACTTTTCTGTTTGTTTGAGATTTTTGACCCCCGATTCTCAACATAGTCTTATTGTAACCCCACCTTATGATCAAGACAAGTGGAATTTTTTAAATCCCATCCGAAAGGTGATTACGTGGAGCAGCTTCAAAAACATGTTTGAGAGGGGATTTGAAACATTACACCTGCCATGTTCATGAGGTGGGGTTAAAGAAAGGCTATGTTGAAAATTTGTGGTCAAAATCTGGAAAAATAATAAAGTTATAAGTAAATGCTGAAGAATTTCAATGTTGCTTCATAACTTTGTTGGTTTGTTTGAGATTCTGACCCCAAAATTTCTACATACTTTTTTATTACCCCCACTTTATGATCAAGACAGGTGAAATTTGTTTAATTCCAGTCCAAAACATGATTTAGCAGAGCAACTACAAAAACACATTTCAGGGGAGTTGAAAAATGTCATCTACCTGATTCATGAGGTGGAGTTAAAAAAAGGCCATGTTGAAAATTTGGGGTAAAAATATTAAGAAATTACAAAGTTATGAAAACATGTTCAAAATGTATTAAAAAGGCATTAGCCAAACTCATCTTGTTAGAAACATAGAAACATAGAATTTGACAGCAGATAAGGACCACTTGGCCCACCTAGTCTGCCCATTTCCCTACCTGATAGATAAGCTGTAGATTCTAGTTAATCAACAACTTACTTCCTCCTACCCCCCACTAGAATTGCCTAATGCCTGTCCCATTCATTTTTGAAAGCTCCCACTGTCCCAGACTCCACAGCCTCCTCAGGAATGCTGTTCCATGCATCCACAACCCTCTCTGTGAAAAAATACTTTCTAACATTGCCTCTGAGCCATCCCCCCTCTATCTTCACATTGTGCCCCCTTGTTCTTGCACATCTCTTCTTCTGAAAGATACTATCCTCTTGTACTTTAATTCCCTTGAGATACTTGAAAGTTTGTATCATGTCCCCCTCTCCCTCCTTTCCTCAGGGGTATACATATTAAGCTGCTTTAGTCTCTCCTCGTATGTCTTCTGGTCCAGACCCTGCACCATTTTGGTTGCCGTCCTCTGACAGCCTCCACTCTGTCTATGTCTTTGCAGAGATGGGGTCTCCAGAATTGCCAATGACTCAGATCGGGTCTCACTAACTGTCTGTAGAGAGGGATAACAACTTCCTGTTTTCTACTGTTGATGGCTCTCGCTATGCATCGCAGTATCCCCCCAGCCCTTCTTACTGCCTTCTCACATTGCTTGCCCACCTTTAGGTCATCTGTTATAATTACTCCTAGGTCTCTTTTGATTTTTGTTGTTGTTATTTACTCACCCCCACCTGTGTACTCTTCCCCTGGGTTTTTGTTTCCCAGATGCATCACCTTGCACTTCTTTGCATTGAATCTGAGCTGCCACATATTTGACCATTCCTCCAACCTTGCCAAGTCTGTTACTTCCTGGCAGAGTTCAGAAGAAGCAGGATGTTCAAGAAGGAGTAGCACTGGACCAAATAGGTTAGTATGGTGTGTGTGTGGGGGAGGCTAAAAGGGGGTAGGTGTGTGGGGGGCTGGAGTCATCACTGGACCATCTTTTTGTTTTACAGTTTACAGACAAGGCATAGGGGAAGGATTGGGAGCTGGGCAGGGTACTTGTCAGTGGGAGCATATCTTTTTCTATGGATGGGGCATGGGGAAGGATTGGGAGGTGGGCAGGATGCTTGGCAGTGGGAGGATTTTTTTTTATTTTTATAGAGGGAGCACCAGAGTAAGGATCAGAAAGTGAGTGGGATACTTGGCAGTGGGAGAGTGTTTTTTTTTTTTTTCTATGGACGGGGAAAGGGGAAGGATCGGCAGGTGGGTGGGATAAATGGCAATGGGAGAGCATGGATGGGAAACAGGGAAGGATTGGGAGGTGGCTAGGATATCTGGTAGTGGGAGGGTACTTATTTTTATGGATGGAGCACCTAGGGAAGGATTGGGAGGTGAGTGGGATACTTGGCAGTGGGAAGGTGTTTTTTTTTCTATGGATGGGGCAGAGCGAGGATAAAGAGGTGGTGCAATCAACATACTATGGATGTTATCACCGACTCTTTGGGCAGGGAATGAGTAACATAAGTATTACAAATAAATTGTACCACCTGAGTTCTGTGTGCCTGGGGAGGGGGTTGATTGAGGAGCACATGTGCCAATTTCCACCAAAGGGCTTGGATCACAGCAGCACATTAACTGGCAGCCTTTTGTGTATAGAGAATATCTAAGGGGGTTATCACCTGCTCTTTGGGAAGGTGAGGACTGCCATCAATATCACGAATGAATTGTTTACTATGGGGGAACTGCAGCACATTTACCACCCACATTTAATATTAATAATATTAATATTTAATACTATTTAATAGTTCACTAGAATCAGGTGTGGTACCACAGGACTGGAGAACAGCACATGTAGTGCCCCTTCACAAAAGCGGTCTCAAGGATGATCCAGGGAATTACAGACCAGTCAGTCTGACCTCCAGTGTGGGCAAGCTGATGGAGACCATACTAAAGGAAAGGTTGGTGGAATATCTAGAGGAACATGGTCTCCAGGATGAGAGGCAGCATGGGTTCATGGGGGGGGGGAGGAGATCATGTCAAACAAATCTGATTGACTTTCTTGACTGTGTCACTAAGACAGTAGACAGGGGCCGTGTGGTAGACATCCTCTGTCTTGATTTCAGCAGGGCCTTTGACTTTGTACCCCACAAAAGGTTGATTAGGAAGTTGGTGGATCTTGGAGTTGAGGAAAAGATGGTCAGATGGGTGGAAAACTGGCTGAGGGACAGAACCCAGAGGGTGGTGGCGGGGGGAGAGTTATCTGGCACCAGAGAGGTAACCAGTGGGGTCCCACAGGGCTCTGTGCTGGGGCCGGTGTTGTTCAATGTCTTCATCAATGACATTGGGGATGGCATTAAAGGCAAAATGTGCCTATTCGCAGATTACACCAAGCTCTGTGGGAGAGTGGACACAGCTGAAGGGATAAGGGACCTACAGAAAGATCTGGAAAAGCTGGGGAGGTGGTCCAGGATCTGGCAGCTTGGCTTCAATGCCAAGAAATGCAAAGTTATGCATATCGAAGCCAAGAATCCCAGGATAGAGTATTACCTGGGTGGAGTCTGAGTATCTGCATCAGAGGAGGAGAAGGACCTGTGAGTGATGATCACTACTGACCTGAAGCACTCCACGCAGTGCAAGAAAGCAGCAGCAAAGGCAAGCAAGATGCTGGGATGCATAGCTAGGGGGATCAGTAGTAGGAGAGAGGAGGTTATACTGCCCTTGTACAGGTCACTGGTAAGGCTGCATCTAGAGTATGGAGTTCAGTACTGGTGCCCACACCTCACAAAGGACATTAACCTGCTGGAGAAGGCACAGAGGAGGGCTACAAAGATCATAGCCAGTCAGCAGGGCAAGGCATATGAGGAGAGGTTAAGGGCACTGAACATGTACTCCCTGGAAGACAGGAGAGAGAGAAAGAGAGAGAGAGAGAGAGAGAGAGAGAGAGAGAGAGAGAGAGAGAGGACATGATTGGGATATTCAAGTACTTGAAAGAGATAAATAAGGTTGATAAGGAGAGTCTCTTTAAGCTGAGTGGAAGCCATATCATAAGGGGGCGCAGTCTTAAGCTGGAGGGTGGAAGGTTTAGGAGGGAAGTCAGGAAGTACTTCTTCACAGAGAGGGTGGTGGACACTTGGAATGCGCTGCCGGAAGAGGTCATCTCGTTGAAGACAGTGGGCAGCTTTAAGAGAGGCTGCGATAGGCATAGGGGATGGTAAGAATCATGGGTAGGGAGGATGGGAGGAGTGGGGAGGGAGGGCATGGACATTAGCTCAAGCTGTGGACCCTGCAATATGAGCTGACTTGATAGACCAAATGACCTTCTTCTGCTGGCTTCTTCGTATGTTCGTATTCTGGCTACAGTCAATAATATGTAATGATGCTGCTTGGCTGCTTACTGGGTGGTGTCATGCAGATGAAACGATAGAGCCACTCCATGATAGAAGTGACTTGCTCCTTTCAACTACATCACTCCACCCTGCAAGCAGAGAACATTGTCATTCAGCCTCACTGATCACACTGGCCTGTCACTGTCGCGCTCCCTGCAGCCTAAGCTGCACTGGACATGACAGTGACACACCTCTGAAACCGGTTGTTATAGCAATATGTTTGCTTCGTGTATGCAGACAAGAAAACATAAAAAGAAATAAACCACACCAGCACAGCAGAGATTTGTTTTTCATTTTTAATTTTTATATGTAGCTGCAACACTGACACACCATGCAGAACAAAAGTGATAGAGCTCAAGCTAACTGCCTCTGTTAACTGGAGTATCAAATCTGGAGTGGGACAAGTAGATTTACTTAGCCATTTGTTCAGGGCTAAAAGTAAATTACAAAACAAATTCCCAATTACTGCTCTACCATTAAGCGAAATGTCCTCTTGTTATTAATTATTGGTCTGTGTATCTCTTTTTATTTTTATTTTAATCAGCAAGCTAATATACAAAACAAATAATCTTTTTTATTTAAGAGAACACATTTTAATTGCTGTTTACTGAGAAACAAATAATAATTACTGCATTGCTAGACCAGGGGCTAGATTCACAAATAATTGCAAAGTGCAGCACAAACGTTTACGCTGTGCCTTATGGTTGCACAAGTACACTTAGAAATGTTGCTTTTCATAGCTATTCACCGACTGTGAATAAGCGCTGAAGAAGGCATGCAAATGAGCCTATTGGCATGCAAGGCACTAGGTGGCCATTTGCATGCTCATTATGGGCCCATCTGCATGGCCTGTGGCGAGTGTAGCATGGCCACCCCTTTGCCGATCACCAGCCCATTGTGGTTGACACATGTATCCCTGGTAGTCTAGTGGTCCCTCCCTGTTCTCTGATCGCTGTCCCGATATTAAAACAACATTATTCCCCGGTAGTCCAGTGATCTCTGCCCCTGTCACCAATTACCAATCACCGTACTGAGTAAAAGGAAACAGTTCCTCCCTGGTAGCCCAGTGGTCCCTCCCCCCACCTGAACACCCATGCACATAGTATATACTGTACTCACTCATTCACAGTTCAGTCAGCAGCCAGCCATGGTGGTGGGAGGAGGGCTGTGCCTGTCCCTGGCTGGGTTTCAGTGTGGGGGGTTTCGGGGTGGTAGGTCACTGCCTGGGAGGGTGGGGGGTTCACTAGACCACCAGGGAAATGGGACACTTTCGTTATTTGCAAGGGAGCAATGTGGGAAGGTACACTGGACACCAATGATTTATATATATTTATTGAGCGGGTGTTCAGGTGGGGAGGGACCACAGGATCACCAGGGGGGAACCGTTTCCTTTTACTCAGTATGGCAGTCGGTGACCGGGGAAGGGGAAGGGGGAGGGACCACTGGACTACCAGGGACTGATTTTGTTAATAACAGGACGGTGATGGGATCTCGGGGGAGGAGGGAGGGACTACTGGATTACCAAAGCATGTCTTTTTTTAACAATTGGATGGCGAATGGGGAGAAGGGAGGGACCACTGGACTACCAGGGACTGATTTTGTTACTACTGGGACGGCGATCGGACATCAGGGGAGGGACCAGTGGACTACCAGAGCATATCTTTTTGTAATAAGGGGACAGTGGACGGCGATCAGGGAGAGAGAAGGGACCACTGGACTTCCAGGGACATAGTGCTGTGGGTCGGAGAGGAGCCGCCTTACACTACCTCTGACAGCCATTAGGGTTGTATGGAGTTAAGAAACAGTTTTCCTGGGCGGTCTTTTCTCCACGCAAGAGAACCCTGCAAAAGGCTCTTGCATGGAGAAAATGTTTTGTGAATGGGACTGCGGTGATATGCAGGTCCCTTCCCCCTCATTTGCACTGCGGACCCCTCAAACATTTGCCCCATTGCAAGCCTAGTTTGTGGGTGAAACTGGGCTTTTTGTAATACCACATTAAGTAAACCACTTTGCATGATGAAACTGGGTTTGCGACAAGGCAAAGTTTTGTGGCTCTAGCCTTAGATCTCCTATTTCTTTTGATTTCTACATTTCTATACAGCAGTGTTGTTTTTAAAGCAGCAATATTTACTGTATTAGCCTGCAACCATTTTCATCATACCGTTTTTGTTTTATCAAAAATGCATTTCTGACATCCTTAGATTCATCCTCAGTGCATTTTTAATTTTCTGAGCTATTTTAAAAACAGCTTTTATAGCTCATTTTGTAATTAACAGCTCAAGTCATTAAAGATGGCTGCCACTCGCAATTTTTAAATCTCTTACTAAAAGGTTACCTATTGAATGTAGGATTGTGCTACCACATGTTTCTGATGGTAAACAGCACAGCAGTGTACCAACATTTAACTTTTTCATGGCGAGTATGGCACGGAAATAGGAAATTTTAACAATTTCACAATCCTGTATTTTCATTAAGGAATGAAAGAAAGCAAAAAGAAAGTGGGTATATTGATGTTTTGGCCAGAAAAAAAATTTCTGAAAAAAAAACCTACATGGTGATTTACAAATACTGCAGCTTTAAGGCTGCTTAGAAAAACTAAAAGCAGACTTATTCTTAGCACCTTCCGGTCCCGCTTGAACGCAACCGCGGCCTTTTGTTTGAAGTCATGCTTCTTGTTAGCAGTCTGCTGGGCATGGCCATAACCATAAAAGGCGAACTACACTATTTTGACACTCCAAGGGGAAAAACTAAGTGGGGTGCTGACTGCAGCAGAGCTGTAATGTAATGCTATTGATTACTTAGGGATCTATAACATTGCATACAAACACAGCTGCTTGCCCCCTTTCCTCTCCCTTTGGTTGCAAGTAATTCCCCTAACTTGGATCCCTCTGAGAACCTGAGTGACTGCAGCCACCACCAGGACCCCAATACAGTCTTGGAATGACATTGCAGTGCACTTGGTCATGTGAAAAACTGCAACATCATGTAAACATCCATTGCACTTACCTGTTTTGGGATTTGCTTTATTTTTATTTTTTTTTCTGCCCATTGTTTGAAGGGGTCCTGTTTTGTATAACTTATTGTGCTGTTCGGATTGTTGTCCTTCTACTACCAGTAGTAAGTTTCCGTTATTACTTTTGACTGACTGCAGTATCATGTTGCCTCCATGTCAACCACTGCATTACTTTTCTCCCCCGTTCGCCTTACCCTTAGTCATGCCTGGAAAATAGCCTTGGCTCAGTTTGCCTTTTCTGGTCACCAGTTTTCAAATATATACATATGTACATCAATCAATCAATCAATAAATAAGATACTATTCAATTCCTTTAAGAGGGCATGGAATTGTATCAAGACACAGACTATATATAGCGTTACTAGGCAAATGGACTTCAGACCCCTGAAATGAGACTGTATCTTTAGAACATCAGCTAGCACCCCCATTACTTGCTATTTCCTCTGGAGTTTATCCATAAAAGTGGAACATGATATTTGGGAGTATGTCTGCCTATGACACTGGACTGTACCTAGCCCACCACACTCCCGAACAACTGCAAGCAACAGGCTTTAGTGTGCTGGCCAGTGATGATCCAAAAATGTGGCTGCGGCAGGATGGTTTCTCAGCAACACCACATGCCATTCCTGTATTAGAGCCTTGGCATTGGCAGCAGCATCATCATCACCCAGAATGTCCATCTCCGTTGTAACAACATTAAGGTTAGCCACCATCTCTGGTTCTGGCAGTAAATGCCAAGGGGGGGGGGGTTAAACTGGTACCAGGCAGCTGTTGTCCCTCAATTCAGAACAGCTGTTCAGTGGATATAGTAGAACAAGACAGCAGTACGCTGGGCAGCTAAGTACAAGCCCTGGGACAACTGAGCATGAGCTCAGGGTCAGCTCCTTCAGTCGACAAAACTCCAAGCAAAGTGTGACAGGCACAGCCTGACTGGAATCAGACTACAGAATAACTCTGAGGTAAGTCAGGCAGCGGTGTTAATTATATTCACAGAGGCACAGAGCCCGTCAGTTCCTTTACAGCCACTACAATGAATATTGCAGCTAGCAAAGGGTCTCCTTCCTTCTCATACTCCCTTATCCTACCACCAATTCAGTTGCCACATCCACCCTATAGTGCCACTGTGAGCAGTACGCCTCATTCCTTCTGGTTACACAAACAATAATCCCCAAGTTTCCAACATTGCACGCATCCCACTGACTGACTGCTTGAATAGGACTAGGAGAAGTAGTTTGAGGGGAAAAAAAAGGTGGAGGGGGATGCCAATGCATGGGGGACTAAGACAGCCAACACAAATTGCAGGCAAAATCCAGTCCCTCACTCAAAAATTAATATAAAACGCTGTTTAGTAAAACTAAAAGCAGACTTCTTGTTAGCAGTCTGCTGGGTGTATTCAAAACTGTAAAAGGTGAACTACTCGTTTACCCACTGCAAGGTGAAAAGTCAATGGGGTGTCAACCACAGCATAACTGTAATGCAGTACAAAGGATCATATAGTGATCTACAGCACTGCATACAAGCTACTGGCCCCCTCTGGTTTTTACAGTCTGCTGCGGCCCCATGGCTAACCCTGCCCTGCAGATTGGATTAGGTGAGCAACATGGCAGCCAGAACAAGCAGGGCAGCACTCCCTGACAGCGCTGTTCAGGGAGAATGAAGACAGACAGAAGTGAGTTGTGGATAGACCAGTGAGAGAAGAGATGCAGCACTGAATGAGGGTTGCTAGCAGCAGCTACAATGGCACTGCAACACAACAGTACCTGGCGAGCTACCCAATCGAAAATTCAGGACTCATCACGCAAGTGTTACATATGAGCCAAACTCCTTTCTCTTTGGGACATAAACAGAAAAGTATAGAATACAGATACAAGGACAACTACTTTTACCCCAGCTGGTGGTACTTGCTGCCCTGCCTTTGTGATCTCTTGTGGTCTGTGCAGTATATGTCACATAAAGAAATTGGCCAGTGGAGAGGGAGAAGTGTCTGACTCATTTTTTGAGCTGCAGCTAGTGGGGGCAATGACTTTTCACTTTCTTAACTTATTTTGTTTCTAAAAAAGTTAAGTATCAAGACAAGTGAATGAATGTTTTACATGTATAATGAAAATGTGTACAGTAACTCGAACAGTTTGTGTACTGTGAAATTGTAAAATACAGGCCAAAAAGTAAACCATGTTGTTAGCAATGGGTTGGGTAAGAAATACAGTATAAACCTCATTGCCTCAAGCCTTGTTTGATTCTGGATGAGGTGGGCAAGTAATAAATAGGGTGCATGATACAGTGACTAGCCAAGAATATGGCAGAGTTTGTGTAATAGGTCAATTATGTGAGCAGGCAGCCTTTTTAAGGCTGCTTAGCGAGGCAAACAGGTTGTGGTTCGGTGGCCTGTGAGGGGCATAGTTCAAGGATTTTCTGCAAAACAAAGTTCCTAAGGAAAGCTCTGCCATGCCAGCAGCAGCACAGTCAGAACAAAAGCAGCAGTCAGTGACAGGCGGGGCTCCATGAATACGTAGTACATACAGGACATCAGCAGTGCCCAGTGAAAGGTGGGGCTTTGTGAACACATAGTCCATCAAAAGTGACAGCAACAACATCCAGTTACAGATGAGGCTTCGTGAACACATAGTCCATCCGGGGTTGCAAGAATGCATATTCATCCGCATTGGGATTGCTCCTGGATTTCAGTAATGAAAAAACTGTCCATGCCAGTTACACAGAAACATAGGCAATGACGGCAAAAAAAGACCAGTGGTCCATCCAGTTTTCCTGTAGCTCCCCATCTAATCCCAGGACCTAATGTCCATCCAGGGTCCTAACTCTCCGCCTCCACCCTTCTATTTCCCTCCCAGTAACTATCACCCCAATTAACTACTTTACCCTTCACTCTGTCCCAACCATGCTTGAAACCATTTATGGTTTTAGTGCCCTCCACCTCGGCAGGTAGACTGTCCCAAGGTTCAACCACCCTTTCTGTAAAATAATACTTCCTCATGTCCCTCATGAATCTCCCTTCTGTCAGTTTCCACTCTTGCCTTTTTGACCTTGAACTAGTGCTCATGCTGAGTAATTCTCTACAGTTCGCCATGGTTATTCCTTTCAGGAACATGAAGGTCTCAATCATATCTCCCCTGTCCCTTCTGGTCTCCAGCCAATACATGTTCAATGCCTTGAGATGCTCCTCGTAAGACCTGCCCTTTTGGCCCTGAATCATCTTCGTCACCTTTTGCTGCACTGTCCTGAACCTGTCCTGATCTTTCCTGAGGTGAGGAATCAAGAACTGGGCACCTTACTCCAGGTGTGGCCTCACCAAAGATCTATAAAGGAGTAGTTTTACCTCTTTCCTTCTGCTATAAATACTCCTTCTGATACACTCCTGCATCCTATTTGCTTCACCATAGGCCCTGTTGCAGTGGCTTGACTGTTTGAGGATGTCACTAATCATAACTCCTAAGTCCTGTTCCTCAGCCATAGTGCTATGTCTTACCCCACTCATACAGTACGCTGTCTTGGGGTTCTTGTTCCCTAGGTGTATCACCTTTAGGCATTGACTTTCAACTACCAAACCTTAGATCACCACTCTTGCCTTTGCAGAAACAGAATGCTTTGTAAAATAAAAACTGTCACTACCCTGAGGGCTATATAAACTGATACAATGTAGGAACTCACACAAACGATTACAGTACTTTGGGAGAGAAGTCATGAAGTGACCACATCACAGTGATACGCAACAACTAAATTACAGTCAGGGTCACACATTAATTCTATATCCCTTATCAGGTTGATGCATTAGTTGCCATTTTGGCTCTGACCAGACTTTATTTTCTTTTAGTATGCACTAAGTAGCTTAATGTAGTATATACCGCTTCTAATTATAAAATGTTTGATGTATTTTTCCCTTTTATGGCTGCATTGGTGGAGCCATGCTGATGTACTGCTGTGATGTAGGAGAGTGACAGGACTGCGAAAGCACATGATGGGATAATTAGACTGTCTCCTTCCACCGAGTGCTTCGACTGGAGTTGAACCATGTCTCTGCACCTCCTCTATGTTCACTTCAGTGCTTTTCCTTTGTCTTCACCCTGCCCGCACTACCTCACACTATTTCCTTGCTTCAGTACAGTATACTGTATCTCCAGAATGTATATTGTACCTCTGGACTGCATACTGTACCTCAGTGATATATATCATACCTTCTTACTGTATTTTGTGTCTTCTACTGTACAGTCACAGCCAAAGACATGGTCAGATATTTTCTGAAATTTCTGTAATATTTCTAGAGGAATATCCTGCTTTCTGCATTTCCATAGTAGGGGCAGCAGAGAGAAACTCTTTAGAAATTTTGCAAAATATCTGGAAATATCTGACCATGTCTGTGGCTACTACTGTAGATCGTACCTCGATAAAAACTGGAAGATCTTCCAGCAAACTTCTTTCCCAGTTCTTAGTTCATGTTTCCTGTCATAGTAAGGTTGCATTCTGTGTTTGTTAAATTTGTCGTCACCTGGCAAATTAAGTTTCAGTTTAGAGAGTGCAGCGTATTGAAACATATAGAAGAGGGGTGGGCTCAATCCCTGTCATCTGTTGATATCATTCAAGAAATATTGTGTGCCACTTTCTAAGGGGGTGAAATGCAGTTTCTCTGAGCAGCTATATAACAAACGTTACATTACTCCTACTTATGCAAGTCGTGAGCGCCGCTTGTCTAATTAATATCATGGGGCAGTAACAGAAAATAAGTGTTTTTGTGGGGGCATTTACAGAAAATAAGTTGTTAGTTCAATGTTTTAAATACTTTTTTATGGACATCTTTGCTCTGGTCTGATTTTCCATACTAGGTAGGGTGGTGCAATCTGGTTCTTATTTTTTTTTCCTCAGAGCTTGTTCATGTGACCATCACTGGGGGAACAATTGCTGGGGCGGTAATAGCCATGACAGCTTTGTCATCTTCTTTGAATAAACCTGCAAAAAGCTGTTGATGTTTTCACAAAATCGACCAACCTATTAGCCTGTGGTCACTTCATTGCTGTCTTACATCGGGATGCTTGCACTCTGTAAGTGACTCACAGTATCACAGTGACTCGCATCATATGGGGAAGAATAAGGGAGGTAAAAGATGGAGGTTCTCTGCCCACAATGGTAATAAAAACACTCCCTTTACCAATCATGGTAATAGGGGTCATCAGGTTGCACAATAATATTAAGGTTTCCACCCAAGTGGCCGGCCTCTCAGAGCACAGCCACTATATTACTGAGCCCATATTAATGTCCTTACCTCAAGCCATGAAACACTGTGCTAAATTCATTACCTTATAGAGTTGCAACAGCACACCACAACTGAGCAATCTTTATTTAGAGCTACTGCTTTGGTATCCCCCAACCTCCAGTCCCCATTCCCTATAATGTTTTCACTGGTGCCTAGTGGCACCCCCCACCCTCCAATCCCCATCCCGTATTACATTTTCCCCGGTGTCTAGTGGCACCACCCACTCTCCTATTCCTGTCTCCTATAGTGCTTTCCCTCATGTCTAGTGGCGCCCCCCCACCCTCCAACTGCCATCCCCACATGGGACCTGTAATAAAGAAAACTGTCCCTCAATTTTTTTTAAAGCTGTAAAAAAGAAAATGGTCCCTTGCTGATCTGACGCCCCACCCCAACCTCCCACTGAGCAGTCACCCCTCCACACACACACCCCTGCACTCTCCCCCACACCCTCACTCACCTGAAGAGGTCACGCAGTGAAAAGCCAGTCTGTGATCGAAGACACGTCTTGCTGCTCAAACTGACAACTATGATCAGAGAAACTAATGTATGTGCGGTTCAATGTATTTCAATGGGGTTTTGAACTTTTATGCATAATTTTGGTAGTTTTGCATATTTTCACCCCAGATTTTCAACATGGCCTTTGTGGGACCCCAGCTGATGACCAATGACAGTGGAATTATGCAAACCAGGCCTGAAAGGCATGTTCACGGTTGATTGGTGAAATCACCTTTCGGGCAGGATTTGAACATTTTCACTGACCCTGTTCATCAGGTGGGGTCATAAGATGACTATGTTGAAAATGTGGGGTGAACATATTTAAAAGTGGTAAAGTTATGAGCATACATTGAAATGTTGCAATGCACGCTCATAACTTTGGTATTTTTTACTATTTTGACCCCAGACTTTCAGCATTGCCATTTCTTCACATCACCTCATGAAAGTGACACATGTCAGTTTTCAAATCATGGCCAAAATGTACTTTCACACCTGTGGTGCGGAATGATGTCACTGCACAAAATCACCTTTTGTGCAGGTTTTGAAAACTTATCCCATCCTTGTTCGTGAGATGGGGTCATAAGAAGGCTATGGTAAATATTTGGGATAAAAATATTTAAAAATGGCAAAGTTATAGGCGTATGTTGAAATTTTGCAATGCAAGTTCATAACTTTGGTAATTTTCACTATTTTCACCCCATATTTTCAACATAACCATTTTTCACATCACCTTGTGAACGTGATAAGTGTCATTTTTGACATCCAGACTAAAATCACGTTTCAGAACCTGTGGTGCAGAATGACTTTGTCGCTGCGCAAAATTGCTTATCGGGCAGCTTTTGACATTTTTCTCCACCCTTGTTCATGAGATGGGGTCATAAGAAGGCTATGTTGAAAATTCGGGTTAAAAATATTACAAGAGCACATTGAAATTTTCAAATGCACGCTCATAACCTTGATAATTTTAAGTGGGCATGGTGACTTTAAAGTAGCATAGCAGCCGTGTTGGTTCTGACCAGAGTTTGTTTCTTATGACATAAAGCCATCTGAGAAATCTATAAATAAAACATGAAAAAACTCTTCTTGCATATCACTAAGCGGCTCAGCTTCAGCTGGTTTTGGAGTGGTTGTTGGATGACAAAGGAGCTAGATGGGTTTCACTGGAGGAAGGGGAGGTGGAGGGAGTGTCACTCTCAGCAAATGTGGGAAGATGGGGCCTAACAGCTTATAGAACAAGAGTGGATAAAAATGAATTAGTAGTGCAGACCCCAGAGGCATAAAATATCATCAAAACATTATATTTGGAAAAAATATTTTTCCCAGGTTGCACCTGGAAATGAGCCTTGGCTCAGTGTGCCTCTTCCAGTTACCAATTTTCAAATAAATAAATAGAAGAAAATTGGGGTGTACAAAAGAACACATGCTATTGGTTACAGTATTCAATAACCCTCAACTTCCTCCTAGGGCTGGAGGATGGTGGATTCTAGGACTGTCCAGAAAGGGAATACACATCTTGGGAGATCTATTTGAATAACAAAGCTTTATAACTTTTTGTGAGCTGACCAAAGAACTAGCCCTACCCCCACCATATGTTTCAGTATCTTTAGGTCAGGGCTTATATAAAGAACCTGAGACAAATGATCCCATTGAGAACTGAACTGCATACATTGTAAAAAGTGTTTATGGCAGCTAGGGTGTGCTCAAAATGGGTTATCGCTAAGGTGTACCCTGTCCTGTGGGAGGCCTCAGTTGATCAGTCTGTAAGAGCGCGTTGTGATTCACAATAGTCTTATGCAGGAGTCAGTCTTAACATTAGTTTTCTGGCCTGGGGCATAGTGCAAATTGCCTCGGGCCAGTGCTGTGTTCTCCCGACTTTCCCGGCTAGGCTAGTGCAATCTAGCCCTTTTTTGTAATGGCCCCTTTAAGAGAACACTGGGTTCTTTTCTTTTTTTTTTTTGTTCAAATACTCAGTTTTGTTGCCTAGCAACTCCTACCAGGTCCTTGTGGAGCCATCTGATTGGAGAAGGAAGATTTGCCACCAGTCTGCAGCCCATCCCCACCTTCTGAGCTGCTGAATCCCCACATACAGCCTGCGGTGAAGCCGTGCCACAGAGGAGAGCAAGCATGACCTGAGTGACTGACTGCTGACAGCCTAGGGCTGCTCTAAGTTAGTTGCAAAGTAACAACCAGATCAGCCATGTCACCTAACAAGCAGCAAATATGTGGAATAAGGGAAAGAAAATAATTTAAGACGGGCAAACCAGTGTGGTGCTTTGTCTGGGCTAGGTGTGATGTCACCTGGGAATATTGAGTTGCCCAAAAAGTATGCCAAAATAGTGAAGGGGTTCCAGGAGTCATTCCCACCCACACAGTTGGCAAGATAAACCAGGTAGCATCACCATGAGTGTTACCTTCCCCTGTCTTGCCCTGATTGTGACTCCCTCTGGGTTCAGTGAAAAAGGCATCGCAGATTCGGTAGTTTTTATTTCTGAAAGTGCTGGCTGCTGTTTTTTTTATTGTATGTGTGTGTGTGTGTGTGCGTGTGGGGGGTTGTGTGAATGCAGACATCTCACCCGACACGTTTCAAGGTTTCGGCTCTGCTTGTGTTGCAGTTTACTTTAAGGGCCACAAGGGTGGTAGGTTGAAAGTCCCCACTGCACCCTCACTTAGCCGAATGGAATGGAGCCAGAATGATTGCTGCTTGGGGAAGGAATAGGAAAAAGAAAACATACTGCAGGTGACCGAGTTGCTGGATGCACGTCTATGGGGATCTGATCGATTCTGGCATGCAGCGAAGGTGGCTGGGCCCAAGGCTCATATGCTAACGGGGGGGGGGGTTCTGGTAAAAGCTGGCCGCACACTTTGTGTTCATCTGGTATTCATGTCACAGTGTGGAAGCTTATGTGGTCTACTGATTTGTGCTGCCTGCCCCCAACTTTAGTTTAAGGGCCAGGAGGGGGACAATAGGTAAGTCCCGTGGCTATACCCTCACTTAAGTGAACAGAACGGAGCTGGATTTGCATTGCTGCTGAATAGAAACACATGCTGCAGGAGACTAGGTTGCTGTGTGCACCAAATGGGGATCGATTCTGGCATGTAGGGAAGGTGGCTTGGCCCAATGTTAGTATGCTGCGGGGGGGGGGTTCTTGTAGGCTGAGATTCTCTGTGGTTGCAAAGCAAATGATGTTCTGCTCTTTACCCAAGTTGTGCAAGATGTGACTTGAGATAGGTTGTGCAGGGTATTTTGTTAGGAAGTCAGTCTGGCTTGTAGTAAAAAAGGTCACTCAGCACACAGACTGCTGTCCATGTCCCAAGTGACTGTTTTTACTGCAGGCCAGACTGACTTCCAAACAAAATACCCTGCACAACCTGTCTCGAGTCACACCTTGCACAACTTGGTAAACACTGAGCAGGTTGTTTACTTTATTGGCCAAATCACCAATTCCAAGTGCGACCAGAGTTCCTACAATCCCTACCAGGGCCCTCAACAGGGTAGCCACTGCTTCTGGTATGGCATAAGGCTGCACTACTTGCAAGAAAAGGCCCAGGCCTGTAAATGCCTACTGTACTGACTTGGTTCTCTGATATGGAAATCAGAAGACATACGAAGAAAGTCTAAAGGAGCTTAATATGTATACCCTTGAGGAAAGAAGGGAGAGAGGGGACATGATAGAAACTTTCAAGTACCTCAAGGGAATCAACAAAGTCCAAGAGGGTAACATCTTTCAGAAAAAGAGATGTGCAAGAACAAGGGGGCACAATTTGAAGATAGAGGGGGGACAGCTCAGAGGTAATGTGAGGAAGTATTTTTTCACGGAGAGGGCTGTGGATACATGGAACAGCCTCCCTGAGGAGGTTGTGGATTCAAGTACAGTGGGGGAATTCAAGAATGCATGGGACAGACATAAGGCAGTCCTAGTGGGGGGTAGGAGGAAGTAGGCTGTTGGTTAACAAGGATCTGTAGCTTATCTGTTAGGTAGGAAAATGGGCAGTCTGGGTGGGCCAAGCAGTCCTTATCTGCCATCAAATTCTATGTTTCTATGAAACAAAAGAGAAAACAACCCAGAAATAGTATCAAACAATAAAAAACTACTGTTTCAAACATCTACTTTGTCACGGTGTGCTTTTTTTCATACATTTTTCTGTTAATGTTGGAGCTAGTGCAGATGGGTCTTCATTTTCCTGGGTGGACCAGTGCAAAAAAAAAGGTAAGCGTGACCCTTGTTATGGGGTAGTTAATACGTAACATTTGCAAAAATGTCCAATATAAATGTATACATTGATTATATATGCCACCCACTATGGTGCATAAATTTGAAAAGGGCATTTCACCACAGTGTGGCAGGTGCCAGCAAGCCCTAGGAAAGTATCTCTACTTCACTGCCCCACCTCGAGACCTTTTTGATCACAAATTGCCCAGCAGTGAAGTATAATACAGATAACAGACACCTGGAACAGACTGCCAGCAGAAGTGGTAAAGGCAAAAGATTGAAGGGCTTAAAGCGTGTGTGGGATAAACTAGGGTTGTATTAGAAAACAGGCAAGGAGGAGGGACGGAGGGATGCTGGAGACCAGTTAGGGTCTGTGGAAACAGATTAGGCAGGGAACATCTGTGCAGACTGGGTGGGCCAAACATTCCTTTTCTGCCAACAAATTCTCTGTTTCTGTGTTTCTAATATCAGGTATGGCAGTATAGGATTTCAGCAGTGTCCCTACTGCTAGATATAGAAGATGCATCAAAGAATAACTGGATGCCCGGTCCTTGCACAATTAGGATAATGCTGTTAGCTGTTAGAAAGTGTATGCAGAACACCTGGGTGTCTCACATCCAGCCCTCTACAGGGATGGGACAGGAACTTATACTCAAAATGTTACCCTTGGAAAAAATTCACCCTTGCACTTCGAGGGTGAGCTATTAGCTTTGCATCCCAATGGGAGCTCACTCTCCTTTAATAAAGCCTTATTTATCAGAAGGGTAAGGTGGCCTGATCCCCCATTTCCAATCTTGATGTCCAGTGGAAGGCTTAGGGAGGGTGTGGACCAGATGTGTACTCTCCCCTGTCTCCCAGGTATCTCCCTGAGCTTCCTCATGAACTATGATGTTGAATGTATGTTGTATATGACCAGTGATACTGCTGTATGAAGTAGTGTCCTTTGATGGATTCAACTGTGTGGCAGTGTTGCATTTTGTGTTGCTATTCTATTGCTGAAAATTAATAAAAAGAGTTTTTCTGTTTTTTTTTTTGCACTGAGCAACAGGGGATCACCCTGGAACTCTGGCAGCCTGCCCAGGTCGGTCACAGCATGTGGGAGGTTGTGAGAGGGTGGGATAGAAATGGCAACAAAAGTCACAATGGTATGCTGGATGGCCTTCCAGTTCCTCCCCATGCCAGTGGACCCCAGCCTCCACCTGACAGTGTTCACTCCTCCTCCAGGTCACAAGGATGCCCCAGGCGAGAACAGTCCACCAAGATTGGATGGGAGTGGTGGATCCAGGGTAATGATCCTCCTGAGATGACCAGATGGGGCCCCCGGTAGAGACAAGCCAGCCTCTGGATGAGTGGCTGAGGCCTGACATGGCTTCCAATGGAGCAAAGTAAGAGGTGAGCCTGAAAGGTAGTGAGGGGTGGCATCTGAGGCTCAAAGGAGTAGGGTATCAATGAGCAATGTAAAGTAGGGAAAAAAAATTAATGCTTTAAAAAAAAGAATTTATTTATATTGCTTCAGCACCATGACATATTATATTTCGTTTCCTTACTAAATTACTTGACTAGGTAAAAAATAATAAAATAACTATGTAGATACGTTGTTCTATCCATATTTACTGGCAGTGTCCTTTCCCCTTTAAGAGTTGCCAAAAGTCTTCAAGCTGGCTCCTCCCACCCACCTTGGTGGTATATCCCTCGGCTCCACCCCATGATGCCAGATCTTCCTTTCCACTGGAAGAAGCAGGTTCCCTCCTTACCGCTCCCACGTTGAGTAGGCCCTAGCACTAAATCTTCAGATTTAATTTCAAAAACTTTAAACTCTTGAGTTTTGTCTTCAGTTCAATCATCGATCGCGACTGCTATAGTCAAAAAGTCCTCGCCCGGATTTTGCCGGTGCCCATGTAGGTAGAAGATGTCACGTACCGACCTCCATGCCATATACATTTACTGCCTGGTCCAGGATCATGATACCCAGGCCTGCAACATTTGCCAGTCATTTCACGTGACGGTCCATGAGGACCGTCTTGCCCACCTTAAGTTGGGCCGCCCAGAAAAATGACATCCGACGGTCAAATCTAAGGAAGCCCATTAGGTGGTCTCTGTGGCTGTGGGGTCCACTGAGCAGTTGGAACAACTTACGATCCTCGCGGAGGAGGCGGCGGCATGGGCTACCGCGCAGTCTTCCTTAGCTTTTGCCTTTGTTCGCTCAAATTGGGCTCCACTTATTTAGGTTCCTTCAAGAAGCTGTGCTAGTCCCTCCTGACTAAAGGGCAGGGCCCTTCTGGGTCGCACAGCTTCCGCTCTTGCAAGAAGGAGTCGAAGAAAAAAAAGGAGAAGACTCACCATCGACGTTCCTTGGAACAGGAGCATTCTTGGTCTCAGGACTCTCAGGTTTTGACCTCGGTCCACCTTGGCCGCTGGCTTCACGGAAACCCCATCAGGCCAGTTGGTCGAGGTGCCGGCCGATGATACAGCCAAGATTTTTCTCAATTCTGTAGATCGGTTGTCGTCAGAAGAGGCTGACAATTCTCTGTCCAGGACTCTGGTCCTGCCTGTGACCTCTGAAGGGGCGGCTCAGCCCGCTGAGCTGAACCCTCCGGTCATTGACCCAGACCAGGAGGAGCCATTCCTTGCTGTCAAGGTCAAGGTCTCGGTCTTCCTCATCCAGTGAGTCAGGCAGATACAGCTGTCATCGGCGATACCGCTCTTGACGCCATGGGAAGTGGGGCATCCGCTATTCATCTTTGCCCTCCTCGGGTGAGGAGAGGCTTCGGAGCAAGTTGCGTAGATGCTATGAAGACCTCATGTGGCAACAGTTGGTGTTGGCCGGTCCAAAGCCAACCCCGGCTCCCAAGCTGGCCATCACTTGGCTGATGTCTGACAGGCCATCACCGATGCTCCCGGTGGGGCAGGTCAACACCGTTCCTCCCCCAGCAGAGTTGGTCATGACCATCTCAGTTTGGCCGAAGCTTGCCTCTCCACTGATTGTGGTGGAGCTGCCGCCCAAGCAGCTGCTGACCGGCGCTCCAACTAAGGAGTCTCGGCCTGCCAAGGGGCTTCCCATCAGCTGTCGGTCACTCTCACACCTGACCACCCCCAGTGGGTCAAAAGTGTCTTGGGTGGTCGGCTGCTTTATGCAGATTCCTCAGAGTCCGAGGATTCCTCACTGCACTCGCGTCCGGTTGACATGGAGTCCATGGGGGATCTCTCGACGGAGGATCTCCCTTCCTGGGCATCCTCTGCCTCATCTCCGAGTCCACAGGGATGAAACTGGAGCCCATCCAGAAGCAGGCTCGCTATCCCCTCACAGAAATCCTGGAAAAGGTGGACTCTCCAATGGAGGCTTTCCCTGTGGCCAAGGCCATTGTTGACCCAGCCATAGAGCTGTGGCAGTGCCCTTCATCCTGCTCTGCACCCTCGGCTCAGATGGCCTGCAAGTATGCAGTGCCCACCAGTACCCTCTTAGGTTTCATGGAGCACCCCTCGGCCGAGGGGTTGGTGACCAACTCTGTGTTTCGGCACTCAGGCAATACCGGGGACATCGACAAGCCACTGGACAAGGAATCCAAGAAATTGGACCACACGGCTAAGAAAGTCTATGCTGCCTCCTTGCTTGGCCTCCGACAGGCAAGCTCGGCCATCATGATGGCACATTTCTCCCACGCCCTCCTGGGCTCCTTGGATGAGGTGATTCCTCACCTTCCTGCAGACCGCCAGACCACGGTCAAGCAGGTCCATGATCAGGGCCGGGCTGTGGCTAAGCAGCAACTTCAAGCAGCTCTGAAAGTTGGGGATTCCTGTGCCCACTTACTGGTGGCTGCAGTTGCCATGCACCATAGGGCTTGGCTGCAGATCTCGACCTTTACAGCAGACACTCAGCACTAGCTGGTGGATGTCCCATTTCTGGACACTGACCTGTTTGGGTCTGGTGTGGAGGGTCACCTCCAGCATACTGAGAAGTCCAGTGCCACCTTAGACTCTGTGACATCTGCCCAGAAGGATCCCAAGGGCTCCAGGCAACAGAAGCATAAACCCTTTCAGTCCTCCATTCCTGTGGCAAAACCAGCCCAGCACCAGTCTGGTCAGCAGACTCAGTCTTAGAGACCCAGGCCCAAGTCTGTGACCTAGGTGGTCCGTAAGCCTGGAGGGAAGGGACCCGGTGTCCTCCTTCTCCAAGCCTGCTCAGGGATGGGGGGGTGCCACCATCATGCCCATCACACCTTCCCTGGGTTCTCCTGTAGGGGGCTGGCTCTGCCACTTCCTTTCCACCTGGTCTGCTGTCACCACAGACAGGTGGGTTCTGGAAGTGGTTGGTCAGGGTCTGCCTCTGAAATTCGAGCAGTACCCTCCAAGCTGAGCCCGCGCCCCATGAGAGGACTTGGTATCCACAGACACTCGGTCGGCTCTTCAAGATGACATAGCTCAGCTCCTCCACAAGGAGGTCACAGTCAGAGTAGTGGATCCTCTAAAACACCCAGGGTTTGTCTCCAGGTGCTTCCTGGTGCCAAAATGGACAGGGGGCTGGTGCTCCATTCTAGATCTGCATGACCTGAACAAATTCCCCAGGTCCTACACCTTCAGGATGGTAACTCTGTCCCAGATCATACCATCTCTTGAGCAAGACATATGGTTTTGCTCCTTGGATCTCTAGGACACGTTCTTTCACATCCCAATCCATCCATCCTATCGAAGGTTCCTCCTCTTTTGAGCTGAGGGAACCCTCTATGAGTTCTGGGCCATGCCTTTTGACCTCTCCTCAGCCCCCAGGATCTTCAACAAATGCATAGCAGTGATGGCAACTTATGTGAGGTGCCGAGGAGTCCAGGTATACCCCTACCTGGATGACTGGCTGATTGTAGGTTCCTCCAGGCAGGAGGTGGAGCAGTCCAGGGACCTGGCCCTCCAGACCTGTACCTCCCTTGGCCTTCTAGTCAATGAGACCAAGTCAGAACTCATGCCTCTGCAGGTGGTCAGCTTCATCTGGGCAGAGCTCGACTCTTGCTGAGCCAGAGCCAGGCTCCCCATGGACAGGGTGAAGGTTCTCTCCTTCTTTGCTCGATCATTTTGGGTTGGGTACTTGCGCCCTGCCCTTCCTGCACCTTCTGTGTTACATGGTGGCCTGCATCAGTATGGTCTGATGGGCATGTTGGCATATGCATTCCCTGCAAAGGGAGCTGGCCAGCCAGTGGTCTAAGTGCAAAGGTCGCTTCAACCAGCTGATCACTGTGACCCAGAGGATGTGGGATGCCCTCCAGTGGTGGCTAGTCCCAGAGCATCTGCAGGAAGGGATCCCATTTGGCCGCTCTGAGCCAATGGTCATCCTGATGACCGATGCCTCTCTCATGGGCTGGGTTGCCCGTATGGGGGAACACAGAGACCATGAGCTGTGGACCCCCGAGGAGTCCTGATGCCACATCAACCTGCTGCAGCTCAGAGCAGTTCCACTGGCGCTGACTATATTCGCTCCATTTGTTCGGGGTCAAGTGGTTCATGTCCAGATGGACAACACCACGACCATGTACTACCTCAACAGGCAGGCCGGGATGCACTCCCTGCCTTTGTGCAAGGAAGCTGTCCCTGTATGGACCCTCGGGTGCAGCCTGGAAGCAGATCTCCTAGCCATCCATGTGACAGGAGCCTCCAATCAGCTGATGGATTCAGCTGGGTGGGCGAGGCATCTCATGAGTGGTCTCTCCATCCGGAGGTAGTTCACAGTCTGTTCTGCCAATGGGGAACCCCTCAGGTGGACCTGTTTGCCTCCAGGGAGAACGCAAAGCTGAGGCTGATCTGTGCCCACCTCCCTCAGCAGGGCTCACTGCAGGGGGATGCCTTTTTGAGGCCTTGGACTCTAGGCCTCTTCTATGCCTTCCCTCCTCTTTCCTTGATCCACAAGGTGCTACTCAAGGTCAGGAGGGACAAGGCACAGATGATCCTAGTGGCTCTGGACTGGCCACACCAGTTTTGGTATCCCGATCTCCTCAGCCTCAGCAACAGGCTCCTGAGGAATCTTCCAATATGCCAGGACCTGCTCTCCATCAGTCAGGGGAAGGTACTCCACTCAGACCTTCAATCCCTGCACCTGATGGCCTGGTTCCTGAGCAGCTAGAGTTCCAGACTTTGGGTCTCTCTGAAGATGTCCTCACTGTCATGGAGGCATCTAGAAAGGAATCGACCAGAAAATGCTATTCTTTCAAATGGAAGAGATTGTCCATTTTGTGTCAGGGCAAGGGGCTGGACCCTTTGTTCTGTCCTTTGTCCTGTCCAGTGGCCAGCATTTTGGACTATCTGTGGTCCCTCTCCAAAGTGGGACTTTGGTTGACGACCCTTAAGGTGCACCCGGCAGCCATCTCTGCTTACCGGGTGCATGCTGGTCAGCAGTCAGTGGTGCAGGAGAAGGTGGTCTGGTGCTTTTTCAAAGGCTTAGTTCACATTTTCCCTCCAGTGCATGAACCACCACTACCGTGAGACTTGTTGCTGGTTTTGGCAAAGCTTATGGGCAAGCCATTTAAACCAATGCACTGGTGTGACATGTCTCACCTATCATGGAAGACTGCCTTCTTGGTGGTTATCACATCAGCCAGAAGGATCAGTGAGCTCCAGGCACTCTCGGTGGAGTCTCTTTACCTGGTCTTCCACAGGGACAAGGTTGTCCTGTGCTCCAACTCGAAGTTCCTCCTGAAGGTTGTGTTGGAGTTTTACCTGAATCAGGTGATGACTCTTCCGGTGTTCTTCCCAAATCACACCTCGGAAGCCGAACACATGCTCCATACTCTGGACCTGAGGTGAGCACTTGCTTACTACAAAGAGCGCATGGCTGGAGTTTGGCAAGAGGTTCGCCAGCTGTTTGTCACCTATGCTGAAGCTGCACCTAGCAGACCTGTAGCCAAGCGAATGATTGGCAGGTGGACCACTTCCTGCATTGATCTGTGCTATAGGTTGGTGGGTAGGGAGCCTCCAGGAGGGCTAAGGGCTCATTCCACCCATCATACAGCTGCGTCGGTGGCTGCTTTAAGGGACGTCCCTATCCAGGAAATCTGCAGGGCTGCTACCTGGAAGTCAGCACACACCTTCATTTACCATTACCACATTGACCTCGAGTCACGCCGGGATGCTGGTTTTGGGGCCTCAGTCTCCAATCTCTGTTCCCTAAGTAGGGGGTGTGCGCCTTGCCTCCGTCCTTCTGGAGAACTGCTAGGAGTCTGTCAGTAAGTGTGGATAGAACAACATATCCACATCCCTAGAAATACAGGTTACTCACCTGTAACATTAGTTCTAGGAGTGGTATATGTTGTTCATCGACACAGACCCACCTGACCTCCCTAGGCTCAGGCGCACAACCTCTGCTTCCAGCGGGCTAGATCTGGCATCATGGGGCGGAGCCGAGGGATATACCACCTGGGTGGGTGGGAGGAGCCAGCTTGAAGACTTTCCAGCAACTCATAAAGGGGAAAGGACAATGCCAGTAAGTGTGGATGAACAACATATACCACTGCTAGAACTACTGTTACAGGTGACTAACCTGTGTTTATCACTCATCAATAAACAGCATTCCACATTTTGCAACAAAATGCAAAAACAGCCATTGTTGGCTGTAGCCAACTTTTGTTTTATATGTAGCTCATTTTTAGCCATTTGAGCATTAACACCTCTCAGTACCATAGGTACTTTGATTTATACTGGTATACTATCTGTAAGACTATACTGATTTCATATCTGTAGATATTATTTGATGAATTGTGTTGATAGCTTTGAAAGCACTTTATAATATGTTGAAAATGCTATATAAATTAATAAAATACCAAATTATTGTGTCCATTTAAACTGCTATTTTATTTTGTCCCTAACACATGCATAAGCAGAGTAGACTTCATTTTTCTTGGGACTCCTTAAGTTGCATTTTATTTGTTTGGAACTCAAAGGTAGTGATGTAAAAAGAATCCACTGGTTTGTGTTAAATTACATGGAAAAGCGGTGATGGTCAGGTACAGTATATGCCTGAAAATCAGTGGACAGCTTTAGAGTAAACTTGCCAGTGTAACAGCTGGTAGTTTATCAAAAATGAGACAGTGTTTATTTTAAACCCAGATTTACTCAGTGCACCGTTGAGCTTACATACAGTGTTTGAACTGTGGGCTAGCTGACTGGTTTAACACAAACCTTGCTGCTACTCAGTTTTGGAATTATGGGGGAGCCACAGGTGCTTGTCCTCTTCCAGTTTTGAAGGAAGCGCTGCCAGTCATACACCACACTATTAACATATAATGGAAAGACTCCAAATCTTGTATGGCACACAAAATGTAATTCTAACCATCGTGCTGCCACCTGGAAGGCCAGGGTTCATGTACAAGCCCCAGAATCTCATGCTGAGGCAGAATTTGGTCTGCTGTGTCACAGAATGGAGACACTTGGCTCACAGGAGGGAGGAAGGGCTGGGTCTCCTAGTGTTTCATCACCCCTTCTGGCTGACCGTGGAACATACAGCAAAAACAAGCTGGGCTATGGCAGGATTCCAGTACCAAAAATATCCAGCACTGGGCTGCAGGATAATATGCAGAAGGTTTATGTCAAGGGAATTCTGTGGCACACACTCCTCTGGCTGACATTTCTCACATGCTCCTTGTGCTTTGTTTGCTGTAAGTACTGAACTTTTGTGCTGAGGCTCTGGTCTCTTACGTCTTGCAGTCACATTTCTTTGATTGACTGATGATGGAACAGCATTGGCATTGGCTGTGAAAGTAATCACTCACCTGCCATCCCGGCTGAGGAAGGGTGCAGCCACGGTGCCCCCCAACCTCAAGCTGGGGAACAGAATACCAAAAATATGTAATCACAACATTGATGCTACATATTTATTTCATTATTTAAAATGTGGTGAGCCAGAGCTCATGTCCAGGTGTCATCTAGTAAAGGGTTTACAAGCAGGGGCATCATTTAGGGGTAGCCAGAGGTCATGGTCGAGACTCCTATGATTTGTTTGCCACCTGTATGATATCTACTGCAACCCCTAAAATAAGTTTTTTCTAGCATTTACTGCTCACAACGCTGATGATCCAGGTTTGGGAACAAGCCTGGGCTGTTGGAGGGCCAGCTGGGGGGGGGCAAGGATCAAGCATCCCATGGATCGCTCCTGTTCTCTGAGAGAGGGAGGGCTGCCATTCCTGCTGTAATACTGCCACCTGGATGACTACAGGTAGCAGTGCAGCCAAGAACGCCAAAAGAATGGGAGGGGGTGACGTCAGTCAGGGGACCCACGCTCTGTATCTGCTGGTGCCATGGTCTCCCTGTGTGCGTGCCAACATCTACAGGAGATTCCAAACAAGGGGGCATAGCAGAAAAAGCTTGACCCTGGTGCCAGCTTTGGGCAGGGACCCCAGTATATCCAGGATGGTTCTTGCTGCCACTGCAAGCCCCCCAATGAGGTGCGCAACTGAGGGGTGTTGCTGTCCACTTCCTACCCCTGCCTGGAGAGTAAGCCAAGGCTCTGTGGGGGCAGGCTGCAGTAAGTTGGGCAGGAATCAAGGATGGCCTGGTAGCTCCTAGCCAAAGGACTAGCCCAGTGACTTGGGGGTGAAAAAAACAAAACAAAACAAGGTTAGGCTGATGTTACTTTTTATGTTGTCATTCCCCTTGTAATCCCCATGCCTCTGGATCTTTCTTGGCATGGAGCAACACTTACACTCTTTTTTGTAAAGAGAGACTGTATTTTTTACTTTGATATTCTACCCTCCCAAGAAAAACTGACTGATTATGCACTGCAAGCTCTGAACCCACTGAGTGACAAGCAATTGGATTTGTGCGCCAGCTCTGTCTCCTGCTCTGGAATAAATCTCAAGAGAAGAAGTCTAGTGAGTAGCTGCAGCCTCTATTATCTGTCATTTATAGATTACGGAGTTGCATTTCTGTGATGTGCATCCTGTATTCCCTTTTAACAGGTTACAAAGATGATGAGAAACAGAGATAGCTATACTCTACAAATGCAAGTGATCGGTCAGTTGGCTCAGAGCCAGCACAGCATAATCAGCCAGTTTTTCAGGGATGGGGTGGAGGTAAATACAATTAAAAAATATATACTCACTCTTAAAAAAAATGTGCACCTACTCAAGAGTGCCAGTGTTACTGCATGCCAAGGAGCATTCAGTGTCACTGGGATCATTGGGTGCAGAATGCTAGTCAGCCAGCAGCAGCAACCTGGAACAACAAACTGCTCCCATTCCTGCCAGACAAGGAACAGGGTAAAAGTGGCAGGATAGTCCAGCTGAGATGCAGCATCCCATTTCTAGTGGTCTTCTGTTATTACCCATGCACAAATCCCATGGCTGGTCAGACTGTTGGTACAGAGCTTGAAGAGCATAATCAGCCAGTTCCTCAGGGTAGGGTGGGGTAGATATTAACAGAAAAAATAAAATTTCTTAAAAACATTTACACCTGGCCAGCCTGGTGGTGAAGAGGGCTAAGGTGCTGCAAGCATCTTATTTCTCACTGCGCCAATGACCTGAATTTGGGAATGAGCTCACGTCACTGGGGGTTGACGAGGAGGGGGAGGGCTGGGAGAGGATCAAGCAGCTTTCTGGCAGCTCTCCTCTCCTGGGCAGGGGTGGTGTGTGGGTCATCCCGGCTCTTGGCTGCCACCAGGTGGAGGTCTGATGGTAGCGTCAATGCTCGAGAGGCAGACTTAGGCCAGGGCAATAGAAGGAGACGCAGTTCTGGAATGCATGCACACCTCCACACGTATGTGCCTTCCATGCTGCCACAGCTTTAGGATGTGGGAGGAAGAACAAAGGAAAATGGAAGGACTAGGGCTTAATGAACCCCCATCAAGGCACTGCAACCTGCCTTAATGCTCCGGTTGTGGGCGACTTCGGATGAGAGTACACTGGGTGGGGGCGCCCTCCCACCTGGGCCCTCTACAGGAGGAAGGAAATCTGTGGGGAAATCTAATCTCTGACCAGGAGTGGGGCAAGGGACAGTTGGTGGTAACTGGGGATGAGGCTGAATATCTGCCCAGTCTGTCCTGGAGAAATAAAAACCTTTATGGAAGAAAAACAAATGTACACCCACCCTACAGCAGCAGCAGCCTGCTGCAACAACAATCCCTCTCCACGCAGAGGCCAAGTGTCGGGGTGAAAACATCAGGATAGCACAGCTAAAATAGTTTCCTTTCCTCCTCCTCCTTCCTTAACCTGGAGTTCCTCCACTGGTCTGTCCGGTCCCTCCCCCTTTCATCTCCTCTTCTGCTCCCTGGTCTAGGGGTCATAAGTCCCACTCCATTCTCCACCTCTTTACCCTGCTTCTCCTCCTTGCTGGTAATGTGGAACTTAATCCTGATTCCTTCCCTCCATCCCTAAAGGCCTTTGTATTTTCCACCTGAATGCTAGGAGCCTCCTTTCTAAACTGGATGGTCTCACTGTATGGGTCTCTCAACACTCTCCAAACCTGCTCTGTGTCACAGAATCCTGGCCGTCTTCCAGGATTCCTGATTCTACAATGACAATTCTAGACTATCACCTCTTCAGGCAGGAGGGGGGTAAATGAGGGGGTGGCATTGTCCTTTATATCCGTCAGAGTCTCTATTTATTTATTTATGATTTTGACAACCGGTAAGTACACTGATCCTAGGGACCATTTTCAGGCACGACCCAGGCCCATACAATGGTACAGGAGCAAACAAAAGCATTATACATAGAAACATGGAGGGCCAGTTTACACAATGAGGTCAAAAGTGATAAAAGAAAATACAACAGTCCATTACAATAATAGGTACAGAAACAGAATACATGGTAAACTCAAAGAACAGTAAAAATACAAAGTGTCGGTAACCATGGCAGACAAACAAGGGGAAGAAGGGGGGTAAGTGCTAAGAGTGGAAGGGTAGGCAATGAAAAGAAGGAAGAGTAACTAGGGCAGATTCAAGGAAACAAGAATTTGTCAATGCCAAATGTTTGCCACATTACTTAAGGAACAGCCCGAGGAGGCGCTCCACAGAGTTTAATGGGGGCAATTTGTAAAAGCTTGTTTTTTATACTTTCCAGTGACGATTTTGTCAAAGAAAGGCAGTCTCTTAACTAACAAAGACCTTCTTAGGTAAGCGACTGCATTTCTTTGACAAAATCGTCACAGGAAAGTATAACAAGCATTTGTCAATGCCGAATGTTTGCTTGCTGCCATTGGCATTGGTAATGCAGGAGTTAGAGAGATGCATAATAGGAATGGCAGTGAAGTATTAAACTGACGCCAACCCAACCCCCACCCTACAGAGACTGACAGGTGTTGAGGGTGTGCCTTTGAGTCGTTGGCTATAACGCTCATGCCATTTCACCTCACCCTACCCTGCAAATACTGACAGGTGTCGCAGTGTGCCTTAGGGTCTTTGGGCCTTAGGCTCACCCCATTCCATAAGGAAATATGCTGAGATGGGTGCAGTATAGGAGAATGGGGTGAACGATGGGGCCAAGACCCCAAGGCATGCCTTGATGCCTGTCACTGGCTGCAGGGTTGGGATGAAATGGCGTGAGCATTACAGCTGACGAGCCCAAGTCACACCCCCAATGCTTCAAATTTTCAACATGGGATTTTTGTGACCCCCACCTCATGAACAGTGGCACTATCATTTCATTACTCAGTCCTGAAAGGTGATTTTGCACAGAGATATCGCCATTTGGTGCCACAGGTGCAAAAACACATTTCGGGCAGGATGTGAAAAATGACAGCTATACAGTTCATGAGGTGGTGTGAAAAAATGGCACTGTTGAAAATCTGGAGTGAAAATATGAAAAATTGGCGATGTTACGAGCGTTTGTAGAAACTGTGCAATGCATGCCTGTAACGCAATCATTTTCTGGAATTTTTTCACCACATTTTCAACATAGCCATTTTTGGAACTCTCCTCATGAACAGTGGCACTGTGATTTTGTTAACCTGTCGCGAAAGCTGATTTCCCACAGTGACAGGCGTCATTCTGTGCCACAGGTGTGAAAACATGTTTGAGGCAGGATGTGAAAAATGGCAGCTGTACTGTTCATAAGGAGGTGTATAAAAATGGCAATGTTGAAAATCTGGATTGAAAATATTAAAAACTGGTGAAGTTACGAGTGTGTGTAGAAACTGCACAATGCACGCACGTAACATAGTAATTTTTATGGAATTGTTTCACCAAATTTGCAACATGGGCTTTTTGGGACCTTTACTAATGAACTGTGGCACTGTTGTTTCGTTAATCTGTCTTGAAAGGTGATTCTGCGCAGCGACCGCAAAATCACCTTTTGGGACCGAGAAACGAAATGACAGTGCCAGTGTTCATGAGGCGGGGTTCCAAGAACCCCATGTTGAAAATTTGGGACCAAAAGTCTTAAAAATTACTGAGATATCAACCTAAGTTGAAACCCCCCCCTCCCTCCATTGACTCCCATTACAGGGCTTACCATGGCTTTCTTCAGTTTGCAGTTGGCTTTTGAGGAGTTCACAGAAGATTGCTGCTCCTAACCTCCAGAGGTAAGTATGGGGTGAGGGTGGGGGTGCGGAGGTGGGTGCGCAGATGAAGGGTCGGGATGGGGAGGGGATGGGCAAACGATGAAGGAACATTTTCTTTTCTGCAGTCTGAAAAAAAGACTCTGGGAGACACTTTTCTTTATTACAGGTAAAAAAAAACTTTGGGCACACTGGGTGGCCCCAGTGTGCTACATGAGTTTGGGGCCTGATGCCAATGGGGATTGGGCACACCTGTTGGCAAAGAAATTGAGTTTGGAGGTGGGGGTACACTGGGGTGGGCTCCCAGTGTGCCACATGAGTTTGGGGGGGGGGGACTGATGCTGACGGGATTGGGCACCCCTGTTGTCAAAGAAACTGAGCTTGGGAGGTGGGGGCATCCGACACCGGAAGTGGGCATCCCGGTGTTGGGAAAATAACAAAACTGTCTCGGTACACTGGGGTGGGTTCCCAGTGTGCCCCAATGTGGTTGGGAGGGGGATACATGCTGACACGGAGATTGGGCACCCCAATGTCAGCCTTCCCGGGGAGTGTGTGGTTTCTGCATATGCGCAGAAGCAGTGGTGCTAATGTGTATGTGCGGAATCAGCTGCATTGCACACATATTTGTTCCTAGGTCGAACAGCGTTCAACTATTCAGTGGCTCCTTCTTTTGAAGTTTTCACACACACTACTCATAGCAATAAGTTTGCAGTGTGCAGGCACGGCAAATTTAATAACAACATTCTGGGGAAAGGGAAAACACTACCCATGGAAGCACTGGCAGCAAGACTCAGCTAGGAGCCAGTCCTGAAGGCAAGATATGAACAGGCAGTGGGAGTCCATGGAATGGAGCTCAGCAGGCAGCCTATTCCATAGCGAGGGGGCCACACCTGACACAGCTCTCCTGCCCATATTGGTAGATACTCTGGGAACATGGAGGGGGGGTTAGTGTTAAAGCATAGGCAGCGGCGCAGGGCTCTGAATTTGAAAATGGCCACAAGAGGGGATTCTTGGCCGGTGCAGATGGCATTATGAACCAAGCAGTACAGAGTGTAGTTGAAGTGGCCTTGTAGTGGGAGCCACCCCAGTGACCGATTAAGAACACAATGGTGGGTAGAAAAAGGGGCCTATAAGGCAAAACGTCGGGTACTATTGTAGGCAGTGGAGAGTTTAGCCGTGAAGGTAGAGAATGACCTAGCGTAGATGGTGGAACAGTAATCGAGTATGGGGAGTAAGTTACCTTGGACTATGGCAGATTGGGCCTCTGGGGTGAGATAGTGCCTGAAACTGTAGGCTGCACCCAGCTCTTGGTGTATCCTGTAGACTTCTGAGTTTATGTGCTCAGAGAAGGGATCAAGCAGGACACCTAGATACTTGAAGGTCTCTACATTTACAAGAACCTGGCCATCTGGGGAGACTATATTGAGGGAGGAGGCAGATTTGAACTTAGCTAGGAAGGGCTTTGACCTGAACAGCATGGCCTTGGTTTTATTGACATTAACCATTGTTTTGGATGAGGACAGAGGAAATGCGGGAAAGGGATTTATCACTGAAGAAAAAGACAAGGTTTTCAGCATAGAGGAGGGAGTGACAGGCAAGACTGATCGAGGGAAGGGGAATTTATAAATAAGGAGAAAAGCAGGGCACCCAGAATGGAGCCCTGAGGGACACCTGTAGAGATAGGCAGGGTAGAGGAGCATGCGGGGCCTACACAGACATATTGGGAGTGATCAGAGAGGTAGCTCCTGAACCAGTTAGCTACCATGTGGGAACAGCCTAGTAGATGATGTTTTGAGAGGAGGATGGCATGGTTTACCAAGTTGAAGGCCTTGGAGAGTTCAGCGAACACTGCACCGGTGGCTTGCCCATTGTCCATGTTCATGAGGATGTGGTCAGTCAGCAGTGCAAGGGCAGTGGAGATTCTTGCAAAAACCGTGTTGCTGGCTGCACAGAAGGTTATACTTTATAATGTGTTCAGTAAGCTGGTGGTGGATGATTTTCTCAAGGAGCTTACTTAGGTGGGAGGATGGAGATAGGCTGGTAGTTGCCAGTGGAGTGGGGGTCACCAGCTTTGAAAGTGGGGATAACTTTAGCAGTCTTCCATGTGTCGGACATGGTGGAGGTGGGTAGGGCAAGGTTAAAAATAAAGGTGAGGGGTTTGAGAATGGCAGGGGAGATGAGTCTCAGGAAGATAGGGAAGAGGCCATTGGATTCATGGGAGCCATGGTTGGGGGAGGCATTTGAGGAGTTTAGTGGTATCAAGAATGGAGACAGCCTTAAAATGAAAAGGGGAGACAGGGGAAGGGGGGCTAGGGTGGGAGGAGTCGACTTTAGGGTAGTAGGCTAATCCACTGGGCTGGCCATCTGGGAGCTTGGAGAGGAACGCAGAGAGGTCAGTGAATTTATTGTTGAAGGCCTGGGCCACTTCCAGAGGGTCAGTCACCAGGCCAGAAGAGGAATGTAGCTGCAGGGAAGACTTGCCAGTTTGGGGGATTAGAAGGGAGCTGATGCACTCCCAGAATTTTCTAGGGTCGCCCAAAGACTAACCTTCTGAAGGTTACAGAAATAACTCTGCTTCAGGGATTTCAGGGTTTCAGGGATTTAGCCAAGTGTTTCCACTGGTCTCTCCTGCACCATCTCTCACAGGGAGGCTGAACCCTCCTCCCATGAGTTCCTGCTAGCTAAACTTTCCTTTCCCTCTTCATTACCCATTTTGGTTTTTGCTTTCTATGCTTCACCGAGAATCTCCCCCTCTTCTCCCTGGGGATTCACTCTGAACTCACTCCTCACACTCCTCTGCTGATAAGCTCATCCTCATGGGTGACTTCAGTATTAATTGGCTTTTCCCAATCTCCAGGTCAGCTACTCATAAGACTGAGTCCCTTAACCTTTTACAATTCATCACAGAGCCCACCCGACTCAGTCCCCACTCATCTACTAATACTAAGATCGGTGCAGTGGTAGATGACATAGAGGGGTGGAGGGGGTTGCAGAATGACCTGACCAAACTACAGGAGTCAGAGACATGGCAGTTGGGATTCAATGTCAAGAAGTGCAAAGTACTGCACTTCGGAGCAAAGAGCCAGGGGAAGAATTATCAGTTGGGAGGGGTACAGTTGGTAAGCACAGTGGAGGAAAAGGATCTAGGAGTACAGTGCAGGAAGGTGGCTGCAATGGCAAACAAGATGCTGGGGTGCATAGCAAAGGGAATCTCCTCCAGGCACAGAGAAGTGATCCTTCCCCTGTACAGGTCACTGGTCAGGCCACACCTGGAATACTGCATGCAGTACTGGCGTCCATTCCTGAAGAGGGACAACAGATTTCTGGAGGGGGTGCAGCGTAGGGAAACCAAGAAGATACAGGGACTTGAGGGTAATTCCTATGAGGAGAGGCTGGGAGAGCTGCAAATGTATTCCCTGGAAGAGAGGAGGGACGGGGGATATGATTGAAATCTTTAAGTACCTAAAGGGTATTAACAGAATTAATACAGAAGGGATTCTTCAGATCAGATGGGGGGACACAAGAAGGCATCAGCTGAGATTGGAAGGGGAGATTCAGGAGGAAATCGGAGACACTTTTTCACAGAAGGGTGGTAGATAAGTGGAACACTCTGCCGAGAGGTGGTATCGTGTAGAATGGTGGGAGGATTTAAGAGAGGTGGGACAGAGTGAAGGGTGGGAGTAGTTAATAGGAGGGAGGAGGGTGGGGCAGCTGCAAATTGAGGGGCTAGCTGCACAATTGGGCAGACTCAATAGACCATGAGGCCTGTTTCTGCTGGCATTTTGTATGTTTGTATGTATCTAACCATACCCTCCTGAACTGTGTTCTCTCCTCTCACCCCGACTACATGTTTGCAGCATGTATACTGCCGGACGGTTTAGTAACAATTGTATGACATTCTGTGTCAGAAAAGTCTTGCTCCTTCCCTCCTCCCCAAAGTACATCTGGTCAAGGTTCCTCTGGTCACTGAACACAGAGGATCTACTGAGCGACCTAGCTGCTACTGATGGTCCCTGATGATTACCATCCCAGACATTGATTTGGCACTATCCCTCTCCCACTCATTATTTACTTTTGTCTGGGATAAGCAAGCTGCTATCAAGAAATCCATGGTAAAATCTCCTCACCACCCCTGGATCTCCTGTGATCTCATCAACTTGTGCAAGACTCATGATCACACCTTGGCGAGGTACAAACAATCCCACTCGCTACAGGACCGTCTCTCTTACAGGTACTTAGGAACGCTTGCATTAAAGTCAATCATACTGCTGAAACCCTCTGTTTCAGGGCCAACCTCCAGCATAACATTAACTCCCCTGCCAAATTCTGGAAGGTGATTCACTCCCTTTTTGCTCCCCCCCGACCAGTCCTCTCCCCCAGTCATCTGCGTAAATGACTTACCAGTATCTATCTGACTTACCTTCTGTTGCCTCTCACTTCAGTGAGTTTTTTACCACTTGTGCTCTCCCCTTCTCCCCATCTCCTGGCTCCTCCCCTCTCCTCCCTCTCCCCTACCTCACCCTCCCTGGGTTATGACTTTCCCCCTGTCACTCCCCAGGAGACCCTTCTTGCCCTTTCCTTACTCAACCTTTCCAAATCCAGCCCAGACAGTTTGGACTCTGAATGTCTCCATCTGTCAGCTCTTGCCATCACCTTTCCCCTCACTCACCCCCTGAATCCCCTCTTCACCCTTTGCACTGTTTTTCAGCCTTGGAAGTTTGCCAAGGTTCTCTCCTCCGTAAAGAGGGCCATCCCTCCACCACTGGCAATTTCCGCCCTATCTCCCGCTCCCCTTCTTTTGCAAAGCTGAAACTGAAACAAGTTTACTTATGGCTTGCTGACTTCCACCATTCCTTCAACTTCCTCTCCCCCTTCCAGTCTGGTTTCAGGAAGGATCACTCCACCATCACCTCCCTACTTAGGGTCACTGATTACATCCTCTCTGGGATGGATCAGGAGCACGTTCCTGCAGCCATTTTCATCAAACTGGCCAAAGCCTTTGACTCGGTGTCCCACTATTTCCTCCAGGATAAGCTGAGCACTGCCAATCTCTCAGCCTCCACTGTCAACTGGTTCCAGTTCTATCACACGGGACCTCAATAGTTGATACAGGTAGGAGGAGCCTTTTCCCCACCACTTTATTTATTTAGAATATAGAAACCTTTAAATCCCTCAAGGGGTTTAATAAGGTACAGGAAGAAAGTATTTTTTGGAAAAAAGTGCATAAAAACGGGGTCATGCCATGAAGTTGGAGGTGGTAGATTTAGGAGAGATGTGAGGAAGAATACTTCTTCATAGAAAGAGCGGTGGATTCCTGGAACAGCCTATCAGCTGATATGGTGGGGGTGAAAACAGTGGTAGGGTTCAAGAATGCATGGAAGTGGCGTAAGGGAATCTTAGTAGAATGGAACTGGAACAGGGAGAAAGAACCGGAGATCAGGTAGGGTCTACGGGGATACAGTAGGCAGGGAAAAATGAGCAGACTAGGTGGGCCAAGAGGTCCTTATCTGCCAACAAATTCTGTTTTAATGTTTAACTCCCTATCTAGGCTGGGGTCCCACAGGGCTCCATCCTGGGTCTAGCCCTGTTCTCAGTTTTCGTAAATGACCCCCCTCTGCCTGTACCAACCCACATATTCACATGTATGCAAATGACACAGTCTCCTACACCTCAGGTCCCACAACTGTATCTGTGAAAATCTCGCTCCAGTATGACTTTCACAAAGTTTTGCGCTGGTTCCAATCCAACCAGCTATTAGTCAACACACAGAAACAACAACTGTGTCTATGACCTTTGGTACCAGCCAGAAATTCGCCTGGCTCACAGACCTCCATGTTTTCACCATGCTAGATGACTTCCTGCTTGATGAACCTTGGTGTGTGGTATATAACAGGCTTGACTACTCTGTTCATATAGATGCCATCTATGCCAAACTCCACCCCAAACATGGCACCCTGTACTGCAATAAGGACCGTCTCTCTCCACTGGTCCAACAGGAGTTAGTCACCAAAATGGTCCTCTTGATCTTCGACTATGCAGATGTGGTCCATGGCACTGCCTCGTCCACTTTCCTGGCTAGACTGGACACCCTCTGCAATGCCTTCTGCTACTTTGCTACAAACTCACCCTCTCACTCACTGAGCTCTATACTCTTCCCTATCCATCCTCCCGCTCCACATGTCACCAGTTCCGCTGTGCTACTGTAATCTGTAAATACTGGTTTGGGCCACTTCCCTCATACTTATCCCGTCTCCTCTCCCCCATCCCCTCCTTCTCATGTTCCTTGTGCTCTAGGGACGCACTCTGTCCCCAACCCCCACCCACATGCCTCAGCTGGAAAATGTGCTTTCTCATATTGTCTTCCCTCCCTCTGAAATCAGCTACCCTCCTCCATTTGTCTCTCGCCCTCCCTTCCTTCCCTCAGATGCCAACTAAAACTTCTCCTCCTCCCCTTTGCTCCTGTCAATCCTCTTCCTGAACCCTTCCTTACCTTTCCTGTCTCCACCTCTCAGCACTAGTTCAGTATTCCATTATCTGGGCTTGCTGCACTTTTGAATAGATAGTGACCTTCTATTATCCACAAATCTGACCTCCTGGATGTTTGCTCTCTATGGAAATTCCTCTGTTAACCGCCACCCTCTCTGTTTGCCATCTGCCAGCACTTTCTGGTATACAAGCCATATATTTTGCATGTTACTGTCCCTCTGTCATTCACCACATCTATAGTACTGATGCAGTGCATTATGATCCTGATTTTTTGGTTGTTGTAAATGTCTTAATAAGAAATACTTTGCAATGCACTGCTGAAGACTATGTTACACTTGAGAATGGTGGTGAGGTTTTTAACAGCATCACTGATGAAGAGATTGTTGAAACTGTCAGGGGTCAAGAAAAGGAAGATTGCATATTAATAACAAGGGTGGATGTTAACATTGTTTTGCTTGTCTGGGGACTGGACTAGTGCAGCTAACTCTCTACTTGTTTCTGTTGACTAGTGCAGGTCCGCCATGCCAGCCAGTGAAGTTAGAAAAGTCCCTATTTTAGCAGGCTCTAGTCCTCATATTAATCTCCCTTATTGTTTTAGATGGTCAGGTATTATTAGCAACTTTTTAAGAGCTGCAATTACCTGACACCCGGCAGTGCAAGGTGGGGACCCCACCAGAGACTTACTGTGCATCATTGTCACTTTATAAAATAGGCATCCAAAATAAAGAAGTCTCATTGGTCAAAATATATCATGTGACCATGCATGAAATCTGTTTCATGCACTGTCATCCTGGTCCTAAACCATATCACACAATGTGCAAATCAGTCCTTCTACAACCAGAACTATCTTCCATCAGTCCCCCTACAACCAGAATTGATCTTCCATCACAAACATGGCTGCTACCTTTATACTGTAAAAAATAACTTCAACTGGGCCCTACAAATAAAACTACCTTAAATAAAAAATAAAACAAATTAATTAAATGTTGTTTCCCTGATCATCATGCTTTCCTTACACATATAAACAAATTAAAAACATTATTGTTTTTAGTATTTGTTACAATTGTTTCTTTGCTGACAATGAAAATTCCCCTTCTATCTTTACCTGTTCATCAGTGAAATCTCTTCTTCTTGCCCAGACAGTGAGATAATTGAGTCTCTGGCTGTAGAAGAGGCCTTTGTTGTGTGTGTGTGTGTGTGTGTTTGTGTGTGTGTGTGTGTGTGTGTGTGTGTGTACAGTGTGTTAGGAGAGGAACATTCTGTCAGTGGAACTGAGCAGAATTTTGAATCCATGTGTTCCATTCCATGATAAACATTCCATATCTTGAATCTTGACGCCAGCAAAGGACAAACTTTGTCTAGCAGTAATACAATGACCTCATCAATGACATCATTTGTAGTGGGTGGAAGGACTATTTTATCATAAATGCACACAAGTAAGTCTATTGTTGCTACATATAAACATGCTTTTCCCAAATGTAAAAAGTTAAGAAACAGACCATTTTTTAAGTGCAATACAACACTCCGGGGGTGTGCATGGAACAGATTTTACTGCACTTCCAGGGGCTGAAGGCACTTGGCCTATGGCCTTGTGCCTCACTATGCCCCTGGGCATGCTGGAAAATCTGTTCCATGCACACCCCATCATGTCTTATTGCTTACACATTGTTAGGTTTTCCAACTAGTGTCCAAGCTGTGTTCGGGGTGGAGTGCTATTAAGTCACTAGCTCCCTATGTTGAGTTTGTGTTTCCATACGTAGGTCGATGTGTCCCATATTGTTAAGACCAGTGTCCCTCATTTTCCTACATTTTGAGTATCATTGCCCAACATTTCAGTGACAAAATGTTGAGAAGTACATAATATCTTTCATGCAGGTGGTGAGTTTTATCCAAGCCTCCCCATAGCCACGCCCTCTCCCTTCCCAATCTCTTAATTGGAACCGAGGGAGCCCTTAGTTTGTATTGTAACGGACTCAGCCCGACCACTGACACTACTTAATCCGAACCAAACAGGTTGGTCAATTGCTGTTAGAGGTTAGTCACCCAGAGTTAAGACACAAACTTCGTCTTACACATTCTGTCTACCACAGAATCACAGAATGCCTTCAAGATTAGGAAATAAAAATACGTTTGCTAAACAGTTACCTTAGGACTTTGCTTCTTTAAAAGTCGTATTTGGATAGCACACATAAAACTATAATGTTTTGCTGTTATTACATACTTTTAACACAGAATGAGCATTTCTCTTGATCACAGATTTCTGCCTTTGTTTAAAAAGGTATTCTAGGCAACTATTTCAGCAAGAAACCATGTCTTTTCTTGTTTTCTCATTAGTGTGCAGATTCCCTACATTGCAGCTGACCCTACGGAAGCGGGGGATGGAGACAGCATGGATGTGGACTATGTGGAGAGGACTGTGTGGCTGCAAAGTCAACAGTGAATCACTTGTGTGAGGTTGAATGCGTGTCTCTGTCCTTCCAGCAGCAGTCGAGTGAGTCAATCAGTTACCTCACCACCGTGAGCTGCTGCTCACATTTGGGGCTACAGGGTTATTTGCAATAACATCAAAGGTATTTCAATTCATAAAAGACAGTGGAAAAACTCAAAAAGCATAATAAAAAAGGCAAAATGCTAGTTGCTGTAGTGAAGTTCCAATTGAGAACACCGGTAGTGAAGAGGGCGGGTTGGTGAAATGCTTTTTCTTTTACCAGTTTCTTCGAATTGATGTCTACAGAAAACAGCATTATTACTACAGTATTATTTAAGTAAATAATTGTGTTGGGGGTAGGCATTTACGGATAAAAACAGGATGCTGCATTTATTCAATATTTGATGTGGAACCAGTATCCGGGGGGGGGGCACCAGACGTGGCTATCCAGCATCTTGTGGAATGGCGGCAACATATACATCTTGTCTGACTGTGGTATGGGTGGGGGACCATCACATACTGCTAAAAGAAAGGCAAACTGGTTGTGTAGTGGACCCCCCCCCCATTTACCAAGTCTGTAATAATATGTACATACCCTGATGTCTAGTGCCCACCCAAACAGTAGCCACACAACCTCCAGGCCTTCCATCACCTGCCCCTGTACACCGGTCTGTACTCATTGACAGTGACCAGCAGCACAGCCTTCCACTCACCTCCTTGGCTGGTCACTGTCTGTCAGTGAACAATTGCAAGTACTACTTCCAGCACTTGGATCATTCATTAAAGAAGTAACTGCAGCAACTGACATAATTCAAAAAGACTACTAAGATACAGAAGGCACTTATGGAATTAAGGTTGTTGCCTAATGGTAAGCAGCCTCAGTGGATGTTATTTAATAACAAGACGAGTGCAGATACGTCTAAATGACTTATAAGGTCAATAGATGGTACAGAAATAAGCAGGGCTGATACATATGACCAACTAACTTTTAAGTCTCATATTCAAAACTTGTTGAATAAATTAAAAAGATTATTCGTTTTCTTTTGTAAAAATAAGGCATATTTTAGTTTATCAATTTGAAAACATCTGGTGAATTCATTATTCATGACTCAGCTGGATTATGGGGATTGATTAAAAGCTACATCAACATTGTTAGGATAACTCAACCCCTACATGCCTCTGTAAAGCACCCCCCAGTAGCAGACCCACAACTGGAGCCCTCAGCTAAAGAGTCACAGTGGTCCTGGGCACTCAGCAGGCACATAGCTATGTTACTCCTCCTATTAGTCGGGGATGTAGAACCTAACCCTGGCCCAGCCACCCCTCCCCCTCTGCGCAACCATGGGGATTAAAATTAGTGTATCTCACTATCAGCAGCCTCCTGCACAAACTTACTATACTCCAGCCAATTGTACTATCCATAAGGCCTGACATCTTGATCATAACTGAAACTTGGCTGAAGCCCCATAACAAAGATCCTGAAATTGCCATCCCTGGGTACACCGTACATAACCATGACCGTCCAGGCAAGAAAAGAGGAGGGGGCATAATGATGTATATCTCTTCCGTCCTACAGTTCACCCCTGTCAGCATACCCCTGTCCACAAACTCCATCGATGTCTTGCTGATCAAACTCTCCCTCCCCCACAATATCCCTATATTCATTGCTGGTTCTTACTGTTCCCCTGACTCCCCTGCACCTTCAATCCTGGACCACCTGGGCACCTTGAAATCTTGCGCCACAGGGGGTGAGCTCCACATTCAGGGGGATTTCAACATAAATTGGCTTTCCAGTTCAACAATCAAGCTCTGCAGCCAGATCGCTGCTCTGAACATGACCCAACTGATCACCGAACCTACTCGTCAAAACCTAAAATCGCAAAACCACTCCTTGTTGGATTGGTCCCTTACCACCCACCAGCACCGCATAATCTCCTCGGGTATCCTACCTGACTCAATAAGTGATTACCATATGGTCTACTCAATTCGGAAAATATTCAGGCCCAAAGCCCCCCTCCCCAGAATCATTCATACCAGGACTTTTAAAACCCTTGACCTTACTTCTCTCCTAAGTGACCTGGCAGCCACTGACTGGTCTTTCACCCCCCAGCTCCCTCCATTGATTCTGCACTGGACTATTTTAAATCCAAGTTCCTCGCTGTCTGGGACTACTACACCCCACTCAGGAGTACTCACGTGAGGGGCACCTACCTGCCCTGGATTCTAGCCAACATTATAGCCCTCACCAAAGCCAGAGACTAGGCATGGAAGTCACTTACATCTCGCAGCTCCCCAATTGACCATGCAAAATACCTCCAATTACACAACACCTACAGCAGAAAAATCCGACAAGCTAAAGCAAATTATTTCAAAGCTTTCTTCCAGGCTAACATAAATTACACAGCCAAATTCTGGAAGGTGGTTAAACCCCTCTTCTCCCCGCCTTCCCAGCCCCCTGCCCCTGTTCTAAAGGTAGGTGGGGCAGACATAATGGATAAAAAGGCAGTCGCCTCTGAGTTCAACTCTTTCTTCACTAGCTGCACCTCAGCATTACTATCCACTCTCCCCCCTTACCACCAGAATTCTACCCCGCCCTCCCCTACTACCCGGGACCCTCCTCCAGCTGCATCTTTTGCTTTTTGCCCGGTCACTTTGTCTGAAGTGCACGACGCCTTACTCGCCCTAAACCCAACCAAGGGCAAATGTCCCTCAGGGTTGGACTCCAAATTGCTCTACCTAGCTGCCCCCACCATCGCTCTCCCACTTGCTGATCTTTTCAACCTCTCTTTCTCCCTAGCCTCAATACCATCGGAATGGAAGCATGCCATAGTCATCCCTCTTCCCAAGGGTGGCGACCCCTTCACCCCCAGAAACTACCATCTAATCTGCCTCCTCCCCATTCTGGCTAAACTTTAGGAACACCTACTAGTCCTCACTCAACTCCTCCTCCTACTTCTCTCCTTACAAGTCTGGTTTCAGAAAGGCCCACTCCTCTGTCACCTCCCTACTACATGTCACTGACTCCATTCTCGCTGGCATGGAAAATGAACATACCACCTCAGCAATCTTTGTTGACCTGGCCAAAGCGTTTGACACCGTCTCCCATGCCCTACTCCTGGATAAGCTCTCTTTGGCAGGTTTATCCTATGTAGCCACCAATTGGTTTACTCCTACTTGGTAGGCAGGTCACAATCTGTGAAAATAGGCTCCTCCACTTCATCTTCCCTCCCAGTCACCTCTGGTGTTCCACAAGGCTCTGTCCTTGGTCCACTCCTTTTCTCCATCTTCCTAAATGATCTGCCCACCGCCTGCCCACTCACGTCTATACGTATGTATGCAGACGACACAGTGCTGTATACATCCGGACCCTCACCCACTAATGTGGTGACCAGGTTACAGCAGGACTTCAACGCTGTTCAGCTGTGGTTTCACAAAAAATATATTTTTCTAAACGCCAAGAAGACTGTCTCCATGACCTTCGGCACTAGGCAGAGACTCTCTTGGCTCCTCTCTTCCCCCACCTTTCACATTCTGGATGGGACCACTCTGGAGAACTGCACCTCCTCCTGCTACTCTGAGATCTGGCTAGACCAGCACCTCAACTTTTCTGTGCATATTGATGCCATCCATAAAAAGCTCCACCCCAAATTGGGTGCTCTATACCATCACTGTGGATGCATCCTGCTGCCAGTATGCCACACACTTGTGCAGAAAATGATCCTCCCCATATTTGACTATGCTGACGTGTACAGTGCCGCTCCCAAGTCCACCCTAGTCAGACTGGACCCCCTTTACCATTCCTTCTGTCACTTTGCCTTCGACTGCACGCCCTCTATGCATCACTGTGATCTCTACCAGTCCCTCGATCTGCCCTTACTCCAGGAGCGCAGGTCGATCCACTGTGCGAAACTCACGGCCAAGTTCCAGTCACTCTCCTTATCTCCATACCTCATCTCTGCTCTAATCTAAAAACCTCCTCTTGCATATCCACTTAGAAGTTTTGACACCTGGCATCTTGAAGTGCCCCGCATGGTCTTCTTGTCTGGTCAGGCAGCTTTCAGGCATCACATGCCTAAACTGTGGAACTCCCTCCCAGTTGACAACCAACAAGTGCATTCTACCCAGCACCTCGACTCCCTCTTGTGAGCCCAGTTCTCTTCCACTTGCTCCTGCAGAAACTGATGCTTCCTGACCCTTTGAACATGGTCGTTTGTCCTAAGCATCCTGATTTGTACATCTCTGCACTTATATATATCAAATGTAAAATTCTAGCCTGCTCTGTTAATTATGCAAATTTGTTCACCACTGCTCTGCAAATGCCTTTCAATGTAAAATGTAAATGCAACATGTCTGCTATTATTTGCCTAGCTTGCATTGCTATGTATAATGTCTTCTACTGTCTCTAAATGTTGTTAATTGTGTCCAATGTCCCCCTCCCCCCAGGCACCCCTGGAATTGAGCAGTACTCTGCTCAGTGTGCCCCACGGTAAAACTCTTAAGTAAATAAATAAATAAATAATATCATAATGTTCTTAGATTCCATGGAAAACCTATCACTGCAGCTTATATGCTGCAGTTGGCTGGGTCTCCTTGGGCCCATAATGAGAGCCGGCCGGCAGCACGTGCACATGGGGGCACCACACGGAAAAAAAAAAAGCCATCTGGCTCTGGCGCCATATTCAAATGGATAGCACAATTTTAACTGTCTGTGCTATCTGTTAAAATATTGGACAATGGTAGCACGGTGCACAACCAGTTGTTGCCATGCTTTGAGCCGTGCTACCAGGGCACCGGGCTGAAGACGCCACAGTGGCAAAGTGCAGTACACACTGGTTAGCGCTGTGACCCCTATAGGCAGTATTCAGCCCAAACATGCAGATGAGGCCATTGGGCATGCACAGTGCTAGTGGGCCATTTGCATGCCCATTATGGGCTCATCTGTATGCTACCATAGCAGCTGTGTGTGCCAGGCCAGGTCCCCCCTTCCCAGGCCCAATCCCCAACCACACAGAGAAAATGAAAATCCCCAGTGGTCTAGCGGACCCACCCCAGCCCTGATCCCCATCTAAATATGACAAATTACCTCCCTGGTGGTCTAGCGATCCCTCCATAGCCCCGATCCCCTCTGTTATAACAACAAAAACATCCCTGGTGGTCTAGCGGTCCCCCCCCAGCCCCTATCCCATCTCACAGAAAAAAACAGCATTCCTGGTAGTCTAGCAGTCCCCTCTCCCCCGAGCCCTGATCTTAACTTTTATGAAAACAAAAAAAAAACAGCATCACGGGTAGTCTAGTGGTCCCCCGTTCCCCATCCCCAAGCCCCGATCCCAGCCTTTATGAAAAAAAAAACACTATCCCTGGTAGTCTAGCAGTCCCCCTTCCTGAGCCCCAATCTCAGCCTTTATAAAAAAAAAAAAAAAAAAAGCATTCCTGGTAGTTTAGTGGTCCCCCTTCCCTAAGCCCCAATCCTAGCCTTTATAAAAAACACCAACATCCATGGTAGTCTAGCCATCCCCCCTGCCTAACCTGACCTGCCCGTTTCTGTCAAGAAACACCATCCCTGGTTGTCTAGTGCCCCCCCCCCCCAGCCAGGTAGTGTCCCACCATCCTGCTCCCCTTCACCATCCCAACCCTGAGGGCCGGTAACTGACACAGCCCTTTACTTACCACCATGGCCAGCCGCCGACTGCGCTCTCTTGGAGCGCATACTGTAGAAGTGTGAGGGTGGGGGACCACTAGACAATCACGTGTGTTTTTGTTTTTTATAACAGAGGGGATTGGGGCTAGGGAGGGACTGCTGGACCACCAGGGTATCCAGCCCTTGACAGTGTGTGGAGGGTGTATGGGACACCCACTTCCTCTGCGCACTGTTAAGGGCTGGGTTTCAGAAACATTAAACTGCGTGACACTTGCAGCTGTTTAGCACATCTGATAAATTTCCAGTATCGTACTGCACTGCGTATACAAGGGGGTGCCCTCATTTGCATATGCATAGTGTGATATTATGCACCACAGCACTGTCAGGTGTGCACCGTGCATAGATGGCCTTTGAATATGGCTGCACCCCCAATGGCTGGTGCTGTTCTTGGTTAACATGGCAGAAACCCTGTTTGTGCCATGCTAACCTTTTGAAAATGGGGGCTCTTGTCTGTTCGGGGACAAATGCACTGGTATATTTCTGTGTATAAATTTGTAACAGGTGCAATTCCTCATTACCTTTTACATTTGTTGCAACTTAAATCAAATAATAACTCTAAGCTTAGATCAGCAAAATTATCAAAGTATTCAGTACCAAAATATCGAACAAAAGTTGGGGATCTACTCTTGCAGTATCTGCACCATGCACTAGGGATGAAATCCAGAAAAAGTTAAAAATGAACACTTTTTTATCAGTTTTCACATTTTAAGACTAGTATTAACAGACTGTTGTACAGCTGATGTGATTGTTATGAGTGAATTATGCCATTTTTGGAGTATTCAGTATTGTGCACAGATAGCTTTGTAATTGTGTGTTATGCTATAATTGTTTTTATGTTTTGGATGCAATTATAAAAGAGGGTTTACTTTCAATTTGCTTTCCAATAAATAGAGATTGATTGATTACTGACAGTCAGATGGAGGCTGACCAAGGAGGTGAGCGAAGGACTGTGCCAGTTGTTGTCTGTGAGTATAGACCGGTGTCCAGGGTGGGGGTTCAGGGCATGGTACTGGGCAGCAAGGCCTTGTGTGTGTGGCTACTGTTCGGGGGAGCTACTAGACACCAAGGTATGTGCATATTATTACAGGTACTGGGTGATTGGTGGGGTAGGGTTCTCTTGACTACAGAGATGTTTGTATGATGGGGACCCGGATGAGCCATTACTCCAAATATTCAGAGCCTTCTCTCTTTGAGACTCATTTTGTACCTCAAAGGGGGTGAACCGGGGCAGGTGGGGAATCTCAAATAAGACAGAGCGTCAGGACCAGGGGCATGCAATGAAGTTGGGGGGTGGGTTGAGAGGCATACAATATGAGTGAGTACTACTTCCTGAAAGGGTGGTAGATGCCTGGAACAAACTGACAGCAGATGGTGGAGGCAGAAAACAAAGGGGAGCTTCAAGCAAGGGTGTAGGCAAGCATACTCATTGTACACATTTGTGCGCAGTTTTTTGTTTATTTCTTTTATACTGAATTGCCTGTGAGCAAAAGCCCTTTTCTTTGGTTTCCAGTTACAATACAAGTACAAAAACAGTACCAATACAAATTTACATGACATAGAGAACAATCATGAGAAAAGAACAAAATTACAATAAAATATCAAGTCAAACATTTACACTCAGAGTTAGAGAGTAGAAACTTTTTCAATGAAACGTTAAAAGCAGAAATATTTGAGCTACCTACAACAGAAATGTGAAGAGCATTGTAGAGTTTGCTTGATTTAAATTGTATCAATGTTTGTGCCATGGCAGTGTGAAAAAAACGAACCATAAAGGAAATCCTACTTTGTGATCTGGTGGGAACAGTACTATTCTGTTTGGGAAATAAATTGACAATAGATTCCGGAAAAAGCTCCAAATGGATCTTGCGTAAAAAAATGAATAACCTATAATTAAAAATGTCTGGAAAAGAAAAACAACCAAAAATCCTGTAAAGCTCACAATGATGTGTCTTTTTCCGTAGTCTAGTAACAAAACGTAAAATGTTGTGAAAGGATGATTTAAGTTTATTAAGCATTTTTTCTGTAGAGAAAGAATATATTATGGAACCATAGTCCAAAAAGAAAATAAAAAGCTGTGTGCTATGTGATCGCAAATTCTCTCACTGTAAGTATTACCTGAGCAACCACTCCCGTCGTCACGGGGCAAAAACCACACCACTGGGTTTTGTCTTAACGTCGCTTTATTTGATCAAACACACATGCATGTGGGACTTCTACGACGGAGAAGTTCTCCGATTACAATTTACAGCAGCTTTTTATAAGCTAGATTTTGCACTTCTTATCTTGAAAAATACCAACATTTCAGTATAAGCCAATCATAAGACAGCATAACAAGTTTTCAGCAATGTAACAGAAAAAAAGAAAAACAAGTTTATGTATGAGGTACTTTTCCACTACTTATTCCATTTCTTTCCCAACACTGCTTGATACATATGCCTGGGTCAAGCTGACCTGAGAGAGACAATGAGTTTCACTCACACCATAGCAACGTACAGCTTGCCTTCAATGCCACTACGTGCTGTTATTTTTATATTTTGCCCAGGCATGCTCTTATCTTTATATTTTGTCCAAGCCCATTATTTAGGCTGGTACAACCAGTTCTGCTCAGTTTTATCTATTTTTCTGTTTTTACAAATGTACTTCAAGTAACCTTGGTACAAATTCTATAACCCTTAAAAAAAGAAAACATGAACTCAGAAATTTCTACTACATTCATTATGACTTTGTTACAGCATGGCTTTCAAAGCAAGCATAGCTTCAAGGCATTTAATAGCAAATATAGCTTTAGGATATATAAAAATTCCCCTCACAGCTAGTACTTGTCCCAACCCATATACTGTACCTTTTTGTTACCACTGTCATTACAATCTGTAGTATTTGAGTTAGTACAGGCCACTTAGTGTCTGTATCTGTTTAAACTTTACAGATCCTTTTTCCTTTAATTCCCTCCCCCTTTACTTGGTAAAGTGCACATCTTTACTTACTTTTAAACACTTTTTATGGAAATGGTTGTATGAGAAGGAGGAATGTAACTGTTCTGTGAAATAGTCATTTTATTGTGATTATTGATTGACTGTTTAATGTGTTAAATGTGGTGTTATATTGTTAATGTATATTTTTGTTTGTATTTGTCGCATATGAAAATGAGTAGACATGCTCATTTTACTTACAAGTATAAAATAAAAAACTGAAATTAAACTTCTATTGTTTAGGACATATACAGTATATATGTGTACAAACATTTTGGAGATTAGTTAAGTCATCTGATAATCTTACTTGCTTTGAAATTGGGGTCAGCAGTTTGAAAGGGTGTGCACATTTTTTTTTAATGGGGGAGCAGCAGTTGGAGAAAGTGTGTACAAAACAGAAATATCTGGCTACATCCCTGGCTTCAAGGATGGGAGCGGTACCATAGAGACAAGAGAATATTACTAATTAGGCAGGGAGAAGGGAGGGTCATTGGAGACCAGTTTCGGTCTGTGGAGACTGACTAGGCAGGGAAAATCTAGGCAGACTGGATGAGCTAATAAGCACTCCTTTTCTGCAGACAAATTTTATGTTTCTATGACTGGATGGGTCCACTGAAGACTACACTACTAGGAAATATGTTTCCTTTGATGGGGGCCTGGCATTTGGGGGGGCCACTAGACTACCAGGGAATATTTTTATGACAGGCACCAGGTGATCGGGGGCACTAGAGTACCTGGGACTGTGCATCATTGACAAGGAATGGCAATGGGGGGGCAACCATTGCGCCACATCAAGGACAGGGTTTGGTCAGTGTTAAAAAGCACTGCTATGACTGTTACATGCCATTGAAATTTCGACTATACTGAGTGCAGTGCATGGGGGGATCTCTCATTTACATAGGCACAGCGGTATATTCTGCGCATTCAAGCTGTCGATTAACATGGCACACAGGGCGCCTCTGAATATGGCCCCCACCTGACTGCCAACACTATTCATGGTTACAGTAGTGCTAACCTGGTTAACTGCTTGAGTATGGGGGCCCATATGTATACAGTACTGTGGAAAGGATGGGAGAATAAACATACTGGTAAAGTGGGAGGAGAGCTTGCATGTTATGGACAGGGGTCTATCAACAGAATCTGAAGAGGGACAGGTGGGAGGGAAGTAGCCTTCCTGCAATTCAGGGAGGTATGCGTGGAGTGGTCCAATACAAAGAGGATTTACATTTTCAAAGTCTGCTGCTGAGAGGGGAAGGGGTGGCTGCCTGGGCTATAAAAATTCTGGATGCCCATTTAGTAGCCCATTTGACGAGGAAGAGGAGAGAGGAGGAGGGAGAGCTGCAGGAACTGAAGACTGACACCCAGACCAAACATCAGCTACATTCAGTGACTGTGTCCAAATTCCCTATCTGTATGGTTTATTGGCAGAGCATTTAGGAAAAATGGTACTGCATTTTTCAATAAATGTTTCAAATGTTTTTTCTTGGCACTTTGACACATTCTGAATGTTGTGCTTTTGTTGAGTTTCACATTTTGTGTGGTTGTTTTCATCATATGAGTTCCTTGTGTTCGACCTACCTTCACAAAGCCAATGCTCGCATCCTTATATTTCAGGAATGTTTATGATTTGTTTGTATTCACTCAGTGGTGTTTTTGCCAGCTTCACTTTAAATCCCTGTCTGCTACTTTGTAAAGTGAATTCAAACAAATGCAGCACAGACTAGAAACCATTATGTTTGTAGGCATTCCAGAAATATGACAATGCAAGCAAATATTTGAACTACGTGGAGCTATGACCTTATTTTGTAACATTTTGCCAGGTTGCAATAGCCCTTCTAGTCAGCCAGTGAGCAACTCTTGAATCTTCTCTTTCCACTATGCACAACTAATACTGATAATCACTCGTGCAGAGTAGATGTACCTTTGCCTTCCACACTGTCATTGTCTGTTTCTATTGCTTCCACTCAGTGAGGGGTGGCATGTCTGCTAGCATCACATGGTATTGGCAGTGCAGTTTTACCCATGCGTATACTGTAAATGTGCAGGGTTACAACAAAATTCCTAAAATGCGTATGTGGAGCATGTGCTTGTATGGTGTGTGTGTGTGTGTGTGTGCGTGTGTGTATGCGTATGTGTGCACACATCCACAGATATGATGACTTCAGGATTCTATTCTGAAGGACCTACATTGCATGACTATATGATTTTTAAATGGAAATTATACAATGGCTCTAAAAATACTGTATCCTGATTGGCTGGCATGATTTACAACGTGTAAATTGTGCGATGATCCCATGGGAAGAAGTGCCAGCCAGCCAGTCCCCCCCCCCCAGCCACGTGCTTATCACTGCAACTAAAAAAGATCAAACATGTTGACTGCCACATTACCTCTGCTCGCTTACCGACCATGGGAAATTCAGAAGAAAAATACTAACATTAAAACATTGTGTAATCGCAATATACCATGAGACTGTGTGGTTGATGACGAGATTTACCCGTGCCTGATGTGGTTTCCTCACTCAGCCAGCAGCCTCGTGAGCAAACCACCACACCAGGGGTGGGTAAATCCTGCCATCACCCACACCATCTCGTGCTATGTTGCTTAATTAGAACTGGATTGTATTTCAACTGAATCACTTCTGTCTTGATAATTTGGGGATTTCTGGTTGGCATCCTGTCTGAATAAAGTATGTAATTATTGTTGGTGCAAATATGCTGCAGTATTTTCCATCTAGGGCTATTTCTGTTCAGTATAACCTGGCTTGAGTATTCAGGTTGGCGTCCGGTCTGTATGGAATTATTGTTTGTGTAGTCACTTGACTCAACTCGGGAAGGGGGAGGGGGGCACATTCTGGTTACAGTCACACAGATTGCTTAGCCTCTGTACTGTAAAATGTGCAGTATCCTGGTACTGTAGTAGCCTTGGGGAAGGGGTTAACCTGAGATGCCCCTGAATGTTTTTTTCTCTCTTTTTCTCTGTCTTCATCACAGCCTTTAATTTATAGATATAGGAAAAATAACAGCGACAGTGCATCAAGGTATTGTTGCACATTGCAGCGTCAGGTTGGACTTCACAGCAATAGCATCTCAGTACAGTTTTATATTCAGCTTTGTATCAATGTACAATGGAGAACAGCGGAGTCAAGTGAAAGCAGCATTTCAGAGCTTGGCTGAGAAAGACCTAGGAGACTTGGCTGGAGGAGATGCAGAAGATGTCAAAAGCCATGTTCAGCTTTTTGCAGTAAGTTTTCCTTAAACATAATCTCTATATACAGAACTACGCAATGTACTGGTTTTTGAGAATGTGTTTCTGTCTTTGTTTCCCGAAATGTGTAATGTAAAGTGGAGACTGTGCGGTATTATCTAAATAACCTGAAGTAAAAGGAGCAGTTCAAAATGATTGTCCCCCTTTTTATGTTCTGCATGCACGCGCAGCAAACATTTTGTTAGGAGAGTGGCTTTTGAGGGGTATGACACTGTCAGTACAATGCAGAGTGGTCTGCAAGAGGCTTGTCAATGTCATACCAATCATCAACCAGGCTGATCATGACACTGTTACATAGACTTTGAGGGCAGATAAGGACCGCTTGGCCCATCTAGTCTGCCCATTTCCCTACCTACAGGATAGGCCGTAGATCCTAGTTAACCAACAGCCTATTTCTTCCTACCCCCCACAAGAATTGCCTTATGTCTGTCCCATGCATTCTTGAATTCTCCCACTGTTTTAGACCCCACAACCTCCTCAGGAAGGCTGTTCCATGCATCCACTACCCTCTCTGTGAAATAATACTTCCTCACATTGCCCTGAACCGCCCTCCTTCTATCTTTAAATTGTGTCCCTTGTTCTTGCAGTCCCTTTTTCTGAAAGATGCTACCCTCTTGGACTTTGTTGATTCCACTGAGGTACTTAAAAGTTTCTATCATGTCCCCCCTCTCCCTTCTTTCCTCAAGGGTATACATATTAAGCTCCTTTAGTCTCTCCTCATAAGGCTTCTCTTGCAGTCCCTGCACCATTTTAGTTGCCCTCCTCTGGACTACCTCTATCCTGTCTATGTCCTTGCGGAGATGGGGTCTCCAGAACTGGACACAGTACTCCAGATGGGGTCTCACCAACTGTCTGTACAGAGGGATAACAACTTCCTGTTTTCTGCTGCTGATGCCTCTCCCTATACATCCCAGTATACCCCCAGCCCTCCCTACTGCCTTCTCAGATTGCTTGCTAACCTTAAGGTCATCTGATATGATTACCCCCAGGTCCCTTTCCTTTTTTGTTGTTGTTATTACCTCCCCACTCATTGTGTATTCTTCCCCTGGGTTCTTGTTTCCCAGGTACATTATTTTGCACTTCTTTGCATTGAATCCTAGCTGCCATACTTCTGACCATTCCTCCAACCTTGCCAAGTCCCTTTTCATCCTTTCCACGCCTCCTTGTGTATCAACCCTGTTGCAGATCTTCGTGTCATCTGCAAAAGGCATACTTTCTTTCCAGTCCCTCTGCAATGTCACTGATGAAGACATTAAAAGGACTGGACCCAATACTGAACCTCATGGGTACCCCACTAGTAACCTCTCTTCAGAGTGGACTCCATTTACAATTACCTTCTGTGTCCTGTTGTGCAGCCAATGTTCTACCCAGGCTACCACCCTGGGACCCACTCCCAGGCTGGTTAATTTGACTATTAATCTTTTGTGTGGGACTGTGTCAAATACCTTGCTAAAGTCTAGGTAGGCCATGTCCACAGCCCCTCCCTGGTCTACTACTTTGGTCACCCAGTCAAAGAAATCTATTAGATTCGTCTGACATGACCTTCCCACTGTGAATCCATGCTGCCTTGGGTCCTGTGCTCCACTGGCCTCTAGGTATTCAACTATTCTTTCCTTCAGAAGTGACTCCATCACTTTCCCTACCACAGAGGTCAGACTGACAGGTCTGTAGTTTCCTGCCTCTGTCCTGGTCCCACTTTTGTGAAGGGGAATCACATCCGCCTTCCTCCAGTCCTCGGGTTCTGGCTTGCTGGGTGAAACTTTGTGTATTTCAAAGGAGAGCACCAACTCAATCATAGGCCGTCATTTTCCTTTGATCTATGCCACCCAACAAGCACAGCTGCTCTGTCATGATCAGACTGCTGAGGTTGAATCACACCCTGTAACAAAGAAAACTGCCCATCGATGTCTGTTGCTGCTGCCGCTGTCACTGTTCCCCACCCGACCCTCCCTCTCAGCACCCACACCCCCACACACACAGCCACAAACATAACACCGATACTGGGGTTGCCCAATCCCAGTGTCACCACCTGAAATAAAGAAAACCATCCTTAATAGTTTTTTTTGTAAATATACCCTGTAAAAAAAACCATCCACTGACGTCTATTGCTGCCTCTGTTACTGTCCCCCACATGACCCTCCCACTCAGCACCCACCCACCCCCACAAACATAACTATCGACACTGGGGTGCCTAGTTCCCAGTGTCACAACTGAAATAAAGAAAACTGGCCCCTCGTAGTTTTTTTTTCCAATTATATACCCAAAAAAAAAGAAACCAGTACATCAATGTCTGTTGCCGCTGCTCTTTTAGTCCCCCACTGACCCCCCACCAGCACCCACCCCCACTCCCCAAGCCTTCTTACCCACTGGGTGTCCAATGCCGTAATCCTATCTGGACTGCAGACACATCTTTGCTCTTCAACGCCGGACCGCGAACTGAGGAAATCAGGTACTGTACGTGGTTCGATGTGTTTCTTTTGAACTTAGTGGCATAACCTGGCCATTTTTGAATATTTTTACCCAGATTTTCAACATGCCATTTTTGGGCCCTTCCTTCTTGAATAATGGCAGTAAAATTAGGCAAATCTGTCCCAAAAGGTGATTTTGTGGTTGCTGCATGAAATCACCTTTCAGGCAGTAGTTAACATTTTTCTCTGCCCTTGTTCATGAGGTGTGGTCAGAAGAAGGCTATGTTGAAAATTTGGGGTAAAGATATGAAAAACAACAAAGTTATGAGCCTATATTGAAATTTGTGAATGCAGGCTCGTAACTTTGGTCATTTTCAATATTTTGACCCCAAATTTTCAACATAGTCATTTCTTCATAGCACCTCATGAATGTGACAGCTATCATTTTTCAAATCCTGGCCAAAATGTGTTTTCAAATCCTAAAAGGTGATTTTGCGGTTGCTGCATAAAATCTCCTTTCAGGCAGGTGTTGAACTTTTTCTTTGCATTTGTTCATGAGATGGGGTCATAAGAAGGCTTTGTTGAACATCTGGGGTAAAAATATGATAAAACAACTAAGTTATGAGTCTATGTTACAGTTTTTCAGCGCATGCTCATAACTGTGGTCATTTTCAATACTTTTACCCCAACTTTTCAACACAACCATTTTCTCACACCACCTCATGAATGTGATAGCTGCCATTTCTCAAATATGAACATACAAATCTGCCAACAGAAAAAAGCCTTGCGGTCCATCAGGTCTACTCGATTGCACAGCTAGCCCCTTACATAGCAGCTGCCCCACCCTCCCTTCCCCCTCACTGTCACCCCCTCACCCTGTCCCATCCCCTTTTAAAACTGCCCACCATCTTACAGGATACCACCTCCTCGGGAAGAGTGTTCCATTTTGCTACCACCCTCTACATGAAGTAATGTCTCCTCATCTCTCTCTCTCTCTCTTAAATCTTTTCCCCCTCCAATCTGAGTCCATGCCCCCTCATGTCCCTCCCACTCCTTATCTTAAACAAACCCTTTATACTAGTCTTGCTTATCCCCTTCGAGTATTTAAAGGTCTCAATCATATGCCCCCGATCCCTCCTTTCCTCCAGCGAATGCATATTTAACTCCCTCAACCTTTCCTCATAAGGTTTGTCCTCCAATCCCTGGATCATCTTTGTTGCCCTGCGTTGTACCCCTTCCAGTAATCTGACATCCTTCTTCAGAAATGGGCTCCAGTACTGCACGCTGTACTCCAGATGTGGCCTGACCAGTGACCTATACAGAGGTAGGATCACCTCCCTACTTCTGGAGGAGATTCCTCTTGCAATACACCTCAGCATCCTATCGGCTTTTGCTGCCACCTTCTGCACACCCCTAGATCCTTTTCTTCCTCAGTGGTCCCTAGCTGAACCTCTCCCAAGTGGTAGCTCCTCCCCGGATTCCTTGCTCTGAAGTGCAGTACCTTGTACTTCTTGGCACTGAACCCCAACTGCCACGTTTCTGACCACTCCTCTAGTTTAGTCAGGTCATCCTGTAGCCCCTGCCACCCTACTATGTCGTCCACCACTGCTCCCATATTTGTATCATCTGCAAACAGACTGATCGTACACCTGATGCCCTGTGAGATATCTGCAATGAATATCCCAAACAGCACTGTGCCCAGTACCGAGCCCCGTGGAACCCCACTCGTCACAGCCCTTGGGGATGAGAGTCCCACCACTACCCTTTGATGCCTCCCTTCAGCCAGTTTGCTATCCAGGTCACCATCTCTTTTCCCACCCCCATATATTCCAACTTCCCCCCCAACCACCCATGAGGTACCAAATCAAAGGTCTTGTTGAAGTTCAAATACAGGACATCCACTGTATGACCCTTGTCCAGTTCCCTCATCACCCAGTCGTAATACTCAACTAGGTTGGTCTGGCAGGACCTCCCTGAGACAAACCCGTGTTGGTGACCATCTTGGAGACAACTGACTTCCAGAAAGGTCACCATCCTCTCCTTCAGGGTTGTCTCCATTAATTTTCCTAGAATGGATGTGAGGTTTACTGCTCTGTAATTGACAGGTTCATCCTTTGGGCCACTTTTGTGGATGGGTACCACATGAGCCATCCTCCAGTCCTGTGGTACACAGCCTGTGTCCAGAGAGGTATTGAACAGGTCTGCCAGTGGCCCCACCAAGACCTCCGCCAGCTCCTTAAGCACCCTGGGGTGAATGCCATCTGGCCTTGGCGCCTTATCCACCTTCAATGCATTCAGCCCCTCCAGCACCCTGTCCTCTGTAATTACCTCATCTGTCACCCCCTCACCACCACTGCCCACCTTCCCCATCCCCTGAGGTAGTTGCCCACCCTTCTCTTTCATGAACACAGAACAGAAAAACTCTTTTTTTTTTTTTTTTTGCCAAGAGAGACATACTAAGCTGAAAGCTTGTTTACAGGTGCAGTCTGGGAGCACAAGGAAGTTAAGTGACTTGCTCAGGGTCAAACAATATGCAGGTGGGGTCTGAGGGATTCAAACCCAGGTCTCCAGGTTTGCAGCTCAGAGCCTTAAACCACTGCACTATACTGCCTCCATTTAGTGCTTCTGACTGCTCTGCCCCTTTCTCCACCTCCCCCCAATCCTTCCTAATCCTCACTATCTGGTCCTTGCAGCTCCTTCTCTCCCTCATGTATCTGAAGAAGTCCTTTTCCCCTTCTTTGATGCCCTGTGCCTGACTCAGCTCTCTGGAAGCCTTGGCCACCCTGACTAGTCTGGTTACCTCTTTGGACTTCCTCACATACACTACTTTGTCCTTTCCCCTCCCGGATTTCTTGAACCTCTTAAATGCTGCTTTTTTAGCCCTCACCCCTTCCAAGACCTCCTGATTCATCAAGCTAGGTTTCTTAGCCCTTCCCTTTTTGCTCTGTGACTTGGTACATGACCCAGTAGCTTCCACCAGCTCCTGTTTTATGATTTCCCATTTTTGGCTTGCATCCAGGTGTAGATGAATTTCTGCCAAATGCCTCCCCAAAATTTCCCCCACCTTGCCAAATCCACCCACCTGAAGTCAACCACCCTGGTTCCTATACCCCCAGCCAGCATACCGACACTTCCTTGATAATCTTACCGTGACTGACACTACAGCGACAACAGTGCCAGTTCGCTGTAGTGTCGGTGTGGGACCCCGACACTGTTTTCTAGGGTATTGTACCCCTCCCTGAAGCAACTCTGCCAGAGTTGATTATGTATATGGGTAGTGGGTTGTGTGGGGGGCAGAGCCCTTATTGGGGGGGTTTGGGGAAAAGCCCCAAAGAAAACAGTTAGATGTAACCCCTTATGCCAACTGCAAAAGTGGTTGACATAAGGGGTACATGTAACGCCGGCTCCGACAATGAAATTCGACTGACTATCATAGATCCCCCCAGCCTCCCTGCCCATGTTGAGCATGAACCACACTGAGTGGTGATCACTCCCATCCAGTGGATCCTCCACCTCAAGCTACCTTACAGCCGCCCCGTTTGACAGTACTAGGTCCAGAGTTTTTTTCCAACCGAGTTGACTCATTGACCAACTGAGACTGGAAGCTGTCCTGGAATGCTTCCAGGAGGACTTGCTCCCTTGCACTTGAGGTGGCTGGGGTGCTCCAATCCACTCCTGGTAGATTGAAGTCCCCCACTATCATGGTGTTCCCCTTCTCGCAGACCCTCCTAATCTGCTCTGCTAACTCCCTGTCCAGGTCATCTGCTTGAGCTGGTGGCCTGTACACTACTGTCATCCTCAGTGTCCTACTTTTTGAATCCTGGAATTGCATTCATAATGCCTCTGTCCTACCCTTCTCCCCTTCCTCCCTTGCACACCTTATCCCCTTCCTTACATGGATCATCACCTCCCCCTTTCCCATTACCCCTATCCTTTCTGTATAACCTACATCTTGGGATCATCAGATCCCAGTCCTGGTATTGGGTGGCCCAAGTTTCTGTGATGGCCGCAATATCCACCATCCCCTCTGCCAAGAGGGCCCGTAGCTCAGTTGATTTGTTCCTCAGGCTTCTTGCATTCAGTGTGACAACCTTCCAGCCTGTTACCTTACCTTGTCTTCCATAACCCGTTTCACCCCACCCCTAGCACCCCTGCTACCCTTACCAGGTGCCATCCTTGCTAGCTTGGGGGGGGGGTACCCAAAATGTGTTTTAACACTTGTGGTGCAAAATTACGTTTCGGGAGTTGTTTTATAAATGACAGCTGTCATGCTCAGAAAGAGTGGTCATAAAAAGATTATGTTGAAAATTTGAGGTAAAACTGAAAAACCAACTAAGTTATGAGAAAATGAATTGTTCCAACATTAACTCATAACTTTATTTTTTCAAATTTTGGCCCCTAATGTTCAATAAATCCCTTGTGTTGCCTTATCCCACCTTCTGAACATAGCAGGTGTCATTTTTCAAATCCCCTCCAAAGTTTGTTTCCACTGTCACACAGTGAAGTCACCTTTTGGATGGGATTCTAAAAATTGCACCTGTCATGATCATAACGTCAGATCATAAAAAGACTGTTGGACACTTGGGGTTTAGATGTGGGAGCTGACTTAAAAGTAGATATTGCCTCTCAGCTGCCCTAGCCTGGGTAATTACAATCTAACAATGTGTCAAAGCAGGATGACTCTAAAAATGAGATATTGCATCTCATCTGCTGTATCCTGGGTAAATAGGTACTAAGCCTGTGTATGAGCAAGACCTTGTACAACAGCAATACCAGCGATGAATAGTTGGCATTGAAAAATGCTTGTTTAAGATAAAATATTCAACTTATTTGACTTATTGACTGTTACACATTGTCTTCATCCACTGTTACCACCCTTAACATTTTTTCTTAAGATAACTCAATATTTATTTTATTTTTTTTATTTATTTAGCTTTTGTTGACTGGGTAAGTACACTAGACAAATCCTGCCTATTTTCAGGTACGACCCGGGGGAGGGGGATACAGATGAATGCCAACTGATCTTGAACCAGATTAAGCTGCTGGTGGTATTTTTAGTGAATGAGGGAAATTTGGCCAGGACACCGGGGAAATTCCCCTACTCTTTTTGATAAGTGCCATGGGATCTTTAACATCCACCTGAACTACCACCAATCCAGGCAGATGGGACCTTAGTTTAACGTCTCATCCGAAAGACGGATATGTAACTATGTAACTACAGTATATATTTCAGTATGATTGTTTTCATCATACATACATACATTGATAATGCTGATATTTTTGTTCTCCCATAGGAATGATGCTGCAGAGGATAAAATGACTAGGACACCAACACCAGCCAAGGCACTTAGGCAGGCTGTGACCATGGAGACACCAGAGACAATAGTGAGGCAGGATGCAGTGGAGGAGAATTTATCCATGGAAGTACATGATGTTGTGGCATTCCGTTCATTGCAGGTGCCAGATGGAGCAGCAGCATTTTTGTTTCAGTCTTTGAGGCAGGATGAAGTGGTGGAAGTAAGACAAGAAACAGTGATAGATAGACCACTGGAGGTGAGCTGCGAAGCAGTGGTAGAGAGACCTTTGAAGGTGAGATGAGAAGCAGCACTGGAGAAACCCTCAGATGTGGTGGAGGTGAGATAAAAAGTGATGGTGAAGAGACTCTCAGAGGTGAGATAAGAAGCTGTGGTGGAGAAATCTTCAGATGCGGCAGAGGTGAGATGAGAAGCGGTGATGGAGAGACCCTCATGGGTGAGACAAAAAGCAGTGGTAGAGAGACCATCAGATGTGGTGGAAGTGAGTCAAGAAGCAGTGGTGGAGAGACCCTCAGATGTGGTGGAGGTGGGTCAAGAAGCATTAGTGGAAATACCCTCGGAGTTGAGACGAGAAGCGTCGATGGAGAGACCTTCAGCTGTGGCATTGGAGACACCATCAGAAGTGAACACAGAAGTATTTACAGGGTGATACAGACATTGGCCTTTATAATCAAAACTGCCTGAGTGACATGGAAAAATGGGACATTTTGATCGAGCAGTGGATACCCCCACATGATTTTGTGTTTCCCAAACGGAGTATGCAAGCTGCAAGAAAGCTGGTACTATGATGATTCAGCCCATGGAGTCTCTTCAACTGTGAATTTGCTGGATACTCAGCAAAAATGGATATGGTATACTGTGGACCATGTTTGTCTTTAATGCAAGGCAACAGTGTTGGTATCTGCTCCAATGATCGACTGGTCAAATTCTATGAATATCCTGGACAAGCATTCCAAATCCAAGGAAACATGAATGTTGTGGCAAAAGGCGATGTCTTTGTTGCAGTTTGTGATTGCAAGGTGGAGACGGCTTTCCCATCACTCTGTGACTCCGACAGAAAGGCAGGAAAATGCATCTGAAATCATCAAACTCATTGTTATGTGTGGCAGATAGAATTTTCCATTATGAGGATGATCATGCAAAACTGCAAATTTTAATACACTTCTGTAGTTCATGGCAAGAAAGGATCCAATCCTCAAACAATACTTTGTTTTCTAATAATAATTTTTATTTGCATCATTATGCAATGTGCTGTTTATTTATTTATTGAATTTTGTTGACCCGGTAGGCCCACTGAGACTAGAAGTCCCTTTTTCAGGGGCGACCAGGGGGAGGGGGGGATACAGATGGTAACCAACTGAAATTGAACCAGATTAAGCTGTTGGTGGTATTTTTTTAGTGAATGGGGGAAATTTGGCCAGGACACCGGGGAAATTCCCCTGTTCTTTTCGAGAAGTGCCATGGGATCTTTAACGTCCACCTGAACAACCACCAGAACAGGCAAACGGGACCTCGGTTTAACATCTCATCTGAAAGATAGCACCTCAGGAATGCAGCATCTCCCTCATGCTGCACTGCAGTGTCAGTATTGGAATATTAACCCAAGTGCCTGGTGTGGGGATAGAACCCACAGCCATCTGATCTCCCAGCCTCAGAGGTGAGTGTGCAACCTGCTGAGCCACTGACACTGCCTCAAAAAACTTGATGGCCATACAGAAAACATAGTAATAAACAATAAAAGGAAAACAAACAGAAGAAAAGAGTGATAGCACTCAGAAGAGGTACATAGTAAATTTAGCATCTGTAACAGTCATGTAAACAGCCAAAATCAACACTTATTAAATTTTAAAGTCTTCCCCAGACCAGGCATCTATGTTCTTATTAAATATTACCCAAAAGTCATCATCACAGTAAAAACAAGCATTTGTCAATGCCGAATGTTGATTGCGTTGGTCTGTTGAGCTCGCTCAGTGGCCCTGTGTCACTCGCTTGTTCTGTTTCTCCCGATGCTGCAGGCTGCACCTTTGTATGGGGCTCCTGGCTGCGTTGGCATTTTTTTTCTGCCCACAAAGAAATCTGCAGCTGTCCTGACAGAGCTGTGTTGAGGTGGGTCACTCGCCCTCTCTCAGTCGCTCATTCTGTTTCTGCTGGCACTGCAGGCTGCCCTTTTGTACTGGGCTCCTGCCTCTGTTGGTGGCTTTTTCTGCCCACAAAGAAGTGTGCAGCAGTTCTGACACAGGTCCATTGAGCTACCTCACTCCCCCCTCTCGCTCATTCCATTTCTGCCGGTGCTGCAGGCTGGCCTTTTGTACAGGGATCCTGCCTGCATTGCCGCCTTTTTCTGCACACAAAGCAATCTGCAGCAGTCACGAGAGAGGTCTGTTGAGCTCGCTCACTCCCCCTCTCTCACTTGCTCATTGTGTTTGTCCCGGCGCTGCTGGCTGCCCTTTTGTACTGGACTTCTGCCTTCGTTGGCACCTTTTTCTGGCCACAAAGAAATCTGCAGCTGTCCCGACACAGCTCCATTGAGGTCGCTCTCTCCGCCTGTCTCACTGTCTCATTCTGTTTCTCCTGGTGTTGCAGGCTGCTCTTTTGTACTGGGCTTCTGCCTGCATTGGCAGGTTTTGCTGCCCACAAAGAAATCTGCAGCTGTCCCAGCACAGCTCCATTAAGGTGGGTCACTCCCCCTCTGTCACTCGCTCATTCTGTTTCTGCTGGCGCTGCAGGCTGCCCTTTTGTACAGGGCTCCTGCCTCTGTTGTAGGCTTTTTCTGCCCACAAAGAAATCTGCAGCAGCCCTGACACAGGTCCGTTGAGGTAGCTCACTCCCCCTCTCTCACTCGCTCATTCCGTTTCTGCTGGCGCTGCAGGTTGGCCTTTTGTACTGGGCTCCTGCCTGCATTGCCGCCTTTTTCTGCCCACAAAGAAATCCACAGCAGTCATGATAAAGCTCTGTTGAGCTTGCTCACTGCCCCTCTCTCACTTGCTCATTGTGTTTCTCCCAACGCTGCAGGCTGCCCTTTGTGTGGGCTTCTGCCTGCGTTGGCACCTTTTTCTGCCCACAAAGAAATCCACAGCTGTCCCAACAGAGCTCTGTTGAGGTCGCTCACTCCGCCTATCTCACGCGCTCATTCTATTTCTCCTGGCGCTGCAGGCTGCCGTTTTATAGTGGTCTCCTGCCTCTGTTGGTGCCTTTTTCTGCCCACAAATAAATGTGCAGCAGTCCCAACAGAGCTCCGTTGAGCTTGGTCAGTCCCCCTCTCTCACTCGCTCATGCTGTTTCTGTCGGTGCTGCAGGCTGCCCTTTTGTACTGGGCTCCTGCCTGCATTGCCGCCTTCTTTTGGGCACAAAGAAATCTGCAGCAGTCATGATAGAGCTCCGTTGAGCTCGCTCACTCACTCCCTCTCTCTCACTTGTTTGTTCTGTTTCTCCTGCCACTGCAGGCTGCTGTTTTGTACTGGGCCCTTGCATGCATTGCTGCTTTTTTCTGCCCACAAAGAAATCCGTAGCAGTCCCAACAGAGCTCTGTTGAGCTCACTCACTCCCCTTCCCTCACTCGCTCATTCTGTGTCTCCTCCTGCTGCTGCCCTTTTGTACTGGGTTTCTGCCTGCATTGGCGGCTTTGTCTGCAAACAAAGAGATGTACAGCAGTCCCGACACAGCTCCATTGAGGTCGCTCACTTGCCCTCTGTCACTCACTCATTCCGTTTCTGTGGGGGCTGCAGGCTGGCCTTTTGTACTGGGCTCCTGCCTGCATTGCCGCCTTTTCCTGCCCACAAAGAAATCTGCAGCAGTGACGATAGACCTCCTTGAGCTCACTCACTTTCCCTCTATCACTCGCTCATTCTGTTTCTCCCGGCACTGCAGGCTGCCCTTTTGTACTGGCCTCCTGGCTGCGTTGGCACCTTTTCCTGCCCACAAAGAAATCTGCAGCTGCCCCGACAGAGCTCCGTTGAGGTCACTCACTCTCCCTGTCTCACTCACTCATTCTGTTTCTCATGGCGCTGCAGGCTGCCCTTTTGTACTGGGCTTCTGTCTCTGTTGGCATTTTTTTCTGCCCACAAAGAAATCTGCAGCAGTTTCGACAGAGCTCCGTTGGCCTCACTCACTCCCCCTGTCTCACTTGCTCATTCCGTTTCTGCCCGCGGTGCAAGCTGCCCTTTTGTACTGGGCTCCTGACTGCATTGCCGCCCTTTTCTGCCCACAAAGAAATCTGCAGCAGTCACGATAGAGCTCCGTTGAGCTCGCTCACTCACTCCCCCTCTCTCTCACTTATTTGTTCTGTTTCTCCCACCGCTGCAGGTTGCCCTTTTGTACTGGCCCCTGCGTGCATTGCTGCCTTTTTCTGCCCACAAAGAAATCCACAGCAGTCCTAACTGATCTCCATTGAGCTCACTCACTCCCCCTCCCTCACTCGCTCATTCTGTGTCTCCCACTGCTTCAGGCTGCCTTTTTGTACTGGGTTCCTGCCTGCATTGGTGGCTTTTTCTGCCCACAAACACATCTGCAGCAGTCCTGAGAGAGCTCTGTTGAGCTCGCTCACTCCCCCCCTCCTTCAGTCGCTCATTCCGTTTCTGCCGGTGCTGCAGGCTGGCCTTTTGTACTGGGCTCCTGCCTGCATTGCCGCCTTTTCCTGGCCACAAAGAAATCCGCAGCAGTCACGATACACCTTCGTTGAGCTCGCTCACTCCCCCCTCTCACTTGCTCGTTCTGTTTGTCCCGGTGCTGCAGGCTGCTCTTTTGTACTGGGCTCCTGCCTGCGTTGCCACCTTTTCCTACCCACAAAGAAATCTGCAGCTGTCCCGACAGAGCGCCGTTGAGGTGGCTCGCTCACTCCCCCTGTCTCACTCGCTCATTCTGTTTCTGCTGGGGCTGCAGGCTGCCCTTCTGTACTGGGCTCCTGCCAGCATAGCCACCCTTATTTGCCCACAAAGAAATCCGCAGCAGTGACGATAGAGCTCTGTTGAGCTCGCTCAGTCCCCCTCTCTCGCTTGCTTGTTCTGTTTATCCCACGGCTACAGGCTGCCCTTTTGTACTCAGGCCCTGCATGCATTGCTGACTTTTCCTGCCCACAAACAAATCCGCAGCAGTCCCAACAGAGCTCCGTTGAGCTCACTCACTCCCCCTCCCTCACTCGCTCGTTCTGTGTCTCCCGGCGCTACAGGCTGTCCTTTTGTACTGGGCTCCTGCCTGCATTGTCGCCTTTTCCTGCCCACAAAGATGTCTGCAGCAGTCCCGACAGAGCTCAGTTGAGCTCGGTCACTCCCCCCCAGTCGCTCGATCCTAATCTGTCCCCAGCACTGATTTCCAACAGCGACTGCGGTATTCTGCACCGGAAGCGCGGAAACACATTTCGGCCAGGATGTGAAAAATGACAGCTGTACTGTTCATAAGGAGGTGTGAACAAATGCCAGTGTTGAAAATCTGGTGTGAAAATATTACTAATTTGCAAACTTACAAGGGTGCGTGGCACCTGCACAACACACGCTCATAACACAGTCATTTTATGGAGTTTCATCACAAAATTTTTAACACAGGCATTTTAGGACCTCTGCTCATGAACAGTGTCAGTGTGATTTCTTAATAGGTCCTGAACACCGATTTCCCACAGCAACTGCGCTATTGTGCACCGGAAGAGCGAAAACACATTTTAGCCAGGATGTGAAAAATGACAGCTGCACTGTTCATAAGGAGGTGTGGCAAAATGGAAATGCTGAAAATTTGGAGTGAAAATATTGCAAAGTTGCGAAGGTACAACCGTGCGTAGAAACTGCGCAATGCACATTCGTAACACACTCATTTTATGGACTTTCATCACCAGATTTTCAACATAGGCATTTTAGGACCTCTGCTAATGAAAAGCGTCACTGTCATTTTTCATAATGTGTCCCGAACATGGATTTCCCACAGCGACCACACTATTCTGTGCCGGAACTGCGAAAACACATTTCAGCCAGGATGTGAAAAATGACAGCTGTACTGTTCATAAGGAGGTGCAGAAGAATGGCAACATTGAAAATCTGGAGTGAAAATATTATAAATTCATGAACTTACGAGCATGCGTGCAAACTGCGCAATGCACGCTCGTAACACAGTCATTTTTTGGAGTATCATCACAAAATTTTCAACATAGGCATTTTAGGGCCTCTGCTCATGAACAGTGCCACTGTCAGTTTCTTAATCTGTGTGGAACACTGATTTCCCACACCAACCGCACTATTCTGCGCCAGAAGTGCGAAAACACATTTTGGCCAGGGTGTGAAAAATGACAGCTGTACTGTTCACAAGGAGGTCTGAAAAAATGCCAATGTTGAAAATCTGGGGTGAAAATATTGCAAATTCGCAAAGTTACGAGAGTGTGTAGCAACTGTGCAATGCATGCTTGTAAAACAGTCATTTTTTTGATTTTTCCCACCAAATTTGCAACATAGGCTTTTTGAGAGCCCACCTCATGAACACTGGCCCTGTTGTTTCGTTAATTGGTCCCGAAAGGTGATTCTGTGCAGTGACCGTGAAATCACCCTTCGGGGCCGATTAACGCCATGACAGTGATAGAATTCATGAGATGGGGTCCCAAAAACCCCATGTTGAAAATTTGGCGCCAAAATTCCAAGAAATGCCTGAGATATGCATCCAAGTTGAAAAAACCCTATTAATTCCATTATACTGCTTACCGGCATTTCCTCAGTTCGCAGTTGGCTTTGAAGAGTGCGGACGTGTTCCGATCCACTGAAGATCGTGCGCCAGGACTCCAGAGGTAAGTATGGGGTGAGGGTGTGGGAGGCAGGGTGCACAGTGCGTGGGCGTGGGTTTTGGGAAGGGGGCAGGGAGACCACCCAGAGACCGTTTCCTTTTTTGCAGGTTACAAAAAAAAAACAAAAGACATCGCGGGACAATTTTTTATTTTGCAGGGGCATGTGGCATGCTGGGGTGGGCTCCCAGCTTGGCAACGGAGTCTTTCTTTTTTGGGGGGCCAGCTGTAGCTGATGGGGAATAGGGCACCCCCGTCGGTACACAACAAAAGGTGGTGGGGGTTATTACATTATGCCGATGGGGATTGGGCACCCCGTCCAGCACACAACAAAAGCAGAGTACATAATGCCAGCGGGGTGGGCTCCCCATTGGCACTATAAATATTGGGGCACTGCAGCTGATGGGGATTAGGGCCCGTCAGCAAATAAACACAGTCGGGGCACATACTGCCGAGTTGGGCACCCTCGGCGGGAGGTAAGTTATTGTTTGTGAACACAGCGGCAAGCTGCCACCATGTTCACAAACAATATCAGGGTTTCAAGATCCCGTTCTGCAATGACGGGTCGCTCCCTCATTGCAGCAAATGGCTGATGCTGCAATGATGAGGCGGCCCCTGATTGCAGCAGCTAATTTTTTACAAGTTGGTGGCGCGCTGGCTGAACTAGTGTCAGCAGCAGCATGCCATGGCATTGGGGGGAAGCAGGACAAGCCTTTACAGGCTGTGGGGCATTGGCCACAGCAGTTCCGCGCCTCCACAACCTGCTTGTGGAGAAACCTGCTGCAACATGTTTCTTGCGCAAGCGTGCAATCAACATAAAAAATATTACAATAAAGGGAACTTAAAAGCAGTTGTTTCCATTGCATGGCAGGGAATGCCAGCTGCCCATTGGAGCACTTCCAGTGTTTTAAAATTATTCTTTTTATAGAAATGATATTTGCCTTAATTAATTTCCTTTCATGTTTATCATATTTTGTTATCAGATCATGTTTCAACAGTATCCATGCTGCCTCCAAGCCATGGAAAGACTGAACCCGAATTCTGTGCAGTATACAAAACAAGTTAGACCACCAGCTTTGAATAAGGGGGCACTCCCAAAAAGTATGTAGAAAATTAGCATTCATTTGCTGGCAGTGCTAGCAATTTGTATCTGTTTTCATTTTCATTTTATACAGTTTATATGGGGTGAAATATGCTCTGTTCAATAATTAAATTGAATTGTTCTACCTCTAGAAAGTTTATAGTTGTTAACTGCTCTGCAAGTGCTTTGCCATTGTTGTGAAATAAAGTTATTATTTAATTCCCTGTTCCAGTTTGTAAACATGTCCTTATAAATTTGATCTGTGGCAGAATGCAGTTTGCTGATGATCCAATGAAAAAGGGATTTATGTCTACTACACAGAACAGAGTCCAAGTCTTTCTCTAAATTACCCAAACTTACTCACCGATGCACCACTACACTCCTGTCTGGGATGGTTTACCCCCTCAGCCTTCCGACAGTTTACTTCCTACTGTTTTATAAAGAATAAAATCTCAAAGATACCTGACAAATTGGCTCTACTGCTCAGACCTGTGACCTCTGCCTACCCTATGAGATCAGCTGACAAATCCCTTCTTGTCCAACTGAGATGTAAAACCAAAATGGGGGAGAATGCTTTCTCTAGCTGGGCCCCTAAACTATGGAACTCCATTCCACTGAGTCTAAGAATCTCCCCTTCTCCACACAGCTTCAAACAGGAGCTTCGTATGGCTCTTCTAAGCTCTGAACCCTGCTCCTGTTCCCTATCCACCCACTCCTGTACTGGTTCCTCCTAGTTGCCTACCGGCTCTAGCCTCTACTACTCTCAAACCTGCCTGGAAATCTTGCTATTTCTTCTCTTCTAGCACTTACTCACTAGTTGTATGACTTATGACTGTTAGTTATTTGCACTTATATTTCTGTTTTGTTACTACATATAGATTCCTGCAAATTTACCGTCATTGCTAAAAATTTTGTATAAGTGTACTATGTCTGACTTCTACTTGTTCCCATGATGTTTTCTTGTATCTACTATTGTCTACATACCCTTTGTTGTAATCTCCTGGGTCGTACCTGAAAATAGGCAGCTATGCTGTCTAGTGTACCTACCCGGTTAACAAAAACTAAAAAAATAAATAAGTTCCTAGTGTTAGGCGCTTTTTCCCCAATGTTTGAAATATTTCTGATACACATTTTTGAGTTGCTGAAAGAAAAAGAATTGGTGATCTGGTAAATTTGTTTTGTTTTTTATAGGAAGACCAAAAAAGTGTTATTAATAAGCAAGTAATGCGATGTATGAATTCTTTTTTCTGCCACAGTGTATTACAGATGGTGTTGCCTCCAAATTTATAGTTTGTTTTTTTCCAAATATTGTTAGATGATGAACAGCTAATAATTCATCAAACTTATTTGAATAGTTTTCAGTAGTTTTACTTACATTTTTCATTATTGCTTTGTTACTGTTCATGAATTTAGAGGAAGCATACCAGGGGCCAGATATTCAAAACTTAGTCCTGGAGCTAAATTAGCACTGCCCAGCGTGCTAAATTAGCCCTGAACCATTAGCAAGCTATATTCAAAGGAATAGCCCCAGGGCTAAACCTGCTGAATATAGCTTGCAAAGGAAGCAGTGCAAACAGAGCTGGGAGTGCAGTGCTAAAATAGCCTGGAAAATAAGACAGCTCTGAATATAGTGACAGGGAAGTGCAAAAAGCAACAGCAGTGCAGTGAACACAGAAGTGAAGTAGGGCAGAGTTGAAGTTGGTTGACAATGTGTGTGACAGCAATGAAGTGTTGCACAACAACTGAAAACAAAAATACAGGCCACACACTGCAGAACTGTGCTATACCGATGAGCGGTTTGCCAAGGGCTAACCTGATTGCACAGTGCTAACACATTAGCCAGGTGCAAACAGGTTAGCCCGGGGCAAAGTTTTGCTATATTCAAAGATTCTATGCAAATGAGCCTACTTAGGTAATCCGTGGGCAAACAGTCACATTTGCATCTGATTATGGGCTGCTTAGCATACATATCCATGTAGTTTGCCCGGAGCTATTGCGTGGAGCTTACAGCAACCCCCTGTTGGTCGGAATGGCAGTACAGGCTGGAAGCTGTAGGCCAGGGTGTGCTCACAGCAACCTCCTTTTGGTCGGAGTGGTAGTACAGGCTGGATGCTGCAGGAAATGGGTGTTTCCAGGCACAACCAGTGCATACCACTCACCCATGCAGCACTGCAGTGAGGGACAGAGACGTGCTGAATGAGGGGCAATGAGGGACACCGCTACCTAGAGGGTGGGACACGTTCTCAAACATGGAGATACAAACACAGAACACAATACCAACACCTTTGTGTGTACAAAGGGTAACTATGTAGGCCCATAACCCAGAACCCTCTGCTACCATGTCTGGCTGTACAGCACACAGTACCGTAGAAAGGGTGGGGTGGGTGGGGCAGCCGCCCCGGGCGCAAGCCTCCTAGGGGCGCAGTTTGATCTGAAGCTCACTCTATTATTAACTTGAAAATGTGAGCACTGCAACTTTAATTTTTTTTTACTTTCTTTAGGTAATTACTATTTGCTGCCAGCAGGGTGTATCCATGGACCAGCAAATCAGGAGGTCACATGATATGTTGCTGCAGCAAGAACAATCACATGGTATACCGAGCAGACAGTTTGTCTGTGGGGGCAGGCTGGCGCCTAGTGAAGTATATAAGGTAAGCAGATTCCAGAGTGTTGTTAGAGTGGCAGAGCAGTTGAGCAGAGGCAGTTAGAGGACAGCTGGAGTAAAGGAGAGAGCGAAATAGTATTGTAGAGAGAGAAAAAGAGAGTGTGGACTGTTTAAATTGGTTTTGTGTAGCAGCATTTTTCAACAAGAGAACAAAACTTCCTTCCACATCCGTGATCCATCTAATTAAATAAATGATGATGATCTGTGTGTTTGGGGGGGGGGTTAAAAAAAAAAGTAAAAACTACTTATTGATCGTCCCTCGTTCAAAGAAGGCAAAGGGTTAGCCTAGGATGTGTAGGATTAGATAATTGGGCTCAGGGCTGGCTGCTGTGTATATAACTTGTCCATTTTGCTTTGCTTTTGGAGTGGACCCTTGTGCTGACTGACTGGCCGTCGCGGCCTTGTTCTCCCTTACCCCCTGATTCATTCATCCTCCCTCTGAGGCAGGCTGATTGATCATTTGTGAATGATGAGATCCCTTCTGGTCTGGCCCTGGGTCCCAGTCCCTGCCCTCTTGCCAACTCCGAGGCAATTTTATATTTTACAAGACAGTACAAAACAACGTCTTGTTCTTCACATCCACAGTCCCCGGACTTCACCTTTACAAGCTGATTCAATGATTCTTGATTCCCGGTCCGGTCCCCTGCCAGCCGGCCCACCCACCTGTCTTGCCAACTCCTGCTAACTCCCCGACTAAGCCTGGAGGCTGCTTGGCTTGGCTGCACCTGCCAGCTGCTCACCCCATCTGCTGCTTTCCAAATCCCGTCCGGGTGTCCCAGCAGTAGTTACTTAGTTTGTGCTGCTGGCTGCCTTTGTAACCAAGTCTGCTGGCTGGGGCCTAGGCTGGCTGCTTTTTTTAAAATAAAAGCCCAGTGCCTCACGCCTCCCGAATCAGTCCTGAGTCCGACCCAGCCCCTACTACGAAATCAGCAGGCAGCAGTATTTACAGAAACAAAAATTATTCTGTATGTGTGGTGTGGGGGGGGGGAGGGGATTAGCAGTAAAAAAAAAAAAAAAAAGAAAAGAAAACAGTTGAAACTCAAGTCTCCTTTCTTTGTGTGTGTCAGTCTAGCGGTATTAAAAATAAAATAATTAATCTGCAGAGAGTGTGAAGGGGACTACGCTTAAAAAAGATAAAGGGACACAAGTGAGACACGGGGTCCTCTTACTGAAGGAACTTTGCTATACATGCTTGGGCATCCTGTGGGAATGCAGGAAGGGACCGAAACTGTGATTTCTGTGTGCTGGTGCCAGCAAACAAAATAATCTGAAGGACAAGGTGAGATTAAAGGAGGGTAAGGAGATATCCAGAATAGTGGTAGAGTGGGTGAAGATTATGGGTTTTTAAGTGACTGCCAGAGAAATGCTATCTGGGATACCCCCTGATAAAAGGGTCTCTGCCCATGAAACAACTTCAGCAGTGCTAGTGAAGCACTAGGGATGGGGACCATATGTCAACAGGTAAAGCAGGGGCATAAGGGAGTCATTTGAGAAGGATGTGGAGAACTATGGGGGGACAAGGTAGGAAGGAGGCATCACAGGCCGCAGCACCCGTGGTGCAGTCATCTTCAGAAAAGTCCTCAGGAGGCAGCAATGTTGCCTGGTGTGCAGCAGGTTTGCAGCACTCACTGTGGAGCTGGGTGCAGTAAAGGAAGAACTTAACCTTCTTACAATGATTCCCAGTGGACATTGGTGCAAGCAGCCACCACTCCTTTCCACTGCACACCATGCCACACCTACTGTAGGTGGGGGGGGTGGGGGAAGAAAGGTCTATACAGGCTGAGACCCTGAGGTGGCAACAGCAAACAGATTCACCCCTCATGTGCAATTTGGTTCATCTAGTCCCCCAAGTGAAAGGCCGTACCCTGCAGGCATGCAAGAGACCAGGTCTGTGCTTAAAAGTACACCTTACATGCGATCGGAGTCCAAGAGGCAAGACAGTGCTAGGAAAGAGCTTGTGATAGGTGATTCCATCATAAAGAGGACAGAGGGACTAGTGGGTGCAGAAAAGCATGGGACAGGAAGGTTAGATGCCTTCTGGGGCTTTGGTTGGATGGGATGTAAACGGGGTAGAAAGAATTGTCAATAGAGTGGAAAGCAGTCCTACTAGGCACCGATAACCTGGTTTGCAGACTCCTAGAGGAGGTTAAGAATAGCTTTAGAAATTTTGTGGGGACATCCAAGCTGGCAGCTGCCTCACTGACTTCTGATTTTTCTGCCAGTTTGAGCAGAAGGAGAACTAGAAGAGGGTTCATCCAATTGCTCACTTCAACTCATGGCTGATGGAGTGGTACAGGCAGGGGATGGGGTGCCTGGGATTTGGAGTCACTTTTGGATGGATTGAAAGCTATTCAAGCTGGATGGCCTCAACACTCTGAGGAGGGCATCAGAATACCATGGAGCAAGTTTAAAGAATTATTTAAAAAATTAGGCAGCTTTAAACCAGCAGAGGGAGATGCTGTGCAGATGCGGACAACAAATGCACCTACTAAACTGAAAGAAGCCTAAATGGCCTCTCACCACTGCTAAAAAACATGGAAGGAACAATATGGCAGAACAAATGTGGAGAAAGAGGGAGTCTGGAACTAGCTGGAGGAGAGGGGTTGCAATACTGGATCTGGGTATCTAGGAAGGAGGAGATAGGCAGGGCCAAGGCTTGAGAAGAGAATTTGATTTTAGTTTTTCCTTTGTTTACACACTTCTTAAATATTGTCTCTGTCTGCTCATGCTCAAAGATTGTATTTTTTAGATTTTACTTTTCTGCATTAAAAGTATGTTTTTCTTCAGAAAAGCCCCCAAACCCACCAAAGAGCATGTAACCCCACAGAGCTTCGGGGCCTTATGCCCCTGACCCCCCTGGCTCTTTTCTGAAGGGGGGGGCGCAAAATTAGTCTCTTGCCCAGGGCACCAAAATGCCTTCCTATGGCTCTGACAGCACAGTCAATGTGTGCAAAGCACTGTTCACATGCGGGACGTATGCAGGCCAGGGCTGGACTGAGGGATACACTGAGGGATGTCCCCCATAAAGAGGGACACAGTGAGGAATATATGACTGTGTGTAGTACTACATAGATGCGTGTACATACATAGTTATATAGACATATATCTACACAGAAAGTGTGTATACCTGTATATGTGTATATATATATATATATATATATATATATGAGGCAAAAAACTCCATTTAATGCATTACTTAGGGTTGTTCCACAGCGACAAAGGTGAGGAAATTCGGTGTTAGGGTTGAAAACCCCCCTTGGACCCCCCCAACTGGCATTGGGGTGCGCATTGGGATCGTCAGCCCTGTCACCCCATGACATGTGTAAAGCAGCAGAAGTATAGGAGAATGGGGTGAGAGTTAGGACCAACCCTAACACCGAATTTCCTCACTTTTGTTGCTGTGGAACAACCCTAACTAATGCATTAAACAGAGTTTTTTGCCTCTAATTTCCCTTCTTTTTGAGAATGATAACGAGAAATACTGAATGTAATGCAGCGGCGGGAGCGTGGGGCCCAACAGGAACAGCAATGCAAACAGAAGCTGCTTAACAGTGGCAAGCATATGGTAACACAAGCGTTAATGAGAACAGAAAGGGTAACGACATTTATTTATTTGGTTTTTGTTTGCCGGGTAAGTACACTAGACAACAATGTTGCCTATATTCAGGCACGACCCGGGAGAGTACAGACAGGGGAGACCAGAGTCAACATTAAAGAGTATTTCATGACGCAGCATGAGGTGAGCACAAACATTTGAACAGTATACAGCCAGGTAAAGTCATTATCAGTAACGACAAAGAGAAACAGATAACATTACATTAATTATTTTGATCTGATGATACATCAATGACTAAATTGAAATGACAAACAGCAAACAAAACTTAAATGAAGTAGCATTATAACAATAGGATTTCTGCTAGATGTGGGAAACTTTCAGATTTTGGAGACCAGTAGGAAATCAGTAAGTGCCATAGGGAGGAGAAAATGCTAGGAGAGAAGTTCAAGTTACAGCACAAGAGCAGCAGTCGGATTCTAATAGGTGTGCCTGAAGACTCAGTTTAAAGGCCTTGTGGGATTTGGAGAGTTTGATGTGGGAAGGAATGGAGTTCCAGAAGCGGGGGGCAGATATGGCAAAGGATCATTCTCCTTTTTGTGTGAGATATCTGGGAATTTCAAGTTGGGTTTGAGCAGATGCCCTGAGGAGGTATGCTTGGGAGGGCTGAGTTAATAGTTCGGCAAGGTATTTAGGGGACCCCGTTCTGATCATATTATCAATTGTACAGCCTGCAGTATAGTGTCTGAGTGAGTCTGGGGAGAGCCAATTTAGTTTTGAGTAGAGCAGGCAATGATGGGTAAGTCTGTGAGTGGAGAGAGCAAATCTGCATATACTGTTATAGCAGGTGCTCCATTTCTGGAGTGCTCCTTTGCTAGCTTTAAGGTAAACCTGAGAGCAATATGTTAGAGCAGGGAGGAGAAATCCTTGTGCAATAACAAGCCGTGCAGCATCATTGAGAAAGGACCTAATTTTAAAGGCAAGACCAAGTTTTGAGTAAACTGTCTTCACATGTAACGCAATGTGGAGGTTAAAGTCAAGAGATGGGCCGAGAGGACTCCTAGATACCTGAAGGAGGTAACGAATTCAAGAGGGAGTCATCTAGAGAATGTATCAATAAGTCTGGAGTAAGAGATCTGATTCTTGACGGGGCCAAAAAGCAAAGTTACAGTTTTCTTAGCATTCATTAGGAGCCTGTTCTGTAGTAACCACTCCTGCAAGCAGTTGAAGTCTGCTTGAAGATGTGCTCTACTGATAAGGGATCTTTACCACTGGAGAGAGCACCATGTCATCGGCATAAAGGATTAACGAGGAGGAGCAGCGAAGGGAGGGCAAGTTGTTAATGAAAAGGGAGAAAAGTAGTGGGCCAAGAATAGATCCTTGGGGGACTCCAACAGAGGTAGGGGAATGATTTGAGATGGCGGATTCAATTTGGACAAATTGCAACCTCCCTGAGAGGTAGCTATCGAACCAGGAGATGGACGACAGGTCAAAGCCAAGGTGGGACAGTTTGGAAAGTAGCAGAGAGTGATTCACAAGGTCAAATGCCTTTGTGAGATCGATGAATATAGCGTCAGTGAGCAGGTTCTTATCCATCGCTGTAAAGACAGCATTTGTCAGCTGAAGTAAAGCAGTTGTGGTGCTGTGTCCTGTTCGGAATTCGTGCTGGGTAAGGGATATAAGGTTGTTAAGGTGCAGGTAAATTGTGACCCGAGTAGCGATGGCCTTCTCGAGAAGTTTATTTAGGGTAGAGAGAATGGCAATTGGTCTATAGTTTGACATATTTTTAGTATCCCTTTTGTGAACAGGGACAACGCAGCGTTTTCCACAATGTTGGTACCGCTTGGGTTATTATGGAAAGATTAAAGATTCTGCAATAGGAACAGCAGGGCAGGGGCTGCCTGCTTCAAGAAGCTTGGCAGTAGCCCATCCGGGCCAGCAGATCCATAGGTGGATACTGATTTGAGGAGATGCAGCACTTGGTGGAGGAGACTAATGTGAGACGAAAAGGAGTTTCATGCGAAGTTGCACCTCAGGAGGAGGTGAAAGAGGTTGGTTGAATTTCTCAGTGTATTCGGAGAGATCCAAATTAGCATTAAGAGCATTAGCAATAGTAGGTAACTTGTTATAGTTTAGTCTATTCAGTGTCATGTCGGTAATGCCGTCTTGGGCCTTTGCCCAATGAAATTTTTGATGTGGTTCAAAAACCCTGGTATCACCCGCTGAAGATTGGAGAAGCTTAAGGCAGCTCCTTTTAGCCTTCGAATATCTTTTTGCAGGCATTTCTCAGTTGTTTATAGTTAACCCAGTCTTCTGATTGTTGGGACTTCTTTGCAAGGTCCAGGCCTTGTCTCTTTATCATGGCTCAAGGAGGTCTTTTAAGCCATTTATTAGGGGAGCCCCTAAGACGCCTTTTTTCAGAGGATGTGCAGATCCTGAAGGGCCAGAAGCTGAGACATCAGGTATTCAAGTGCTGTGTTTACATCATCAGTGTGATAGATGGAGACCAGTCTATATTATTAATATCTCGAGAAGTGCAGTTCGGTTTAGTTTGGCAAAATCCCAAATTGAATGATTCTTGGGGGAGGGTTTAAGACAGTGGCCATTCCAGATACAGAACGAGGCAGGTGATCACTAATAGAATCCAAAAGGTCCCTGCAGCAATTATTTTATTTGCTCTATTTGTAGCCATCCAGTCCAGGAGAGGTTGGTGCCCAAGTTGGAAGAGATGCGTAGGGCTAGAGATAAGTTGAGCGGGTTAGTCGGCTAGAGCTTCAGTATATGTACCGGCGTGACTCCCTGATAGGTCTAGGTTGAAGTCTCCAATTAGTATGACTTCAGATCTACCATTTAGAGTGGCCAGATAATCCAAGAGCCCATTTTAGCCAGGGAGAGCCCCCTTTGGAGGATTGTAGGTACAGATCAGATTTAGCCTTTTATCACCACCTAGTTGTAGAACTGTATGCAGAGCTTCACAGTGATTTGTTATCCAAGACTGGAGTACAGAGACATTGAGATGCTCTTTATAATAAAGGGCAACTCCTCTACCCTTTGTTTGGTGGGCGATCGAATCTGGACAAGCTGTAGCCAGGTATTTTGTACATGGAATCAGGCATCTCTGGCCTGAGCCATGTTTCAGTTAGTCCAAGTATGTCAGGACAGTACAGGGCTATCCAGGCTTCAAGTTCAGGAAAGTTTGCTGGTAAACTTCTGATATTCATGTGGGCAATTTTCATGCCCTTAGTGGAAAACCAAGAGGAGTCATCCGTGGACCTGGCATTCCAATGGGGGCCAGGGTTAGATTCTATGTCTCCTGACAAGCATAAGCGCAGAAGCATCACCCAAACTTCTTTGTAGAATCTGTAATGGTGGCGTATACGGGAACAGTCTGCCACGTGATGTGTTGTCACACAGTAACATGGTGCCTGCAAACGGAAATGTCAATGGGCATGGTGACGCAAAGTGAAACAGAAAGAGAAACAGTACTGTAGACACAAATGGCAAAAATAACAGAAACGCAAGTGCAAATGAAAACGAGAGATAACGCATGGTCGCCAGCAGACGCCAACAGTAAGTGAACGGATACGAACCGCAAGCGGAAAGGGCAACAGTAACAGTATAGTAGCACAGGCTGGTTTTCCCAAAACCTGCATAGAGAAAGACAGTGAGTACAAATAATGTATGCATAATAATGAGTATCGAGCAGAAAATGAGAACTTGGAATACTAAATAGGTTATATCTCAGGAACCGTGACGATGTAGAAAAAAAATTTAAAAGTCGTATGATTTACAACTGTCCTGGCTAATTTTGTACTTAGCCTCTGTTAGGGGGCTAAGCATTTTTCTGACGAAAAGTCCGTATCTCCCACCGTTTCCGAGATACGGGCCCTGGAAGGCGCGGCGAACGCCGTAATGTTATCCTATGGGAAAAAAAAGAGACATTCGGAGTGCCATAACTTTGCCTATCTGTAATATTTTTTCACCAAACCACTGAAAGGCACATCTGTGGGCTGTTGGCTGTCTTTTCTCCAAATTTCAGGAAAAAAGACTAAACCGTTATTTTGCAACAGGGTGCCAAAGGATTCCTGTAATGCGTTTGGCGCCGTAATGTTATCCTATGGGAAAAAACGTCAACTTTGGAGTGCCGTAACTTTGCCTCCGTGTAATATTTTTTTCAATACAACACTGAAAGGCACATCTGTGAGATGTCATCTGAGTTCCCTCCAAATTTCAGCCCAAAACTCCTAACCGTTCTTTTGCAGCGGAGTGCCAAAGAATTACTGTTATTTTGGGCATAGTGTGCGTAAAGTAGCTCATAATTTGCTAAAGCTTTTCTAAAAATTTGCAACACTTTCATGAGTGCATAATTACTTTGGAAGTGCTTTTCCAGAAATTTGAAAACATATTTCTGGGGTGTTTTACCCCAAACAAAGACATGGCTAGCATCCTCAGGGCCGACTAGGTGAATACAAAATGAATTAGGTTGCTAGAGGGTCTCAATTTTAAATGCCAAGCATTTTTCTGATCACTAACTGAAAACAAGATGGCGGATTTGCGACAGTAACAGGGCCATTGCGACAGTAAAAGTGCATTGCGACCAGCCGGTGGCGCTGAGGGCTGGCGCTGGTCACCACACCTCGCGCCATGCGGCAGCGGTGTTGGGAGCGGGCATGGGTTGCCGTCAGGTCGGCGGGGAGAGATGGATTGAGCATCAAGGGACTGCTCTCCATCTCTGGGAGAGGAGATTTAGGTGGCAGGGGCTTGCCTGACCCTAGCGGGCTGAAATTCGACAACACGTAGCTGCAAGCTTGGGGTGGGTCGTGGCAGATGCTGATTGGGGCATGCACGAGCCGCGCGGCGCTTCAGTCGCTAGCGCCATTGCACGCCATGACCGCCGAGGAGAAAACAGTGAAAAGTGAGCCTGGCAGCACAAAGTTGTTCCTCGCAGCGCCATTTCTGGAAGGGGCGATCCCTGGCATGGATCCGTGGGGTGGGTTGAGTCCCCCACCACCCTGCCGTGCAGGGGTAAGCCATGGAGTGCACAAGGGAGGGGATCTGATGTCCGGGGATGGCGCTGGTGGGAACAACGGAGGGTGGAGGTCGTAGCCGGAGCTCTGGAGGAGAGAAAATAATACCCCTCCCCAAAAAAAAGTGCATTTGCAACACTGTCGAACTTTTTGTTAACTTTTCCCATTGACTTATAATGGGAAATTGTTTTTTGAATAACTTTTGAACCGTTTAATATTTTTTCACAAAATCTTCGAAAGGCACATTGGGGACCCTGGCTGCATGTTCCCTGAAGATTTCGGGCCGGTCGCGCAAACCGTACGACCTGTAGGCGTGACCGTAGAATTCCAGAAAAGCGTAAACGCGTGAGCAGAACATGCTTAATAACTCTGCAGCCGTATATCCGACCTGTACAAAACTTGGCAGATACTAAGGCCTATGGTTCTTGATTGAGTATTCCAAATTTCAGGCAAATCTGTCAAATGGTTGCAAAGTTATTAAGGTACAAAGTTTTGGGGTTTAACATAGAAATGGCTCCTCAACCCTAACTATGGTAGCACTACCGTGCTACTATAATATATATATATATATATATATATATATATATAAAATTGCCTCTGTCCATATGTGCCCTGGTAGTCAATTCCCCCTTCCCACGACACAAACATAAGCACCTTACACCAGTCCCTGGTAGTCTAGTGGCCCCCCACATCACGGTCCAAGACACCAGTTTGAAAATTTGTCCAACATTCCCTGGTAGGCAAGTGGCCCCCTCACATCACGATCCCTGACTCCCATTGCAGAATAGTTTAAGCCTTTCCCCTGGTAGTCTAGTGGCTCCCCCACTCCCACATCGTGATCCCTGACTCCCGTTGTTAAATAGTTTAAGCCTTTCCCTGATAGTCTAGTGGCCTCCAACCCCCCCATATCATGATCCCCAACTCCCATTTTTAATTATCTGAAGCTCTTCCCTGGTAGTCTAGTGGTCCCCCCACCCCTTCATGATCCCTGACCCCGTAGCTTGCATAATAAAGTATTTTCCCTGGTAGTCTAGTGGCCCTCCCACCTGGCAGTGCTGACCCCCCGCTGCCCCACCAACCATTCCCGAATGGAGCTGGTGACTGGCTGAACCCACCGTTCACCTCCGCAGCCAGCCACTGACAGTATTGAATGGGTGCATACCATAGTAAGTGATGAATAAGCGCTCATTCATCACTTACTACCGTACGCGCCCATTCAACACTCAGTCGGGTGGCTGGCTGCGGAGGTGAGTGGTAGATTGAGCCAGTCACCGCAGAGGAGCGGGCTGCACTGCTGGGTGGGGGGGGCCTAGACTAGAAATGCTTTATTATAAAGCTATGGGGATCGGGATTGTGATGGGGTGGGAGTGGGGGACCACTAGACTACCAGAAGAGCTTCAAATAATTAAAAACAGGAGTTGGGGATTGCGATGTGGGGGTGGTGGGGGGCCACTAGACTACCGAGGAAATTACTGTATTATGACAGCTATAGGGGTCGGGGATCATGATGGGAGGTGGGGGGACCACTAGACTATCAGGGAATATACTTTATTATGAAAGCTACGGGGATGGGGATCGTGATGGGGTGGGGACTACTAGACTACCAGGGCTAAACTTTGAATTACATTGATTTTAGACTACAGATTACTCAGAGTTTTGATGCCGCATTACCACATGCTTTTTGCAGGTGTTATTTAGCGCCACACTATGGGTGGCACAAAAATCTGTAGCGCATCACTAGTCTTTTGAATATGCCGGTGTGCTGGCATTCATGGCCAGTCCCCTCACTCTTTCCCCTGTATACATAAAATTTTAGCATCAACGCTATCAGTCAGTGCCAGCGCTAAATGGGCTTTTGAATATTGCAGCCCTACATGAATTCGGTGCTATTCCAGTGCAATGGATTTGTGCTGAGTGTAGGGCTTTGAATATCTGGCCCCGGATATTGTATTTCTTATACTGTATATGTAGTGTCATGTTGTAAACTATTAAGTATTGCATTTTCCACCTGTAAATCAGAGTCCAGTAATTTAGTCCAAGATATAACTAATTTAACCATATAAGACATATGATATGAGAAAATGTTGGGGGCAGGCAAACCCCCCCATCTCTTTGTTTAAACAAAGTTTTCACCGAGAAATTCTAGGATGTTTGTTGCTCCAGATAAATTTTCTAAATACAGAGTTAACATTTTGATTCAGGTATATGGGACTTTAAAAATCAAGGTCTGTAATATGTATGAAATATTTGGAATGGCAAACATTTTTAATGTTTGTATTTTCCCCCATATAGACATGAGGATTTCCCCCAGCTTTGTAGTTTATCACTCAAATTCCTTAATAGAAGAATATGGTTTAAGTCGTATGTTTTATCCAAATTATTTGCAATTTGTACACCTAAATACTTCACTCCCTGTTCTTTTATGGATGCACAGAAAATAGACTGAATTTCCTCATGATAAAAGGAATTAAGAATTAACATTTCAGATTTTGTTTCATTTATTTTATATCCTGAAACTAAAGAAAACATAAATAACCTGTTTTAAATATATTGTTTTAAGTATACAGATACTTCCCTCCTTCAGTTATTGTGATATTGTTTACAGCGCCGCCCACAAGTCAGTTTTATCCAAACTGGATACACTTTTTAATGCCTTCTGTTGGTTCGCTTGACGCCTCCGGTGACCCACCCCTGCGTAGCTATATACCGCCTTGCTCTCCCTCCCTTGAGAACCAATCACTTAATACAATGTGCCAAGTTTATCTCGAAGAACTGGTTTGGTACCTCCCAGTGTATCTGACTCTTCTGTATTATTGCCCTCTGGCACCCACTCTATGCTCTGAGGTCCCTAGACTCCCGGCTCCTATTAGTCCCCAGATGTCGGACCCAAGCTGGCCAGGCTGCCTTCTCTCACTGTTTCCCTCAACTCTGGAACTCTTTCCCTTCTGAAATTTGTCACTCTTCCTCTATCCGCTCACTATCCTATGCTCTTGCCAACCAGTGCTCAGTAAACTGCTTCTGCAGCTAACTCTCCAATCTATTCTACCTCAGACACTCTTATATTTCTTCTCCCAGTAGGCTCAATGGTGCTACTTCACTAACCACACCCAACTACTCACTTGATCCCAACTTTTGAGCTAGCTAGCTTGCACTTACCCCTATCTCATTATATACCACAACCCAATACCTTAGCAGGATTTCATAGAAACATAGACTTTGACGGCAGATAAGGACCACTTGGCCCACCCAGTCTGCCCATTTCCCTTCCTATTGCATAAGCTGGAGATTCTAGTTAACCAACAGCCTACTTCCTGCAACCCCCCACTACAATTGCCTTATGTCTGTCCCATGCATGTTTGAATTCCCCCACTGTTTTAGACCCAACAACCTCCCCAGGAAGGCGGTTCCATGCATCCACCACTCTCTCAGTGAAAAACAATTTCCTCACATTACCCCTGAGCCATCCCCCCTCTATCTTTAAATTGTGCCCTCTTGTTCTTACACATCTCTTTTTCTGATACTACCCTCCTTGTAACTGTTACTCTCGACTATTAGGGTATATGTATTAATCCACACTCACCTATTCTTGTCAAACATATTCAGCTGTATTATCTAATTATATGTTTTCAAGATATAAAGCATGACTTCCCCCATGTAATAGCTACTATACTATAAGTAAGGGTAAATTGTCATCCACGACCAACTATTTCTGTCAGATGTTTTCAACTGTATTATAATTGTATGTATTTTTATATGATGTTGTTTATGACCCTTACGTTATGTCCGAGTTAGGTATATCTTTTAGGTCAGTTGTTCATGACACTAGAGGACACCCACTTCAACTGAATGGCAAAACATTTAAACACAATAATCACAAGTTTTTCTTTACTTTAAGAACTATTGGTCCTTGGAATAGACTCCCATCACTTGTAGTTATGAGTAAAACTAAAGATTTGTTTAAACATCGTCTAGACAAGTTGATAATGTCAGGATATAATTTGTCATACTACTTTTTGACCTAGTATAAGAGCACTATGGGCCTCTGCCTACTAGCTCTTTTTCTCTTCCATAGTATATGTCAGGACCTGGACTACCCTTGTCATCTTCCCCACTGTACCCCCCCCCCCCCAGGTCGCACCGGGAGACGAGCAGTTCTTGTTCAGTGTGCTTTTCCAGGTGAAACAATTTCAATAAATAAATACATGTTGCAGACTAACTGCTGGATCTTCAAGAAACATTAATAAATCATCATCATATGCTTTTAGTTTAGTGGATGTTGAGCCTATTGATATACCTTTTATATTAATATTATTTTTGATTTCATTAAATAATAGCTCTAACCCCTAAACAAAGTAGAAGATGGGGCAACCATGTCTTACTCCTCTGCATAGGTTAAAGGATCTTGATAATTCACTGTTCATTTTTATCTGAGATGTGGATTGTTGTATATATTTGATCCTGAGAAAACACTTGATGGAGTCTCCATGAAATGCAAAGTAGACCTCAATTCAGATTTAGAATTAACTTATCAACCTGACTGGTTAACAGACTCAGTGACAAGTTCTCGAGTGCATAAAGATTGCCAGATGGTTTAGTTGAATTGATGGAACCACTGACATATTGACGAAAGAGCAGATATCTCTGGTTGTGCATTTTGTACATTATGGTATCGATGGTAAAGTTGAACTGTATGAAGATTTGTGGAATTTGTTGAGGCCGATGAAACGACCAGTAAAGGACTGACAGAACTATTGTTGCATCAATTAAATGCCTGGGGAGTTGAACAGGTCTACTTGAGAGGACAAGGATATGGCAAGGGTAGCAACAAGAGAGGACAGTTTAATGGAGTGCAAGCACTCATTCAAGAAAGAATCCTTGGCACCCATTACCCCATTACATGGTCTGTAAGGCACACAGTCTCAGAACTGCAATGGTACATTTCTTTGCAATGTGACAAGTTGCCAGCATGTTCGGCACAACCAAGAAGATTGTGGCATGGCTGAAATGTTCTTTCAATTGTTGAAAATTTTTACATCATGGAACTGGGAGAATTTAGAAATCTGCCCAGTGACTATGACAGTGACATACAGGACAGATCAATATCCATTCCTGCAGCTGGGAATACACAGTGGATCAATCAAACAGATTCCTTATGTTAATTCAAGGGCAAGTTTTGTAGCTGTGACAAGGTCCCTGGAGAAAATGGCAGAATTTTTTTGTGGAGTCTGACAGATTACTGCATGCCATCCTAAGATCTGAATTCATAACATCACTGGTAGCTGTGGAATACATTTGGGGATTTACAAAGCCACTACACGTGTATTTCCAAAGTATCAGTATTGACTTGGTTCAGGCAGCAGATGAGGCCGATCTTCTAGTCAGAAAATTAAAAAGGATGCGAGAGGATGTCGACCAGGAAAGATCCTTCAGTGTGCTGAGACAGCGCAATGCTTGGCTATGCAACAGCATGAGGGAGAGCCAGCTTACTAGTCTGGCATTACTACATATCAATAGGGATAATACACATCCATAGGGACATAGGGGTTGATGTCAAACAGGTCATCAGAGACTTGGATCCATGTCGGGATCACAGAATGTGTTTTTCTTTGGGGAGGTGATCCTACAGGATGGAGCAGTGCCATAACATACAGGAATGTATGGCATCTAACCAGTGTTATAATAGCTGGTTCATACTTGGAAGTGTGACATCCCTTGTGTGTTGGTGGCTTTGGGCCATTTGAAGAAGGGGTTTAAGTGGTTAAGGAGCACCATTTAGCCCACTCCAGCCCTTAAAGTACAATAATCAGTAATCCATAAAGTGCAATAATTTGTAATCTGTAAAAACATTGGTTTTGGCGACATTGGGCTATTTGGTGTAGGGTGGTTCAGGTAACCAGACCAAAACCCATGTGCACCATGTACAGAGGGGGTAATGGAATCACATGTCCTTGCAGGCAGTTTACCCTGAAGCTGGCAAGATGTGAGGTCCAGACGGCTGGAGTTCTCCCTTAACACATGGCTATGGCCATTATCACCAAAGCATAACCAGACTTACACCTGAGCACCATTTAACCCACTCCAGCCTTTTTCATAGCATTGGTAGAAGTGCAGTAAATCTGTGTGGTGTCCTTTGGATTGGGTGGCATTGGACAATTTGGTGAAGGAGGGTTTAGGTGGCTAAAGCATAACCAAACAAACCTGAGCACCATTTAGCCCACTCCAACCTTTTTCATAGCATTGGTAAAAGTGCAGTAATTCTGTGTGGTGTCCTTTGGATTGGGTGGCATTGGACAATTTGGTGAAGGAGGGTTTAGGTGGTTAAAGCATAACCAAACAAACCTGAGCACCATTTAGCCCACTCCAACCTTTAATGTTCAACAATCTATAATACGTAAAGTGCAATAATTTGTAACCTGTAAAGCATTAGTTTGGGTGGCTTTTGGCTATTTGGTGTAGAGTGATTCAGGTAACCAGACCAAAACCCATGTGCACCATGTAGAGAGGGGATAACAGGGAATCATGTCTGTTTTCAGGTAGTTTACCCTGATGCTGGCAAGAGGTGAGGGCTCAGACAGCTGGTGTTTCCCCTTAATACATGGTTGTGGCCATTTTCACCAAAACATAACCAAACCTACACCTGACTAGCATTTAGCTCACTCCATCCCTTTTTCATAGCATTGGTAGAAATGTAATAATTCTGTGTAGGGTTGTTTGGATTGGGTGGATTTGGACTATTTGAAGGAGGATTTAGATGGTTAAGGTATAACCGGACATAAATCTGAGCACCATTTAGCCCACTCCAGCGCAGTAAGTTTGTTACTTTCACTCTTGGTGCAGTAGCAATAGTTGCAGCTTTCTACCTTCCTTGACTTCAAATTCAGGTGTGTGTGTGTGTGTGTCTCTCACTGTTTTATCTATCTGTGTCTGTGCTGTTTGCGTTTGTGTGACTGTCTCTGTGTCTGTCTCCTTCTGTCACATTTGGGAGGAGAGCGTGCACATGAAGCCTTTTTGGGGGTACTGTGCTTGGCTGCTTAGGGCATGCTGATTACAAAGGTACAGTTCAAAGTGCACTGAATGGACATTGATTTTCTACCCCTTTTTTCTGTTTTTGCCCTACTTTTGTACCCCTTTCTCTGTTTTCTATTGCATATGTGTAATAAACTGGATGGTTTACAGTGCTGAGCAAGTATCTACATTTGGGATGTGTGGGCTGTTATGTTTGGGATGGGAGATGTACATACATGAGTGCCTTTTTTTGGGGGGGGGTTCTTGCATTAAAGTGCTGAGTATGTGGATGGTTTTTGTCAGGAGTGTGGGTGCAAAAGTTTGAAGCAAGATTTACATATGTGACTCAATAAAGTATGCATGTAGCATGAGTGACAGTGTGACAGGACCTCTGTATATTCTGTACAACAAACACCAGGGGACAGGTACTGCTAGAGGCTATCCAAGACAGCTACCTAGTGCAAGGAGTGATGAAGCCTACCAGGGAGGGCAACATATTGGACATTGTGCTAACAAATGGTGACCAAATCCAGGATATGGTAGTTCAGGACCCTCTAGCATGGAGCGACCACCGCTCAGTGTAGTTCCTCCTCAACACAGGGAGGGAGTCGGCTAAGACCAGAACAAGACTGTTAAGACTTCAGGAAGCCAGATTTTGCCAGAATGGGCAGCATTCTTGAGTGCTATTTAGCTGGAATTAGCCCAGGGATGGATGCTGAACAGAAGTGTGCAATCATTAGGAGGGTCTAAAGGAGGCCATGAACATGTGTGCCAAGTCTCAGAGTAAGCAGAGGGGAAGGTATGGGATAAAAAAGACTGGCCTTCATTAAACAGCTGGTGACATTCAGGAAAACTTTAACAAAGCATAATATTTAGGCTCTGTCCAGCTTGCATTTCCCATTAGTTCTGTATTCCTCCTCCCCATTATTTAATAGTGAGGTCATTTGCATGAAAACAGGATCTTTGCTTCTGAAGAGTTCATCTATTCCAGCTGCTTTCTCCCTACCTGAAGTCATAGAGCACTGCGTGTGACCTCACAGTTACTCCCATGGCAAGAGACTATGTTGTCACAACAGAGGATTATGACTTGAAGTAGAGATTAAGCTATAGAGGCAGATGTACTCAAAAGGAAATCTAAGGGACAACAACATATATTCATACACATTTTTTTAGCAACAAATTATAGGGAGGAGAAATATATAAAATATAAATGGAACGCAAGCATAATTGTACCTAATTATGTTTTTTAAAGTTTTATTTGAGGCATCAGTAGCTTTTTAAGTTCAAAAAATCTGGGCGTGAGAAGGACAGGGAGGTGTTCACAAAGCCATCTAGGGAGGCGAGCAGGGCAGTCAGGGCAGCCAAGGCAGCAAAGGAGCTGAAATTGGCTCAGGGATCGGGGGGAGGGTTCTTTAAATACATAAGGGAGAAGAGGAGTTGTAGGATGACATTGTTAGAATCAAAAGGGAGGGGGATGGGCAGAAAAGGAAGACCAGGCAGAGGCACGCTGAGTACTTCTGCTCAGTGTTCACAAAATAAAGGGATGGTCCAATACCACAAGGGAAAGGGGAGGGATGGGGGCAGAGATAACAGTTGGGGTCATCCATTAGGAGAGAGTTCTGAAGGGCCTTAAAGCTTTGCAGGTGGACAAGGCACCAGGACTGGATGGTGTACACCCACGGGTCCTGAAGGGACTGGCAGAGGTGTTGGCAGGCCCTCTGACAGACCTGTTTAACACCTCCTTGGAGACAGGGAAGGTACCAAGAGACTGGAGGATGGCTCACGTGGTGCCCATCTACAAGAGTGGACCCAAGGACAAACTGGACAATTATAGACCGGTGAGCTTGACTTCTATAGTGAGGAAGTTGATGGAGACCATTCTGAAGGAGAGGTTGATTACCTTTCTTGTTTGTAATGGTCTACAGGATGAGAGACAGCCTGGGTTTGTCTCAGAAAGATTGTGCCAAACTAACCTAATTGACTTCTTTGACTGGGTCACTAGAACGGTTGATGAAAGCCACGCTGTGGATGTCCTGTATCTGGACTTCAGCAAGGCTTTTGACTCTGTTCCACACGGGGGACTACTGAGTGAGCTGAGGAACATGAGTGTGGGGGAGAAACTGGTGGGGTGGGTTAAGAGCTAGCTGCAGGGCAGACAACAGAGGGTGGTTGTAAGGGGGGGAGAGACATCCAAGCCAAGGTCTGCAACTACTGGGGTACCACAGGGTTTAGTGCTGGACCCTGTTTTGTTCAATGTCTTCAATGGAGACATTGCAGAAGGGTCAAGAGTAAAATCAGCCTGTTCACCAATGACACTAAGATTTGTGCAAAAGTGGACAGTGAGGAAGGGAGGCAGGCACTCAGGGAGGATCTAGCTAAACTTGACACTGGTCTAAGGAGTGGCAGTTGGGGTTTAACGCTAAAAAGTGCAAGGTCATGCACCTCGGGCCAGAAATCCTAGGACTGGCTACTGGCTGGGGAGGAGTGCAGGTAGCAGCTTCAGAGGAGGAAAAGGACCTGGGGGTAATAGTCACAGGGGACCTGAGGGTATTAGCACAGTCTAGGAGGGCGGCAGCAAGGGCAAATTGGATGCTGTGGTGCATTGCCAGAGGGATCACCTCTAGAAAGGAGGAGGTCATCATGACCTTGTATAGATCACTGGTGAGGCTGCACTTGGAGTACTATGTACAATACAGTTGCCCATACCTCAAGAAAGATGTGAGATTACTGGAGCGGGTGCAACGTAGGACTACAAAAATGATCATGGGATCATGGGACTAGTGGAGTTGCCTTAAGAGGAAAGATTGAGGGAGCTCAACATGTGTTCACTGGAGGAGAGAAGGTAAAAGGGGACATGATAAACGTCTTTAAGTACTTGAAAGGCATAAACAAAGTCAGAGGGGGAGGATTGTTCCACTTAAAGGGGGGTAGGGTTACTAGGGGCATAGTCTGAAGTCAGAGGGGGAAGATTCAGGAGGGAAATGAGGAGGCAGTACTTTACAGAGGGAGTTGTGGCAGGATGGAACGCACTGCCGGGGTTGTTAATCGAACTGAGGACAGTGGATAGTTTTAAGCGGGTGTGGCAGAGGACACCCCCCCCCCCTCAGAATCCAATATGCACCCTGGGACTTTCATCTTACATCTTTCCTCGCCTTTTTAGCCTGCAGCAGCAGCAGCATTCTAACTTTCCTGTATTTTTTCCCTATTTCTACTTTGGTAGGGTGGCCACCTACTGAAGTATCTCCTTACTGTTCTTCCCCTCTGTTTTTTTCTCATCCCTAGTGGTGCTCCAAGACACCCTGAGTGCCTTCTTGTGTGGTTTAAAATCTCCTGGTAAATGGAGAAGAAACAGCCCACAGGGAACATTTCCCGTTGTTTTACAGCTTTAAAGAGTGTTTGAGTAAAGAATAAAGGTACCTGTAGTTTTATGGATGAGCCCCCGTTTTGTTGTTGCCAAGGAGGTCTGTTTGCAAGCTGTGTACAGGAACTGTGCTGTTTTAATGCATGTCGTGCTTGCGGTTCACTGTGCCAGCTTCTCCCAAGTGAAGCAGCAGGCTGTTTAAGTATGGGGTGTGCATTCAGTAACAGCACCCCCATAGCTGCTTACTAATCGCTCCTTTGGTAGCGCATTGTAGAAATACCTGCCACTTGTAAAGCAGGTCAAAAGTGGCACTTTGCCACTGGAGCCATGCACCAAAGTGCAGAAATATGGAAACATAAACTCTGACGGCAGATAAGGACTGCCTGGCCCACCTAGTCTGCCCATTTCCCTACCTATTAGATAAGCTGCAGATCCTAGTTAACCAACAGCCTACGTCTTTCTAGCCACTGCCAGAATTGCCTTATGTCTGTCCCATGCATTCTTGAATTCCCCATGAGCTCCTCAAGAAGGCCATTCCATGCATCCACCACCCTCTCTGTGACAAAATAGTTCCTCACATTGCCCCTGAGCTGTCCCCCCTCCATCTTCAAATTGTGCTCCCTTATTCTTGCACATCTCTTTTTCTGAAAGATGCTACCCTCTTGAACTTTGTTGATTCCCTTGAGGTACTTGAAAGTTTCTACCATGTCTCCCCTTCCCTCCTTTCCTCGAGGATATACATTTTAGGCTCCTTTAGTCTCTCTCTTCATATGGTTTCTGTTGCAGACCCTGCACCATTTTAGTTGCCCTCCTCTGGACTGCCTCCATCCTGTCTATGTCCTTGCGGAGATGGGATCTCCAGAACTGCATGCAGTACTCCAGATGGGGTCTCACCAACTGTCTGTACAGAGGGATAACAACTTCCTGTTTTCTACTGGTGATGCCTCTCCCTATACATCCCAGTATCCCCCCAGCCCTCCTTACTGCCTTCTCACATTGCTTGCTTACCTTTAGGTCATCTGATATGACTACCCCCAGGTCCCTTTCCATCTTTATTGTTAATACCCCCCCCCATTGTGTACTCTTCCCTGGGTTTTTGTTTCCCAGGTGCATTACTTTGCATTTCTTTGCATTGAATCTAAACTGCCATACTTTTGACCATTCCTCCAACCTTGCCAAGTCCCTTCTCCCTTCTCATCCTTTCCACCCCCCGTGCATCAACCCTGTTGCAGATCTTTGTGTCGTCTGCAAAGAGGCATACTTTTCCTTCCAGCCCCTCTGCAATGTCACTTATAAAGACATCAAAAAGGACTGGACCCAGTACTGAACCCTGGGGCACCCTGCTAGTAACCACCTTTCTCCGGAGTGGATTCTGTTTACTATTACCCTCTGTGTCCTGTTGTCTAACCAATTTTTAACCCCGGCTACCACCCTGGGATCCACTCCCAGACTGGCTAATTTGTTTATTAATCTTTTGTGTGGGACTGTGTCAAATGTAGAGATGTACTTTGGAACGCACGGTGCGGCTCCCTGTGCAGAGCCGAATGGAGTCATGGGGAAAACACATCCTGCAGTCCCTTCTTGATGTTTCTTGGTGCCCCATAGGAAATAGAGCTAGAAACAGCCCTTACTGTAAGTAAATGGGCTGAAAATAAATAAAGGACAAGGTGGTTTATAGCCCAGAATTCCGTAAAGGCCCAAATTAAATGTTTTTCCCCCGACGGTCTGAAATTTCAGCCGCCTAGTCAAGGAAATGCAGAGAAAATAAATAAAATGAAGTAAAAGCAGCTCTAGAAAAGAGAACTTGTGTAGTAAATAAAAAAAAAACCTGCTTCGTGAATAATTATATGGGGGGATGTTTTATCATTTATACCTGAAATATAAGAATTGCACATGTTAAAACATGGAATGGATGTTTACAGCCTTTTACAGTACCTCATGTATAGTTTGCAGCAAATGCATTTAAAAGTACAAAAATTGTAACATTTAGCAGGACTTAAGAGAAATAATGGAAGCATAAAATGAATTATTGAGGGCAGCTCAGAGTCATAGCCCTAAAGGAAAGTAGGCCTATTTGAAAAGGGGCACCCGCTGGCTTGAAATTGCAGCCAACAGGAGGGTAAAAAGAACTGCAAAACAAATAAAAGCATTGAAATGAAAGGCAACTAGAAAATAAAATGTCCCCTGTTAAAGAATGTTTTTTTTTTAATGTTGTGCTTTCTGGTGCTAAAGTGAAAATAGTAAAACCACTTTTGGTGGAATAAAAAAGGGATATTTACCTAGGGTATCACAACCCTTGCCTAGTACTAAAACAAAGTACCCATGTAAGACAATAGTTAACATTATAAGGGCTAAAATACAACTAAGAAGGAACCTGCTAAGTAAAAGCCTTGGGGAAGGTTAGGCCCCATTCTTACCTGATACAGTCCCAGCCTCTGAGTTTCCATGTTCCCTTAGGAGCCAGCAGCCCCAGAACGAGGCTTATTTATCAGAAACTCTGACTGTCATTCACTGAAAGTAGAAGGGGCTTAGCCCCTGTAATCAGCAATTAGGCATGCAAGCCTTAAAACTGTTTATACAGATGGAGAATTCTTGATCAGCCTAACTAATACAGTGCATTATACATTACATTATTACATTTAAGATGGTATGTGTCATCCTGATCCCCCATTGTATGTATTAGTGCAGATATTCCATTGTATTAGTTTGGGGTGGATCAGGTGACCTCCCGGATCTGTATATAAAGCCCTCCTTTATCCAGGTACAGCAGATCAACCTTGGGAGTTGTACAGCAAGCTGATAAAAGGCACAGATGATAGTGGAAAACTGACTGTTAAGTATTCCACTCTGTGGCAGTACTACCATGGGGGTAGTACTGAAGCTCAGGAACAGCTTATTATTTTCTGATTTTTTTATATAAGTTTATACTTTTTATCCTGAGCTAAAAAAATTAATAACATTCACTCAGAAATCTTGTGTGTTTTAAAACCTACTTCTTGTTGTCTGAGTTATCCATTACCCACACCCATTCACAGCAGGGCTGAGACAGAGTCAGGGGCAGGGGCAGTACAGAGAAGAACACAATGAGGGGAAGGACAGGGAGATGGGGATGGGGGGAGGGCAGCTGCAGTGGTATTAAACTGAGAGCTGCACAATCCGGCAGACTTGATAGACCCGTGAGCCGTTTTCTGCTGGCAATTTCATATGTTCGTATGTAACACTGGCTACCTTATTGTGGTGCAGAGGCTCATCACAATGTACCACTAACACTGTAGCTAAAAGTCAGCCAATGTGTCTAATTTATAAAAATGTGTGTGTGTGTGTGTGTGTGTGTGTGTGCATGCATGTGTGGAAACGTTTTGAATCTTAGGACCATTGGCTTACTGTGGCATTTAGGAGGGGTTGTAGTGGGGCTCCTTGAACTTTTATGTTCTGTATACAGTGGGCTGCTGACCATCCTGAGTACAAACATAAAATTCCTGGCTGCACCCCAGGTGTTTACTCATTCACAGTGGAAGAAGTTCTCGTGCACCGCCTCCCAATCCTTTGCTATGACAACCTCAAAAGCACTTCCTGATTATGATTACATGAGAACTGATGCTGCTAGGCAGACCAGCCCTAATTACAGAGCACTTTGAATTAGCTATACAGTAGGGTAAGTGGAGAAATGAGTAAGAAGGGAGTGGATGAAGAGGGCAGGGCTTGCTATAATTGTTGGTGTAACTGTATGTTGTTACTTAATGTGTGCACTGTATGATGTATTTAGCAGAAAAGGAACAAGCATTTGTCAGTGCCGAATGTTTGCTTGCTAATATTAGCATTGGAAGTGCAGGAGTTACACAGATGCAGAATAGGAATGGCAGTGAAGTACTGAACTTCATGCCAACCCCACCTCCACCCTGCAGAGATGGACAGGCATTGGGGTGTTTCTTTGGGTCATCGCGCATAACGTTCATGCCATTTCACCTCACGCTGTCCTGCAGACACCAACAAGTGCTGAGGTGTGCCTTGGGGTGTTTGGCTTCACAGTCACCCCATTCCATAAGGAAATACGCTGAAATGGGTGCAGTATAGGAGACTGGGGTGAACCCTGGGGCCGAAGAGTCCAAGGCACACCTCGATACCTGTCACTGGCTGTAGGATGGGGGTGGAATGGCATGAGCAACACAGCAGGCAATCCAAAAGCACACCCCAGACGCCTGTCATTCTGTACAGGGTGGGATGTTATGGTTAGAAACCGTAATGCCCCAGGCATTTGTTGGTATTTGCACTACAAATTTTCAACATGGCTTTTTTGTGACCCCCACCTCATGAAAGCATTTGGTACCTCTGCTCATGAACAGTGGCACTGTGATTTTGTTAATCTGTCTCGAATGTTGATTTGCTAGAGCGACCATGCCATTCTGTGCCAGATGTGCAAAAATACAGTTCGAGCAGGATGTCAAAAATGACAGCTGTCCTGTTCATAAAGAGGTGTGAAAAAATGCCAATGTTGAAAATCTGGAGTGAAAATACTAAAAAGTCTCTAAGTTACAAGCATGCGTGGAAACTGCACAATGCGTGCTCGTAATACAGTCATTTTGTGAAATGTTCTCACCAAATTTTTAACATAGGCATTTTTGGACCTCCACTCATGAACGGTGTCCCTGTGATTTTGTTAATCTGCCCCAAATGCTGATTTCCCAGAGCGACTGTGCCATTGTGCGCCACATGTGCAAAACCACATTTTGGGCTGGATGTGAAAAATGACAGTGATACTGTTCATAAGAAGGTGTGAAAAAACGTCAATGCTGAAAATCTGGAGTGAAAATATTAAAAATTCTCTGAGTTACAAGCATGCATAGAAACTGTGCAATGCACGTTTGTAACACAGTCATTTTTTGGAATTTTTTCACCAAATTTGCAACATAGGCTTTTTGGGAGCCCACCTCATGAACAGTAACACTGTTGTTTTGTTACTCTGTCCCAAAAGGTGATTCCGCGCAGTGACTGCGAAATCACCTTTTGGGACTGAACAATGAAATGACAGTGACTGAATACAGGAGGTGGGGTCCCAAGAACCCCATGTTGAAAATTTGGTGCCACAATTCACAAAAATGGCCGAGATATCCACCTAAGTTGAAAAAATGCATTTATGCCATTATACAGCTTACCGCCATTTCTTCAGTTTGTGGTTGGCTTTTGAAAAGTGCAGACATGTTCCTGGTCCACCAAGGATTGTCGTGCCAGCTCCAGAGGTAAGTATGGGGTGAGGGGGATCTGGGGTGCTCAGAGGGTGGGTGCGGGTTGGGGGAGAGCACCAGGACACAACGAGGGACCATTTTCAACTTTTTAGGCTAAAAAAAAAAATTTAAATCATCGTGGGAAGGTTTTCCTTTTTTGCAGGTAGATTTGGTACACTGGGGTGGGTTCCCAGCATGCCACCTGCGTGTTTTATGGGGGGGACTGGAGCTGACAAGGAATGGGCCCCCCATTGGCAAAGGAACAAGTATCTTTGTTTAGGGGGGGACATGATGCCAAGGGGGACTGAGCACCCCCTCGGCAAACAAAATGTATGGGGGGGGTATTATGCTGATGGGGAGTGGGCTCCCCCATTGGCAAATGATCTGGGGAGAGGGCATGCCGACAGGGGGATTGGCTATCCCTGTCAGCTTTTATAGGGACTCTGAGGTGTACGGTGACAGCCACCGCCATGCAACTTGAAATGTTACACCAGGAAGGCACCGCCCTGCAATAACGGGTTGCTCCTTCATTGCAGCAGCAAATTTGTTTCAACTTGGTGGCACACTTGCTGAGCTAGTGTCTGCAGCAGAGTGCCACCGCACTGGGGAAACACTGCCAGACCTCAAAATGCAGTGGGGCCATTGGCCGCCACAGTGCCGTTTCTCTCCTAAGCTGTCACATAATGTTTCTTGCGCATGGGCGCAAGCAAACATAAAAAAACAATTAAGGATGCTGGAACTATTTTACTAAACTCTTGACTAATGTTACTCTGCCAAGTACAGTACATCACTGAGCTTCTCATTTGCAAAGGCAGCAGAAGATCACTGCAAACGAAGGAGCCACTTTCCTGAGCTATGCTTACACAGATATGAGATGAGCACTACTGCCAAACAAGGCACTTGAAGATACAGTGTAACATGCCTGTTGGGGCAGTTTGTTAAAGAGGCTTTATCTTATAGGGTACATACCTTTGTTCACCTGGACAGACTGAGACAAAAACAAGCTTTGGAGAACATGACCACAGCCATGTATTTATTAATCAATTATCAATAGGTACATTCTAAGCAGCATGATGTTTGCAGCTTGGTAGTCTTGGTAGGTAATTATCAATTAGTTGGATCTGATAAAAGTATTGGTGGTCGACCCTTCCCTCTCCACTGGGTGGGGGTGCCTTACCACCAATCACACGACCCCGTGAGGATACCACCTCCGGGGCATGAGGGATGGCTCTCTTGACTGGCTGCAGCCTAGTCCCCCCCACCAGAGGGCCCGCCATGCCACGAGCAGATGCCCGAGGAGGCTGCCATTCCGACTGCCCCCCCCTTGAAGGGAGTGAACTCCAGCCATCCATCCCCATCTTCCTGTTAGTCTCAGGAAGATCTGACTGCTTAAGTCTCATGATACCTGTTCCCCACTCTGTACAGCCTTCCAAGACTACCAAGCTGCCACTTATATTTTCACATGACTGTGATGCCTATTCTAACCAAATCTGCTTTCAGCTCCACCCCCCGCAGGAAGATGAAAAACCAGAAAACCCTGTGGGAAAAAATGGAAATCTCTTCTTGACCCCTAAGGCGATCTTCCTTAATGGGAGAGCAAGTTCCCTATCCCCCCCCAACACACACTTTTATGAGGGTGAGGTTCACGTGGGTTCCAGCCTGAGGTGAAGGGGAATGAGGAGGAATCATTCTAGTGCAGCTCCTCTTATGGGCTATACTCCTCCCCTGGCTGCAACCCACTTTCCAACTGGGAACACATATCTCCTGCCCCTCTACCCCTAGTGGGTGGCTCCTACCTAACCTACCTGCCCATCCAGGTATCCTTCAGCTGTGCCCCCAAAGTCCCGCCTCCTGGAATGCCTTGCAGGTTCCTTCATTGTCTTGTAGGGCACATCCCTTTGTTCACCTGGACAGACTGAGACAACAATGAGCTTTGGAGAAAATGACCACAGCCATGTATTTCTTAATCAATTATCAACAGGTACAGTCTAACCAGGGTGATGTGAGCAACTAGGTAGTCTTTGTAGGTAATTATCAGTTAGATGTAAAGAAATTATTGGTGGTCGACCCTCCCCTTTCTACGGGGGGGGGGGCACCTTACCATCAATCACATGACCCAGTGAGGACACCACCTCCGGGGCATGAGGGATGGCTCTCTTGACCGGCTATGGCCTAGTCCTCCTCCACCAGAGGACCTGCCATACCGCTAGCAGATGCCTGAGGATGCTGCTGTTCTGACTGCCCCCCCTTTGAAGGGATGGAATTCCTGCCCCCCGAGTCAGCCTCAGGGAGATCTGGCTGCTCAAGTCTTGTGACTCCTGTTCCACCCTCTGTACAGCCTTCCAAGGCTACCAAGACGCTACAGGGTGAGCACTGCCACCATGCTCAACCCCCCACAAGCACCCCACACTAGCGCTTTCTCCACAGCTCTTTTCATATCTTCTAAAAACCTGTCTAATCCTTCTTCTGACAAATGCACACCATCCTTTTGATAAAGGTAGGGTCTCTCAATTATAATGTCTGGGTGCCTCATGACCAACCCCCCCAACAGAGTCCATAAATGGTTGCAGGGATGCGTTATGCAGTCGGCGCACTTTTTCTATCACCCTGGGGTTTCGCACATCCCGCCATTGATGCCGTTGCACAATGTCTGACCAAATAATGTGTACTTGTGGCCACCTTTGTTTCAACCAAGCCAAGTCCATTCTCACGCTCTGCTTTATTTACAGTGCTGTCATGGTCCCCAAATTGTTTCCCCATAAGTGAATCACCAGGACCTTGGGTGGCTCCTACTGCTGGGCTTCGGCTCATAACCTTGGAAGTAGCTCACACAATCTCATTTCCCATTGTTCCATCCAGTGGACCTCAGCATGCCTGAAGGCCAGAAATAGGTTTGCACCCCCATGGTACTGCCTGGCCTGGACAGCTGTTCAGTGCATAAAAGAGTGGCCACATATCCCAATCTTCACTCTCCATACACCATCACCTGTTCAGGACAAAGCAAATACATTACAACATGTGAGATCTAATGTAACTTTCAGATGCACGTGACCTTCAATGGCCTAACACCTGAATCTGACTGTCTGTCAACCCTTCTGCCCTTGCATACGATGTGGCTCCAGTCCTAAAGAAGTGGTATTAAATTGTTGCGCGCCGTGTCCTAACTACTGCAAAGTCCTCTATAGGCCGTTCCTAAATTGGTATGTCGTCACCAATTTTCTATCCTAATGTCTAAAGAAAGCTCCAACTTCTTTAAACCACTTGGTTTGTAATCCTGCACCCATGCCTGAATATCCCATTGCACTCCCGGAGGTGCTGTCAAGCTGTACCAACACTCTCGAGGGCCCCAATCAGTTTTGCTTTTTCACAAGTGAACAAAGACTCCTGACATCGTTACCACCATGTCGCTGTATGCTGATGCCAGTGGCAACCCTGCAGCCTTGCTTGGCTGTTTGAGCTCTGACACCCAAAATGCCCCACAGAAAGCCACCAAGTAGGCTGTCCTAAACAGTCACATCTCTGCTGGAGATGAACATACCTTCAGGAGCTCATCCCATATTTGTTTAAACAGGAAAGGGCCATCCAAACTCTTTGGCACCACCTGCACACACCCTTGCAACATCTTGTGGAGGGAGAAAGTTCTCATGATATCTGCATACCCCCTGGCTTTCTGAAACCAGGCTATTCTTGCCAGGTGTTGTTCCACCATTGCTGGCATAGCCACCTCGCATTTTTTATGCAGTACATATGCGCACAGCTGATCTACTGGGATAGGCCATGCCCTCATCCACCCTTTTGTGTGCTGCACCACCAGGAAGCTGTCTAGCCCCCTCTGGTACACTGCCTGTATCCTGGGTGCTAGTGAATTCCTAAGCAAGTCCCAGGCTTCTGTGTTATCAAATCCCATAGGTATGCTGGGACTTCCCTGGGATGTCTGTCCGTTCCTGGTGCCAATGTCCAAAATAAACACTGTGAATGAAAAAGATTGTCAACACCTGGAACTAGGGTTGTCAGAACCCTCTGAAGTTCTGGGTTCTAGTTCTAGTCTAGAACTTTTGAAAAAGTTCTAGGGTTCTAATCTTTTTTAGAACTTTTTAGAACTCGAACCCTATTTTTTTATTGTGCTGCCAGTAACAAAGATAGTAATAAAATACATGTAAAGGAAAAACTGCTCAATATAAGGGGGAGAGAAATTATCATGTGTGACATTGATAGGAATACAACTAGGTTTATTTATGGTTTCTTCTGTTCGCTAAAGCCAGCAACTTAATATGTAAGAGGCCCACCCACCCACCCACCCATATATTAAAAGTTTTCCTGCTGCAGCTGCATCATAGTTCCTTAGTGAAAGAAAGAGGCACATTAGCCATTTATGTACTCAGTTATATATACTCATTGTCATGAATTATGAGAAAAATAACTGATATTACCTAATTTCAGCTATTTGCTGCTTTCTGTTTTAAATGAGTAAATCAAAAGTTGCTATGTTTAAAGAAAGCTTTTATAACAAAGTCAAGCCAAGTACTACAGCAGCAGCATGTGGAACTGTTGCAAAACATATTATGTCATAACGTAGTCAGTCAAGACATTTGAATAAAAAAAATGCCAGTCATTGTTGCTGGCAAAAATGCATGCAATTTTCTAAGGTAATGCATACATATACCAACATTTTTGTTGGCAAATTGAAGTAATACATACAACTTTCTAAGATGATGCATTTTTGCAGCTGATACTTCAATAAAATCTGTATTTCAGTCACATAAATAAAAAAAGTGGTTTCCTCACCACATACTAAGGAACATTTAATGTAGCTGCAGCAGTTGGCATGTGATGTTTAAGGGACAGTGTCTGTCAACCCCATTATGTATCAAATTATCACTACTTGTAAAGCAAAAACACTTTATGATACGTCACATTCTGTGAAAACTGCTGATGCAGATTTTCTTTTATTTCTGATTCCTTTATTCTTTTTTTAAAGGGGACAGGACAATTGTGCTAGGTGGCAGCAGTTTGCAATGTATTTAATAAGAATATATATTATGTGTACAGTAGGTTCGGTCTGTCATCATTTTTTTCCTCACCATCCCCAGCTGATCACGAATCTGTAAATGAAAGAACTAAAACAACACCCACCTTTCACCCCATCACCCATTCCACTTTTCTTCCACCACCTCATCTGTGCAGTAGCACCCATGCCACCCTTACACCCATGTTAAAACCAACCCACAACCCTCACCCATGTACTAGCATCCATTTTTCGTTTATGGCTAACATTTCTGTAATTGAAAAATAATAAACCGCTACCAATTAGAACTCATTGTTTTGTCCTCTTTAAAATTGAAAATAGACCGTCTCCTGTCCCAGCCCATACTGATGCACCACAAAGTCACAGAAGGTAAATCCAAAATATATGTTTGCACCTTAACTATAAATAATATGATACAGGAAGGATTGATGGACAGTGTCCTTTATGCCAAATTTGGGCCTGTTCCACTGATGTTAAAACCGCCTGTATATAAAACTTGTTGACTTTAGTTTAGACCCTAGCTACAAAGCAGTTTGCCATGAAATGGTGAAAGTTTTGGGGGGTTATAGTCCAAGGTAGTAGATCGAGAAAGGAGAGAGACAACAACCAAAGTCATCACAGTCTGTAAAAGTTTCCTTTTTGGTGCAGAGAGACTCCGTCCCACACAGTATTTACCAGCCACCACCATCTGAGTTGTCATCACCATCAACATCCACAACATCAATCACTTCAGGATCGGTTTGTATACTCTTGTAGGGATACGAAAATCTTGACTTATTAACTTTAATAAAAGTTAACGTGTGTACATTTTCTGGCAGCAACCTATTTCTGGTGTCTGTCACAATATTGCCAGCTGTACTAAACATGCGTTCTGAAGAGACACTTGTTGCAGGACAACCAAGATATTTACAGGCTTCATCATACAGCTCTGTCCAAATTGACTTTTTGATCTCCAGTATTCAAAGGGCTGCATCAATAGGAATAGGCAGTTCTTGCAGGTAACTGTCTACCATGTTGGACAGAGACCGCTCAGAAGAGGAATCAGCAGAAGCAGCTGGTATGGCAGCAATTTGGGAAAGGTTTTGCCACAGATTTAGCTTGCTACTAAGGGCTGAAGAAGTGGCAGTTGTGGAACAACTGCTGTTAATGTTTGGTGACTTTTCCAGTTCTGTATCCCTTTGTGACGATGAACCTGCATGTTGTGGTGATGACAACCTGAGGGTACTGTGCGTGTCTGTGTTTGACTCCTGTGAGTGCTGCAGCTCATCTAGCAACATACATTTGTACTGCTCTATATCATCTGTTTTTGGAAGATGTATAGCCTTGAACCTGGGATCTAAGAGAGTTGCAAGGATGTAGTGTCTTGATTTCGTCATTGCAACTAATTTGTCATTGGTTTTGAGCGCTCGCTCATTCTCTTTCTGAGATTCCCATGATACAGGCGACATGTTGTCTGCGCTTCAGATCTGTCTTTTTCTATTGTAGATTTAGAACACTAAGATGATGTGAAATGAGCATTATGAGTGGGATAACCTGACTCACAGATGCACTTTCAGAAGACATGTCCCTTGTAGCTGTCTCAAAAGGAGCTAGGATACAGCACACTGTCTCCATTAATTTCCACTGCAGCACAGACAGCATAATGCCATCTCCAATAATGTAACTGGAGCAGTACTCATGTACAGCTTGCTTTTGCTCCAAGAGGCACTGCAGCATATAAAGCATTGAGTTCCAATGAGTGGAAACATTTTGAATCAGCTTTTGCTGGGGCAGCCTGTGTTTTTTTTGCAGTTCGGACAATGTCCGTATAGCCTTGGTTGAATGTGAAAAGTGAGTCACAATTTTTTTGCAAACAGCAATCATACCATCCACTTGTGTTTCGTTGCTGAGAAATCCCGTGACAATTAAGTGTAAGCAATGTGCAAAGCAAGAAGCATACAGAAATCCTCCATCCTGTACTGCTTTTAAGATGTTGGCTCCATTGTCACTTACTATGAAGCCACATTTTAGACGTGAGAATAAACCCATTCGTCAAGGAGGTCATTTAGTTCCTGCAAGATGTTTGCAGCATGGACTTTGCCCAAACTTCTTTATATGCAGCAGCGCCATCTTTTGGGGTGTCTTTGTTTTTGAAGAAGCACAAGAAAACGTGACCCAATGAGCGGTAAGGGACATGTAATCTATGTTTTGAGTGCTGGTCCACATATCTGTTGTGACATGAATAACCCCACCCTCTGCAGTTTTAAGTGCAAGCATCACTGTCGCTTTTAAAGCCTGATAAATGTTTGGTATTTCAACATAGGAAAAGTACCTTCGATGAGGAACATTGTAACGAGGCTCTGCTAATGCCATGAGCTCCCTAAAATCCTCATGATCTACCAAAGAGCATGGGAGAAGGGCTCCGGCTAACAGTTTACCAATTCGGTGATTAAGATGAAGGGTCTTTGGATGATTTCTAGTAAAGGTATTCTTCCTTTCAAATGCCTGAGACAGTGTTAGCTGTTTGCAACTTGTCCCTGCTGTTATTATACACCGTGCTTCGATGGGCAGATGGGCGAGAGATGGTGGACTAGGACTTATACATTCAGTGCCATCACTGGATGTGCAACTGGTACTAATGGTGCTGGCATTGGTGGTAACAGTGATCCTAGGGCTGGCAGTGGTTCTGCCCGCATCAAGTTCAGACAATTCAGTATCCATTTCAGATTCCTGACCCTTCTCACGTGCGGTCTGGAAGATGGAGGACATGGGTTTTGGATGATCAAGCAAAACCGAATGCTTTTTCAGATGGCGTTTAAGAGCTGTAGTGCCAAGGCATGACACAACTTTACCACGGCTTACACTCTGTTTACACAGGGAACAATTGCTCTGCATGGATCAGTTTTACTGACAGAGAAATAATTCCACACCTCAGATGTGACAGATTTTGTTCGAGTGCTAGGAAGATAGCTAAAGACTGTTCGTGTCTTTTCACCTGTCCTAACAGAACCTGGGACATGCTCCTTGGTGCTAGAAGAGTGGACAGAAGACTCTGATGGATTTTCATTGCTGGCCAACACAGAAGTGGTGGATTCAATGGATATGTCCTTTTCATTGCCAACAGTGCTGGATGTATTTGCAAGTGCACTACCTGATTCATTGTCAGCAGACTTGCTCATTTCACTTTGTTGAGGAAGTAATGATTTGTCGCGAGACACAACAGTGTCGGACTGAGACAAAGAGCTACTGTCTGAGTCAGAGAGGGACTCACTGTCACTTGCATTATTGCTGCTAGTCACAGGGATCTTAACAGCATGAATGGCATACCTTATGGTGCCTCTCCGTGTGACCCCAGCAGCTGTACAGGTTTTCTTAAAAGGTCCCCCTTTACCACACTTCACTGTTGCTCTTTTGCTGTTTGTTGAATTTTTATCAAGTGAAACATTTTGGTTATTTCTGTTAGCACCAGGATTACCACTACCACCAACACCTGCTCCAACACCAGCACTATATGCTTCATCTATGTTGGTGTCAGCCATAACAGACAGTAAGTACCAGTACTACCAGTATACTGCGGTGAACACACCCACACCCAAACAATTCCTGTGTAACAAAGCAATGTGATCTGTGATCGCTGGCTACAACTCAAAATTTTATTTTGGTTGTGACACTGTGATACCGTGGACTGAAAGTAATTGAAGAATATGACAGTTTGCAACTAAAGGATCCCAGGTTCAAGGCTTACAGAATGATTGGGCTGCTGGGCATAGGCATACACATAGCAATCAAGGGGTGCACAGCAGCAGGGTGATGGGCTGACCACAGGAGACGGAGTCACATACGCAACCCAGGGAATGAGAATTATATTTCTACGTTTCTGTCATGTAAGGTTAATGCCACCACACAACTGGCCACTGGGCTTCTCTCTGTAACACACACACTGGGTAGGGTACAGTGCAGTCAAAGGCACACAGTAGCAGGGTGATGGGCTGACCACAGGAGACCAGTCACATCACACCGGGAATGAGAATTATATTTCTACGTTTCTGTCATGTAAGGTTAATGCCACCACACAACTGGCCACTGGGCTTCTCTCTGTAACACACACTGGGTAGGGTACAGTGCAGTCAAGGGGCACACAGCAGCAGGGTGATGGGCTGACCACAGGAGACGGAGTCACTCACCAACCCCGGAATGAGAATTATATTTCTCGTTTCTATCATGTAAGGTTAATGCCACACACAACTGGCCACTGGGCTTCTCTCTGTAACACACACTGGGTAGGGTACAGTGCAGTCAAAGGGCACACAGCAGCAGGGTGATGGGCTGACCACAGGAGACGGAGTCACATACATAACCAACAACTCAGGGAATGAGAATTATATTTCTACGTTTCTGTCATGTAAGGTTAATGCCACCACACAACTAGCCACTGGGCTTCTCTCTGTAACACACACACTGGGTAGGGTACAGTGCAGTCAAAGGGCACACAGTAGCAGGGTGATGGGCTGACCACAGGAGACGGAGTCACATACGCAACCCAGGGAATGAGAATTATATTTCTACGCTTCTGTCATGTAAGGTTAATGCCACCACACAACTGGCCACTGGACTTCTCTCTGTAACACACACTGGGTAGGGTACAGTGCAGTCAAGGGGCACACACTGGGCTTCTCTCTGTGACACACACACTACACTGGGAAGGGTTCAGATTTATTTGCCTTTTTTTGCCCCCCTTGTATGCTTGTTGCTGGCAGCTGCTGAGTGTGCAGTGTGCACCACTGACTGAGCAGTGCTGCAGTTTCAAATAATCACATTTCACAAAGGTTCTTCACTTCTTCTTATTTTTTTTTATTTCTCTCTCCGAGTCCTCCTGAGTCCTCCTCCAGTCCTGATATTGATTGATCTCGGTCTCGATCCCTCCCTATTCCCCAGTCCCTTCCCAATTCTTGATTAATCCCTCCACCTGTCCTGAACCTCCCCTAGTCCCACTCCACCTGATTTTGAGCTTTTTCAGCCTTTCTCTTGTTCTCGGTCTCACAGGAAAATGGATGATGGAAGTGCCACTGGACAAGAGTAGCGATGCGCTAACCACTAACGCTACAGTTTAGCTAGGCTGCTGCTGCCTCCGCTCCGATCCTCAGCAAATGGCTCTCCTCCTTGCGGCACATCTGCCTAAATACCCCCACAGATCCCGCGGCTTGCGCAGCTTACTCGACCCCCACCTGACCCGTACGTAGGTACGCAAGTGCAAACAGACAACGTCTCTTGTCTCACGGTGATTCGAACCCTTTTGCGAACCGTTTAGTGTTTGAGTTCTAAGTTAGAACTCGAACACCAGGGTTCGAGGAGGGTTCGAATCTTTCACGAACTAGTTCTGACAACCCTACCTGGAACATGAGCAGATTTAAAGTGGAAATTCAGCAGTAAGACTTTCAGCACAAAGACCTGCATGAGGTTGCCCATTGGGCCCTTGCCACCTAGCTGCCTATTTATGGCATGAACAATCCCATTGTTGTCAGACCTAAAGGTTCTCATCTTATCCTTGAGTTGCTCCCCCCCCAGACCAACAGGGCCACCACTGTTGGAAAAAATTCCAACACCATAATCTGCCTCGGCACTCCCAACTCTCCTCAAACTGCCAGCCACTGGCCAGCGCACCACTTGCTTGAAAATAAGCCCTGAATCCCAGCCCCCCCTGAACTGGGTGGGCCAAGTGGTCCTTATCTGCTGTCAAAGTCTATGTTTCTGTGTTTCTATGTCAGGGGCTTGGGGGTGTTGCAAAGGGGCCACTGATCCTTCCTGTTTCTAACTCTTTCTGTAGCTTTTTTCACACAACTTTCAGTCACTCCCTGGCAGATTTCAGGTAGTCTGCTTCATATGCCCTCCTTGGCCTTTCACATGGAATGCAAAAACCCCACCCTGAACCCTTCTGCCAAGGAGCAAGCAGCAGTCCTATTCAGGTAGCTGGCCAACCACCCCTCAATACTTTACACCTCCATAGGTGTTGGGGAGCCTTGGTCTCTCCTTTCCAAAAGGGGTGAAAATTGCCTGTCCCTTTTCCTGTTCCTGCTCCTTTGCCACATTTCTGAAAGGGATGCAGTTTTCCACAAGCCTTGCACTTGTGTTTATGTTTGCATCATTCAACTCCGCACGACTCTTGGTTATAATTAAAGCAACGCCCATGCCACCCTTCCTGCTATTACCACCCTGGTATCCCTTCTTTGCTGAGGGGGGCAGCCAGACCGAAAAACTGCTGTCCATATACTGGACCCCCCATGTCTGTTGTCCACACTAATGGTAGGTGCAGCATGACCCATGACCTCCTGGTATCATTTTGTTTTGTCCTCTGGAATTCCTCATCATATTCTAACTATCCCCGGCTTGCTAGCATGCATAGTCATGATCCTACTGCAGCACACTCACAACCCCTCTGCTTTGGCTGGACTACCTTGGGTCTGCATTCCCGCATATATCAGGAAGCCTGTTACCCAGTTCTCCCACGTGCGACAAATAGTCACTTTGCACTTCTGCTCCACCCCATCATCATGCTCCTTCTCACCTTTATCTTTTTCCAGCTCCTTTGGCCAGTTGAGCAGGGAAGAAATGTCGACACACTCCCCATTCTCAAATTGCTGTCTCACTTTGTCTAGTAAAGTTCACCTAGTGACACCAAACTCACTGCCACATGTTGCCCTGGGGTCTTCCGTTGTGTTGTTGGCACTGCTTCACTCCCTACACCTTAAACCCCTCTGGGAGCTGGAGCTATCTGTCCTGTACCAGCCTGGACTTGCCCTTACTCAGCCAGTAAAGCTAACAAGTGGTCGAGCTTTTGCTCTACCCCGACTGGCTTGGGCCATTGTTCGTTGTCTGTCACCCTGCCATCGCCTGCCCAAGCAGTGCCATTATCCGGGGTATGCTTACAGACTCCATCAAGAACTGCGTACTTGGCTCTGCCTGAATCTGCTGCTGGGGTTGCCAGAGTCTTGCTGGCGACAGGGTCATAGGTGCCTGTGCCATACCTGACTGCACCTGCCCTGTGTTCTCTGGCACCCCTAAGCTCACAGGTGTCTGGCTGGGAATTCCCATTGCTGGGTTCCCTGGGTGCACCGGCCCAGTGTTACCCTTTTCCTAACTCCCCGGAACTGCCCCCCGGACCTATTGACAGCATCGTGGTTCCACCCCATTTCTGGGGCTACTTCTGCTTTGCCAGAGGGATTTCTTCCCCTCCTCTTATCAAAGCCTCAAAGCTCTCAGTTTCTCTGCTGACAACCTATCTAGGTCAGGCATACCTGGTTGTGGATCCAGAGCCGGAACTTCTTGTTTATTTCTCCTGGTGCGTACCTTCCTGGATGGTGGTGAAAGTGCTGGGTCCTCCTCCGTTGGTTGCATCAGTAACTCCAGCACCTGTCCTGGTTCCCCTGGTTATTCCCATGGGGGGTACAGGCTGTGCAGGCTGCGGCTGGAGGACTGGCTTGGGAAGCTCCTCCCCAGGTGACACCAATTCCCTCGACTGCATCTGAGGGATGGGCTCCACCAGGCTGCTTGGCTTGGGCTGGGGCGCTGGCTCTGATGGCCCTGGTGCTCTCTCCTTGCCTTGGCCCCAGAACAGAGCATTCCACCATGCCTTGCCCTTCCCCCGCATAAGAGCTGCCAGCTGTTTCTCCAACTCCATGCTCATCTTCATTGCCTGTCACACTCCTGCTCTGAAAACACAAAACACAGCCACAGCTACGCTACCCTTGTTGTCGCTTAAGTCTCCGCTGCCACCACAACTAAGGATCACTCTACCTCCCTTGTGTGTTCCTGGAGATCCTGCTTCTTCTTCCGCTTCCAACCTGAGGTGAAGGAGAATGAGGAGGAATCCCTTTAGTGTAGCCCCTCTTATGGGCTATGCTCCTCCCCTCGGCCACAACCCACCTTCCCCATGGGAACACCTACCTCCTGCCCCTCCACACCCAATGGGCGAATTCTACCTAACCTACCAGCCCATCCAGGTATCCTTTGGCTATGCCCCCAAAGTTCCACCTCCTGCAATGCCTTGTAGGCTCCTTCATGAAGTGAACTTGAATCTTGAACTGAAGCCCAATTAAGCCTGAGAAGCCTGATGAGCTTACAAGGTTTGAAGTGACTTTTTCTGCTTTTTTCTTTTTTTTTTTTTTACTGTACCTTTTGTTTTTTCTCATTCAGATACTTCATAGTTGGACTGGGGTAAAGCGGGCCCACCTAGAAAGTGGATACAGGGGCCCAAACCTGGAAAATCAATAGGAGAAGGCCCAAGGAGAGACACTCATATCAGTATTCAACTTAAATTTGAATAAACAACCTCTGTGTTTGCATCTTTCATATACTTGCATCACCCCAAAATGCCTAATTTAATTAAAAAAAGATGAAAAATGCAAAACTTTTCAGAGTTTAGAAGGTGGACAGGTACCCAACAGAAGGCAGCTCACCTGGAAATTTCTAGGTATCCTGGTGTGCCAGTCCAAGTCTGAGAAACATTCTCGTGTGATCCCACTGGTTGGAAGCAGGGATTACAGCAGCTAGGAAGAATTATGTACTTAAGCAATGATGACCGAAGAGCTGATCATTTCCTGGAGATTAACGACTGGCTGGGGGGGTGGCCCCAGGCGCAGCCAAGGGCCAACCCCCTCCAGCCAGTTGTTAATTGACAGGAAATGAATGACTCTGAGGTCATTATTGTGATTATAAGTCTAATAACAATAATGATTTCTTTTTAGCCATTTATTTCTGTCATGTTGTTTCAAATCATTGTTTGTGTGTTGCCACGCATATGGCTGGCAGTGCGAACGTTGCAGCGTGGTATGATATTTTGTTGATGTGTTAAATTTTCAAAGTGCAACAGTTTGTTAGTGATTTTTAGATTGTTTTTATAATTTCTGCCTCAGTTGTTTGTTTAGTTTTTCTAGTTTTCTTGGGAAAATACTGTTATCTTTTCACTGGAGTCAGCAGTAGACAACACAGTCTCAGTAGAGCGAACAGCTGAACAGCTGCTGTGCCGGGCATTTCTAAGAGATTTCAACCTGGCATAGCAGCCAATGAATGAGCTAGTTAAGCTCATAAATAATTAATTAGACTTATAATAGGAGATTTTACACCATGCAGTGTTTTAAAAATTGTTCTAGAGTGTAACTTTATTTTAGCACAGCAGTTTGACAACACTGTATTTTAGATAAATAAAAAATGGGGATCACAGTTGCAGGGAGCATACATCTCAATCAAATGTGTCATGCTGTCCCACAAAATTTTGAGAAGAGTATTGGGCACATCATGAAATCTTTGAGATTGAAGGGGAAAACATGGTGGAAAATTGTTCTTTTCATGTTCAAAAAGTTCACTGTTCATTGAGGAACAAGAATTCATGAGAATATTTTGTTTAAATTCTTAGTGTATGATCTGGGGCAGTACCTTCGCCAAATGAAGCAGAAGACTTCTGAGTGGTAAAACGAGGGACCTTTCCGATCGATCTGTCTGTCTGTCTGTCTGTCTATCTATCTATCTATCTATCTATCTATCTATCTACCTATCTATCTATCTATCTATCTATCACCAAAAGAGGCATTCTGAGTCTAGGGCTCATTTCCAGGTGTGACCTGAAGGAAAGAGAAAAGGGAAGACGATACAATGTCTATGGTACAAAACTGTAAAACATTAATAAAGGAGAAGAGTAGTGCAAAAAAGGGTACAATGTGAAAAATAAAAGGTGACAATTTAAAAAAAAATAATCTAGAAGCTGGAAACATAGAATGTAATGGCAGATAAGGGTCGCCAGACCCACCTAGTCAGCCTTTTTTTTGCTGCAGACCTCAGTTGATTTACGGTGCCATTTCTTCCCCTACCTTCCCTACCCCTACGATTCACTTGTGCCTTTCTCAGGCATTTTTGAACCCCACCACTGTGTCTGTCCCCACCACCTCTGCTGGAAGGCTGTTCCAGGCATCCACCATCCTTTCTGTGAAGAAGTACTTCCTCACATCCTTCCTGAATTTACACCCCTCCGGCTTCATAGCATGCCCTCTTGTTCTAGAGCTCCTTTTTTCTGAAAAATACCTCCCTCATGTATTTATTTGTGTCTTTGATAACCAGGTAGGTGAGCTGATCCAAAGGACCGATTTCAGTCATGACCTGGGCCACAAAGTGGCACAATTTGACATCAGACAGTTTTTACATAAAACAAAGCCAGGCAGTGATACAAGTACAAATTGACATCAGACAGTGTTATACATAAAACATAGCCAGGTAGTAATACAAGCCTATAGGAAAAACACTTCAGCAGAGTGGTCATGATACAGTAGAAAGCTGTTAGGGTGGTACATGGTTGTAAAATAATGTACCTTATTGACCCCTGTGAGATATTTAAAGGTTCCTATCATATCCCCCCTCTCCCTCCTCTCCTCCAGGGTGTACATATTTAGCTTCATTAGCCTCTCCTTATAGGGCTTTTGATGCAGACCCAGTACCATTTTGGTATCCCTCCTCTGAACTACCTCCACTCTATGTCCTTCCTGAGATGTGGGGCTGGATTCTCAAGGATCAACACAAGCTGCACCAATGGCAGCCTGTGCCAATCAGTGGTGAGCCTGGGACCCTGTGCCTGATTCTCATATGGGAGGGGTCCTGACACCAAATACCCACTGGTTGTGGCAGCTGCTCCTGTGTGCCCCACATGTGGTGCACGGGAGGAGCTTGGCATTGGGTGCAGCATGGTGGCATGGACCACAAACCCTGTTGTACAGCACAGGAACAAGAAAATGTCCCAGAGAGCTGACACTGCCCGCAGTGCCAGAGGAGGGACAGGCGCAGATGGGAAGGGGGGGTGCGTGCTCAGGACCTGCACAGTATTGTCAACAGGCGTGCCTGCTGCAGGTCCAGTAGGCAGATGTGGCACACATTGAGGGGTCTGGGGGCACTGTTCCTGGTGTGGTTTGCACCTGGCACAGCAGCAGTCCTCCACTGTGCTTATTGCACGGCTGCCACTTGTCCGGACACCAGGTCAGCCCTTCCCCCCACTCCTCACTGTCTGCGAGGGTGATGCAAGGGCCGTTAGACCGGCGGTTGGCTGGTCTAAGTCCTGGTAGATCCGTGGGATGTCAGAATCCCATTTAAGGGGATGTGGCAGCCAGCATCTGCTACAAGCCCCCTATCACTCTGGAGCACCACAAACCCTGGCATAGGCCTGATGCACAGCTAGTCTGGAGCAGTGAAACCCGGTTTGCTGCTGCTGGCCTTCCAGGGTTGCAGACTGCAATATTTGATGCAAGGTGCCCTTTGCATCAATTCTGTTTGATGCTAGCTCCTTGCTTCCAGTGCAGACATTTGAAAATGAGCCCGTGGTCTCCAGAACTGGACACAGTACTCAATGTGAGGTCTTACCAGTGATTTGTGTAGGAGCAGCACCACCTCCCTCTTCCTGCTGGCGATATCTAATTCTATGAACCCCAGCATCCCACTAGCCCTTCTGACTGCCTTGTTACACTGCTGGCCACCTTTAGATCATCCAGTAAGTTTACTCCCTGATCTCTTACCTACTAGGTCATTGTCAATATCACTCTACCCATTTTGTACTCTGCTCCCAGGTTTCTATGTCCCAAGTGTATTATTTTCACTTTTTTGCATTGAACCCCAGCTTCCATACCCCTGACCACTCCTTCAGTCATTTTATATCCTTACTGTTCCTTTCCACCTCCCCTAGAGTGTCCAGTCTGTTGCAGGTCTTGGTGTCATCCACAAAGAGGCAGACTTTTCCATCCAGTTCCTCTGCTATGTCACTTATAAAGACATTGAAAAGGGCCTATCTCAGCACCGATCCCCGAGATACCCCACTGATCACCCTCCCTTCCTTAGAGTGAACTCTGTTTACCACTACCTTCTGTGTCCTGTCCCCTAACCAGTTTTTTACCCAGGTTACCACCTTAATACGAACATACATACAAACATACAAGTTTGCCAGCAGAAATAGGCCACCTGGTCTATCAAGTCTGCTCGAGTGTGCACCTAGCACCCTCACCTTGCAGCTGCCCCACCCCCTCCCCTTCCCAATTACCCCCTCTCACCTTGTCCCATCCCCTTTTGAAACTACTCACTGTCTTACAGGCTACCACTTGCTCCGGTAAAGCATTCCATTCTGCCACGGCCCTCTTCATGGAAAAGTGTCTCCTCATTTCTGTCCTAAATCTTCTGCCTCCAATCTATGGCCGTGCCCTCTCATGTCCCTCCCCCTCCTCAGCCTGAGTATCCCTTCAGTGCCTGCCTTGTTTATCCCCTTTAAGTACTTAAAGGTCTCAGTCCTATCCCCCCGGTCCCTTCTCTCCTCCAAGGAGTACGTGTTCAGCTCTCTCAGCCTCTCCTCGTATGGTCTGTCCTACAATCCCTGGATCATCCTTGTTGCCCGCCGTTGTACCCCTTCCAGTAATTTCACATCCTTCTTCAGATATGTGTGCTAGAATTACACACAGTACTCCAGATGTGGCCTGACCAGTGCCCTGTAGAGAGGCAGGATCACCTCCTTGCTCCTGGAGGAGACCCCTCTCATGATACAACCCAGCATCCTGTTGGCTTTCACTGCTGCCCTCCTTCGCTGCTCCATATTGTTTATCTTCCCCATTACAACCACCCCTAGATCCTTCTCCTTCTCAGTGGAACCTAGCTGCACCACTCCCAGATGGTAACCCCTCCCTGGGTTCTTTGCTCCAAAGTGCAGGACTTTGCACTTTTTCACATTGAGCCCCAACTGCCACGTTTCCCACCACTCCCCAAGTTTGGTCAGGTCATCCTGCAGCCCCTGCCAACCTGCTATATCTTCCACCACTGCCCACAATTTGGTATTGTCAGTGAACAAACTGATCTTATTCCTGACACCATACGAGATATCCACTATGAATATTCCGAACAGCACTGGCCCCAGTACTGATCCGCAATCCGCTCATTACAGCCCTTGGAGATGAGAGTTCCCCCCCACCACTACCCTCTGCTGTCTCCCCTAATACCCACCCCCAAGTCCACAACTTGCTTACCAGTCTTCTATGTGGAATGGCATTAAAGCTTTGATGAAATCCAGGTAAGCCACATCCACCTCCGCACCCTGATCCAACTCCTTGGTTACCCAGTCAAAGAAATCTATCAGATTTGTTTAACATGACCTTCCCTCTGTGAAACCATGCTGCCTTGGATCCTGTAATCCATTTGATACAAGATATTCCACAATTCTTTCCTTTAGAAGTGTTTTCATTAACTTATCCACCACTGATGTCAGGCTGACTGGCCTATAATTGCCCACCTCCTCTCTGCTAACACTTTTGTGAAGTGCGACTACCTTTGCCCTTCTCCATTCCCCCGGGACCACTCCGGTTTCCAGTGATCTGTTAAATAGGTCTGTCACAGGTGCAGCCAGTACCTTCCTGAGTTCCCTCGGCATGCTTGGATGTACCCTATCTGGCCTCATAGCTTTGTCCACATTCAAGCTAGCGAGTGCTTCCTGGACTTTCTCCTAAGAAAATGGACTGGTGCCCATTTCCCTCCCATCAAAGCCCCTGGTGCCTTTTTGATGTTCCTCCCTTCCCCTTCTACTGTGAATACTGAGCAGAAATATTTGTTCAAGATGTTTGCCTTCTCTTGATCCCACTCCATACAGTCACCCCCTCCCGCTTCAACCGTACAATCCCCACTTTTCTTCCTTTTCTCACTAATATACCTAAAAAATGTCTTGTTCCCTTTTGGTACACCCTGAGCTAGTCTTTCCTCAGTTTGTGACTTTGTGCTTCCTACTGCATTGCCTGCCTCCCTCTGTTTTCCCAGATACACTTACCTAGCCTCCTCTCTCTGGGTCTTCTTTGCTCCAAAGTGCAGGACTTTGCACTTTTTCACATTGAGCCCCAACTGCCACGTTTCCCACCACTCCCCAAGTTTGGAAGACACCAGGAGAAAGGACTGCTGTGTGACTGAACTTCTCTGCTGGGACTAAAGTAGAAGAACTTTTGTATTTGACTTTTAATTTAGGGTAAAAAAACTAACATACAAAAAAAAAAGTGTGTGTTTGGGTTAACTGAACTGAATGGGTATCTGAAGAGTTATCTAGGTGTAAATCTCAGGTGACTGAAAGGACTTAACTGCTGTGAGGTTTAAATTACTTGTAGAAAGATCTGGTAAGTAGGGGGAGTGGCTTAGCTAGAAGGAAGCTACATTTAAAGACTGCCTTAGAAAGTTTCTGCTAATAGCTTGGCAGAAGACACCAGGAGAAAGGACTGCTGTGTGACTGAACTTCTGCTGGGACTATATTGCCCTCCTTCCTCCCAAGCTAGTTCTATTTTTATAGGCACAGAATTTGACTGACAACAGGAACTTCCTGTTTAGGGGCAGGAAGTGAGTGATCACAGAACCACCAAGGACCCACCATCCTAGAAGGGCAAGAGTAGCTCTCCGGCCCCTCTAGCTGCTGGAGGTCTGCCTCTGAGCAAGTAGGGTGGTCTACTGCAAATATAGGATATTCTTGTCTCAGAACAGGACAATCAGGAGCTTAAAGGGCACACATGCAGAAAGTAAGGAGAGAGAGAAAAAAAAACAGAGGAAGGAGTAAGGATTGCCAACAGTTAAGGGGCCAGAAATAAGACATGATTGGAGTGGTGCAGTGCAGTGGCTGTGGAGCAGCAGTCTTCCGGGAGATGTTCTGGAGGATGCGGTGTTGTCCCATCTGCAGGCACCTCTCTGGGCTGAGGGAGGAGGTTGCTCATGTCCAGGCTGAGTTGGCCAGGATTTGTGGGACCTCCTCTTCCATCCAGGGACCACCAGTGCCACTGCTGTTGCCTCAGAGGTTGCCAAGAAAGAGGAGCGGTTGGACCACAGTGGGCTCAGGGAGGGTGAGGGTGGTGGAACAGAGGTGCATCCCTCCCATTGTACCTCTCCACAATTCGTATGCCATTCTGGCAAAGTGTGGTTCCTCTATGGAGGCACCAACAGTGGAGACCAAGGAGGATGCTGGGAACCTCCACAAAGGAGACCCACAGGAGGGTGGCAGGGGACCCTGCAGGAGAAAGAAACAACTCCTGGTGGGGGACTCCATTGTTAGGAAGGCAGAACTGGGGGAGGAAGGGGAGAGGGAGGTAAGGTGCCTGCCTGGCGCCATGGCTTGCAGGGACAGGAAGAATCCTCAGGATTGCCGGAGCAGCTGCACAAGGGAGGAGCTGGATGTCATTGTCCACCTAGGAACAAATGACCTGGCTAAGAAAGGGATTAGAGAAGTGCAGGAAGAGTTTGTGGAATTGGGAAGGGGCCTTAGTCAAGTAGCACGCACGGTAATCTTCTCGGAGGTGCTACCTATCTATGGCATAGGAGAAGCTAGGGTGTTCCGCACCATGGGATTCAATCAGTGGTTGAAAAACTGGTGTGGAGCTCAGGGATTTGGCTTCATTGGGGACTGGGGGTCCACCTGGAGTGATGCAAGCCTATACTGGCATGATGAGCTGCATCTGTCCGGGAGGGGAACCAGGATCCTAGGTGATAGGTTTAAATGCTTCATTGGCAAGCTTTTAAACTAGCCAAGGGGGGAGGCACTGGAAAGGAGCAGGAAAATCCTAGCCCCACCAAATAATCATGGTAGTAAGTGCGGCAAACACCAACATAGAAGTGTCGATAGGGAGAAGGGCAGGGGTAAATGAAGAAAGTGACAAAGGCAAGAAGGACAGGGATGGGGCAAAAGGGAGTAAGGCCATCAGGAAATGGAGGGTAATGAGTACCAATGCCTGTAGTCTGGGCAACAAGCTCCCTGAGCTGATGGCCTTAATGGAAGAGGGATGCCTGGATATCGTAGCAGTCACAGAAACATGGTACACAGAAAACCATGCCTGGGATGTTAACATACCAGGGTACATAACCTACAGGAGAGACAGGCAGGGGAGAAGAGGGGGAGGAGTAGCTCTATGTAAAGGAAGGGATAAAAGCAACTGAACAAAAGAGTAAACAGGGAGGAGAGGAGGCACTGTGGGTCACCTTGGAGACTGGAAAGGGCACCACAATCTGCACAGGGGTTGTGTACAGACCCCCATGTCAGGGGGAAGGAATGGACAAGGATATGATAGAAGGCATTCTTAGAATGGCAGAGAAAGGGGAGGTACTGTTGATGGGAGACCTGAATATGCCAGATGTTAACTGGAGCACATTTGCTGCAGCCACATCCAAGAGCAGGGCCATTCTTGATGCCCTACAGGTGGCAGGCATTAGACAGCTAGTTTTGGAACCCACTCATGAGGGAGCAATCTTAGACCTCATACTCTCAAACAGGGGCAGTGAGAGGATCTCAGATCTAGAAGTGGGTTGCCATCTGGGGACAAGTGACCATCAAACAGTGTGGTTCACATTAAACTCAGCTACAGAGTCAAGCCACATACAAAAGTGAGGGTACTGGACTTTAGGAGGGCTGACTTTGGCAAGATGGGAGAGTGCCTCAGAAAAGCACTGCAAACAGGCTAGAAGGAGGTGTGGAGCAACAATGGGAATTATCAAACTGCCATCACAGAGGCAACATGCCTTTGTGTGAAGCAAATGAACAAATCAAAATGAAAGAAAAAGCCACTATGGTTCTCAAAAGAGGTGGCTGTGAAAGTCAGGAAGAAAAAGATAGCATTCCGGAAGTATAAGGAAACACAGAAGGAGCAGGACAGAGAGCTGTACCAGTTAAGGCAGAAGGAAGCAGGGAGGGAAGTCAGAATAGCAAAGGCCCAAACTGAGGAAAAGATAGCCAACTCAGTTAAGAAGGGGATAAAACCTTTATAGGTACATCAGCCAGCGAGAAAGACAAAGGAGGGATAGTGAGGCTGATTAGAATGAACAGTGGAGTGGGCAGAGGGGACAGTGAAAAGCAGGAATACTGAACGAATATTTCTGCTCAGTATTCACAAAAAGAGGAGGGGAAGTGCCTAATCCAATTAACAGAAGCACTCTTGATAGGGGGTCGATCCCAGTCCTTTCACAGAAGAAAGGGTTCTGTAAGAACCCTAAAACTGAAGCTGGACAAAGCAATGGGTCCTGATGGAATTCACCCAGAATTCTAAAAGAATTAGGGAGGAACTAGTGAAACCACTGGCTACTCTTTTAATAAATCATGGAGGATGGTGTGGTACCCGAGGACTGGAGGAAGGCGGATGTGATTCCCTTCACAAAAGTGGGTCCAAGACAGAGGCAGGAAAGTACAGACTGTCAGTCTGACCTCTGTGGTAGGGAAAGTGATGGAGTCACTTCTGAAGGAAAGAATAGTCGAGTACCCAGAGGCCAGTGGAGCACAGGACCCAAGGCAGCATGGGTTCACAGCGGGAAGGTCATGTCAGATGAATCTAATAGATTTCTTTGACTGGGTGACCAAAGTAGTAGACCAGGGAGGGGCTGTGGACATGGCCTACCTAGACTTTAGCAAGGCATTTGACACAGTCCCACACAAAGATTAATAGTCAAATTAACCAGTCTGGGAGTGGGACCCAGGTGGTAGCCTGGGTAAACATTGGCTGACAACAGGACACAGAAGGTAACTGTAAATGGAGTCCATTCTGAAGAAAGGGGTTACTAGTGGGGTACATGAGGTTCAGTATTGGGTCCAGTCCTTTTAATGTCTTCATCAGTGACATTGCAGAGGACTGGAAGGAGAAAGTATGCCTTTTGCAGATGACACTAAAATCTGCAACAGGGTTGATACACAAGGAGGCGGAAAGGATGAAAAGGGACTTGGCAAGGTTGGAGGAATGGTCAGAAGTATGGCAGCTAGGATTCAATGCAAAGAAGTGCAAAATAATGCACCTGGGAAACAAGAACCCAGGGGAAGAATACACAATGGGTGGGGAGGTAACAACAACAAAAAAGGAAAGGGACCTGGGGGTAATCATATCAGATGACCTTAAGGTTAGCAAGCAATGTGAGAAGGCAGTAGGGAGGGCTGGGGGTATACTGGGATGTATAGGGAGAGGCATCAGCAGCAGAAACCAGGAAGTTGTTATCCCTCTGTACAGACAGTTGGTGAGACCCCATCTGGAGTACTGTGTCCAGTTCTGGAGACCCCATCTCCGCAAGGACATAGACAGGATAGAGGCAGTCCAGAGGAGGGCAACTAAAATGGTGCAGGGTCTGCAAGAGAAGCCGTATGAGGAGAGACTAAAGGAGCTTAATATGTATACCCTTGAGGAAAGAAGGGAGAGGGGGACATGATAGAAACTTTTAAGTATCTCAGTGGAATCAACAAAGTCCAAGAGGGTAGCATTTTTCAGAAAAAGAGACTTGCAAGAACAAGGGGACACAATTTAAAGATCGAAGGAGGGCGGTTCAGGGGCAATGTGAGGAAGTATTATTTCACAGAGAGGGTAGCAGATGCATGGAACAGCCTTCCTGAGGAGGTTGTGGGGTCTAAAACTGTGGGAGAATTCAAGAATGCATGGGACAGACATAAGGCAATTCTTGTGGTGGGTAGGAAGAAATAGGCTGTTGGTTAACTAGGATCTGCGGCCTATCCTGTAGGTAGGGAAATGGGCAGACTAGATGGGCCTAGCGGTCCTTATCTGCCGTCAAAGTCTATGTTTCTATGTTTCTTATATTTATGAAATGCTATTTTTTTAGCCTTTATCTTTTCGGCTATCTTTTTTGAGATCCATAATGGTCTCCTCTTTCTTTTACTTTTGCTTACCTTCTTTACACACAGGTTTATTGCCTTCACTGAGCCCCCTTTTAGTTTGGCCCACTTTTCCTCCACCCCTCCAGGTCTTCTGCCCCTGCCAGGTCATTCTTGAGGCATTCACTCATCTTAGTAAAATCAGCTCTTTTGAAGTTCAGGAATCTCACCATTATGTGGCTGTATTCCGTAGCTGTTTTTGTGCTGAGCCACACTGTACGATGATCACCAGCACCAGATGGCTTCCGCCCTTGATATTTGCAACACTCTCCCTGTTTGTGAGCACCAGATCCAGTATTGCTCCATCACAAGTGGGTTCACTGATTAGTTGCCTGAGGAACATCCCCTGCAGGGAGTCCAGGAAGTTCCTGCTACTAGCTGAAGCTGCCGCAGAGAGGCTCCAATCTAGATTGAAGTCCACCACCAGCACCACCTCCCCCTTTTTAGCCATTTTTCCAATTGCTTCTAATGTTTCCTTAGCCAAGTCCTTCCCCTGTGCCAGACGTCTGTAGATCACACCTGTCCGAATTGTAGCCCTGTTTCCTAGCTCAAGGGTAATCCACCGCATTTCTTCCCCCTCCTGTATACCCTATATATCTATCACTTTTATGCTTTCCTTGACATAAAGCACCACCCCCCCTTCTTCCCTACCCTGTTCCTTCTAAACATTCTGAAGCCTGGTATGACCATGTCCAGTTGTAGTTGTCTGTGCACTGTGACTTAGTAGTGGCCACAATATCCAGGTCGGCTTCTGCCATGATGGCTTCTAGGTCTGAGATTCTGAGATCTTATTTCCCAGACCTCTAGCATTAGCACACATGGCCTTCCAGATTTTGTTAGTGTTCTTTTTGTTGCTTCCCCCTTTCCTTTTGTGCCTCTTTCTACCTCTTCTTTTCTGACCCCATTCCTCTATTGCTAACCCCCTACTTCCTTGATTTTCTTGCCCAGTGGTAGGACACTCACTTTTCAGGGTTTCCCTATTTACTATCTCAGCCTGTGGGGGCAGTTTCTGCCTCCCTTTCTTCCTCTACCACCCCTCCTCAGCTAGTTTAAACATTCTTTGAAGTAATGTTTAAATTGTCCACGGAGAACTGTGGTTCCCCTCCTGGATGGATGCAGGCCAGCACTACTGTATAGGTTCTTATCCTCCCAGGTGTGCCCCAAATCCCCAGTGTAGCCATACAACTCCACTCGGCACCATCCTTTCAACCATAAGTTAAAGGCATTGGTGCGAAGCTCCCTCACCTTCCCCATCATAGACAGACAGTACCTCTGCAAAAGCTACAGAGTGTGCTGCTGTACCTGTGTAAGGCCTCTTCCCAGCTAATCTGATCCAAAACAAAAGCTGTTCACAGATGTGTGAGGAACAAAGACAGGAGGGAGTGAAATAAACCCTGGGCATTTGCTTAAAGGGGAACAGTCAGCACCAAAGGCCTGTGGTCCCAATGTGCAGTTTGTGTGCAAAAACATTTCTGTTTACTTACTATTTATTGTAGTATAGTAGATTGTATTGGACTAATTTTGTTTAATTCTAGGCTGACATCTTCTGTTACTACAAATTCCAGAATCTCCTTAAGCTGACATCAGAGTGGACCGCAGCAGTGGGAGATTCAGTAGTCTGTAGCATGTTAGACTTACGATAAGCTCTGACTTTTTGTTTGCTGGTAGTGCTGTCCTCTGGGCTAATTATAGTCACTGAGGACTGTACTTAGCTTCTGGAGAAAAGCAGATCCAGATAATGTCTGATCGGAGATTATAAACGCTTTGACATGCACTGCAGGCTATTGAATCTCCCACTGCTGCAGTACTGCTCTGATGTCAGCTGCAGGGGATCTCCAGTTGCCAGTCGGGCTGGCAGTATAACCTAGAGGTTAGAGGAATGAGGTGTGAACGAGCTTGATACATCCAGCAGACCAGACCTGAGTCTGAGTCTCAGAACCTCCACTTGCATACTGTGTGACTCTGAGCAAGTCAATTAGCTGCCCAGTGCTCCCAGGTCATCCCTGAAAACAGGCACTTGTGCCCAGTGGGCCTTACTCGGTTACCAAAGACTAAAATAAAAAAAAAACAGAAAAAGCAGTCTGACCCATGGAAGTGTTGCAGGAAGGGGTAAGAGGTGTGAGACTTGGTAGAGTGGAGTGAATAAGATGAAGGGAAGTGTAGAGAAAAGACATGGAAAAACCAGTACTTGGAGAGAAAAGAGGAGTAGTAAGTGTGACACCTGGACTCATAGAAGAGGAGAGAAAGGTTAAGGTAGAGGGAGCAGTGATGGGTGACATGATAGTTGGATGCTGATGACAGAGTGAAAAAGAGGGTTTAGTCTGGCTAAGGTGGAATTGCTGGTGGTGCTATAGATCACACCCACACAGTCAAACACCAGAATGTTCTCATGGCAGACCAGGAGACAAAGGCGAGATTATTTCCAGTAAAGGGCAATTAAGTTTGGGACAGAGGCTTTGTGGATGGTATGTGAGAAGTAGTCCAGATTTCTCTCCAGTCGCAAACTGAGGTACATGAAGTGGGTGACCTCTTCATTTGTAGCACCATCCAGACTTTTGAATACAGGGGTGATCACAAGCATAGCGAGTTTTTGTCTAGTGCCAAAGGACACAGCCACATTCCTTTCGGCATTCAGTGCAAGCTGGTTTGAGCAGAACAAGCATTGGATGTTGTTAAATTCAGTTCATACAGTAGTGTGCTCTGGCAGACTGAAGTCCAGTGCCGAGCAGGAGCTGCTAACTCCCAAAAACTACTACTAAGTCCAGGAATTGCCGAGAGCTCAGTGTGAGTGTGCTGCTACACCAAAACATTTCAAGCAGACTGTAATATATATATATATATATATATATATATATATATATATATATATATCTATAAACTATATATTATGGTAGCATGGTAGTGCTACCATAGTTAGGGTTGAGGAGCCATTTACATGTTAAACCCAACATTTTGCACCTTAATAACTTTGCAACTGTTCAATGGATTTGCCTGAAATTTGGAATACAGAATCAAGACCCATACACCTTGGGATCTGCCAGTTTTGTACTGGTCGGATGTACGGCTGCAGAGTTATTGATAGCGTGATCTCGGCTGAATGCTTTTTTGGAATTCCCACGGTCGCGCCTACAGGTCGCATTGGTTTACGCGACAGGTCCGAAATTTCAGAACGTGCAGCCAGGGTCCCTCGGTGTGCCTTTTGAAGATTTTGTGAAACAATATTAAACGGTTCAAAAGTTATTCAAAAAACAAGTTCCCATTATAAGTCAATGGGAAAAGTTAACAAAAAGTTTGACAGTGTCGCAAATGCAGTTTTTACTTTCGCAAATGGCGCTTTTACTGTCACAAATCTGCCATTTTGCTTTCAGTTGGTGATCAGAAAAATGCTTGGTATTTAAATTTGGGACCCTCTAGCAACCTAATTCTTGTTGTATTCACCTAGTTGGACCCTGAGGATGCTAGCCATGTCTTTATTTTGGGGTAAAACACCCCAAAAATATGTTTTTCAGGTTTCTGGAAAAAGTACTTTCACAAAGTAGTGTCGCACTCACGAAAGTGTCCCAAATTTTTGCGAAGGCTTTCGCAAATTGCGACAGTACTTTTCTAGGCTGTGGGAAAATGACAGCAATTCTTTGGCACCCCACTGCAAAAGAACGGTTTGGAGTTTTGGGCTAAAATTTGGAGGGAACGTAGCTGACATCTCACAGATGTAATTTTCAGTGTTTTGTTGAAAAAATATTACATAGTGGCAAAGTTATGGTACTCCAAAGTTGACACTTTTTCCCCATAGGATAACATTACGGCGTACGACGCATTGCAGCAATCGTTTGGCGCCCCGCTGCATAATAACGGTTTGGTCTTTTGGGATGAAATTTGCAGGGAACACAGCCAACATCCCACAGATGTGTTCTTCAGTGGTTTGGTGAAAAAATATTACAGGGAGGCAAAGTTATGGCACTCCAAACTTCTGTTTTTTTCCCAAAGGATAACATTATGGTGTTCGCCGCACCTTTCAGGGCCTGTATTTCGGAAATGGTGCGAGATACGGACTTTTCGTCAAAACTAGCCAGGAAAGTGATAAATCATATGACTTTTAAATTTTTTTTCTATGTCATACGGTTCCTGAGATATAAGCAATTTACTATTCTAAGTCCTCATTTTTCTGTTCCAAGAGTCATTATTTTGCATACATTCTTTGTACTCACTGTCTTTCTCTATACAGCTTTTGGGGAAAGCCAGCCTGTGCTCTTACATTACTGTTACCATTACCGTTTCCGCTTATGGTTCCGTACCCGTTTCACTTACCGTTCACGTTTACACCACCATGTGCATTACCCTTTGCGTTTTCATTTGCCAGTTGCATTTGCGTTGTTTTTAACATTTCTATCTACAGTACTGTTTCTCTTTGTGTTTCGCTTTGCATCACCATGCACATTAGGATTTGCGTTTATGGGCACAATGTTACTATGTGACAAGACGCTCCCGCCGCCGCATTACATTCACTATTTCTCATTATCATTCTCAAAAAGAAGGGAAATTAGGGTAAAAAAACTCCGTTTAATGCATCAGTTAGGGTTGTTCCACACGACAAAAGTGAGGAAATTGATGTTAGGTTGGAAACCCCTTTTGCACCCCTCAGCCCACCCCCAACTGGAATCAGGGTGTGCGTTGGAGTCATCGGTCCTAACTGTCACCCCATTCTCCTATTCCTCAGCTTCTTTCCACATGTGATGGGGTGAGAGTTAGGGTTGACGACCTCAGTGCGACCTCTATTCCAGTTGGGGGGTGGGCTGAGGGCAAAGGGTTTCAACCCTAACATCGAATTTCTTCGCTTGTCACTGTGGAACAACCCTAACTGATGCATTAAATTGAGTTTTTGCTCTTAATATATATATATATATATATATATATACACACACACACACACACACACACACACACACACACACACACACACATACATACAAAAATGTTTTTTCTTAAATTCAGCAGCACAAAATTTTGCATACAAGTAGGTGGGCAACTGCTAGCCACAAATCATTCTGGTGCTTTGACCGTAGTCTTCATTGGAGGTGGGGTCTTGATGGCTATAGTCCTCTTTTTTTGCCTTCATAATTGGAATAAAGTGCCTCCACATGGATGCACTGTTTAACTATTCATTAGGCTATGACGCCTTTTAAATTAACAGAACTCCATATTAATGGTACTAGAGGACACCACTGGGGAGATATTAGTGCAGATATATTTATTTATTTATTTCAAAAGTTTCACCAGGAGAGACATACTGAGCTGGTAACAGCTCATTTCCAGATGTGTCCTGGGGTGAGGGGGAAGAGGAGTGTCATGAATAACAATTAGAACAGTACTTACATAGTAGGTAAAAAACATAGCTAGACATCATATAACAATAACATTGAAAAACATTTAAGTAAAATATGTAGACTGACATGTATATAACAGGGTGCATCCTGAGGACAACAAGATGATGCAAATTAATGTGCAAAGTGCAGATAATACATACTGGAGGTAGCGAAGCTAACCAGTAGATATTTAAGAAGGCTCTATTTGGAGGGGGGGAATGGGGGTTAGCAGCAGGATCTAGGGTGAGGAGTTAGAGTTAGAGGGGGAATGAGATGAAGCATGGGAGAGGAGAAGGGAGTGAAAGGAGGGGGAAGAGAGGTATGGGGGTCAGGTGCAGTTGCAGGAGTAAGAAGAGAACTTGAGGAGAAGAGAGGAGAGAGAGAGAGAGAGAGAGAGAGAGAGAGCATAGGGAAGAGGCACAGTGGATTCTGGGAGGGGAGTATTCCATAGTTTGGGGAAGCAGTAGAAGGCAGCCTGGCTAGCTGAGGATGACCTAGTAGAGAGTGCTAGGGAGTGAAAGCCAGAGTTACAAAGGGTGTGGTGTGAAGGGGGGAGGGAGAGGAGAGGAGAGAGGTGAGGTAAGAGGTGACAGAGCCAAGTCAGAATTTAGCGATAAAAGAGGTACAATGATCGAGGCGCCTGGCTTCAAGAGAGGGAAGGGAGGCATAAAGTGAGCAATGGTGGGTGCAGGGCGGGCAGTCCAAAGCAAAGTGATGGAAGGAGTAGAAGAGGGAATCCAGTCTGGTCAGGGTGAACTTAGGGGCAGCACTGTAGATAATGTCTCCATAGTCAAAAATGGGGAGAATCATTTGCTGGACAATGGCTCTGCGAGCCAGCAGGGGGTGCAACCATGGTTCCTGCATAATACACTTAGTTTTGTGTGTAGTTTTTTGTGGATGGCATCCACATGCCCAGAAAAGTTGAGTTGTCAATCGAGCCAGATCCCAAGGTATTTAAAGGTGGGGACATCATCGATCATGGTCCTATCTAAGGTGTGGAAGGAGGAGAGGTCAGTAAGCCTAGAAAGCTTCTGCCTAGTGCCAGAGGACACAGAGACTGTCTTTTTGGCATTGAGGGACAGTTGATTTGATTAGAACCAGTGCTGGACACTGTCAAAGTCTGACTGGAGCATGGCCATCTAATTGGGAGGGATGAACCAGATGCATAAAGATCTGCATCAACTGCCTACATATGGATGGATGCAGAGATGCAGGCAGCACAGAGGTCATTCAGGAAAACTGAAAAGAGAATTGGGCCAAGGATGGAACCTTGGGGGACACCAGTGGTGATAAAGAGTGGAGGGGATAAGAAATCTCCAGTTCTAACTGATCGAGTCCTACCACCAAGGTAGGAGCGGAAACAGTTATTAGCAGATTTGGAAAGCCCCGCTGCTGTAAGTTTGTCAAAGAGAATGGGGTGGGCTACAGTGTCAAAGTCTTTGGCCAAGTCGACAAAGATGGCAGAGGTGATAAGGCCCTGATCCATGCTTTAGAGAATGGAGTCAGTAAGTCAGAGGAGGGAAGAGGAAGTGGAGTGGGATTTATGGAAACCAGACTGGAAAGGGGTGAAGAAGGAGGACAAATCAAGGAAGGAGAAGAGCTGAGAAATTACTAGGCATTCTTGAAGTTTAGCAAGGGGGGGCAGGAGATAGGGTGGTAATTGCCAGGACTAGAGGGGTCCCCTCCTTTGGGAAGGGGTATGACAGTAGCATGTTTCCATGCATCAGGGACAGAGGCAAGGGAGAAGGAGAGGTTTAGAAGGGAGGAGAGTGGTAGAGCAACAGCTGGGGCAGAGAGATGGAAGTGTTTAGGGTCGAGCCCATCATGGCTCCTACCCTTGAGAAAGTTTAGGGCTAGGAGAGACTTGAGAGTGTCAGCAGGATATATAGGAGAGAAGGAGAAGGGGAAGGGGGAGGGGGGAGTAATGGAGGGGAGCAGGGAGGAGGCACAGAAGGTAAAGAAAGCATTGAACTCAGAGGCAACAGAGAGGGGATCAGAAATGGTGACATCACCTACCTTGAGGGCAATGGTGGTGGACAGGCTTTGGGGGTAAGAGGGCATGGATGACCTTCCAAAACTTGAAGGGGTGGTTAATGTTGGTCTGGAAGGTGGAGGCAAAGTACTCTACCTTGGCAAGCCTAGTGGCTTTGGACCAGGCATTGCGAAGGGCACAGTACTTGAGTAAATCAACAGAAGAGCAAGAGGACTTGTGAGCCTTTCATGCAAGATCTCAAGAACCCAGGCAGGCCAGCAATTTGGCAGTGATCCAAGGGAGTGGGAACCATGGACTCTAGTTTTCCCGAGGGAAGCATGTAGATCCCAGATAGACTGAAATTTGGACTTAACATAATTGAGGGCAGAATCAATGGAGCTGGCAGAGGAGATGAGGGGACCAGTCAGTAGCTGCTAAGTCTACGTGGAGAGAGGATAAGTCCAGTGACTGGAAGGACTGGATCTGGAGGAGCTTGGGTGGGGTCTTGGGGTGGTGTAATTTGTGGACAAAGTAGACCAGATGGTGATCACTAAAGGCATCTGGAAGAGTGCTGGCATCAGAAGTCCCAAAGGATGAGTAATTCACTGGTTGAGGCATAGGTAAAGGTAGTAGTGAGGAGGTCAGTGACCGAAGAGGGGAGAGGCCTGGGCAGCAGTAGACACCAGCCACAAAGATGGGGCTAGAGAAAGGGAAGGAGAGTTTGATGAGTAAAAGTTTGTAGGCAGATGAGGAAGAGAGAGATAGAGTATTAGGGTGAACTGGATGGCAGAGGAGAGGTAAATGGCAACACCACCACCCCTACTGGCACGATCCTGGCAGGTAATGAAGTAGCCAGGTATGGTGACTGCAGTATCTGGAATCTTGGGGGAGAGGCAAGGTTCAGAGATAATTAACACACCAGGGTGAAGGTTAACAATGAGAGGTTGTAGCAGGTCTACATTAGGGAGGAGGCTTCTGACATTTAGTTGTGTCATTTTCAACCCTTTGGGGAGGCAGGTGGGAGAAGAGTGGGCAGGGCCAGGATTGGGCTCAATGTCTCCTGCAACCAATAGCAGCAATGAGATAAAGAGCTTAACTGGGATAGAGAAGCGTCTATGTGGCAGTTGGGAGAGAGAATAGGGGTGAGTGGGGGGATGAGGGCAGGTAGGAAGCCAGGATCTAAGAGATTCAAGATGGAGGCAGGAGAAAGGGGTGAGTGAGGGACAAGTGAGTCAGGGGAATGGAGGAAAGAAAGAAGGCAGGAGGAGGGAAGGGGAGGGGAGGATGGAGAAGGAGGGGAGTGAAGAGGGGAAAGACATGGCAGTGGAGTAAGCATAGACAGCTTAAAGGGATGAGTTCAGTAACTGCACGCTCCACTATGGGGGCTATTATCTACTACATCAGTGGAGCAGCTTACACAGCATTTGGCTGACAGTACTAAACAGAGCACGAATGAGGTACTCTGTCGCATATAGAAGATACATTACACATCTACAGACACTTGCAGGAAGGGGCTTAGGAAGAGTCTCCTGGCATCTCTCCTCTGGTGACTACCCTTGAGGACTCTCAATCCTGCTGTGCCACTCATGATGGGACTGCTCACATGGAACCCCTAGGAGTCAGTGGGATATGAGGACCACTGAGTTGTCCTATTGACTGGAATGTCCAGGACAGTTTGTGTTTTTTTTTCAGGAACAGCTCCTGCAGTTCCACTACTGGGCTAATGGGTGGCTGGTGACTGGAGGAGTCTACTAGGGGAGCCCAAAAGGGCAAGAAAGGCTCCAACCCCAGCACCTCTGGCTGGCATCCTCCTCATGGTGAAAGTGGTGGCAAGTAAAGGTTGGTAGCCAGGGATTGCAGGTAAAAGACCTTCCCTGGCTATGAGTGCTGAGCACTCCTATTGGCTGCAGTGCTGCAATACAGTGCAAAACAATACAAAAATACATCATAAATATTACGTTTAAAAGTGACAACACCAAGTGAAATAAAGTGTCGTTAAAGTGCACTTAAAAAACATTTGAGCAAGGATATCATTTATTTTCTATGCTCACTAAGACTATCTTCTCTGTTTTCTTTCTCATTTCAGAAACCTTTAGGCACATCATAATCAGGGCCACTGGAAAATTGTGGAGAATTTTACCCAAAAATGCAGAGATTTTTTGCAAAAATTGCGGGGAAACTGCTGGGGGTTCACTATACCAGTATACCACTAAACCAGAAGCTCGGGTTATTATACCACCTCCACCCTCTTTTATCCAATGCGGCCTGTAAAAAGACTGTATCAACATCCCTTCTCCCTATTTTGTTCTATGGTGCCCCTCTACTACTCTCCGTCCAATCCTTTTCCCTTGCACAGGTTCGTCAACTCTATCATAGGATTGGATGTTTTGCCCTTGGAGCGGACTCCAGAAAACACCACTGTGAGGCCCTGTATTCTCTTCAGTGGCCTACCTATGACTCAAGGTTACAGTTTCACACCTTATGCCTTGTATTCAAACTCCCCAAGCTCTTTAATCCCCCTTGCCTAAGGGGAATCATTTACAAAAAAACACCCACACATACGCTTAGATCTACTTCCTTACCCTTATTAGTAATCCAGAAGATGCAACACCTATCGGGTAAGCGCTCATTCGCCTTCTCGTCTCCTTCTGCTTGGAATTCCTTCCCCCCCAACTTACTCTCCTGCCCCACCCTATCTTCCTTCAAAAAAGAGCTTACCTCTTTCCTACTAACACCCCCTCCTCTGCAATTGCTTTAAATAACCCTTATAGCATAGTTAATGCCTAGTCTATGTTACTCTGATAGATGTGTCTTGTAATCCACCTGCTCTCGTGTTCTTGCTGTGTATTTATAGTATAATATTAGCTATCCTGTTTATTTATATATGCTTAATGCCTGATCTGTTTTAAGTTACTTATCTGGCTTTCCACTGTAATAATTTTTGCAACATTGTTAAATCTCTCTGTATCCTGTATATTATTATTGTATTTATCTGTTGTACTGTGTTCACCATTGACACCCAGGTCATCACTGAAAAAGGGACTGCATGGTCTCAGTGGACTTACCCGGTTACCAAAATTCTAATAATAATAATAATTATAATATACATCCCTAGTGCTCCCTAATACACCTTTAATTGTTTGCTGCAGCATGTACTGATCACTTAAATAGTTAGATAAGTGTATTGCCACTTGCACATTCTATCAATATGAAGAAAAGTTTGTTTTTTTAAATGAAATGCAAATTAATCATTATATAGCATATCTTCTAAAATCTAAAGACATCTAACTCATACAGTGCTAACTAGATTGTATTTAATAATTCACAGTCAGTAACTATTGAATAAATCCTGAAACAACATATTTTGCTAGTTTCTAGATTTTAAATAATTAAGTCTGTTTAACAGTTACAGTACTTACTTTGGTGCAAGAAAAAAATAAACAGATAACTGGTGTGCCTAATAATGTTCTAGTAAACAAATGGTATATTTTATTAAAATAATTGCTGTTCTTAATCAGCATTTAAGTACAAACATATTAAAAGCACATGATAAAAGTATTAAATTATACCAGTAGCTTTTTATTACATTATACAATAGTTTTTAATACACGGCACTTTTGTTTTTCACAGGTTGCAGTACTTAACTTGTTTTATCAGCATGTTTTCAGAAATGTTTGATTTTTTTTTGTAGGCTTTATATGTGAGCATGTTGTGTCAGATTATCAAGTATGGATCACTGTCCATCAACACATTCAGAAGCACATTGAAGTTTATAATCAGCAGGGCCATCCAAACTCCTTATATGTTTGAATCAAAATCCATGCAGAATGAATGTATGTATGCAAGGCAAACTTGCCCTACCACTCAAAGGCAAGCATCGTAGTTAATGCTCCATTTAGCTGAATGGGACAGTTTGCACCCTTTCTCACATTTATTGTTTCAGTCTCTATGGCAGCAAAACTTTTTCTGATAGTCTGCTTCAACACAGATTTTAAGGGCTTAAGTGTACATATACATGACAAGAGGATTTTGAAACCAAACCAAGCAAAGCAAAGCAAACTTTGTTAAATACTATTCCAAAGCCAGATCATAGCATTGTACATATAAATAAAACAATAAAAACATATATTAAGCAATAAAAACAGTACGCAACAATCAATAATAGGCAGTAGGAATTTTAAGCATCTGGAAATGCCAGGTTAAATAAATAAGTCTTTAAGGCAGATTTGAAAGCCTCAGTGGTCAGGCACAACCAGAGAAGTGAATCACATGAAAGCAGTAACATTGGACTCCTCCTCACCTCCCTGTACTGTTTTGGCCAAATCCAAGTCTGTGCACCAAATTGTTAGCATATTTGAGTACATTTCTTTGAGAATTTAAACATTCTTATACAGTTTCAGTCAAAATTTCAATAAATTGCAAGAGATTGTCAAAAAGTGCAAATTTTGTGCGGAGAATGGTGACAATTGCAGAAATTGCAGAGAAATTGCAGGTGCAATTTTTCAGTGCCCCTGATCATGACCCTCTGCGAGCTAATCTCCCTCTGTAATCCATTTAGGAATTTCCCTAACAGAGTACCTGGGGTGATCACAGATCCACTGTGATGACGCTTTCTACCTCTAAAACTGCATCGCCGAGGGAAAGGGTAGGTGAGGGTGTCCTACTCTGTGGGCCCCCCCCCCCAGCGTCATCAGGAAGGTTGTCCTCACCGAGTGGAAGTGCGTGGGCTCTGGAGAGTCAGTGGACTCCTCGGAGAGAGGTAGCAGGGGAAGAAGCGCGTGGTCCGTGCAGAGAGAAGGGTCACAGTTAATCTGTTTTGGCCGCACTGCAGCATTCTGAAGAGCTGTATGTTCCTGGACTGCCACTCCATTCTTTTGTGCTGCTAATACGGACCCTCCGCTTCTCCTACCTGTTCTTTGTTTTGTCCTTGCCGCCGAACCTCATGGCTCCTCATTGGTCCCTGCCTGCAGTGATGCTCTCCCTGGCTCCCTAAATAGGAGCTCTACGAATTACACGGAGACTGTATGGCGAGGTAAGGGAGGCCGAGGGTGTCTACTCTGTGGGCCCCCAGCGCCATCAGGAAGGGTCGCCACCGCCGAGTGAGGTGCTGGGCCACGGAGAGCTCCGGCGGCCTCCTCGGCAGAAGTCAGTGGGGAAGAAGTGCGGTCCGTGCAGGAGAGAAGGTCACAGTCAATCTGTTTTGCCGGCCGCACCGCAGCATTCTGAAGAGCTGCATGTTCCTGGACTGCCACCTCCATTCTTTTGTGCTGCTAATACCGGGACTCCCTCCATTTCTCCTACCTGTTCTTTGTTTTGTCCTTGCCGCCGAAACTCATGGCTCCTCATTGGTCCCTGCCTGCAGTGACGCTCTCCCCTGGCTCCCTAAATAGGAGCTCTGCGATTTACACCGGAGACTGCATTGCCGAGGGAAAGGGTAGGCGAGGGTGTCCCACTCAGGCCCCCAGCGCCATCAGAAAGGTCACCCCGCCGAGTGGAGGTGCCTGGCTACGGAGAGCCCGGCGGCCTCCTCGGCGAGAAGTCAGCGGGGGAAGAAGCACGTGGTCCGTGCAGGAGAGAAGGGTCACAGTCAATCTGTTTTGCCGGCCGCACCGCAGCGTTCTGAAGAGCTGCATGTTCCTGGACTGCCACCTCCATTCTTTTGTGCTGCTAATACCGGGACTCCCTCCGTTTCTCCTACCTGTTCTTTGTTTTGTCCTTGCCGCCGAAACTCGCGGCTCCTCATTGGTCCCTACCTGCAGTGACGCTCTCCCCTGGCTCCCTAAATAGGAGCTCACGAATTACACAGGAGACTGCATCGCCAGGAAAGGGTAGGTGAGGTATCCCACTGTGGGCCCTCCAGCGCCATCAGGAAGAGTCAGCCACCGCCGAAGTGGAGTGCTCGTACATTGGAGAGCCCGGTGTCCTCCCGCGAGAAGTCAGCGGGGGAAGAAGCGCGTGGTCCATGCAGGAGAGAAGGGTCACAGTCAATCTGTTTTTTATGGCCCACCCACCCTGCCTTTGGTGAGGGGAAGCTTTTATGCGTGCCTCTGACCTCGCCTACTATTTCATTCTATCCTATCAACTGTAAGGGGAGGTATTTCCCCGTGTTAAGAAGGGTGTTACTCCTGTCCTAATCTCCCTCACTTGAATCTGGAAGGGGCATGGCATGTGCCTCAGGGGCGTTCCTCTCCTCCTAACTAGGCCTGCTATAATGGCCAATAACCCTCCCGCCACCTGGAGTGTGAGTAAGGGGCTAAGAATAGCTCACCTGAATATCAGGAGCTGCTACCCAGTCGTGACGAACTGAGAGCATGGGTTGACCTATACAAACCCGATGTTCTAGGGATTACTGAGACCTGGCTTAAATCCTCTATCCTTGACTCCACCTGTTCCTTAACAGGTTACGAGTTTATCCGCCTTGACAGGCCAGGGGTTGGGGGGGGGCATCCTGATCTACTATAGAGTCCACCTGAAAATCTCCTGGTGACGCATGGTACCGCTGCTCACCCTCCCTGTGAGATCCTGCAGGGCTTCTGCTGCTAGGGATACAAAGAAGCTGCATTTGGTATGTGCCTATATCCTCCCAGAGGAGGCCTAGAAGGCTTACCTATCTCCTAGACACAGTCAGGTCCAGTATAGGAGACAACAAACTTATTATTATGGTGACACCAACCTTAATTGGGAGAGTGGCAATATTAAGAAATGTGAACTTTCTTGCCACCCTATCCTCACCAACTTATTAAGGACCCGACCAGGCAGTCCGCTAGTGGTTCCTCGAGTACCCTGTTGATTGGATTCTTACCAACCGCTTGAGAGAATATCTTCTCAGGTACCCTATCGACTCTATCTCTGATCACTCCCAGTGTTTGGAAAATTCCTCCTCTAAAATCCCTCACAAAATTATTCGAGTTAGAAACTATTCCAGGTTTGACCCAGAGAGGTTCATGGATGAATTAAGATCTACCGACTGACCAGGGTATTGGAGGCCACTGACACCACAGTAGCAACCTCCTGCTTTATTGATACCTTTGGTGACATCCAGGACAGGCACGACTCCATGATCACCCGGAGGGTGAGGGAGCGCCACCTACTGGCTGAATGGAAATTGCAGCCAAGATGCGAAGAGACCAATGCTGGGCTCAGGCCAGGGGATCCAGTGATCTCTCTAAACTCCAGAGATATCGGCATCTCAGTAATCAGTGTAAGAAGGCTATTAGGGTAGCAAAATGGCGACTTCTGTAAGTCTGCACTACTCAGCTCTGCCAGTGACCCCAGGAGGTTCTGGAGGAACATTAAATCCTTAGTTAGTGGATCCTCCAGCACGGGTGTCATGGATATGGTCCTAAATGGCGTCTCTTGCAATAATCCCCAACCATAGCTGACCCTTAACTCTACCGGACCTTCTCGCCCTCACTTCCCCGACTCTTGACGAACGGGGAGCCGCCTACCATCCCGTCCCTGTCGAGTCAGGCGGATCAACATCGAGAGTGTTTAATCTCAGGCAGTATCAGTTCTCCAAGTCCAGAAACTTCTGCTGCCCTGGCCCAGTATTCCAGCCCTGGTCTCGATTTCCTGAACCGCGACTTCTCAAACTAGGAGTGCCCATCATTGCCTCTCCGGTTGCCCACATCTTTAATCTATCCCTTAGCTCAGGGACTATTCTGCCATATGGAAGGAAGCAAGGATAGTTCCAGTTCTGAAGCAGGGCAATCCTAAGCTTCCTGACAACTACCGCCCTATTGCAATCCTCCCATCCCTTTGCAAACTTCTTGAAAAGGTGGTGGCGAAACACTCGGAGTATCTGTACTCCCATGAACTGCTTACCAGAGCACAGCATGGCTTTCTAAGGTCACAGTACCACTTGCTCTGATCACTGTAACCTCCAGCATAAGATCTGCCATGGACCAAGGTAAACTGTCTGGTGCTATATTTATAGACCTATCAAAAGCGTTTGACCTTGTTAATCATGACCTTCTTGGAGAGCAACTAAGGGCCGTTGGTCTCTCCTCCCATGCCCTGAACTGGTTCATGGATTATCTGAAGGGTAGGCAGCAGCGTACCTGCTTCAACAAGGTCCTCTCGGAGCCCAGGGCGATGACTTTGGGAGTCCCCCAGGGATCAGTACTGGGCCCCCTCCTTTTCTCGCTCTTTATCAATCAACTGCCACTAGTGACCTCTCACTGCCAAGCCACTTTATACGCAGATGATCTGGTACTAGTGGCCCATTCCCCAATGTCGCTGCACCAAATCAGAGCTAACTGATGATTTCAGAAGACTCCTGGCCTGGGTTACTCACTCATAGGCTGGTGTTGAACACCAATAAAATGCAGGCTATGCTTTTGGCTCCGCAGCCAAGATAAAAGCCTCATCATCCTCGCCTCCACATAACCTGTGATGGGGATCCTCACCATCGTGAACTCCATCAAATATCTAGGAGTTACTCTCGACCCCAACTTGACATGGGAGTCATATCCTCAATATCTGTAGAAGTACACACTGTAGTTGGTGAGGCCTAGGGCCAAATACAACCTGACCCCAGGGCGAGAATCGCTTACATAGAGGTGTGCTTCTTCCTCCTCAGCTACAGACTCCACCTATTTGCCCGTCCTCTCAAACTCACCTTGCCCGGTGGAACACGGCATATAACAATATATGTCGGTTTGCACTTGCCGTCCCTAAACTCACCCATCGTGTGATCTCTATGATAGACTCCGCTGGTTGCCCCAGCTGAATACCTGGACTTTGGGGTTGACATGCCTTCAAGAAGGTGCTCGCTACTGGCTCCCCTCAGGCCTCAGCGATCTCCTCCCAAATATGGATGCTGTGCCCTGCTAAGTTTAGGTCACAGTCTGCTGGACTGCTCAAACTTCCTCCCACTGGACTTTCATGGGGGGTCAGACTTTGCTGCCTATGTGCCTAGACTCTGAACTCCTTACCCGATCATGTCCGCATGGCCCCTCCCATGGGACATTTCGCCCACCCTGTGGTCGACTAAAATTATCATCAGTGTGTAACTGTTTCAAGCCTCCTGAGGGTAATGTTTTCTTGAGGAATCTCAGTTGGCACCAATGTCACTCTACGCAATTGCTGTTATATGATGTAAATACTGCCTGTGTATATGTTTTACCACAATTTGTTAGTACCTCCTGTAATAAGCTGTATCTCCTAAGTTGCCTTGTATGTATCTTGTATGTTCTGTACTCTCCCGGGTCATTCCTGAAAATAGGCATACTACTTGTCTAGTGTACCTACTCGGTAAACAAAAGCTAAATAAATAAACAAATAAATAAAACGTCATGCTTTACATCAGTATCTAGTCAACTGCATTTATTGTTGTCAGTTAGTTAGGTTACATATGCCTGTAGTCAGTATAAGACATTTCCTCAATGGAAACCAATGCAATCTCTGACAAAATTGTTTGAAATGTGTATAATTCCATGACTCTCTGATATCCTTGGCAAAATGTTTTTTTAAAATATTTTTAAGTGCACCTTAACTACACTTTATTTCCCTTGGTGTTGTCACTTTATTGTAAACATAATATTTGTGATGGATTTTTGTATTGTTTTGCACTGTATCCACACTAATATCTCCCCTAGTGGTGTCCTCTAGTACCATTAATATGGAGCTCCGTTAATTTAAAAGGCATCATAGCCTAATGAATTGTTAAATAGTGCACCCATATGGAAACACTTTACTCAAATTACAAAGGTACAAAAAGAGGACTATAGCAATCAAGACCCCACTCTCTGATGAAGTTGCCCACCTAGTTGTACGCCACATTTTGTGCTGGTGATTTGAATAAAAAACCTATATATATATATATATATATATATATATATATATATATTATATATATGTAATATATATATATTGCAGTCTACCTGGAATGTTTTGATCTAGCAGCACATTTACCTTAAGTGTCCAGCAATTCCCAGACTTATTAGCAGGTATTGGGAGTTAGCAGCTCCCGCCTGGCACCAGATTTCAATCCGCCTGACCACACTATCATTTGGACCAGCTTTGAGTTACTTTTCAGTGTGGCTACGTATGACAGCTTCAGCACTGCTATTACTGAAATAGTCTTGGTGAGCGGCATGAGGCTTTTCAAGGTGCGCAGCATAATACAGCAAGTTGGTTTTATGGTACCCACAGGTGCAAGAGCTTGAGCTCTCAAGCTCAATCAACCAAAAATGCAACATCTCTCATAATTAAAACTGACACAGAAACTCCAACCTGCTTAAATGCCATAGAGGAGCTTTCAGCAACAAAAGCGCAAGTCAGAGTCAGAATCACTAACTGTGAAACAGGTTCTAATAACAATACTGACAACACTGATTTAAAACAACTGTTTCTGAGTCTGAATGTAGAGAGACTTTGCTTCCATGAGCTCAACTTGATTTACGGTATAATTACTCTGGAAACATATTTAGGAAGAAATGACTCACCCAGGGGTCTAAAAGTGAATAAGATCCCATCCTGTGATTTAGAAATTTTTTAAAGAAAGGATCAGTGGTTACCAGCAGCAGAACTCTGTACAAACACCTTCATAGGATTAATAATAGCAGAAGACACTGATAAATATACTGAAACCAAGGAAGAGATCGATGCCATAAAACAGGAACTTTGCAAACATCCAGAATGACCAGTCTAGTCTAGTCCTCCTTGCCCGGTCAACAAAAAAACTAAATAAAATAAATAACAACTTATTCAAACACCTTGATCAACATCTGAAAACTAAGATTGAAAAACATGAATCAGAATTACCTAATCTATAAACAAAAAAAAGCTGGAAGGAGATAATAAGGACTTTATACTGGGTAGCACTGCAAGTTGGCAGAATAAATCAAGAACAGCCAGTAGAGGGAGATCTCACTCAACACTTGGAACTAAAAAAGTGACTATTCAAGAACGCGATCACAGTGAACCAGAAGATACCACATTTGATTCATAGGATGGCACATCCAAACCAGATGTTTTTTTTTTTCAGACAAGGAGTCATTGGAAAGTGCCAAATACAAGGGGAAGCAGAAGTTGTCTGAGAAAGAAAAAAGAGAAAAATGCACAGGGGCAGGAAAGGCAGAAAAAAAAAGAAATCTCAGGAGCACTGGGAAGAACAAAAAGTGGCCATAAACCTTTCAGAGGTAGTGTTAACCCTTGCATAGATTACAACACTTAGCAGATGACTTAATTTCATATCACACACTGAACTGGACAAGTTCTCTATTCAGGTTGATTTAATTTTTTTCTAGAAAAATTTGCATGCGTGAATTCTTTGCTAAGAAAAAAACAACTTGCTACTTTATGGGGTTGTTGGAGGTCTCCCTGTAAGGGAAAGTAGTACAACATTCAGCAGTGCTTAGGGTAGACAATGTCATAATGACTTAGTGTTATTACTTGCAGGGCTAGAAGACTCATCAGCTCCCCCCCCCATCCCCGAGGCTAAGGGCTGATGACACAGAAAGTAATGGGCTCAATTCTCAAAGCTCCCAGCATGGCGCAAGTGGCTTACACCACAAAGAATGGTGCAAAGTGCCTCAGCACCAAATGATGCATCGGGAGTGAAGTGATTCACAAATGCAGCCTGCACCAACCGCAGGCTGCGTGTGCCAAAGGGGGCTTGCGCTGTCCATGCACCACAAAATAAATAGGCTGCAGCATGGTGCTAGAGGGCATGCAGACAAATATCTAAGTACAGTACCATTAGACCAGCCAGGGCTAGTCTAAGAGTACTTAGAAATGTGCCCTCTGGGAGTGCTGAACAATTTGCGGCAATGTGGCATGGTTTCCCCCTCCCCAGCCCCGATTCCCCTGTTATTAAAATAGGTCCCCAGTGGTTTAGCAGACCCCCACACCCAATTCCCATACCGATAACAGATTGGTACCCTGGTGGTCTAGTGGCCCCCCACCCGATCCCATTATCAGCATAGTATTTTTCCCTGGTGGTCTAGTGGACCCACTGCCTGATCCCCGTATCAGTACACTATTGGTTCCCTGGTGGTCTAGTGGACCCCCACCCCCTTTCCCAACAGGAAGTGTCCCACCTCCCCACTCCCCCTGGTCCCATTCACAAGTCAGCGACTGCCACAGCCCTCCACTCCCCACTGGGGCTAGCCGGCAAGTGAACTGCAAGGAGTGTGTACTGTATACAGTACACACTTCTTACAGTTCATTCAACAACCAGCACAGTGAGGAAAGAAAGGCTGTCCCAAGTCACTGGCTTGTGAATGAGACAGGGGAGCGGGGTAGTGGGGCACTGCCTTCTGGGTTTGGAGGCTGGGTGTCCACTGCACTAAAGTAACCAACAAAATCAGCATTACTCCAGACTTGTGAGCTAAAAATGGCTTTATTACAAAAAGAGTTTTAGAAAAGGCAAAATACCTGCAACATACCAACTAGTGGCAGCAAACAAAAACAGTACCCCAGTGGTTATATAGTGGTGGTAGTAGTATATATATGTGTACATAAATACATTCCTTTGTGAAGTATTAATTTTTTTGTGTATATACTATCTCTTTAAGAGACCACTATTTGAATTGGTCTCATTGTGTTAATGGACCATCCCCCTGATGACGCACTAGCTGCGAAACCAGTCGGAGTTTTTGTTGCTGCCACTAGATGGTATGTTGCATATTACTAAAACTCTTCTATAATCAAGCAATCCTGCTTTTGTTGTTTGTTATCCGATGCACACTCCTTAACAGTTAAAGCTGTCTTATTGTATTTTGTCCACTACACCACCAGAAACGATAGCCGCATCGACACGGGATTGGGCAGGGGTCTACTAGACCACCAAGGAAAAATATTATTCTGATAATGGGATGGGGAGCTACACCACCAGGGTAGCAATATGTTACAGATACGGGATCGGATGGGGGATCCACTAGACCACCAGGGTAAAAATCTTCTACTGATACTGGGTGCAGGTGGGGGTGTCCACGAGACCACCAGGGAATGGTTAATATAATAATTTGGGGATCAGGGTTTGGGGGGTCTTCTAGATCACCAGGATATGGTTATTGCAATATTATGGGGATCGAAGCTGGGGGGGGTCCACTAGACCACCAGGGACATCCTAGAGCAGCGCACAGCCCCCCCTTGGCTTGTAACAAACCCTCCGGATGCGACGTCTGTGTCACGCACGGCCACAGTTGCCACAAGCCATGGGACTTTGCCACCAGGACCCTGCCTGATAGAGATTCGGGTGCACGTTCCCTGGTGTACCGGGCTTTGATGCAAGCTGCCTTTTGCTGCAGCTTGTGTCAATCTATGGGCCCTTTCAGAATTGAGCCCTATAAGTCTAATGGTGAGGTGAACCGTTAGAACAGGACTTTTTAAACAATATACCAGCCTTAGAAGCACTAATCACAGGGAATTTGACTGATGTTACTAGCCAAATAGTGACTTATAATAGGGTCTATGACACCTCAGGTATGAACCTTCAGAGCATCAGAACGTCTTTATTTAGATCTAAGTCAGACTTCTGCCCTGTCACAAATAACCCCTTGATAAAAATATTTGAAAGTGTGGTCATAAAAGAAACAAATGATCTGCTAAACAGTTTGCCACTCTTTGTCTGCCGTAATATAACACGTGATGAAGCAACAGCACTTCAAGAGTTAATCAAAATGAAAAACATTATTACATCAGCAGACAAGGGTGGCAACATAATGTTACTAAATGAAAGTGACAATTTGAGATGTGTCCATAACCTGTTGGATAATGAGCACAATTACAGGAAGCTACATGGTAAACCCACAGAAATTTTCAAAAAGAAACTTCTTGATTTTCTTGAATGGGGCAGGGCTAACAAGTTTATTTCAGATGACGAATTCAAATTTCTCTGGGTGAATGCATCCATTATTCCAACATTTTATACCCTGCCTAAAATTCACAAGGGTTTTGAAAGGCCTTCAGGATTTCCGATCACGTCAGGTATGGGATCCCTGACAGATAATTTCTGTGAATTTTTAGATTTTTTTCCCCTGAAGGAATGTGTGTGTTCAGCTTGGGATCCCATCTTAGGGACACAATGGATGTTCTGGATAAATTTAAGGATTTCAATTGGAATCCTGGGTACTTGTGGCTCAGCATAGATTTCAAGTCACTACACAATAGAATAAATCATGAAAAATGTATTCGGGCCTATGTGCACTTCTTGAAAGATCACCCCCAGAGTGACGCTGTACCCACTGAAATTATTATTGAGGCCCTCAGATTTTTTCTAACTCATAATTATTTTGAGTTCAATAGTACTTTCTATTTACAACTAAGTGGTACAGCCATGGGGCAGCAATGGCACCCTCTTTTGCCAACCACTTCCTCGAACTCTGGGAAGAATCCCTCATCTATTTGAGAATTGAAAATCCATTTCTGTGGCACATTAACAAATGGCACAGTTGTACTGATGACGTTATAGTTTGGGAGGTTTCCAAGGAAGAGGCTGGCAGGTTTCTAAAATCTGAGAGTCATAGGAACTATGAACAAACATAGGGTGCACCCCTGTCTGAATTCTATCCGGCTTTCCTTAGACCGACTTCTGGGTTTAGAATATTTCTTCACTCCAGAGGTCTGTCTGGTTGTCCTTTACCCAGAGGAGCTTTTTGGACCATGTTGTTTTATATATGTCCCTGATTTATATAATGGCAAAGTTAATTATTTGTCAGCACTAGTTGGATGATACCATCCCACCCTTTAGGGAGTGGCACCAGGAGATACTGTTAGCCCTCAAGATAGAGAAACAGATTACATGTAGGCAAGGTCGGACTCTCTCTTTTCACTCTCATTGGGATCCGCTTTATGCCCTGGTATTCATCTTGGGTGGTTCACATGATCCCCAACCTGCTTCTTCCTCATTAGGTAATGCCTGCTCATTTCCATTTGGGTACCATGTAAACAGATAACTGTTGTGTATATTAATAGGTCATTGTTTAGGGGTAATGTTTCAGGTGCGTTGGGGTTGTCATTTTGGGGGAAGGGTTGTTGGATTATTTCTGGTTTTCTTTTCTTTCCCATTCTATCTACTGCTGTGTTTCTGGGCTTGTGTATTTTGTTGTTGTACTGTTGAAAATCAATAAAGTTTAGTAAACTGCAAAAAAAAAGGAACTATCAACAAACATGATCTTCATTTTCTAGATGTCAGTCTCTAAGTGGATAGAGTCTTCAAGGTCCAGACTAAGGGGTATCGTAAGCCCACTGCTATCAATAGCCTCCTGAGGGCCAAAAGTTCACACTAGCGAAGGCTGAAACTCAATACTGTATGGGCAATTTTTGCGTATTCACAGGAACTGCTCATAGAAACATAGAAACATAGATTTTGATGGCAGATAAGGACCGCTTGGCCCACCCAGTCTGCCCATTTCCCTACCTAATGGATAAGCTGCAGATTCTAGTTAACCAGCAGCCTACTTCTTCCTACCCCCACCCCCTAGAATTGCCATATGACTGTCCCATGCATGCTTGAATTCCACCACTGTGTTTGACTCCACAGCCTCCTCCGGAAGGCCGTTCCATACTTCCACAACCCTCTCTGTGAAAAAATACTTCCTTAAATTACCTCTGAGCTGTCCCTCTTCTATCTTCAAATTGTGCCCTTGTTCTTGCACACCTCTTTTTGAAAGATGCTACCCTCTTGGACTTTGTTGATTCCCTTGAGATACTTGAAGTTTCTATCATGTCCCCCTCCTCCTTCTTTCTTGAAGCTACAATATTCAGCTCCTTAAGCTCTCTTCATATGTCTTCCGTGCAGACCTGCACCATTTTAGCTGTCTCCTCTGACAGCCTCCATCCTGTCTATGTCTTTGCGGAGATTGGGTCTCCAGAACTGCACGCAGTACTCCAGATGGGGTCTCACCAGCTGTCTGTACAGAGGGATAATAACTTCCTGTTTTCTACTGGTGATGCCTCTCCCTATGCATCCCAGTATCCCCCCAGCCCTCCTTGCTGCCCTCTCACATTGCTTGCCCACCTTTAGGTCATCTGATATGACTACCCCCAGGTCCCTTTCCATTTTTGTTGTTGTTAGTATCTCACCCACATTCTGTACTCTTCCCCTGGGTTTTTGTTTCCCAGGTGCATTACCTTGCACTTCTTAGCATTGAATCTAAGCTGCCATACATTTGACCATTCCTCTAACCTTGCCAAGTCCCTTCTCATCCTTTCCACCCCACTTTGTGCATCAACTCTGTTGCAGATCTTTGTGTCATCTGAAAAGAGACATACTTTTCCTTCCAGTCCCTCTGCAATGTCGCTTATAAAGACATTGAAGAGGACCGGTCCCAATACTGAACCCTGCGGTATTCCACTAGTAACCCCCCTTTCTTCAAAGTGGACTCCATTTACTATTACTCTCTGTGTCCTATTCTCCAGCCAATTCTTTACCCAGGCTGTCATCTTGGGACCCACTCCCAGGCTGGCTAACTGTATATTAATCTTTTGGGACTGTGTCAAATGCCTTGCTAAAGTCTAGGTAGGCCATGTCCACAGCCCCTCCCTGATCTACTACTTTGGTCACCCAGTGAAAGAAATCTATCAGATTTGTCTGGCATGACCTTCCCGCTGTGAATCCATGCTGCCTTGGGTCCTGAGCCCCTCTGGCCTCTAGATACTCAACAATTCTTTCCTTCAGAAGTGATTCCATCATTTTCCCTACCACTGAGGTTAAACTAACAGGTCTGTAGTTTTCTGCTTCTGCCTTGCTCCCACTTTTGTGAAGGGGAATCACATCTGCCCTTATCCAGTCCTCGGGTACCACCCCATCCTCCCATGATTTGTTAAAGAGGGTAGTCAGTGGTGTCACTAGTTCTACCCTTAGTTCTTTTAGACTTCTGGGATGAATCCCATCAGGTCCCATTGCTTTGTCCACCTTCAGTTTTAAGAGTTCTTTCAGAACCCTTTCTTCTGTAAATGGGCTGGTATCAACTTCTGTATCCAGAGTGTTTCTACTGTTTGTTTTAGAACTTTCCACTTCCTTTGTAAATACCAAGCAAAATATTTGTTTAGTATCTCTGCCTTTCACAGTCACCCTCTGCCCACCCTCCTCCTCTTTATTAAGCCTCACTAGACCTCTCTTGGTCTTCCTTCACTCCCTAATGTACCTATAAAAGGTTTTATCCCCCTTCTTAACTGAGTTGGCTATCTTTTCCTCGGTTTGGGCCTTTGCTGTTCTGCCTTCCCAGCTTCCTTTTGCTTTAACTGATACAGTTCCCTGTCCTGCTCCTTCTGTGATTCCTTGTACTTCCTGAATGCTTTCTTTTTCTCTTGAACCTTCACTGCCACTTCCTTTGAGAACCATAGTGGTTTCTTACATAATTTTGTTTTGTTAATTTGCTTCACACAAAGGCTTGTTACCTCTGCAATGGCAGTTTTTATTATTCCCCATTGTTCTTCCACCCCTCCTTCCTGCCCATTTGCTAGTGCATTCCTTAGGCACTCACCCATTTTGGCAAAGCCAGCCCTCCTAAAGTCCAGTACTTTTGCCTTTGTATGCTGACTCTATTGCTGTGTTTATTGTGAACCATACTGTTCGATGGTCGCTAGTTTCCAGATGGCTACCCACTTCTACATCTGTGATCCTCTTCATCTCCATTTGAGAGAACCAGGTCTAAGATTGCTCCCTCGAGTGGGCTCCAATACTAGTTGTCAAGGTATGCCCCCTTGTAGGGCATTTGAATAACCCACTCTTGAAGTGGCTGCAACTGCACTCCAGTTAACATCTGGCATATTCAGATCACCCATCAGCAATATCTCCCTTTTCTGCCATTCTAAGTATTCTTTCTATCATTTCCTTGTCCATTTCCTCCCTGGAGAAGGGGTTCGTATACAACCCTGTGCGGATTGTGGTGCCATTGCCAGTCTCCAAATTTACCCAGTGCTTCTTCTCCTCCCTGTTTTCCATTTTGTTCTGTTGCTTTGATTCCTTCCCTTATGTAAAGAGCTGCTCCTCCTCCCTTTTACCCTCCCTGTCCCTCCTGTAGATAGTGTATCCTGGTGTGTTTATGTCCCAGTCATGGTTTTGTGTGTACCATGTTTCTGTGACTGCCACGATATCCAGATGTTCCTCCTCCATCAAGGCCATTAATTCAGGGAGCTTGTTACTCAGACTATGGGCATTGGTACTCATTGCTCTCCATTTTATGATGGCTCTACCTTCTTTTGCAGCATCCCCCACTGACCTGTCTACCTCGGTCTTTTTCTCATTTAGTACCCTGTTTTATAGGGAGAGGCTGGGATTTTCCTGCTGCTTATCAGTGCCTCCCCCCTTGACTAGTTTAAAAGCTTGCCAATGAAGCATTTAAACCGATTGCTCAAAAGACTTGTTCCCTTCCTGGACAGATGCAGACTATCCTGCCAGTATAGGCTGGTATCCCTCCAGGTGGAACCCCAGTTCTCAATGAAGCCAAACCCCTGTGCTCCACACCATTTTTTCAACCATTCATTAAACTGCATGGTGCAAAGTACCCTCGCCTCACTCATGTCATTAACAGGCAGCACCTCAGAGAAGGATATTGTGTGTGCTACTTGTCTTAGGCCCCTCCCCAATTCTACAAAGTCCTTCTGCACTGCTCTAATCTCATGATTAGCCAAGTCATTTGTCCCTAGGTGGACAATGACGCCCAGCTCAGACTCCCATGCAGCTGTTCTCATGATCCTGAGGATGCGCTCTGTCTCTCCAAGCCATGGCACCAGGCAGGCACCTTACTTCAGTTTTCCCTGCACCCCCAGTTCTATCCCCCTAATAATTGAGTCCCCCACCAGGAGCTGCTTCCTTTCCTTGTGGTGTCCTCTGCCTCCTTCCTGTGGGCCTCCCTTGTGACAGTTGTCCTCAGCCTCCTTAGTCTCCTCTGCAGGTGCATCCATAGGGGAGCTATGCTCCCCCAGAATGGTGTATGGATTGTGGTGTGGAACAACTGACTGGATGTGCCTCTGTTCAACCATCCTCACCCTCCCTGAGCCCACTGTGGTCCAACTACTGTGCTTTCTTCGCAACCTCTGAGGTAGTGGTGGTGGCTCTGGTGCTCCCTGGATGGGGGAGGTTCCCTTCCTACCATCCAGTGTGGCCAGGGGGAAGGTCTCCTTACTACTGTTCAGTGTGGCCTGAAGACGGGCAACTTCCTCCCTCAGGGCAGAGAGTTGTCTGCAAATAGGGCAGCATCTCAGCCTCCAGAAAGACTCCCGGAAGACTGCTGCCCCACAGCCATTACATTGCACTACTCCCCACATTTTTGTGTGTGTGTGTGTGTGTGTGAGATTGGTTTGTAATATAGAAATATATATATATATTATACAATGTGTATGCTTATATTGTCAGTGCAGTGTGCTAGAGAGGATATGACAGTGATATGCACCTTGCACTCTTGAGAAAATGAAGTCAGAACCCCAGGTATAAAGGAACTATTTCCAGGGGTGGGTGGGGTGAGGGGTGGGAAGGAGTTGGGCCTAAACTGTGGCCTCACAAAACAATCAGCTAAAAGCTCTGACCCACTGCTGCGATGAGTGCATTCCTGTCAGCAAGGTGCCCTACACAACAATTTGACAGAGAAAATACCCTGCTAATAAAACAGAGAAAAATCCACACATCCAAGTCAGACACAGGTAAACCTCCCCAGCCCCAAAACAGGCCTGGTGGTTTGTGCTCTGAAAGCTGTCAGCCCCAAAATAAGTCAGCTGTGCTTTAAACTCTTCCTGCACTGAAAATGTTAAGAATTGTAGCAAACAAACGTAAACCTAGATCCACCTCCCTCTGTTGCTTGAAAGACTGTCTTTTCCTGTTTCACACTGCAGGTTTTTCTATGACAACTCCTTAACCACAGTAACTTATTTAAAAATAGTTTATCACAAACTCTTACGCACCAGTAAATTATTTAAAAATAGTTTCTGTCCCAAAATCCTAGTAGTCAATCCAGCTACCCCCAAGGGACAACCAAAATGCAGTATTCAAACACTTATGAAGTTACTTCCAAGATAAGCAGAGTTTGCAAGCTTCTTTTTCAACTCCTCAGCCACCTGTAATTTATTTAAAAATAGTTTAACTGACAGAAAATCCTAGTAGACAATCTAGCTACCTCCAAGGATCTACCCAAATGCAGTATTTAAATCCTTCTGAAGTTACTAACAAGATAAACAGAGTTTGCAAGCCCCTTCTTGGTTAAACACTAAATAAATATGTGAATAAAAAGCAATTACCAAGGGTAGTTGGTTTCACCTCCCACAGAATTAAGCAAAAGTGCATGTTTGTTGCAGATATCAAGTGTGATATAGAATTTCTCACACAGCTCGCAGTTGAATAAAGAAGTAGTGTCCTTCCAGGTCCAGAAAATGTGCTTTGTGTCTTTAAAAATTGCAGCCTCCATTAATTTATAGTAATCTAATCTAGTCTGGATATCTCCACCCAGGGCAATTTGTTGACAATGGTTATGATGCAGCCCTTCCTGTTCCAATACAACACTGTTTGGTCTGAAAACAATGTCCTGCCCCTAAGGCTGTCTGTGTTTCAATTCACACTGCAGGTTTTGCTATGACAACTCCTTAACCACAGTAACTTTTTTAAAAATAATTTAACTATCACAAACTCCTACGCACCAGTAAATTATTTAAAAATAGTTTCTGTCCCAAAATCCTAGTAGTCAATCCAGCTACCCCCAAGGGACAACTAAAATGCAGTATTCGAACACTTATAAAGTTACTTCCAAGATAAGCAGAGTTTGCAAGCTTCTTTTTCAACTCCTCAGCCACCTGTAATTTATTTAAAAATAGTTTAACTGTCAGAAAATCCTAGCAGACAATCTAGCTACCTCCAAGGATCTACCCAAATGCAGTATTTAAATCCTTCTGAAGTTACTAACAAGATAAACAGAGTTTGCAAGCCCCTTCTTGGTTAAACACTAAATAAATATGTGAATAAAAAGCAATTACCAAGGGTAGTTAGTTTCACCTCTCGCAGAATTAAGCAAAAGTGCACGTTTGTTGCAGATACCTGTATTAAATGCAATATAGAATTTCTCACACAGCTCGCAGTTGAATAAAGAAGTAGTGTCCTTCCAGGTCCAGAAAATGTGCTCCAGAGACAAGGATCTTGAACTACAGTCCAAAGAACTCTATCAGAGATTCTTGAATGGGTGTACAAAAGTCATATACTGGATGAGGCACTGCTGAGAACCAAAAATCAGGAGAGGGAAGTACTCCTTTATCCTAAATCCAAAATTAAAAAGAATATATAACATATCTGCTTTGTGACTAAATTCAACAAAATCTCTGTGCAAATTGGAGGCATTACTGTATTAAAAACTACTAGCAGATTCTGCTGAATGACCCCAGTTTAGCCCCTAAACTTGGTAATGGGCTGAGTTACATTCTCACAGGCAGTAAATTTAACAGCTAGGCTGGTACACAGATGCTTTACTACCACTGTAGCCCCCTCACCCCCACCCCCAGGAATTGGTTGACACCAGCACTATAAGGTATGCGTAAAAGTGGCCATCACAATGTGTATGTCTACTGTTTCCAGTGGAACACATTCCATCTGGTGGGTACAACAGGGATGATGAAATTACAACATTCTTTAACTGTAGCAATGAATTAGTAATATTTTGTTCCTGCCCACTACTGTACTACATGCACAGTTAGACCTTTAAAACAATGTATGCAGGAATACATTCACAGTAAACATTCAGGATTAGCAGACAAACACTTTGGTAGACATTACATGGAAAAACACAACTGCAACCTATGTGGTACAAATTTTATGGCATTGGAACATGTATATAACCCAAGGGGTGATGACAGACTTACAAAACTCCTACAAAGAGAGAGTTTTTTGATTTTTTTCATTAGGTTCTATGTATCCCAAAGAACTACATAGTGACTAGGATCTGAAACCTTTCATCTAAAACTTGACACAGAATTTTCATTGTATTTCACTACATTCATTAGTGGTCCTTGTAACACAAGATCCACAAAAATAAATGATTTGACACCTTTTATTGGACCAAAAGAGTTGCTAAAAAAGAAAACAGGTGTGTTGAGCTTTCTGACTACACAGAGTCCTTCAATAGAAAATCAATTACTAATACACCTCCAAATTCAAAGCACTTTTTCTTTTTTTTTTTTAACAGCTCTGTTGGTCCAATAAAATGTATCAAATCATTTATTTTTCTGGATCTAAAACTTGAGACATTTATCAGATGCGAAAACTCTAATGACTAAGTGGTTATGTTTTTTTTTCTTTTTTTTATAATCCCAAAAATGAATTTCTGTGATCACTGAGATTAACCTTTCTGTTTTCTTTCTCTCTCTCCTTTCAGAAACCTTTACACACATCATTACCTTGGGTCAGCTGATCTCCCTCTGTAAATCACTTAGGAATTTCTCCTATAGAGTACCTGGGGTGATTGCAGATCCACCATGATGCTGCTCTCTACCTCTAAAACGTCATGCTCTACATCAGTATCTATTCAACTACATTTTTTGTTGTCAGCTATTTAGTTTACATAGGCCTGTAGTAAGTTAAGACCTAACCTCATTGTAAACCGATGCAATCTCTGACAAAATTGTTTGAAAGGTGTATAATTCCATGACTCTGATATCCTTGCTGAAATGTTTTTTTAAATATGTTAAAGTGTACTTTAACTATACTATATTTCCCTTGGTGATGTCACTTTATTGTAAATGTAATATTTATGATGGATTTTTGTATTGTTTTGCACTATAACCACACTAATATCTCTCCTAGTGGTGTCCTCTAGTACCATTAATACGAAGCTAGGTTAATTTTAAAGGCATCATAGCCTAATGAATAGTTAAATAGTGCACCCATGTGGAGACACTTTACTCTAATTATGAAGGTTATGAAGGTACAAAAAGAGGACTATAGCCGTCAAGACCCTACCCCCTGACAAAGTCTATGGTTGAAGCGCCAGAGTGTCTTGTGGCTAGCAGTTGCCCACCTACTTGTATGCCAAATTTTGTGCTGCTGAATTGAATAAAAACCTTTTGGATAGATTATATATATATATATATATATATATATATATATATATATTCCAGTCTACTTGGAATTTCTTGGTGTAACAGCACACTCACATTTGTTAAAGCCATGCTGCTGTGACAATTCTGACTCATAAACCATGGCACTGGTGGTGTAAAGAACTGTGTCATCAACCAAGAACAAGTGTGGATAACTGCAGAAAGGAGAACGACTTGCTGGAGAGTGACTGAGGGGATGCTGGGAGTGGTGGAGAAAACCACAAGAAAACTAGAAACATGTTTATGAGGAAACTGGGAAGACAAGTTAGGAAGCCAGGAAAGGTGCGAAGAAACAACCAAACCATTCTGTGGAACAGTGGCTGGGTGTGTGAAGGAACTAAGAAGCCAATTTGGTGAACTGGGAGCAAGTGTGTCAAGGAACTGGAAAGACAAGGTAGGGAACCAGGAACAGATGTGTGAAGGAATCTAAGAGACATGCTAAGAAACCAAGAGTAGATGTGTGATGGAACCTGGGAGACGTGGTGGTGAACCGGAGCAGGGTTATTGGGGAACTAGTGAGACCTGCTGGGGAAATGGTAACAGATGTGTAAAGAAACCAGGGAGCCATGCTGGTTACCTGGGGGGTTGGGATATGGAGGGAAGTGAGGAGATAACTTGTTTAAGATGGAGCAAGTGTGTGAAGGAATGGGGAAGACAAACTCTGGAACCAGGAGCAGGTGTGTAAAGGAATCGGTGAGATATGATGGGGAACCTGAAATAGGTGTATGGGAACTGCAGAGACAAGCTGAAGAACCAGAGGGGGGCTGTGGGAGAAAAGGGTTACAGGGAGATACACTGGGTAACGTAGGGTGATCTAAGTGGCAGAGGAAGCAGGAAATGGACGAAGGGGGCCAGGGAAGAATATAAAAGTAAGAGGCAGTGGCGGTTAAGTGGTGTGTAGCTCCTGTATGAAAAAGGAAACAACACCTGCCACACCTGGACCTTCCAGAACTGAACACCCTATGCTCACATAACCCACCAACATATTTATTTATTTATTAATTTGTTAGCCAGGTGGGTACACTGATCCCAGGGACCATTTTTCAGGTGTGACCTGAGCCATAAAGATGGCACATATAAGGTAAAAGGAAAATGGGTACAAAAGTTAAAATATAAATTAAATGATATGAAAACAAAAGGAACAGAACTTTGCAAATAGGGTATAAAGTGACCTTAGTGCAAGCGATTATAGTGCACAGAGTCTGTGTGGCAATGCAGTGCCCAACATGTAACATTACAACAACAGTTTTCAGAGTCAGATATCATAGTAATAATAGCAATACCCCAGTTGTCACAACAAGACACGGGGGTGGGGGGGCAATGTTGTGCTCTAGAGTGAGGTCAGTTTATTATCAGGGAAGGTATTTAGAGGTGATGGTGGCAGTGAGGTAAGTCTTGTAGTGGGATTTAAATAGGGAGTGTGATCCTAGGGTCTGCAGTGGAGCAGATAGGCTGTTCCTAAAATTTGGGGCAGCAGAGAAGGCCTTCTGACCCATATACATGGCAACTTGTGGGCCCTGTAATGGTAAACTGGCAGGGTCTTGAGGTCTTGACAACAGTAGTTTTGCCTGAGTAGGGGGGAGAGGGGAGACAGCTCCTTTTCTCTGATGGATTTGTCAATAAGGCAGCCTTGGAGGTAGTTCCAGCTGGCCTGAGGGGTAGGTCCTGGTAGAGGGAAAAGAGATGCATGGAGTAATGGGCCATCAAGGTAAACCTACAAATATTGTTGTAGGTTATGTTTAGTCTGTGCAGGTAGGAGGATGTTTGTGTGTAGACGGGACAGCAGTAGTCCAGCAGGGGGAGCAAGATGCGTTGGGCAATGACAAGTCTGACTTCAGGAGTCAAGAAATCTTTGAGCTGGTAGCCAACTCTTAGTCTCTGGTTTACATGCTGGACTCAGAGTCCAATGTGGGCAGAAAAAGTCAGAGAAGGGTCGAGGGTGACTCCCAGATATTTGAAAGTAGTCACTGACTCAAGTGGTGGGCTGTTAGGGGACAGAATGTGGAGGGAGATAGTGTGTCCAGCCCACCTAGCTAGTCTGGGTTTAGATCTGAACAGCATGACCTTAGTCATGACCCAGAGTTTGTTGGTGAGGAATTGTTGGGCAATAGCAACATTTTCCGTTAGAGTGGATAAAAGTTCAGCCAGGGTCTTTGCACTATAGTAGAGGACAAGGTCATAAGCCTACAGTAATGGGTTGCACATGATGCCATCCCTGGGAAGGGAGTTGATGAAGAGGGAGAACAAAATGGGTCCAAGAATAGATCCCTGCAGGACCCTGCTATGCATGTGGTGGGTGCTGGAAATTACCCCCCCAATGCAGATTATCTGGGTGCATCCCAAGAGGTATCATGAAACCGTTCTGTGGACATGGCAGAGCACCTAACGTTGCTCAGCTTTCCTAGTAGGATGCAATGGTCCATCAGGTCGACGGCCTTAGTGTGATCCTCAAAGATGGCGCCAGTAGGTTGCCTTCCTCTATGCCTCTGAAAACATTGCCAGTGAAGCATGCCAGGGTGGTAATGGTACTGTAGCCTGTTGAAAAGTTTTGTTGTTTGGGAGAGAGGAGATTGTATTTAGACACATGATCTGAGATTTGCTGGTACACAACCTTTTCAAGGACTTTACTCAGGTGTGAAAATATTAACACGGGGCATTAATTGTTAACTAGGGTGGGATCACCAACTTAAAGACGAGGATGACTCTGGTTTGTTTACAGATGGAGGCAATGGAGGAGAAAGTGAGAGACAAGTTACATACCATAGCCAGAGGTTTGGCTACTGTGGGCTACAAGTTTTAGGAATCGCGGGCAGAGGCCATTGCTGTCAGTGCTACCCTGGTTGGGGAGGGTCAAGAGGAACTTACAGGTTTCTTGCAAGGAGATGGCCTTAAAGTGAAAAGGAGGAATGCTAGGGTTGTCAGTGATCAGGCCCATAGGACAATAGGCAGGGTCATCAAGGGTAGAGTGGTGAGGTGCTTAGGTCTGTAAATTTGGTTCCAGTCTTGGAACACATACCGTTAGGTGCAGTCACTGATGCCAAACAGCAGTGTAGCTGACCACATTTTTGTGGGGAGCTGTGCCCCCAACTACAGAATCTAACTCTGGGGGGTTGGACCTTAGGGAGGGCGTGCTTAACTCGATTTTGGCACCGCGGTGGCTTGGCTGCCTCTAATGCCAACTCCCTGAAGCACTGCAGTGTGTGAATTTGATGTTAAGGGCTTTGGTGACTTAAGACAAGTCAGTTAAGGATCCTGTCACTGTATTTTGGTTTAATGGCATTCGATCTGGTCCTGGGTGAAATGAGGGAATTCACCACTGACCAGAAATATTTGGAGTTGCCAAGGTTATGAGATTGGAGGTTTTTGAGGTACTCAACCTTGCATGATTTGATCTCTTGTTTGCAGAGGTTATACAGGCATCTGTACTCATTTCACAGGGAAGGGGAGGTTAAAGCTTTATGTGCTGCCCATTTGGCGTTTGTCTTCATCTTTTTACAGAGGTCTTTGGACAGCCATTTTGTATTATCACCCCACACTCTCTGGGTGGTTAGTGGGAAGCGCGTGTCCTGTATTACATTTAGGATTGCAATGAGGAACCCTAGGGCCAAGATGACAACAGGCTTTGAGTGTAGGACGGGCCAGTTGAGTGCCCTAATATCAGAGAACAGGTAAAGAGTGTCATATTTGGAAGACCAGATGCAGAAAGTGGGGCAGTGGTCACTGATGGAGTCAGGTAGGGTTCCTGCATGGAGGACCCTATCTTCTCATTTTGTTAGTGTCCAGTCCAGGAGGGGAATGATTCGAGGACCAGCTATTGAGTCAGGTGGAGGTCTTAATGAGCTGGGAGAGATTGAGCTGTTTTAACAATTTACAGTGCTCTGTTTGGGTGCTGAGCAGTCAGTTCAAGTAAAAGTCTTCCAGCATAATGATCTTTCTAGAGGGGGAGAGATGACTTATGCCATCCAGCAAATGGGTCAAGCCAGTTTTTCCTCTTTTGGGGGGATTCTATCAGCAGCCGATATACATTTTTTTTGCAGATCCAATGGGTGTTTACGTGATGATCCATTCGCTAACTGAGCTGCTAGATGAGCTGCTGGAGGCCAGAGTGGTACTCAGGGGGTCTTTGAAATATAAGCTTACTCCACCACCTTTTCTGGACCCAGGTCGGTCTTGCCTCATCAAAGTGAAACCATTCAGGCAGCAGTTGGAGTCTGAAATTTTAGGCTTCAGCCATGATTCAGTGATGCCTATGATGTCCAGGTTATATAGGGAAACCCACACCTTTCACTCTGAATTTGGACAGGAGGCTGCATACGATGATATGCACAATTGTTCGGCCTTACCTGCTTGTCCACATGGGGTTGCTGTGGGTTAAGGAGAAGTGATTGGGTCTGGGTTGCTTTCAAAATCCCCAGCTAGGAGTAGCAACAGTAAGGGGATAAGATGTCTGGGGCTACATGAGGCAGGAACGGGGAACCCAGAAGGGGTTAGTGAGGTTATGAAAGGACCCAGTAGGAGAGTCTCTTTTTTCTTCAGGTGAGCCAGGAGTAGTGAGGGATTAGTGTCAGATTCTCAGCAGTCTGACAGGAGCAGGAGCAAGGTTGGGCTGTTGCGGATAACAGAGACAGCAGCTTGGTCGATAGCCAGTATGTGAGCGCAGGACTCAGATATCATAAAGCATCCTGTTAGGAGGAAGCTTATTAGTAGGATTGCCACTGGGAGGTTCATTGTGCCTGGTTGAATGTAACATGGGCCTTTTAAAACTGACCACCTCATGCTCCTCTACCCCACAAAATAGCCCTGGGGCCTTCCAGAACTGGCCACATTATGCTCCTATATGCCTCCAAATATCCCTGGGGCCTTCCAAAATTGACCACCCCATGCTCACATAACCCACCAAAATAGCCCTGGGACCTTTCAAAACTGATCGCCTCATGCTCCTATACCCCACACATTTGCTCTGGGGCCTTCTAGAACTGATCACTTCATACTTCTTTACCCCCACAAACCAGGAACCTTCTGGAAGTGACTTCCTCATGCTCCTGTAGCCTCCAAGAATGACATGGGGCCTTCTAGAGCAGACCCCCAAAACTCTACACCTTCAGAATGGATATCTTTTCCCTGTTGGCTCCCTTATGAGTATAAGGAGGAACTTCGGTTCCCTCCCATTCAAACCTTTACTTTACAAAGCAAAAAATGCATTTATTGCATTGAAAACACTCTAAATGAAAACATAAATTGGCATTTTTGGAGAATTACATACCCAGCAAGCTGGTGGCTACATTAATCTTATGCCATGCACCCTATTTGCCTTTTCCCCTTTTGAAAACATGAATTTGTTCATATAGAGTGCTTGCTTCCAACACAAACAGTTTTTGTAATATAACTTTAATATACCAGGCATGTTGGGAGCAAAACGCCCCCCTCCCTAATAATCATAAACAAATACATGAACAAAAAACAATGCATACATACAAGTGAGCTCACGATTCTCAGACTAATCGAAAAAACGTATTTTTTCCATATGTATTTTAGAGTTTTTTTCTGTTTTCTCCCCATGATGCCCAAGACCCCGGCAATCACGGCAGTGCATGTGCGTGGAGGCACATATGCACTCCGGGCGCCAGCTCAGTCCCTTCTGCCCCACCCCTGGCGATTGCCGGGCTTCCCTGTGTCCCGACTGCCATCCGTCCTCCACCGGCTGGCAGCCAAGGGCCAGGGAAACCCCTTATCCCTCCCTTGGAGAGGAAATCCACCTCACAGCCGCTTGATCCTGCTCCATGCCCTCCCCCCTGCTGGGTTGTTGGGGGTCGGGCTCATTCCCAAACCTGGGTCGCCAGCGCAGCACGAGGTGTGGTGTCCAGTGGCAGCTTGTAGTTTTGTAGACCCAACAAAGCTAATACAGTACAGCCCAAACATCCGTCCCTCATCATAAATAACATTATGAAATAGGTACTAACAATACTGAGTCCTGATTGGTCGAGAAGTAGTTTCAGCTGAGCTATTATCCCAGCACAACAGCCCGGCTGAAAGTACCCTCAGAGCAACAGGCTCAGCACACAGTGTTAGAACTGTCCGCCTCAACTGGTCGTCATGCTGCCCCACATAGACAATTGCAAAACAGCATAACTGCTTGTCCCCATGACCTACCTGTAAGCACACACACACCCTCTGTTGCCGCCCAGAACAGATCTGTGGTAAATTCCCAGCTTTTCTCTCCCCGGTCTCACACATTTTTGTGGGTCCCACTTCACAAACAGCTTTTCCTTCTTTGTACTTGTGCTTGTCCTGAAGCACAGTAGGTGTGAGGCTGCATCTGTGTGTCTCGCGCATGCCACAGCAACAGTCACCAATTACCATTTTTTCCCTTTTTTTAACAAACTCGCTGACAACTTTTACATTTGCCTGCTCTGCCCCGATCCCACTGCAGCCTGCGCTGACTCCACACTGATGACAATATGTCAGTAGCCCATTCCACTGCCAGGACAGGCTAATGGCTGAAGTTACTGCCTGTCCTCCTGGTCCCTTAGTGCTGCTTCATGCATCAATGGCGCCACCTGCTGGCACTCAGGAAAAACAAAATACAGACTTCGGACTGGACAATTTTTCTGCCTTAGACTTTTAATTTACATTTTTTTAAACATTAGTTTCTAAATGTAGTAATCCTAAAATAATTTAAAATAATACTATGTGCCATTTAGTAGCAGGGATCCATTTCATAATCGCAATAATGTACTCCAGGGAGGGCGTTATGGTGGGATAATGGCCCTTCTCGAGTGGTGGAAGCACTCAGCTTTGCCTCGTGCTTCAACCCACTCGAGGTGGACCATTATACCACCATAATGCCCTCCCTGTCGTGCCTTATTGCTTAAATAAGTAACTTCACTCGTGCAATGTTTGCACTTCAGACTCCTAGCCTCCTTTATCTCTGCATGGCTCAGGCTGCCAGTTTCAAGCATGCAACCATGCATCAGGCAAGATTTGTTTTTAATAAAAAAAAAAATTAGAAATAAGAACAACTTCTGTCTGTGACGCCGGCGACCCGGGTTCGAGAACGGACTCGAGTCGCCGGAGGGCCGGCCGGGGGCAGAAGGATGGAGCGTCTGGTGACAGCTCTCCTTCTCCGGGGGGAGGGCAGGGGATGCACACCAGTGTAGGCTGACTCCTGGTGGAGACTGGGAGTACAGCAGTACAGCCAGTCTCAGTGTTCAACGGGGAGTGACAGACGTCAGCATATGCCTTGAAGTCAGGACATCACTCCCCACAGAAAAGCAGAAAAGAAGCTGCCTGGTCTTCCGGATGATGGCTGCCGACTCCCCGCCACCTCAGATGCCCCGAGGCCCTGGAATACACCTCAGCAGCGCCCAGGGACTGATCGTAGAATGCGCTGGTATCCCCCACCTGGCGCCTTCCCCCCTCGGAAGAGAGGGACCCATCCGGTGAAGGGTTACACCGGGCCACCCCTGGGTCAGCTGTGATCTGAGGTGAGTAGGAAGGGGGTTGGGGCGAGGAGGTCGGGGGGGGGGTCATGTGCAGCCGGAGGGAGAGGCAGGCCAGGGGAAAGTAAGGCGGCAAAAAAAAAAAAAAAAAAAAGAAATAAGAACAACTTTCATAAAGATAAAAAAGGTTCATACTTTTTCAGATTAAAAGTCTTGCACACTGCAGGAGTTACTGCAGCATAGAAGACAATTTGGGGGGGGTCACAAAAATTGAAACCCTATGGGGTGGGTCTGAGAACACTTTGAAAATGGAGATTTTAAAAGTTACTTTTTGGTCCATAAATGCACCAAAACTGCAGTTTATTTTCAAGTCCTCTGCCCCTGATGCCCAAATGTTGCCCTCTCTCCTAGCTTCCTGTTTCTGTGTGCTGCTGCTCTCACAGGCTTGTCTCCCCTGAGACCTTTTCCTTGAGTCACAGAAAGGGGACTCGAAGACAGACCCAGGTGAGTGCAGTTGTAGACAATGGTTTGACATCCTGCTAGACAAAAAAGCAGCATTTACACATCAGTTTTTTTAGGCCCAGCTGCTTCCCTTGCTATATTCCTTACCTCAGCTTCCAAGTGATACACTTTGCTGCCGTTATTGGGATGGACACCACTTTCAGAGACCATACATGATGTTGCTGTTCATTCACAATTGTCTTCTACAATTCTGAGGCCATATCCTCGGAGTATGATGCACACTAGATCTCAGCTTGATCACCCGAGTATGACCAGGGTCACTCAGTGATGTTGCCAGATCGTTTGCCTTACATCAGTCCCAAGGGGTCACTCATCCCCTTTCTCAATACCAGGTTTCCTGAAAATCAGTGTCTCACTTCTTCTTCTTTTCACTGCTTTCTGATCTCACCTACTGATCACCAGTTCGAAGACATAAGGACAAGTCAGAAAGGAAGGACAGGGTCTCACTACAGCATGCAACCTATAAAAAAGGAAAAAAATATTCTCCAGTGGAAAACTAAGTACAGGCTGTGCACTTATAATCTTGGTAATGTTTCCTATTGTCTTCAAAAGAAGTGGAAACCATGCTTTGACTGTAATAAACTGTAATCCTGGTAAGTAATTAAAGGAGTACTACAGTCAAAATTTTGAAAAACGTATGTTGTGCAGAGTATTTTGATTTGTATGTGTAGTCCTAGTGTGTCCTTCCCTTTCTTCGCTTTGAGGAGTTTCTTCTAAGTTTGCCTGCTAGTTTTATGGTCCCTGGGGATCTCAATGTTAGCATTTTTGTGGCTCATCTTTGTTGTACAATACCTCCTTTCCCATGTGACAGCAATGCAGCCGGGATCATAGATTCAGCAGGTACTGCTTTAGAGTCAACTTTACAGCAGTACAGCTGTGATCTTAAGTAACTTTTCTTATCAAATGAGCACCAAAGGCTACATCTACAGTTTCAGCAAACACTTCAGGGCTTATTGAGTGAGTTATTCTGCAAGAAGACAGCTAGAATCTACTAACTGTAATATTGATGGCCTGGTGTGATTTGTACGCTTTTTATGGCTGTGTGTAGTTTGATTAAATAAAAGGCTTTACAAGCAAAACATTTACTCCTACTGGCTAGACCTAGACACAAACAAAGAAAACAAATATATTGAATAGAGTGATTTAGTTGAGGCCAGTACACTAGGCTCCTATCTGCAGACTACTGCTAAAGAACTTTCACAAAATCAGTGGTCCTGGACACATCACTGTCACATGAGACAGGAGGCATTGTAGGAAAAAGAAGAGCAATAAAGCTGACTAAGATGGAGATCCCTAGAGGCCAAAAAAGTAGTAGTCAGATTTACAAAAAACTCCTAATTGCAAACAAGGGGAAGGACACACCAGGACTACTCACACAAATCAAAACATTCTGCACATATTATTTTTTTTTTTGCAAATGTTGACTCTCATACTCCTTTAAATAGACAAACAATCTTAATATTGTGTTGGGTGTTGAGATTTTTGTGCAAAATGTAATCAAATAAACATGGCTCAGATGAGCTGAGTAACTTACTTTTAAAGCAGCTGGGTATGACTCATCCAAATGAAGAATAAACTATGTATAATGTCAAACAGAAAAGTAGCTAATAGAAAAAAAAATCTTACTTGAAAATGATACAGATGTAAGACACAGAAAGTGTTTATCTTATATATGTTTATGACTTCTGATGCTGCTATAGCAAAGCTGTTACAATACAGACAGACACAGGCCTTTGTTACTGTTCAAAGGAATATCATTAAGACTGTTGGTATATAAGACAAATATCTGTATCATAGTCTCAAGTCTAATAAAGAAGATATAAAAACAGCATTGATTAGCAGGCTGTTTTCTTGCTAAGCATTTATGCTAGAAATGAGTGTTATACTGATTAGTTGTTGACACACATGTAATATGTTATCTGATTAGGTAGGTTTTGTTGGTGTGTGGGTGAGTGTATGCTGTCTTGTTACTGGTATGTCCACACATAGAGCAGGTCCACAGGGGACCATCCCTGTCTTTAAGGGGCCCAGTAGGAATTGCCCATGTGTTTGTTTTTGACCTTGGGGATGTTCAGTATGGACAAATCTGTCCATAATGGTAGCCACTTTTTTGACAGCCATTAATGGGTTTTCCCTGAATAGTCCTCCATTCTGAGGGTAATCCCTGAAGATATGCTAGTGCTTCCACAGGATTCAGCAGATGTCAGGTATTTTTTTATTAACCTTTGTGGAAAACACCAAGCTATTCTGGGTGGTGTCTCTCTGTGTTCCTGCAGTGGCATCCTCCTGTGTGACATGCTTGATCTTTCTGTGGCCTCGTGGAGTGTTTGTCTATCGTAACCTCTGTTTTTGAATCTTAACTTGTGCTTCCTTGAGCTTAGTCTGAAGTCCATCTCCTCACTTCAAATGGGTCTGATTCTGTGAAACTGTACATAGAAACATAGACTTTGATGGCAGATAAGGACCACTTGGCCCACCCAGTCTGCCCATTTCCCTACCAATTGGATAAGCTGCAGATCCTAGTTAACCAACAGCCTACTTCCTCCTATCTCCCACTAGAATTGCCTTATGTCTGTCTCATGCACTCTTGAGTTCCCCCACTGCTTCTGACCCCATGACCTCCTCAGGAAGGCCATTCCATGCGTCCACCACCCCCTCCATGAAAAAATTAAATTTTTGTACACCATGGCATTCTTTGATTTAAGAAAGGAAGGCTCTCTGCAAGGCTCTTAGAATGATAATTGGTGGCATGTAGGATTGTGTTCATTTCAGTGGGTTTTTGAAAAAGTGTTGTTTCAAGACTTTTCTCATGTAATCTGGTTATTGAGTGAGTTATTATATAATACAAAAATACCTGACATCTGCTGAATCCTGTGTAACCGCTTCCTATTGGGCGATTCTACTCCTGGCTCCAGGCTGCTTTCTCCCTCTTGTATTTTCATCATCTATACTTGTAAATTATGACTGGCGGGCAAGCCACACCCAAGCAATGTTAATTTCAAGTGCTGTTTAGTGTTTTAGCTGAAATTGTCTGCATAAATTACTGTGTACAGAAATTGTTGTTAAATTACTCCTTTACACTTTTCTCTGCACCTTGCCTTTGTCTAACCCCCGCCTCCAACCCCCTGCTGCTTCTCTGTCTCTCTTACCCAGTCCCTGCCTAAAAGCTCTATTTAATCCCTGACCTGTGCTTCCCTCCTTGGCTGTGCTACGCCCTCCGTGGGCTCACAAGCTCCTCCACAAACAGCTAAACACTGTTATTGGTCGACTGGCACTTGCACAGCCGCTGACAGCGTCCTGCTTCCTGCTGAAGACTCAGAAAAGGTACAGCCTTGAAACAGCCAATCGGATTGCATGTGCCTTTCAACAACTGATTCCTATTGGCTAGTCATTCCTTGCTCCAGACTGCTTTCTCCCTCTTTATTTTCTTCCTGCCCACCGCTCCCAACCCTGGCAGCTATTAAATAGACGTAAGCACCTCCCTTCACTCAGACTACATCCTAATTGGCTGCCTGTCACCAAATTGTCTGCAAGGGAGGAGGTTTTGCCAGCACTGACATCTAGTGCTACTGTATCTCAGGACTGTCTAGTCCAACTAACTACACCGTGCTACGTTATTCCCTGCTGTTCTATCCTCTCCCTTAATTAAATCTTACTTGACATTATGTTCATGCCTAACATTGCTGCCTAACTACAGTTTTTTTTTTAACTGATAAATCACTTCTATCTCAGCAGGAGTCAGTGCCTGCTTGGATTAAGCAAACAGATAGTTTATTAGAAGAAGGGGGTCTCATTTAAGTAAAAAAAAAGAAAGTCACTGTGTGTTTCTCTGAGGAAGGGGGTTGTATCAGATTAATTTACTGAGTCAGGAGCAGAGGATGAGGCTAATTGGGGGTGTGGTTTAGGAGCTTAGGAGTACAAAGGCAGGTGTCTCCATTTACAGCGTCCTGCTGTTTTTGACAGAGAACTTTGCTTTCACAGCAAGTAACAGCAGTCTAGAACTACAGTTTTATTTTTACAAATGCCCTCCTTCCCATCCCTCCACCCTCCTACCCTAAGCCAGTTCTACTTTTACAGCCACTGGATTTGACTGACAACAGGAACTCCCTGTTTGGTAGTAGGAAGGGAAGGATCACTGAGACACATTAGTTTAATCAACCTTGAAGGAACCTAAAAAATAACTCTCCCCCCCCCCCCGGCTGCTGGAGGTCTGAATCCAAGCAAGGAAGAAGGAGACTACAGAAGACTACAGGAAGTTCCTGTCCCAGAATAGGAAGGGCAAGAGTTGTAAGGGTACTTAGGCAGTAGGAAAGTAAGTGTAAAAATACATAGAGGGAGAAGACAGTAAGCATACAAAGCAACAGGAGAGGGGACACAAAATAAATCAAGATGGGAGTGGTGTAGTGCAATGGCTTGGGGCAGCAGTGTTCCAGGAGACATTCTGGAGGCTGCGATGCTGCCCAGTTTGCAGGCATCTCTCTGGTCTGAGGGAGAAGGTTGCTCGTCTCCAGATTGACCTGGCTAGGATTCATGAAACCTCTTCCCCCATCCAGGGACCACCAGGGTCAACAACGCTACCTCAGGAGTTGCCAAGAAAGAGAAGCGGTTGGACCAAGGTGGGCTCAGAGAAGGAAAGGGTGGTGAAATAGAGGTGCATCCCTCCAGTTGTACCTCTCCACAGTTCATATGCTGTTCTGGTGAAGAGTGGTTCCTCTATGAAGGCACCTGCAGTGGAGACCAAGGAGGATGCTGGGAACCTCCACAAAGGAGACCCACAGGAGGGTGGCACAAGACCCCACAGGGGAAGGAAACAACTCTTGGTGGGGGACTCAATCATTTGGGGGTAGAAGTGGGGGAGGAAGGAGATAGGGAGGTAAGGTGCCTGCCTGGTGCCATGGCTTGGAGGAACAGGTAGCGAATCTTCAGAATTGCGGGAGCAGCTGCACGAGGGAGGGAGCTGGATGTCATTGTCCACCTAGGGACAAATGACTTGGTTGTGAATGGAATCAGAGCAGTGCAAGAGGAGTTTGTAGAGTTGGGGAGGGGCCTTAGACAGGTAGCATGTACGGTAACCTTCTCGGAGGTGTTGCCTGTCTATGGCAAGGATCATGCTAGGGTATTCCACAGCATGAGATTCAATGAATGGTTGGAAAACTGGTGTGGAGCTCAGGGTTTTGGCTTCATTGGGGACTGGGGGGATGCAGGCCTATACTGGCGCGATGGTCTGCATCTGTCCGGGGGTGAGCCAGGATCCTAGGTGATAGGTTTAAATGCTTCATTGGCAAGCATTTAAACTAGCCAAGGGGGAGGCACTGAAAGGAGCAGGGAAATCCCAGCCTCCCCCAGTCCTCTTTAACAGCTTTATAGGTGGCATTGCAGAGGGTCTGGAGGGAAAGGTATGCCTCTTTGCAGATGACACAAAGATCTGTAACAGAGTTGATACACAAGGCGGGGTAGAAAGGATGAGAAGGGACTTGGCAAGGTTGGAGGAATGGTCAGACATATGGCAACTTAGATTCAATGCAAAGAAGTGCAAAGTAATGCACCTAGGAAACAAAAACCCAGGAGAAGAGTACACAATAGCAGGGGAGGTACTAACAACAACAAAAATGGAAAGGGACTTGGGGGTGGTCATATCAGATGACCTAAAGGTGGGTAAGCAATGTGAGAAGTCAGTAAGGAGAGTCAAGGGGATACTGGGATGCATAGGAAGGGGCATCTCCAGTAGAAAAAGGGAAGTGGTTATCCCTCTGTACAGACAGTTGGTGAGACCCCATCTGAAATACTGTGTGCAGTTTTGGAGACCCCATCTACACAAGGACATAGACAGGATAGAAGCAGTCCAGAGGATGGCAACTAAAATGGTGCAGGGTCTGCATCAGAAACCATATGAAGAGAGACTGAGAGAGCTTAATATGTATACCCTTGATGAAAGGAGGGATGGGGGGGGACATGATAGAAACTTTCAAGTACCTCAAGGGAATCAACGAAGTCCAGGAGGGTAGCATCTTTCAGAAAAAGAGATGTGTAAGAACAAGGGGGCACAATTTAAAGATGGAGGGATGGCTCAGGGGTAATGTGAGGAAATTTTTTTTCATGGAGATAGTGGTGGATGCATGGAACCACCTTCCTGGGGAGGTTGTTGGGTCTAAAACAGTGGGGGAATTCAAACATGCATGGGACAGACATAAGGCAATTGTAGTGGGGGTTGCAGGAAGTAGGCTGTTGGTTAACTAGAATCTGCAGCTTATCCAATAGGTAGAGAAATAAGCAGACTGGGTGGGCCAAGTGGTCCTTATCTGCCATCAAAGTCTATGTTTCTATGTTTCTAAAACACAGTAATTAGTGAGGTAAACACCAAGGTAGAGAAGTCAGTAGGGAGCAGGACAGGGGTAAATGCAGAAAAAGGCAGTAAGGACAGGGATGGGGCTAAAAGGGGTAAGGCCATAAAAAGCAATGGAAGGTGATGAGTACCAGTGCCCGCAGTCTGTATAACAAGCTCCCTGAACTAGTGGCCTTGATGGAAGAGGGATGCCTGGATATTGTGGCAGTCACTAAAGCATGGTACACAGAGAACCATGACTGGGATGTCAACATACCTGGATACACAATCTACAGGAGGGACAGGGTGGGTAAAACGGGAGGAGGGGAGTAGCTCTATATATAAGGGAAGGGAATAAAGCAACAGAACTAAAGAGTAAACAGGAAGTTGATGATTCACTATGGGTCACCCTGGAGACAGGAAATGGCACCACAATCCACACGGGGGTTGTGTACAGATCCCCATCTCAGGGGGAGGAAATGAACAAGAAAATGATAGAAGGCATCCTTAAAATTGCGGAAAAAGGGGAGATATTGTTGATGGGGGACCTGAATATGCCAGATGTTAACTGGAGAACCTTTGCTGCAGGCACATCAAAAAGCAAGGTCATTCTTGATGTCCTACAGGGGGCATGCCTCAGACAGCTAGTGTCGGAACCCACTCGGGAGGGAGCAATCTTAGACCTGGTACTCTCAAAGGGGAAGGAGAAAGGATCTCAGATTTAGAAGTGGGTAGCCATGTGGGAACAAATGACCACCAAACAGTGTGGTTCACAATAAACACAGCCATAGAGTCAAGCCATACAAAACCAAGAGTACTGGACTTTAGGAAGGCTGACTTTGGGAACATGAGAGAGTGCCTCAGAAAAGCACTAACAAACGGGCAAGAAGGAGGGGTGGAGGAACAATGGGAAATAATAAAAACAGCTATCACAGAGGCAACAAGCCTTTGTGTGAAGCAAATCAACAAAACAAAATGAAGGAAAAAACCACTATGGTTCTCAAAAGAGGTGGAATGGATGGTTAAGGAGAACAGAATAGCATTCAGGAAATATAAGGAAACACAGAAGGAGCAGGACAGAGAACTTTACAGTTAAAGCAGAAGGAGGCAGGGAAGGCAGTCGGAATAGCAAAGGCACAAACTGAGGAGAAGATAGCCAACTCTGTTAATGATCCAGATGGTGTGGGCAGAATGAGAAGAGATCTGGATAAACTAGCAAAATGGTCAGAAGAGTGGCAACTGGGGTTTAACGCAAAGAAGTGCAAAATCATGCACATAGGAAAGAGAAACCCTGAAGCCACCTATAGGCTGGGAGGGGAGTTGCTGGCAGTCACAAGGGAAGAAAAGAGACTTGGGCGTCATCATCACCGATGACCTCAAATCATCCAAACAGACCTCTAAAGCAGTAGATAAGGCTAGAGGGATGTTGGGGTGTATTAGTAGGGGTATCACAAGTTGGAAGAGGGAGGTAATAATCCCTCTTTACAAGACTCTGGTTAGGCCCCATCTGGAGTACTGCATGCAGTACTGGAGGCCACACCTTCACAAGGACATTAACCAAATTGAGGCAGTCCAGAGAAGGGCAACCAAAATGATGCAGGGACTGCATCAGAAAACATGAGGACAGATTACCTGAACTCAATATGTATACCCTAAAGCAAAGGAGGCAGAGAGGTGATATGATTGAAACATTCAAACACCTTAAGGGCATTAACAAGGTGAAAGTGTCTAACGTTTCAATATAACAAAAATAGCAGGACAAGAGGACACAGCATGAGATTAGAGGGAGGCTGATGAAGGGGTAATGTGAGGAAGTTCTTTTTCACAGAAAGGTGGTGGATGCATGGAACGGCCTACCTCAGGAGTGGTGGATGTGAATACAGTGCAGGGCTTCAAAAAAGGCATGGGATAGGCATAAGGAAGCAATACAGATAAGCATGAATAGATAGGCCACTGACAGAGCAAAGGCCTATGGCACATTCATAAGGTAGAAAAAGAAATGGGCAGACTGGATGGGCCTTACGGTCCTTATCTGCCGTCAACGTCTATGTTTCTATGCTTCTTCATTAAGAAGGGGGATAAAACCTTTTATAGGTACATTAGGGAGTAAAGAAAGATCAAGGGAGGGATACAGTGACTTAATAAAGGGGAGGGAATGTGGGCAGAGGGTGACAGTGAAAAAGCAGGGATACTGAACGAATATTTCTGTTCAGTATTCACAACAGAAGAGGAGGGGGAGGTACCTAAACCAAACAAGAGAGAAACTCTGAATAGGGGGTCCGATACCAGTCCATTCACAGAAAGGGTTTGAAAAACTCTTGAAACTGAAGGTGGACAAAGCAATGGGGCCTGATGGATTCACCCAAGAATTCTTAAAAGAACTAAGGGTAGAACTAGTAACACCACTGACTACTCTCTTTAACAAATCATGGGAGGATGGGGTGGTACTTGAGGACTGGAGGAGGGCAAATGTGATTCCACTTTACAAAAGTGGGAGCAGGGCAGAGGCAGGAAACTACAGATCAGTTAGTTTGACCTCAGTGGTAGAATCACTTCTGAAGGAAAGAATTGTTGAGTACCTAGAGGCCAGTGGGGCACAGGACCCAAGGCAGCATGGTTTCACAGCAGGAAAGTCATGCCAAACGAACCTAATAGATTTCTTTGACTGAGTGTCCAAAGTAGTAGACCAGGGAGGGGCTGTGGATATGGCCTACCTAGATTTTAGCAAGGCATTTGACACAGCCTCACACAAAAGATTTATATACAAGTTAGCCAGCCTTGGAGTGGGTCCCAAGGTGGTATCCTGAATAAACAACTGGCTGGACAACAGGACACAAAGAGTAATAGTAAACGGAGTCCACAGTGAAGAAAGGAGGTTAACTAGCGGGGTACCGCAGGGTTCGGTACTGGGACTGGTCCTCTTTAATGTCTTTGTAAGTGACATTAGAGAGCACCTGGAAGGAAAGGTATCTCTTTGCAGACGACACAGAGATCTGCAACAGGGTTGCTACACAAGGTTGGGTGGAAAGGATGAAAAGGGACTTGGCAAGGTTGGAGGAATGGTCAAATATGTGGCAGCTCAGATTCAATGCAAAGAAGGCAAGGTAACGTATCTGGGAAACAAAAACCCAGGGGAAGAGTACACAGTGGGGGGTTGGGGTGAGTTAATAACAACAACAAAAATCGAAACAAAACCTAGGAGTAATTATATCAGATGACTCAAAGGTGGGCAAGCAATGTGAGAAGGCAGTAAGGAGGGCTGGGGGGATACTGGGATGCATAGGGAGAGGCATCAACAGTAGAAAACAGGAAGTTGGTATCCCTCTGTACAGACAGTTAGTGAGACCCCATCTGGAGTACTGTGTGCAATTCTGGAGACCCCATCTCTGCAAAGACATAGAGAGTGGAGGCTGTTCAGAGGAGGCAACCAAAATGGTGCAGGGTCTGCACCAGAAGACATACGAGGAGAGACTAAAGCAGCATAATATGTATACCCTTGAGGAAAGGAGGGGGGACATGATAGAAACTTTCAAGTATCTCAAGGGAATTAACAAAGTACAAGAGGGTAACATCTTTCAGAAAAAGAGATGTGCAAGAACAAGGGGCACAATTTGAAGATAGAGGGAGACGGCTCAGAGGTAATGTTAGAAATTATTTTTCACAGAGAGGGTTGTGGATGCATGGAGCAGCCTTTCTGAGGAGGTTGTGGAGTCAGGAACAGTGGGAGAATTCAAGAATGCATGGACAGGCATAAGGCAGTTCTAGTGGGGGGTATTTTTTTTATTTATTGATTTGTATTTCAGATGACACCTTTGAGCCGAGGGCTCTTTTACAAAGGTTCCACCTCAAGGCAATAAGGCACAAAACATAACACATAACATGATCATTGCAATGGAACTTACAAAAAAAAAAAAGACAAGTAAGGTTACAATAAAAGCAGCCAAAGGCATTGTCAAGGAATGGTGTTGCGAGTTAATTATACAGTACAAGTCATAGGCAGCTCAGTGATGCTTTGTTAGGAGTGGGCTAGTCGGAAAAGAGAAAGAAGAGTGATGGTGAGGGGGTGGTATGAGAGAGAGGGAGGAGAGGAGAAATAGGCAGGGCATTGTGTTGGGTTTGTGGTAGATGGGAAACAGCAAGGGAGGAGGAAAGGGGAGGATGAAAAGTAAAAGGAGACAGATTTATCCTATACCCAGTAATGGGGGGTAGGAATGGAGGAGGAGCTGAGGCAGTGAGGAGGGATGCTTGAGGGTAGTATGCCTGGAGGATATTATAAGAAGCAATCACAGAAGGCACTAGCCACGAGGTGTTGATGCAGTTTACACTTAAAAGCACCAATCGTGGCAATGTTGGAAATTTCTGTAGGTAGCAAGTTGAACCAGGTGGAGGCTCTGACAAGGTAAGAATGCTGAGCTTGAGAGGTCCAACAGTGAGGTATTGTAAAGGTTAGACTGTCCAATCTTCTAGTTAGGTGGTGGACATGCTGTGGGGTCAATAATGATTGGACTCCAGGGGGCATAATGCCCAGTGATGTCTTCTTAGCTAGGATGCAGGTCTGGTACTTTAGCCTGCCAGATAGGTGGAGCCAGTTAGCCTGCTCGTAAATGTCACACGTGTGAGAAAGGCGGACAGCTGAAATAAGGATTCTACATGCTTTATTAAGGGCTACAGCTATGTGCCAGAGTGCAGTATCAGTAGCGGATCCATAGATAACGAGCTCATAGTCAATAGTTGAAATAACAGAGATTTGGATAGCGAGGTTCAAGGCTTCAGCCATTAGGCAATGTTTATGCTTGTATAGTAGCCCTATACGGGAGTTCACAGTTTTAGCGATATTGTCAATGTGTTTGGTATATGAGAGGAAGCAGTCAAGGGTCAGGCCCAGATATTTAAACATATCCACCTGCTCAAGAGCGACGCCTTCGTGGTATTTAATTATGAGCTCATGGTCCTTGTATTCGTTGTGGGTTCCATGGAACAACATTTTGTTAGTTTTTTTGTGGTTAAGGATGAGTTTATGTGAGCAAAACCAGTCTTCCACTTCTGTGAAACATTTCTGTAGTTGAGACTGCAGGGAGGTGGGGTCGGTGTGGCAAGTGAAGATTACTGCATCATCTGCATACAGTAACATTCTGTCATGGCAGGAGTCAGGGAGATTGTTCAGGAATATGCTGAATAACAAGGGACCCAGGACAGAACCTTGGGGTACTCCAGAGTGGATTGGTAGGGATGACGAGAGGAATTCACCAATCCTGACCCGATGGGTCTGGTTACTGAGGTAGCTTTGAAACCAGAGGGCATTTTCACTTGAAAGACCAAGGAAGTATAATTTTTCGAGGAGAATGGAGTGATTGACAGTGTCAAATGCCTCAGTCAGGTCAATAAAAGAGGCGCCGACCAACTGGCCCTGAGCAAGTGCATGATGGATATGTGTGGTGAATTCGAGGATGCCGTGGTAGTGCTGTGTTCTTTGTGGAAGCCATGCTGCTGGGAACATTGCAGGCTGTATTTTACAAGGTACTCCGTGAGCTGATCAGCCACTGTCCGTTCCAATGCTTTGGATAGAGGAGGGAGGATGGATATAGGCCTGTAGTTGTTTGTGAGAGTCTTGTCACCACTTTTATGAATTGGAGTCACCACTGCCAGTTTCCACTTTTGGGGGAACTGGGAGAGCATGAGGGAATGGTTGAGGATTTTGGTTAGTGGGAGCAGGACTTCGTCAATGGTGAGGGCGAGAAGTTTCATATCCAGTGAATCGCCACTGACCCTAGACTTTCCAAGCACTTAAAGAATGTGTTTATTAGCTAGGCTTTCTGGGATTGCTTTGAAATGGAAAGGAGGGTGCCCTGGTGGCAAATCTGAACTAACAGGAGCTGGGTTGACTGTGGTGGGATCAAAAAGGTTAGGGGGTAGCACATGACTAAGGTCAGCAAAAGTGGTGTTAAATGCGTTGGCAATGATTGCATGGTCAAGAGTAATGGTACCATCTATTTTCAACATTGTGGGTGTTGTTTTGGGATCCTTTCCAGTCACTTCAGCAAGGTTATGCCAGAATTTACTCCCGTCATTCCAGGTGCTGGCTAAGGTGCTCCTGTAAAAGTAAACCTTCTCATGGCAGATTGCTCTGGTGCATGCATTCCTTGCTGTTCTGTAGGCCTGAATATCAGTTTGGGTGCCAGTAGCCTTATCACGATACCAGAGCTGGTCTTGAGATTTAATTTGTATAAGAAGGCCTAGTGTCATCCATGGGTTATTGACACCCTTGATCTTACGCTTCTTGAACGGAGCGTGAACATTGCAGGCTGAGTTGAAACGGGTGATAAAGTATTCAAGTGCTGTGTCTACGTCGGGGGCTATATCAATTGGTGACCAGTCATGTTCATGAAGGAGTGTTTTAAGTGACTCAAGATGACCAGGGGTCAGCATTCTCCTGTTAATAGTTTTGGAGGGGAGTTTGGTGTGTTTGTTGGTCCAGATACACAAGATAGGGGAATGATCACTTAAGGAGTCTGGGAGGACTGTTGCTTCAGAGATATGCTCTGGACGATTAGTTAGCACCCAGTCTAGAAGTGTACAGGTCCCTGTTCTGTAGTTTACTCTAGTAGGTGATTTGGCCATTTTTGAGAAGTTAGCAGCAGCTAGGGCATCCTTATAACTATTTGAGCTGGAGGCCAGCCAGTTGACGTTGAAATCGCCAAGCAGGATAACTTCTGTATTCTGATCCAGCGAGTTGATACAGTCAAGGAGAGAGTGAAAGCCCAGATTGCTCAACTTGGGTGGTATATAGACAGAGACAACAGTCAGGATCTTGTTATGAGTTCCAAGAAGTACTTTGGCAGCAAGCATTTGGATGTCATGGGTTGGAGGAAGTAAGCTGTTGATTAACTAGAATCTGCAGCTTATCCATCAGGTAGGGAAATGGGCAGACTAGGTGGGCCAAGCGGTCCTTATCTGCCATCAAATTCTATGTTTCTTTGTTTCTGTGCTGCCCTACACCACATTCTTATCCTGTTTTTCTTGATCAGTCACTCTGGAAACACTATACCTAACTGGACTCAACCTCGCAACCTTGTGGTTGGAATTAACCTCTGCTTACACTACAGGCTGGACTTCTGGGGATTATTTTTCCATCTCAAATGGGCCCTGGTCTCCCCTATTTTTCCATCCTCAACGTGATTGTTGGGTTTCTGCTTACCCACCTACCTGCATCATAACCACCTCAGGACCTATTATCTTCCACTTCCTGGGCATGAAAGTGAATGCAAAATCATTGCATAGCTCCAGAATGGCTACTAAACAAGTATCCAAACTGATTAAAGAGTACCTCATAAGACTCGATCTCCTGCTACTTCTGGTATTAAGTAACATCACCCCAACCCTGGACCAGTGAGCCATATAACAAAGGATAATCACTGGAAAAAGGAAACTCTTCACCTGGCCTGTATTAACATTCACAGCCTCCTATGCAAAATCAACCTCCTTAAAGCCTGGGTCTCGCTAAACAACCCTGACATACTCTCTGTCGTTTAAACTTGGCTATCTCCCAAAATACCAGACGCAGCTGTTGCATTACCTGTCTACACAACCTTCAGATTGGACAGATCAACCAAGCGTGGTGGTGGTTGTCCTATCTGTCTAAAAAACACTGTAAAAGGACTGGTCTTGCCTGTTGCTGACCTTGGCTGCCCCACCCAGGTACAAACGATTAAAGTGCTACTGGGGGCCCACCACAAGACTCTCACAATCCTAGCAGTTTACATACCTCCCACCGATCCTACCACTGGTCTTTATAAAGTCCTGGACCACCTGAGAGCCCCAAAATCACATCACTGAGACAATATTACTTGTTGACTTCAACATAAACTGGCTGTCAGTCTCCAGTGGCCCTGTAAGGGATGCACTGGCAGCTCTGCACCTTACTCAGCTGGTCAGCTCTCCCAATAGAATTAACTGTAAGACTGGGACAAGCACCACTCTTGATTGAATAATCTCTAATCACCCTGACTGTGTCGTCAACGTAAGTGTGCACCCTGACTCACTCAGTGACCACTCCCCTGTTACTTGCAATTGGACCAACAAATTCTAACATACTAACATGCTAACATACTAAAATGCCAGCAGAATAGGCCTAATGGTCTTTTGTGTTTGCTCGTTTGATCAGCCCCCACCCTGGGAGCTGACCTTGCTGCTCCCCCTCTCCCTCTCTGGCTTTTCCCTTCCCAGTCACGGATATTCTAGCTGCACTGGTTTTTGCTTCCAGAACCCTTCCCCTGTACCTGTCCCACCCCCTCTTGAACTCCTCCATCATCTCTGCCTCCACCAGCCACCTGGGCAGTGCATTCCATGGCTCCACCACCTTCTCAGTGAAGTAGCACCTCCTCCTTTCTCCCCTGAATTTCTCCCCCTCCAGCTTCCACCCATATCCTCTCGTTGCCCCCCCCCATCTTCCTTCGGATTACCCTGACTGCTCCTCCCCTATTTACCCCCTTCAAGTACCTGAAGACCTCTATCATGTCCCCCCGGTCCCTTCTCTCTTCCAATGTGTACATATTTCGCTCTTTGAGCCTCTCCCCATAGGTCCTATCCCCCAAGCCCTAAATCATTTTGGTTGTCCTCCTCTGGACCCTCTCCAGTAGTTCAATGTCCCTCTTTGAATGTCGCCTCCAAAACTGCACGCAGTACTCGTGGTGCAGCCTCACCAAGCAGTTACATAGTGGGGGTATCACTTCCCTCCTTCTGGAGGTGATCCCCCTAGCGATGCATCCAAGTATCCTGTTGACCTTTGCCGCTGCCCTCCTACAAGTCTCCGAGTTGTTCATCTTGACTTCCACCACCACCCCAGGTCCCTCTCAGCCATCAAGAGTTGTAGCATTCCCCTCCCAAGGTGTACACTTAGCCCAGGTTTCTGGCTCCCAGGTGCAGTACCTTGCATTTCCCTGCACTGAACCTCAGCTTCCACTTTCTAGACCACCTTTCCAGAGCCTCCAGGTCCTCCTGTAGGGCCACCCTGCCCTCCTCCTCCCCATCCACCACCTCCCCCAGTTTTGAGTCATTCACAAAGAGACTCATCTCACTCCTGATACCCTTCCTTATGTCAGAGACATAGGCATTGAACAAGAGGGGCCCAAGGACCAATCCCTGAGGGACCCCACTAATGACCCTCCTGGGGGATGAGACTATTCTACCAACCGGGTCTGGTCCTGGAGCCAATTGCCTATCCATCTGGTCATCTGGTTCCCTACCCCCATGTCTCCCAGCTTATCCAACAGGCCCCCGTGAGGAAGAGAGTCAAATGCCTTGCTGAAGTCAAGAAAGAGTACATCCACTGGTCTACCCAGGTCCAAGGCACTCGTCACCCAGTCATAGAACTCCGCAAGGTTTATCTGACACGATTTCCCCGGGAGGAATCCATGCTGTCTATTGTCCAGGCACCCCAACTTTTCCAGGTCCACCCAGTCTCTCCTTGACAATGCCCTCCATCACCTTGCCCACCACCGATGTCAGGTTGATGGGCCTGTAGTTCCCTGCCACCTCCCTTGATCCCCCCTTGTGGATAGGCACTATATGCGCCACCCTTCCAGTACTGGAGCACCCATCCTGTCCTCAGAGAGATGCTGAAGAGCCGCCAGAGGTTACCATGGGACATCCGCCAGTTCCTTCAACCTCTGGGATGTGGTACCCAGCCTGGTGCTTTCTCTGTCTTAAGGGACCTGAGGGGCTTCCCTCACTCTCTCTGCCGTGATTTCCACCTCTGCTACCTCGTCCCCTGCTTTGCCTTCCCCACCTGCCAGTGATGATACCCCCCTCGTCCCAGACCCACCCATCCAGTGAGGTGCCCCCTCCTCAATTTCACCATCTCTCCTCCCATGTATGATGCAGCCCCCATTTTCCTTGGTGAAAACTGGGCGAGTACTCATTTAGTACCTTAGCCTGCTCCCCGGATCTTGTGCCCATCCCTCCCTGCTTTAATCCTGCTAATCTGCCCTTCACCCTTCGCTTTTCCCCAATGTATCTTAAAAACCCCTTGTTCTCTCTCCTAATTTCCCTGGCCAGGTTCTGCTCCTTTCTTGCGCTTAGCTGCCCTCATCACCCTAGTGGCCCTTCTGGCCATCAGCTTGTACTCCCCTCTGTCCCTTTCACTCCTTGAGCACTTGAATTGCCTATAGGCCGCCTTCTTTCCCCTCACCACCTCCTGAACTTCCCTGGTCCACCAGCAGGGTTTTCGGGTCCTCCCACATTTACGTCTTACTCTTGCGCAGGTGCTAGTAGCATCCTGCACCCCCCCCCGATGATTTCCCACCTACTGTCAGCGTTCATGTCTGGCCCAATACCATCCAAGTACTCCTTAAGGATCCTTCCCATTTCCTTGAAATCCACCCCCCTGAAGTCAGTTACCTCCATCTTTGGGCAGCCTTCTACCCCTCCTAGGTTCAGACAGAACCAGACCGTGGCATGGTCGCTCCCCGCCAATGGGTCCCTTACCTCCAGACCTCCAATCTGGTCACTGTCTGCCAGGACCACATCCAGTATCCGCTCCTCCCTGGTTGGTTCCCCCATCTGCTGAGTTAGGAATGCATCCTGAAAGACATCCAACAACCTCTGTTCCCTGGCCACTGAGGATGTCATAGTCTCTCAGTCTGTTCCTGGCATGTTTAAGTCCCCCAACACCACCACCCTTCCCCTTCCTAATCTGCAGTGTCTCCCAACATCTGCCACCAGACTCTCCTCCAGCTCCTCCGCCAGCACAGGGGGTCTATACACCACTCCTATTTTTACTCTCTTGCACCCTCTTGTTATCAAGGTGACCCAAATCACCTCCACAGTTCCCTCCGCCTCCTCCACTCCTCCTATGGCAAGGCAGTTTTTGACTACTATTGCTACCTCTCCTCCCCTCTCTTCCCCTTCCCTCCCCAATGTCCTTCCTGAACATGGTGTAACCCTCCAGGTTCAGGTCCCAGTCATGCCCTGTGGTGGCCCAGGTCTCAGTGACCGCTGCCACATCCACCTCTCCCTCAGTTAGCATCGCCTGGAGCTCAGACATTTTATTGCCCAAGCTCTTGGCATTCAGCAGGACTACCTTCCACCCTTTCCCTATACTTCTGTTTCCCCTGCTTGTGTTCCAATGGGGATTCTGTCTTCCCCTGGTCCGCACCTTACCAGTCGGCCTTTTCCTGCATTCCTCCAGCTCCCGGGGGAGACAGAGTCCCTCCTTTATCAGACCCCCCTCAACAGCCTTTTCTCCCATCTCTCCCTCTTACAAGTTTAAACCCACGTTTAACAATTAACCCTCATTTTCAACTTAAGTTTCCTTCCCCAAATTGAGATGGAGCCTATCTCCATACAGCCCGTTACCCTCCCAGGTCTCCCCAATCCCCTCAACCCATGCCCTCTCTGGCTCACACCCCCCTGAGCCACTGGTTTATCTCCCTAATCTTCCTTTTTGTTCTCACCAGCTCAGGCACTGCAGGATTTCAAGAAGGAAATGCACATCCTATATCATAGACCCTTGCAAGCTCCCCTGAACCTGCCTGTACTTCTAGCTCACTATTTCTCTCAATGTCATTGGTATCCAGGTGGGACCAGTATGTCCGGGAACTCCACAATCCTTTGCACAGCTGATATACGCCATGCTTGGCCCCATGCACCGCTAGTCCAGGGAAGCATTTTGTTCTAACGGACAGGCTTCTCCTCCCTATCCCATTTGATCCCCGATCATGGAATCACCCAACAGGAGCACTCTGGCCACCTTTTCCTCCATTTCCCCCTTTCCTTATCTATCCTTTCTATCGGCCTCCCCAGCCGGCTCCTTGCTCCTCCCCTATCTGAGGCAACCTGCCATCCCTCCTTATTTACCCTGGCCACCCCCCGATCCTATGCCTCTCATCCTCCTGAGTATCCTTCTGTATCTCGCTACCCCCACCATTACTGCTCACGACTGGTTCTTCCCCCCGATCTGCTAAACTAGCCTGGCTCATCCTCCCTTCCTTCCCGTCTCCGTTCAGCCCCTCCTTGCCTGTCGTGCTCCCCTGGCCTAAACCCTCAGCTCCCTTTACTGGGCCACTGGATGTGATAAAAGAAATGTAGGCAGATAACCTTACTCAGAAACAATCTATATCTTCTTCTATGTGTGCCCTAAGAAAGAAGCTGGCAAAATAAGTTGAAATTGCCCGTAGTAATCAGAAGAAGCCCAAAACCAGCAGACGTTATATTATGACCATGGGGTAAATGAAAACGTTTTCGAGCCAGATGAAAAGGTCTTGCAACTGTTGCCCACAACAGAAAATAAACTGGTAATGAAGTGGCAAGGGCCATATAAGATTCTTAGATGTGTTGGCACTGTTAACTACGAGACTGAGACCCCTGACAGGAAAAATCCTACTAAGATATACCATGCTAACCTCCTCAAGAAATGGGTTGAAAAAATGCCAAAAGCTGCCTTGCTAGTTTTACCAGAAACCGATAAGGAAGATATTGATGTAGCTTATGATAGACTGGAACAAACTGTAAATGCTGATGCTGTAAAGGTGAATGTTTCCTTAACCGCAAGAACAAACTGCGAGACATTTGTAATGTGCTAAAGACATTTAACAGTACTTTTACCACAGTATCAGGCCAAGCAAAGGGTCAAGCACATAATAGTGACAGGAATGCTAGCCTATTAGGCAAAAGACATACAGGTTGCCAGAGTGGTTAAGAGCTGATGTGGTTAAGGAAATACAAACAAAGAAAGAACTGGGTATTATAGAGAGTCGAGAATGCTTGGTCATCTCCCATGGTAATTATAAACAAAAAAGAAGGGGGTGTTAGAATCTGCCTTGATTTTAGGAAACTTAATCAAGTGCCAGAATTTGACAGTTATCCTATGCCCAGAATAGATGATTTGGTGGACAGACTGGGGAGTGCAAAGTATATCAGTACCCTCAATCTCATGAAGGGTTACTGGCAAATACCTTTAGTTAAAGAATTCAGAGACAAAACTGCGTTTGCCACCCCTATAGGATTCTATAAGTTCACCACCATGCCGTTTGGTTTACATGGTGCACCAGCTACATTCCAATGGTACATGGACATAATTTTATCCCCTCACACTGGTTATTGTGCTGCGTACCTGGGTGATGTCATGGTGTCCAGTTCAGACTGGAAAAGCAACCTGGAACACTTTTGAGCAGCTATCCAAACTATCAAAAATGCAGGTCTGACTATTAATTTTACCAAATGTGCATTGGGCATGCAGGAAACCAGATATTTGGGCTATGTGTTGGGAAATGGAGAAGTTAAGCCAGGCATTTCTAAAATAGAAGCTGTAGCTAACAGCCCTGTCCTTAAAACAAAGAAACATGTCAGGTCATTTTTAGGGTTGGCTGGTTATTATTGGAGATTTGTTCCCAACTTTGCTGAATTAGCTACTCCCCCCACTGAACAAATGAAAAAACGGTACCCAAATAATCTGAAATGGACCCCAGAGTGTGATGAAGCTTTTCAAGCCATTAAGGCTGCATAATGTTTAGCCCCTGTTTTAAAAAGTTTAGACTATGAGAAACAATTTTTGCTACAAATAGATGCATCTAAGGTAGGCCTAGGTGCAGTTCTGAGTCAAAATGTAGATGGGGCAGAACATCCTATTCTGTACATAAGTAGGAAGTTGCATGCCAGAGAGAAAAGGTACTCCACTATTGAAAAGGAATGTTTAGCAACAAAGTGGGCCATGGAGTCCCTTAAGTTTTATTTACTAGGAACTGACTTTGTTCTTGTAACAGATCACAATCCTCTATGTTGGCCTAACCAGATGAAAGATAAAAATTCCGAAATCACAGTGCGATACCTGGCACTACAGCCATTTAAATTCACAGTGATACACAAATCTGGTAAAGAGAATTGCAATGCTGATTTTCTGTCAAGATATGGATCAGGAATTGAGGGTTCTGAAGGTTGAAAACAAATGTATGAGTTTGAACTTTACTGCTTGCTGTACTGTTAGAAAAAAACAGATCACGCATATGTGCTTAGTTGCTGAAATCAGCAAATGTTATTAGAGAATAAAAGGTTTTGGAAACTTGTTTAATAAAACAGGTTCCCTCTTAAGGAGGGAGTGTATGTGACAGGGTGGAATAGGACCCTGTCCCAGTTATTTAGAGAAAGTGTTTAAATGCAAGGATCTATTCTTTCCTTTCCTTTTCTGTTTCTTCTCTGTCTGGTTGTGCAACCCAATTTTCCTGTGAGACTTCAGATTTGATCACCCCGACAATCATGCAGTTTTTTGCCTCTCACCATATCTTAGCCCTCCCTTGCTATCTGTTTTTCCTCCCTTGCATATCTGCTAATATAATAGTATGTGCAAATCATTGTATGAAAATGTAACTGATAATGGGATCACTTTTGTTTAGAAAATATACAGTATTACTGTTGAAATATATATAATTATAATTTGAGATGATTGTAAAAAGCTAATGGAAAACTCCAGAGGTTTCTTGAATGCAGATGTTTGAGCCTTTTACAAAAGCTGCAAATGGGGGCCTCTCAGCTCAAGCACACTGTGTTCTAGCAGCCCTGCCTGATATTTACAAAAACAGTATGCTTGCTAAGAATGAGGGTTGAAAAGACTTATAAAAGAACTAAGCTGCAACTGCAAGAAAGATTAGGAGAACAAAGGACGCATAGACTGAAAGACAATGTAATTTTATTTTGCCTTGGTAAATAGTTATACTGAACAAGTTTATTTTATGATACTGCTAGTGTAAATAAATAATTTTTGGTGAATTCTACAACTGCTCCTGGTTTTCTAATATTTCCTGACCTGTGCCTCGATGGCAGCGCACTCTGGGGCCATTGTGGACCCCATGGCAGTGCCACTAGTTTGTTTTTCATAGCCTGACCCACAATTTTACTTTAATTTAAAACCACCATCTCATCTTCTTAGCAAGCCACCTCATTGCCTTACATAAGAAGAGCATAGTGACTCGAAGAAGGATACACTCTTTTAAAAGATCATGAGTTATTTATGTGACTTCACACTTATATCTGCTACCTTCATTCAGCAAGACAGATTCTCATATTATGGCAGCGACAGAACTTTGTTGTATACCTTGGATGGCCAGTATAATCTCAACGTGGTATGCAAAAAGTAGAAGAAATTTATTGTTTTTAATGTATGTGTATCAAATCTGCATGTATCATCAGCGGTTCATTGATAAGAATGTCATATGCTCCAGTACTGGACTTCAGTGCTTATATGAGCAAACACAGTTTTGAATGTATGTACATTTCTTTTAGGTGTTTATCTTTTCAAAATTATTCTGTAGAACATAATCTTTGTGGCTGAGAGCTTTAAGTGAATGATTTTTCTTAGACCCATATTCTTTTATACTGACAGCAAACAGCTATAAATTCATTCAAGAGCTCGCCTAGCTCCTTTGCTCACCGTCACAAATCTGGGCCACAGTGCCACTTTAAGGCTGTGGCTCGTATTGGGTTGCATTGCAACCTGAAACGATGTAATTTAGCACTCCACACATCACATTGATGTCATCATGCATGATGCAGGTGAATTACAGCCACAGTGGTGAGCATAACAGGCTTTACCTTCAGATGCTCTGCCTGACTGCACACGTTAGAGAGCTTTTGGAGGTGATGTTGCACTCAAACGTGAGCAAGTATAACAAGCTTTTTTTGTTATTGCAGCAGTCTAAATAGAAGCTAAGAGTGCATTACAAATCATAGGTTTGAGAAAGAGTTGCTTTGAAAACCATTTATGTTTTACTGTCCACAGAATAAGGCTAGCTTAGCTTCAAAAACATGGAAGTTTTTGTTGGATAATTATTGTTGTCAGATAGGAGCGCTTCAAGCATTTTTTGTTTTGTGGTAAAAGGATTATGTCCTAGCTAAATTTTTGTGCACAAGGAGAGATTGTTGGTGGTGGGGTGTGCCTCACAGTGTGTTGTGAAGAAATATAGCTGGTAGTAGAGACAAATTTAATATAAATAATTCATTCTAAACATATTTTAGGCATATGTTCAAGTTATACTTGATTTACAGACTGTATAAGGAATACTGAGCAACAAGCATACTATAAGTACATATGAACATACATATGAAGAAGCCAGCAGAATTAGGCCTTTTGGTGCATCTAGTCTGCTCATTGTGCAAGGTTCTCAGCTCAGGCTAGTGCCCCTGCTCCCCTCTCCCCTACCTTTCCTCCCCTCGTTCCATGACCTTTATCGTTTCCTATATATATCCCAGCCTCTCTTGAAGCTGCTCACCGTCTTCAATGAGATCAACTCTTCTGGCAGCGCATTCCATTTGTTCACCATCCTTTCTGGGAAGAACTGTCTTTTAACCTCCTTCTTACACATCCCCTTCCAATTTTCAGCTGTGCCCCCTCATAGTTTTGCTGCAACTTAACCTGAATAGATCCTCCCTGTTCATCTTATTGATCCCTTTCAAGTACTTGAAAGTTTCAATCATGTCTCCCCTCTCCCTCCCATCCTCCAGGGAGTACATGTTTAGGGTTCTCAGTCTCTGCTCATATGATTTACCCTGCTGCCCCACAATCATCTTTGTAGCCCTCCTCTGGACCATCTCCATCAAGTTGATGTCCTTTTTAAGGTGAGGACTCCAGAACTGCACTGCATACTCAAGATGCAGTCTTACCAGTGATCTGTACAAGGGCAATATCACCTCCTGTCACCTACTGCTGATCCCCCTGGCTATGCATCCCAACATCCTGTTTGTTTTTGCCACTGCCTTCTTACACTACGTAGAATGCTTCAGGTCACTAGTTATCATCACTTCCAGATCATTCTCCTTTTCTGCGGGAAATACCAGACCCCTCCCAGGTAATACTCTGTCTGGGGTTTTTTGGCTCCAATGTGTATAACCATACACTTCTTGACACTGAAGCTGAGTTTCCAGATCCTGGACCACTTTTCAAGTCTTTTCAAGTCCTCTTTAAGGTTCTGTATCCCCCTTGGCTGAGTCTACCCTCCCACAGAGCTTTGTGTTGTCCACAAACAGACACATTTCACCTTTGATGCCATCTCCAATATCATTAACGAAAATGTTAAATAGCACCGGTCCTAGCACCGAGCCCTGTGGGATGCCACTTGTGACCACCATGGTGCTAGACAGCTCTTCCTCCACCATTACCTTTTCGATCCTGTTTCCTAGCCAGTTTTCCACCCATCTGACCATCTTTTCTCCTACTTCGAGGTCTGCCACCTTCCTGATCGGCCTCTGGTGGGGTACAGAGTCAAAGGCCTTGCTGAAATCTAGGTAGAGGATGCCCACTGCTTGGCCTCTGTCCACTGTTTTGGTTATTTAATCAAAGAAGTCGATCAGATTCATTTGACAAGACCTCCCTCCCATAAATCCATGCAGCCTTGTATCCTGGAGACCATGCTCCTCTAGATGCTCTAGCAATCGTTCCTTCAGTATGGCCTGCATAAATTTGCACACTGTCAAAGTGAGACTGACTGGTCTGTAGTTCGTGGTGTCATCCCTGGGGCTGCTGCTGTGGAGGGGCTCTACATGTGCCATTCTCCAGTCCTGCAGTACCATGTCTGACTCCAGTGAATAGCTGAACAGGACTGCCAGTGACTCCGCAAGCTCCCCCGCCAGTTCCCTCAGCCCCCTAGGGTCCACTCCATCCGGGCCTGGTGATTTGTCTATCCTCAATGCTAGCAACCCTTTCTTCACTCTTTACCCTTCTATTGCCCCACATGTCCTCTTCCCCCCTTCTGGTCCCCTTTCCTCCCTGTTGGCACCAGTCCATCTTTCTCCTTGTTGAAGACAGAGCAGAAGTATTCATTCATTAGCTCCACCTTCTCCCTATTTTCCTGCACCCACCCATCTCCTTGTCTTAGTCTAACTATCCAATCTTTCTTGTCACTTTTCTCACTTATGTGGCAGAAGAAAGCCTTCTCCCCTTTCTTAATACCCTCCACTAATTGCAGTTCCATCTGCACCTTGGCTTTCCGAACCACCCTTCCTGCCTCCCTCACCAGCCCTAGGTATTTTTCCCTGTCATCCTCTCTCGTGGTCTTCTTGAATTTCGTATAGGCCAGCCTCTAATTACTCACTGCCGGGGCTACCTCAGAGCTGTACCAGCTGGATGTTTTGACCTTTGAGTTCTTCCTCTTGTATATAGCACACTCCTCCACTGCAGCCCTTAAGCCTTCCCTAATAAGAGCCCATTTCTGGTCCATCTCCATAGTTGCTGTAATTTTCACTAGGTGCCATTTTAGTACTTCTCGCATTCTCCTAAAGTCTTCCCTCCTGAAGTTCAGAATTTTGATCCTAGTGGGGACACTTTCCCTGCCCATGTCCAGCTGGAACCACACTGAGCAATGATCATTTCCATCCAGTGGCTCCCTTACCGTTATATTCTGTACATGCTCTCCATTTGTGAGCACCAGGTCAAGTATTGCCTCTTCCTGGGTGGGTTCAGTGACATCTTGAGACAGGAATCTATTTTGAATCGCTTCTAGAATTTTCTGACTCCTGGGATGTGTCGTGGTCGGTACACTCCAGTCCACCCTGGGCAGGTTGAAATCCCGCACTATTACCACTTCACCCTTCTCCGTGGCCTTCAGAATTTGTGAACTCAGCTCCTTGTCCAGTTCTTCATCCTGATTGGGTGGTCTGTACGCCACCCGAACCTCACCTTCCTCACTCTGCTGGTCAGTAATTGGACCCACATTGCTTCCATCCACCCATCCCTCTTCTGCCTCCTCCCTTGTAATTGTTACACTCTACCTAATGCATGCTGCTACCCCTCCTCCTTTGCCTACTGCTCTATCCCTTCTGTAAAGTTTATATCCCTGCTGGCACAGCGGTAGGGTGTCCGCTTGTGATGCTGACAACCCGGGTTCAGAGACGGATTTGGGAGTCAGAGGGCCTGCTGGGGGGAGAAGGATTGAGCATCCTAGGGCTGGCTCTCCTTTTCCATGGGGAGGGGGATGTAGTGTCCAGTGCTTGACTGGCCTCTAGAGGAGGCTGGGTGCCAGCAGCAACTGGCATGTGTCTAGAGGGGGAGGTGAGCTCGACATTGTGCTTTGGCACTTCATGTCATTGCATGTCACGCCTCCTGGAGGCTTATAGCAGCAAAAATCATTGATGCTCCATCTATGACACCCCACCTCTCCACCTTCATGCTGCCCAGGCACTCGGCTGATGATGCAGTGACTTCAGTTCCAGCAGTGCAAACCGGTTCGGTGGCCCCACCCTGGGGGGTAAGCCAGGGAGGTCTCCTAGTGGTGATCCCACAAGGCTCCTCAACTACATGTCCATCAGGCCATGTCTGGCTGTTGGCTCTGCCCAGAGGTGGTAAGTCTGAGTGATCACCGTACTGAGGTAAGTCCCGTGGGGTGGAGGTTGAAGGGAGTCGGGGGCTGAGCTTCAGGAGGTTGGACAACACAAAAAAAAAGTTTATATCCCGGAATTAAGAGGTCCCAGTCATGGTGAGGTGTGGCCCAAGTCTCAGTTATTGCCACAGTGTCCACTCTCCCCTCTGCAAGTAGCGCTTGCAGGTCATCCATCTTGTTTCAATGAGTGTGTGCATTCAGGGACACCACCCTCCACTTAGAGTGCTAGCTCCCATCTTTTCCTCTGCTATCAGTTTCCCCTTTGTCTCCATATGTTTCCCCCTCCCCCATTATCAAACTGCCCTACTCCCCTTTCACCCTCCTGTTATGGGGGTAGGTCCATTCATTACCACCTCTCAGAGTCTCTGTGCCCTTAGGCCCGCCTACCCCCCTCAGTAGTTTAAATTAAGCTTATGGGTACTGTACCTCCCTAGCTTGCCCCCGAGGACCCTCGAGCCCTCCCTGTTGAGGTGTAGTCTGTCCTATGCATAGAGATTTATTCAACCAAGTCTCCCCCAGTCTCCTATGCAGTCAAACCTCTTGTCTTTGTACTAATCCCTCAGCCACATGTTTCATTCCTAATATTCCTTACTGTGCTAGCTTTTGGCACTGGGATGGCCTCCGAGAATGCCAGTGATCTTGCCACCTCCCTGTACATCTTCCCCAACTCCCTGAATCTACTTTTTACCACCTCCACCTCCTCCCCTGCTAGGTCATTAGTCCCTAGGTGAATAATTATGCTTAGCTTCCCCTACTCCCTTTTACCACCTCCTCTATCTTTGGACCCACTCTCCCTGCTGTCATTCCAGGCATACACACCACTTTCATTTTGGCATCCTTGTCCCTCCCCCTTCCTTCCCCAGTGAATGCCCTTAATTATAGAGTCCCCAGTGATTATCATCCTGCCATCCCTTCACCATGTTCTCCTCCCTCCCATCCCCACCTGCTGTATAAGCTGTCTGCTCGCTTTCCTTCTGCATGATTTTGGTTAGTAGTTGCCAAATGTACTTTATTTGTTATACTCTCCCTAATGCATGCTGCCACCCCTCCTCCTCCTTTATCTGCTGATCTACTTTTAGTAGTTAGGGCTGTACTTTATTTTTTGTTAGGTAGTTAGTGGTATCTTAATCGGTGATTTGGCATAGAAAAAAAATAGTAGTGGTAGAAATTACTGTTTAATTAACAACTGACTTACTGTTTAAGGAGGTATGAAAAGGTGAGTGCAGGGTAAGTAATAACATGAGTAGTAGGACATTTCAGTGGGCAAATGGAGTGGGGTGGGGATGGACACACTGGGCCGGAGTGGCACTAATGGGGCAGATAGGGAGAGTGAGGGAGGGGGTGGTACGGGGGAAGCAGGATGCTAGGGGGTCAACGGGGGTAGAATAGTGGGCTGCAATGGATGTGGGGCGGTGGTATGGTATGGATGAACATACTGTGGAAGCTAGGAGGGTGTCCAATCTGTTACAGGCTGGGGAGTCTTGAGGAAGAAGTGCTGTAGCTTAGCAGAAAGCTGTAGAGGATGGGAAGGGGGGAATCTAGGGCTGGAGGGCCTCAACTGGGAGTAACATAAGGGCACCACATGGAAATACATCGATTCATGGGAAGGAGGGGTGGGTGGGAGCAAGAGCAGTCAGGGGCCGAGTAATGGAGGGAAAGACTCAGGTCAGAAGGGAGGTACCAATGCACAGCAGTACAGAGGGGGCAGGAAGTAGGTTTGTGGTGCTGGCCACATTGGTGTGGAGGAGGAGAGGGAGGAGGAGCTCCAGGAGGGGGCAGGAGAGGGTGCAGGAGGGGAGCTAAACAAGGGACAGTAGTCGGTCAATAGAAAGTGGCAGGGGTAAAGGGGGAGGGACACAGCTGGAAGGGCAGACTAAGGGAGCAGGGGTAAAGGAGAGAGGAGCACTGCTGGTAGGGAGGACAAGAGGGGCATAGCAGAGGGAGGAGGTGGGCCCAGGGTGGATGAGAGGGATGTGAAGGATAGTGAGAGAGCAGTGAAGGGGGGGACAGGTTAGGGATGGAGAGGGGGTGGAATCACAGGGGAGAAGGGTAGAGTTACAAACATGCTGGACTCTAGAAATGGGTACCTGGGTAAAAGGGTGGGGATGAGGAATGAGGAGGGTGTGCCTGAGGAAAAACACTCTGTGAATCCCACGCTCCCTTGCCATATCCTGCTTGTGCCGTTAGACCTTCTCTACTGATTAAGCATTTGTTATACTTTGTTACTAGCTGTTATCTGCTGCTCTTTGGCTGTTCCTCAATGATTGTCATGCTTTGACTCTGCAACGTAACCACATGTTTCTGTTGATTGTCCGCTTTGACTCTGCACTGTTAACATGTTCTACTGCCTGTACCTGACTGTTTCTGACTGTTTCATGTTTATTGCCTTGCCTTGACACTGTATCGTATTACCTTACCTTGTAATTCTCCCAGGTTGCACCTGAAAATAGGCACTTGACTGTCTAGTGTGCTTACCTGGTTAACAAAAGCTATATGAATAAAATAAATTGGTGTTGGGGGATTCCATACTTAAAGGGATCAGATGGGGTAGTAAGGGGGAAAGATTTAGCTGTATATGGGTGGAGTCCATACCTGGGTTAATGGCAGGCAGGGTGGGGCAGGCAATTCTAGAGTGTGCAAGGAGGGATAGGAAGAAACTGCATATAGTGGTGTATGTGGGTACGAACAATCTAGTGAGGGAGATGGTGGAAGCAGTGAGAGAGAGGTTTGAGGAAATGGGAAGGCTGTTTGAGGAGATAGGGGAATCGGTGACCTTCTCGCAGGTGCTCCCAGTACCCTGCGTGAGTACGGCGAGGAAAGGAAGGATTGGGAAGTTCAACATACTGTATGGCTGGGAGAATGGTGACAGTCCAAGGGGTACGGGGAAGTGGGAGGCTGGGGAAGAACCTGGGACAATAATGATCTATATGCAGGGGATAGGCTACACTTGAGTGGGGAGAAGAAGGGGGTATTAAAGCAGAAGTTAAAGGGGTACATAGCAACGAAGGTGGATTTAAACTAGGTGGGGGGTGGCGAGTGGACAGCTGGTAGGCAGGAATCCCAGAGAGGGAAGTCAATTTAACTTACCCCCCCATGGTATTGGGGAAGGAATAGGGGAAGTAGCATGGGGGGGATTAAGAGAGGGAGAATCAAGGAGGGAAGGGGAAAGGAACAGGTTAGAGGATGGTCATATTAGAGGCATTTCTGGACAGCTTCCTGGTGCAGTTGGTCCAAGAGACGACTAGGGAAGGAAGGACTCTGGACCTGGTGTCATCAAATGGAGAGGCTGTAAGGGATCTGGGGGTGGAGGACCCTCTGGCTGGGAGTGATCACAACACGGTGTGGTTCACGCTCAGTATGGGTAAGGAAAAAGGAGGTGTGGGTACAAGGGTGGTCGAATTTAAGGGGACGGACTTTAAAAAGATGGGGGAAATTTTGGGTAGGCATCTGGAGGGAATTCAACCAAGCATGGATGCTTGTCAAAAGTGGGATATTATTAAAACAGGACTAGTAGAGGCTACTGAGACATGTACAAGGACACGAAGTAAGAAGGGAAGGGCAAAGAAGACTAGTTGGTTGACTCAGGAGGTCATGGAAGGAGTGAGGGCCAAGAGAAAAGCATTTCAGAGACTCATTAAATTGGGAGGGGGGTGACAAAGATGAGTATATGAAGAAGTCCAGGGAGGTTACCAGGCTAGTCAGAGCGGCCAAGGCTTCCAGACAGCTGAGGCTGGTACAGGGCATTAAGGATGGAGAAAAGGACTTCTTCAGATACATTAGTGAGAGATGGAAGAACAAAGACCAGATTGTGAGGATCAGGAGGATGGTGGGTGGGTGGAGAAGGGGGACCAGGCAGAGGCACTTAATGAGTATTTCTGTTATGTGTTCACAAGAGGGAGGGTAGACACCTGGGGTGGGGTGGGCAGTGGGGGAGGGGGTGATTGATACAGGGATCACAGAGGACAGGGTTCTAGAGGGATTAAGGGCACTGAGGGTGGACAAGGCACTGGGACCAGATGGCATTCACCCTAGGGTACTTAAGGAACTGGTGGAGAGCCTGGCGGGACCACTGGCTGACCTGTTCAAAACCTCCCTGGACACAGGATGCGTCCTATAAAACTGGAGGATTGCCCATGTGGTGCCAATTGACAAAAGTAGCCCTAAGGATGAACTGGGCAACTACAGACCAGTGAGTCTCACATCAATTGTGGGGAAGCTCATGGAGACAATCCTAAAAGAGTGGCTGGTGACATTTTTGGAGGACAATGGACTCCAGGAATGGTCATCAGCATGGGTTTGTGTTAGAAAGATCCTGCCAGACAAACTTAGTTGAGTACTATGACTGGGTGACCAGGGAAATGGACAAGGGCCATGCAGTGGATGTCCTCTATTTAGATTTCAGCAAGGCCTTTGATTCCGTGCCACATGGGAGGCTGGGGAGGGGGAGCTGGAATATATAGCAGTGGAAACAAAGATGGTCAGATGGGTCACCAACTGGCTGAAGGAAGGCAGCAGAGGGTGGTAGTGGGGGAGGGAGACTCTCAGCACTGAGGAATGTGATCAGCAGGGTGCCACAGGAATCGGTACTGGGACTGGTGCTGTTTGGGATATTCATAGCTGATATCTCACAAAGGATCCCGAGTAAGATCAGTCTGTTCACAGATGATACAAAGATGGGAGCTGTGGTAGATGACATCGAAGGGTGGAAAGGGGCTGCAGGCAGACCTGACCAAACTACAGGAGTGGTCAGAAACATGGTAGTTGGGGTTCAGCACCAAGAAGTGCAATGTACTGCACTTTGGAGCCAGGAACCAGGGGAGGAGCTATCAGCTAGGAGGGGTACAGTTGGAAAGCACTGAGGAGGAAAAGTATCTCGGGGTGCTTATAATGGGGAGTATGAACAACTCAGCACAGTGCAGGAAGGCGGCAGCAAAAGCCAACAAGATGCTGGGGTGTTCGGCGAGGGATATCTCCTCCAGGAATAGGGAGGTGATCCTTCCCCTGTACAGGTCACTGGTCAGGCCGCACCTGGACTATTGCATGCAGTACACTGGCGCCCATTCCTGAAGAGGGGCATCAGGTTGTTGGAGGGGGTGCAGCGTAGGGTGACAAAGATGATCCAGAGATTGGAGGGAACTCCTACAGGGATAGGCTGGGTGAACTGAACATGTTTTCCCTGGAAGAGAGGAGGGATAGGGGTGACATGATTGAAACCTTTAAATACCTAAAGGGGATAAACAAGACTAACACGGAAGGAATTTTCAAGATTTGGAGAGGGAGGGACACGAGAGGTTATCAGCTGAGATTGGAGGGGGAAGATTCAGGAGAGAAATCAGGAGACATTTTTTCACGGAATGGGTGGTGGACAAGTGGAATACTCTGCCTGAGGAGGTGGTGTCCAGTAGAACAAGAGGGATGGGACAGAATGAGGGGATAAATACAAGTAGGGGAGGAGGGTGGCAGCAGCAAGATGAGGGCTAGCTGCACATTTGAGCAGACTCAATAGACCGTAAGGCCTGTTTCTGCAGGCACTTTCATATGTTTGTATGTTCATAAAACCATATTTCTTCTAAAGTAACTATTTACAGTATATAAATTTCATAATGTGGTGTTTCTAGTGAGTAGGTTGTAAACTTTCAAGACACATATAGGCAATCTCCTGAAGAAGCGCAACAGGTTAAGGATGTAATGTAGAAGGTGATGTAAGCTTGAATCAACTGACGTGAAATGAATTGATCTCTTAAAGAAAGTATTGCTTTTGATGTTGATTTTTGCAGCCTCCCTTAAAGAGACAGTTGTTAAATTTAAAAAAAATATTGTGTTAAAGCAGCATGTTTCCTGTGTTATAGTGATTTTTGTGATATTATATAAATATGCCTAGTGACAGCAGTAGAGTGGCCGGTAAGCATTCTTATGAAAAGATGGTGGCTAGTGACACTATTGCGGTGGTGGAGGGTGATACTGCTGCAGATTCTGAGGGACGTGATGTAGAAGAATTTTCTCCTCTAGGTATGGGTGTTGTTGGCCCTAGTTCTGTTTGTAGGAGAAGAACATCTGGTGTCTTTGGGCAATGTCTGCAGGTCACTTGTTATGGAAAAAAGTCAGCTCGACTGTGTCATAGTCAGAAATTTCTGGAGGAGTAGGTGTGGTTCTGATGCTGACAAATAACTAGTTTCTGAACATGATTCTGGGGAATAGCATACTGTTGAGAAAATAAAGAAACCAACAGTTTCGATCTGTACAGAGTGTGTCACCTACATCACACATGTAGTATGCAAGAGAGAAACTGAGTCAGTCAGTACTATCACCACCTATACTGCACAACTACCTAGTAGTCAGTCTGAGCCTGAGGTGGTTGAAAAAAAACATGCCTATGGTATCAGTAACAGAAGTTCTGGTTCCTAAAGATCAGGAAGTTGTGGTGGAGAAGCAAGGTGAGATTGAACTGAATGTTGCTGTGGAAAAAGTCAGTGATACTGACCCAGAACTGGCATCTGATGATGATGATGTGGTTTATGTCCTCACTCATTACCTTTGAATGGTGGTGATGATGACGAGGAAGAGAAGTCGATAGATGAAGGCAGGGCTGAATGTGCTGGATAAAAGAAGTCAATGGGCAAATTGACTGTTCCTATGAATAAGACAGGTTGGAAAAAGACTGCCACAGGCAGGTTAGATGCTGGCCAAAAGAAAAAAGGCAGTGCCACATCATCTCATTGGGGTGCTGGTGGTGATGGTGACTGCCCTTACCTGTCCACACCATCTCCATCACTTATACACTTATAGCAGCTAAAAAATATAAAGGGTCTGATGTCTGTATATGCTGAGTTTTGTCTTGGCAACTTCACACATGCCCACTGCTTGGTGTGTTTAGTTAAAATCACTAGGCGTCATCCACCAGCCTTTGGTGCCTCTAGCAAGTGCATCCACTTGCTCAGTAACCACCATTGCGAGTGGGCTGCACTGTCTGGGGTCCATAGTGAGTAAGTCAGGAATGATGGCAGAGCAGGATTGGTCAGCATTTCCCGCCTGTCCAGAGCCAGATACTAGTTGGTCAGAGGAGGTCATCCTCAGTCAGAGGAACAAAGCCCTCCATCTTCTGAAGTTCTCATTCCCCCCAGACAGCAGTTGACACTGCAGGGTGTCTGGAGATATTTTGAGATTTGTCCTGGTGACTTCACACATACTCACTGCTTTGTGTGTTTAGATAAAATCAGTAGGGGTCATCCACCAGCCCTCGATACCTCCGGCATGTGCACCCACTTGCACACTAATCACTTTTGTGAGTGGGCTGCACTAACTAGGGTCCATGATGAGGTAAACCAGGCATGACAGCAGAACAGGATTTGCCAGCATTTCCTGCCTGTCCAGAGGCAGACACTAATTGGTCAGAGAAGGTCATCCTCTCAGTCAGAGAAACCAAGCGATCCATCATATTCTGATGTTCCTATTCCCCTAGGGGGGAAGATGTCCTTGCAGCAGAGTGCAGAAAATAGGGCAATGGTTGAAATGTTGGTCAAGGACCTGCTGCCCTTCTCCTTTGTTTCCAGTTTGGTGTTCTGCAGATTAATGTATATGGTTGAGACTTGGTATTGTGTGCCTTCAAGACATTTTTGTTACTTATAAGGCCTTGTCTGAACTATACAAAAACATGTATGCTGAGGTCAGCTGCAGCAGTTTACCATCCCAAAGGTCCATCTCACCAATAACATGTGAATGAGTGGTCAGGTCATGAACTATATGGCAGTGGTGGCACATTGGGTGTGCCTTCATCTCAGAAGAGAAATGGCTGGAAGGTGTTTGCAGTTGTGACACAAAGTCTTCTGCATCAAGATGTCATGCAGCTGTTTGTGTCACTGGGTTCAACAACACCCATACCTCAGAGAACTTGTTAGTCAAGCTGGGGGAGGTCATTGAAAACTGGATAACAAGTCATAGACTTGAGACTGGGGTTTGTTGTTACTGGTAATGCTGCCAACATTTTAAAAGCTGCGGATGATGGTGGGTTCATCCATGTGCTGTGTCTCGCTCATTGCCTATATTTGGTTGTGCATAATCTTTTGAGTAAGACCCATTCTGTGGTGGACATAGTGGATTGAGTGAAAAAAAAATCTGTACTGTGTAAAGACAGGAGGGAACTGCATGTGCACCAGTGTGAGAAAAACCTACAGAAACACTCTCTATGAAGTGGCTGAATGGTAAAGGCTAGAAAGATAACATTTAGGAGGTATAAAGTGACACAGAGGGAAGAGGATAGTGAGGTGTACCAGGACAAACAGAAGAAAGCAGGGAAAGTGGTGAGGAGCACAAAGGTGCAAACTGAGGAAGGGATAGCCCAATGGGTAACTAAAGGGGCAAGACCTTTTTACATGTAGGTACATGAGTAAAAAGAGCAAGACTAGGGGAGGGACTGTGAGGTTAAGATGGGCAGGGGGGATTGTGTAAAGTAGGATCAGGAAAAAGCAGATATCCCAAACAAATACTTTTGTTCAGTCTTCACATAGGAAGGGAAGAGGATGGATCAAAAAAACTACAGGAACACTGGGGGCAGGGAGGTGGACACAAGTACTTTTAAAGAGAAGACAGTCCTGAAAGGACTTGCAAATCAGAAAATGGACAGAGCTATTGGGCCAAATGGTGTACACCCAAGGGCATTGTGTGAGCTCGGGGGGTAAGGACTGCATCTCTGACAACCTTACTCAGCAACTCATTGGAGCTGGCCCAGTGACATGGAGGGCTGAGGCATCACTGCCTTACCTCCTGTCATGCCGGCGACCTGTGTTCATGGTGCAAGTTGGTCACCAGGGCTTGGTCAGGGAGGGAGAGGATCGAGCAGCCGGAGAACAGCTCTCTTCTCCTGGGGAGGGGTGGGATCAGAGACCGGTGCACACCTGGCCCCTAGTGACAGCTGGAGGCTGGCACACTGGCTCCAAGACAGGGGACAGAGATCAAGCAGATATTCAGTGTGCCATGTGCGGAAGCATGCATGGCTCAGCCATTGGCATCACTGCATGCTACGACTCTGTACCCAGGGAGGGGAGAAGCAGAGCTGAAAATTCTACCAACTGGCAGGATAATGCCAGCCCGCTGCACGCGCCTCACCCAGCCAGCTGACACCTTAATGCCAGAGGTAAGTACCAGTGGACGCCCGGGTGATGGGGCTGGAGGTGGTGGAAGGGGGCTGGTCAGTGGCAGAGAGAAATAAAGAAACTAACACCCCCCCAAAAAAAAAACATAACTCACTGGAAACAGGAGTTGTTCCAAAGGACTGGAGGAAGGCAGATGTGGTTCCATTTCATAAAAGTGGTTGCAAGGAAGAAGCTGGCAACTAAAGACTGGTCAGTGTGAGATAAGTGGTGGGGAAGTTAATGGAGTCACTACTAAAAGGGATTGCGGAGTATTTTGAATCCAGTGGGTTACAAGACCCAAGGCAGCATTGATTCATTGGGGAAGGTCATGTTAGATGAACCTGATAGATTTTTTAAATAATTTTTTTAACTGGGTGACCAGGGATATAGATTAGGGAGGGATGGTGGATGTGGCCTTCTCAGACTTTAACAAAGCCTTCAACACCATACCACATAGGAGGCTCTAAAGGAAACTGGGCAGTTTTAGGGGTGGGTCCTAAGGTGGTAAACTAGGGAAGAAATTGCTGTGCTAGTCTTTCCTCTGTTTGTGCATTTGGTTTGCCTGCATCCTGCACAGCTCTGCTAGCTTACTAATTTAGAGCCTGGAATTGATTTCCCTTTGGTTTGCTGTTAAGCCTTTGGCTTATTTTTATTATATTTTATAATTACATGCAATACTGCTGATTCTGCTGCACTTGGAGCTGTTTTATTTTTGTTTTTAGGAGGAATAGGGTGCTGGTCTCCTCCCCTGAGAAACAGCTGAGCCATTCATTGGAAAGGGGTCAGTCTGAGGTGTGTGACCCAAGAACCAAGAAATGAATTTCAAAAAAACTGAAATTATGAGATCTGGGACCTGAGGAAGCACTGCTGGCTGTTGATTGCTAAAACCCTGGGATTTAGGATGAAGAACTATGGTTTAGAGGTGTTCGGAGGCTGGTGCATGAAGGCTTGCTGTTGTTTGTGAAGGAGGAAAGACAGCCTCATCATTTAAGTATTTTGAACAAAATTCAGAACTTCTCCATTGGGTTTTCTGCCAAGGATAAGAGGGACATTCTGGAAAATCGTTGTGGAAAGCACTGTGTCATTATTCCCTGCTTTTAATTTTTAAAAACCCCATATGGGACTCTGTTCCTGTGTTTAGGGGCTTTTTGTGCTTTATATTTCTATAGTTTTATACTTTTTTGCTATTTTTGCACTTTGCAGCATGCACCTTAGTATGACATTTTTTAATATGAGATTTTAAAAGACTGCATAGTATATGTTAATTCTAAGGTCTGTTGGTCTGCTGGTCATGATCTTTCAGTTAATTTAGTCAAGTTTGCTGCCAACAATTTATGGTTGATACAGTACTTTTACTCTAGTTTGATTAGTATGTGCCTTTTTTTTCTTGATTGACTGATTAAAAGATTTCTAAATGTATTTGCTTGGGAGTAGGTTTACCCACTCCATTCCTATCTGATTATTATGATTATCTGATTTTTTCATTAAGGCAAATCAAGACAAAGTAGATTCAGTTGGCTGATAGGCACTTGGCACTTGGTATCACAGATCAGCTTTATGGCACTTTCCCGTGCTGATTAATGCTAGTTTACTCACCTGGCAAAGGTGATTGTGGGGGTATAGATCTCTGAGGCACTCCACATTCATGACATCATGGGTTGTGTACACCTGATAGGTTGCTTGATGCACATGTAGATTTGAAGCAAGCCTCTCCGCCTTGTCTCAGGGGTCAGCTTACCTCAGGTCAGTTCGATGTATTCCAAAGCTGAATCTGTAACTAGAAGTTGTTATTACCTGAACTTTAGTAAGTGCTTAATAAGAGAATGTTCTCTAGTGAGATTTCAATCATAAATTGATTTATTTCTTAGTAAACCACTAAGTAGTAGCGTAAAGTATAAAGGCAAAGTGGGGTGTTGCCCTGAGGCGCGACCTCCTAATGTAGGTAACTTACAACTAAGTATTTTAATAGTAATAGTTTTCCAAGTACAGTGTATCTTAGATTTCGTGTCACGTCTGCTTGGGAGGGATGTGGAGTGCCTCAGAGATCTATACCCCCACAATCACCTTTACCAGGTGAGTAAACTACCATTGTGGGGGTTAATCTCTGAGGCACTTCACATCCATGACATCATGGGTTCTTAAAAAGCAGTGTGTCTCTGTCCAGGTGGGTGAGACGTGTTCTGTAGCACTGTTTCAGTTTTTTGCTGTAGCCAGTACCGCTTTTGCAAAGTTTGTTTTGTTGTCTTGTGACACATCCATCCGGTAGTGTCTAGTTAATGTATGGATTGAAGACCATGTGGCAGCTGCGCATATTTCCTCTGCTGTAGCCATGTTCTTCTCTGCCCATGAAGTGGCTATTACTTGTGTTGAATGGGCTTTTATGTCTGCAGGAGTGGTTGTGTTGTTTGCTTTGTAAGCTTCTTTGATTGCTGTTTTAAGGTACGAAGCTATGGATGCCTTTGCTGCTTGCTGTCCTTTCCTTTTTCCTTGGAGGGTCACGAATAGTCTGTCCGTGAGGCGAATATCCTTGGTTCGATCTAGGTATGTGGCTAATACTCTTCTCATTCCTAGTAATTGTAATTGGGGGTCCTCCCGTATGTCCTCTGGTGGGAGGTCTGCTGGAATTTCTATTGTTTGGTTGAGATGGAAGATGGATGCAATTTTGGGTCTGAAGGCGGGCACTGTTTGGAGAGAAATTCTGTCATTGTAGAATGTTAAGAATGGTGATTTGGATGATAGCGCTTGTAGTTCTCCCACTCTTCTTGCTGATGCAATGGCCATCAGAAATATCGTTTTGAGTTGCATCCATTTTAGTTGAATTGTTTCTAATGCTTCAAAGGGCAGTTTCATCATTGCCCACAGTACTAGTGTAAGATCCCAGGGCACCACTATATCTTTGGTGATGGGTTTAAAGTAGGTTGCTGCTTTGAGAAAGTGAACTATGTCTTGGTGGGATCCTGGAGTTGATCCTTGTATTATTCCCCTTGCTGCCCCGATTGCTGCTACCTGAACCTTTAGTGAAGCTGTGGATAGTCCCAGGTGTAGGCCCTCTTGTAGGAAGAGTAGTATGTGATGTATGTTGCAGTTGAGGGGCTCGATGTTTTGGTGTGTATACCATTTGTAGAATATGTTCCAATGTTTCTGATATGTTGCGTTTGTGGATGGTTGTCGTGACATAGCTATTGTGGTGATGACTGTTGGATGGTAGCCTGCTTTTAGTGCTTTTAGCAGTCTCTCCTTTTCAAGAGCTAAGCCGTTAGTTTTAGTTGTTGCAGATTGGGATGGATGACTGGTCCTTGGGATAGTAGGTCTGGTCTGTGTGGTAGTGACCACGGGCCATCTAATGCCATTGAGACAATAGCCGCGAACCATGCTCATCGTGGCCAGTGTGAGGCGACTAGTATCACCCTGGTTCTGGATGTCCGTATCTTCTTTAGAACCTGAGTAATTAGTGGTATTGGTGGGAAAACATATGCTATGTGGAATGTCCAGTATGCTGTTAACGCTTCCACTCCCAGAGCCTTGCTGTCCTTGAATCGTGACCAGAACTTGTGGCATTGTGTGTTGTGTCGTGATACCATCAGGTCTAGGTCTGCTGGTCCTCATGTTTTGTTTATCATGTTGAATACTTGTGGGTGTAATTTCCATTCCCCTGGGTGTATGCGCTGACGGCTCAACCAATCTGCTGTGGTGTTCAGGCTTCCTGCCAAATGCAAGGCTGTGATTAATTTCAGATTTCTTTGTGCCCATGGTATGAGTTTTGATGTTTCTGCCATCATTGTTCTGCTCTTTGTTCCGCCCTGTTTGTTTATGTAAGATACAGTCACTTGATTGTCTGATTTTACTCTGACATGTTTGTTTTGTATTTGTTTTTTGAAATGGAGTAGTGCTAGGAAGACCGCTCTCGTCTCCAGTACATTTATTGACAATTTCTTCTCTGCTAGTGACCATTAGCCTTGGGTTGTGAGGGTTCTCATGGCCACTCCCCATCCTAGCAAGCTGGCATCTGTCTCAAGTATTGGCTCTGGTTGCGTGTCTAGGGGGATGCCTTTTGTCAGTTTGTGTTTGTTTGTCCACCAGGATAGGCTGGATCTTACGCTGTTTGGTAATATCACCTTTTTTGAGATGTCAATATCGTGGGTAGAGCCTTGTTTTATGTGGAATGACATGGGTTGTCTCATGTGCCATTGCCCATGGTATTGTGTCTATAGTAGATGACATGAGTCCCAATACTTGTGATATGAGAAGTAGTGTAGGTTCCTTTAATCTTTGTAGCTGAGATGTGAGCTGAATTATAGTTTTTACCCTGTTGCTTGATGGGAATACTAGGCCTACCTCTGTATCTATGATTGTGGCTAGATGCTCTATAGATTGAGTGGGTACCAGGCAGCTTTTTGCACTGTTGAATACCCATCCATGATTCTGCAGGCATTGTATGACTGTATTTGTCTCTCTTACTGCTTGTTGGTGTGATCTTGTTCATATCAACCAGTCGTCTAGGCAGGGTATGACATGTATGCCTTGCTCCCTTAGTTTTGTAGCCAGTTCTATAGATACTTTGGTAAAGACTCTGGGTGCTGAGGCCAGGCCGAATGGCAGGACCTGGTACTGATAGTGTTCTCCCTGTATGTGGAAGCGCAGGAACTTGTAGTGACTTGGTCTGATTGGTATGTGAAGGTATGCATATTTCAGATCTATGGAGGTGAGGAAGACTCCTGGTCTGATTACTCTCAGTGTTGATCTGATTGTCTCCATTTTGAAAGGGGTGTAAGTTACTGATTTGTTTAGGTATTTTAGATCTAATACCGGCCATAGGTCCCCTGTCTTTTTGGGGATCATAAAGAAGATGGAGTAGGTTCCCTGGCCTTGTTCCTGAATTGGTACCAGTGCTATCGCATTGTCCTAGATGAGGTTCTGTAACATTCTGTCCACTTGTTGAGGTGTTACTTTGTGTGGTGACATAGGAGATTTTACCATGTGATTGTGCTGTGGCATGCTGTCAAATTCTATTGTCTACCCTTCTCATGCTATTTCTAGAACCCACTTGTCTGTGGTGGATTTCTCTCATGCCTTTATGAATAGTAGTAGTCTTGCGCCTATGGGGGGAGCGTTTGATGACTTGTAGTAGTGATAGTCATGGTCTGGAGTTATGTCTCTGTGTATATTGGCTACCTCGGCCTCTAGGGGCAGATCCTATGCCTCTGAATTTTGGGTGTTAGTATGAGGGTACATACTGTTGTCTGAAGTTTGAACCTCTGTAAGATGTGTTGCCTCTCCTTTTGTCTCGAAATGTCGGTGATTGAAAGCGAAATCTGTGCCTGGTGGGAAGGTATGCATGTCGTGTACTGTCTTTGGTTAATGCTTTTCCCTCTTCTTTCCCCTTGAGATACTTCTCCAGGTCTTCTCCGAGCTGTAGGTTGCCTTTGAAGGGTAGTTTTTGGAGTGTCGCTTTGGATTCTCCATCTGCGTCCCAAAGTTTCATCCATAGAGCTCTCCGTGCTCTGTTGGTTAGGACAGCTGATCGTGAATTAATTTTGAGGGAGTCGACTACCATATCTGCTAGGTATTTTGTTGATAGTATTGCACTGTCTAGTAGCACTACTTCTGCAGAGTTGTGGGCAACATTTTTATGACCTCTTGTAGCCAGGTTAGCTGTGCCCTTGTGGCATAAATCTCTGTGGAGGCAGCCCTAGTTCCCAGCCCTGCCAGCTCTGCATTTTTCTTGAGTAGGTCTTCTAATTTTCAGTCTATAGGGTCTTTGAGCCCTGATGTGGATTCTGTGGGTAGTACAGTTTTCTTGTTGAGTGATGCCATCTGAAGGTCTATTGTTGGAGGGGTACACCATAGGGCTAATTTGTCTGCTTGTAGTGGGTACATTTTGTCCCACGACCTGCGCTCTGGAATACATGCTGGTTCTGTGGAACCCCATTCCTTTAATACTACTTCCTCTATGGCTTCACATACGGGGAATACATCTGCCAGCTTTGATTGTGGTTGTAGTGATGGAAGTAGCTTTGATGTGGGTGCTGGGGTTGGTATGTCGAACCCCACTGTAGTCATGCTATTTCTGACTAAGGCTGGGATTTGGTCAGGGAAACACTATTTTGCAGTGAGGGTCTGGGGTTCTGATTCCAGTTCGCCCTCCTCCTCAGATACATGTTCTGCGTCATTCATGTCTACTTGCCTCTCCGTAGGTATTGCACCAGAGGGTCTGTTCTGAGTGCCTGTGGCTCTCTTTTTGGCTGGTGGGGGCTTATGAGTTTGTATTGTTGATAGCTCATTGAGTTTGGCTAGCATGGCAGCTAACACCTCCTGCTGTGCTAACATCAGTTGGTTATTTTGCATCATGATGGTACTGCTGTCTGGCTCATTATTTTTATTGTTTTTGCCCTCATTGTTGTTATTTTGTATCCCACTAGGTCCTTCCCCTGGGTCCTCAGTGTTGATCGGGGAAGGGTTGTCCTCTACACATGTGGTGCATAGTCGACCCAGCTGTTAAGAAGACAGGGGAACATTACAGTGCTTGTAGTACTTGTTCTTTGCCATAGTGATCTGTGAAAGATGAGGTACAGATCAGATGTGTGTCTTTGTTAGGTGGGATTTATCTCTAACATCAAGTTACTTTAGTTCTATGTCATGGATGGGATGGGATCAAAGAAAATGCACAGCTGTCTCTTTAAATAGCTGTGGCTATGATGGTATGCCCTGTATAAGATGGTAGTGTATAATAGGGGAGTGTCTCTCTTTAATTGTGAAGGCGCTTGTAGCTTGTTGAGCTACTGTTATTAGAGCACTGTGGCACTATGAGGGTCCTACATTGTAGGATTAATAAGTTGAAGCAGAGGATCGCTAGCACTATGCCTCAGTGCAGGGATTGTAATAATTGTGGACTGTAGACACCGTAAGTTGGTGTGAAATAGCGTGAGATCTCTGCAATGGTGAGATCTCACTACTGTGCCCCTCAAAAAATTGGCAGCCGCGTTATCGCGAGCATTCTGAGCCAATCAGAGAGCGGGATACTCGCAGTGCGAGATTTCAGGGTGGAAGAGAAGGGCAGAGAGGAGGATGGGTGCCTGAGAAGCTCTATGGACCTAGGGGCCATAAAAAAAACATTGTCTTAGGCTCCATTTTGGTCCGTAGAGCTGTTTGTCCTGGTAGGAGTGATTATCGAGCGGGCCATGGGAATGCCATGATTAGGTCGATTCTGAAGTGGAGCGTGGCCAGGATGAATGATTGTCTCTGCTGAAGTATTTAGCAACATCTAAGATGTGCTCAATTACCAGGGGATTCATTAGCAGATGGCTGTCATTTTGAGCACTAATACACCACTGGAAGGGGTGTAAGGTGCAGTATGAACCTGGGGTCTTTGTTATTAATTGTTTTGGTTACATAGGAGCTCATTGGTACAGAGCCTCAGTCATTATGCCTGCATTTAGATAGTTGTCTGTATGTTTGCTCCTGGGACCGCTGGCAGGGGTAACCAGGTAGTCAAACAGTGAAATAAAATAAATTATGTTTTATAGGGCTATCAGCAGTTCCTGGAACCTCTAGTAGGGGTACCCAGGTATGCTTAGTACAAGACAATATTATAGGCTTCAACTTGGAATCACTGGCAGGGATTTCCAGGTAGATAAATGCTTCCCTGTACGGTTATGCTGCTCTATAAGTACCTTGTAACCCGACGTTAATAGACGCAATCTTAAACAATTAAGCAAGATTATTTATTTTCTATCTGTCTGTCGTAGTCTCTTCAGGTAATAATATATACAGATATATATTTAGCAAAGTATTCCGAGGCTTACCTTAGCCTGTAGATTGTAGTAGTTGGCAATGTAGTGTGCTGCAACCTTGGATGCACATCTAGACCTGACCTGAGGTAAGCTGACCCCTGGGACAAGGGGGACGGACTTGCTTCAAATCTACATGTGCATCAAGCAACCTATCAGGTGAACACAACCCATGATGTCATGAATGCGGTGTGCCTCAGAGATTAACCCCCACAATTAAGCTTCTCTTAGCCTCACCTGCATAGGCTCAGATGGGTAGTTTTTATTTGAACAAGTTAATAAAAAAACACATCTGTTTGTTTCTAGCACAACTAACAGCAGGGCAGCAGAGCATTTTAGCCACTTTAACTACTGACTGTGCTCGTGCCCATTCCTCTGTGATAGCTTGGAGTTTTTAACACTCTGTTATTACACCATACCTGTTGTTTTAAATCCCTTTCCGTACCACTGAACAGTTATTTAAGAGAAAAGAGTTATTTTATCGACTATAAAGAGAGGCAAGTGGTGCAGCCAGGCTTCACTTTTGCAATTGGCCCATTGTTGGCTTTGTTTTACAGCTTAGATCTGCTCCCAAAAACTCCAAAGAATGTTCTGTAAAACCTCACTTTACCAGACTTAGATAGTGGCCTGTATCTTGTTTCTCCACCTACAATGGAAAGTAAGTAGTTATTTCTTAGTTGCATATAGATTTTTCTTTTCTTGAATAGGAATAAGTCACAGTTGTATGTATTTTTGCTCATTTTCTTTTCTATTTAATTATTTAGGTAAGGTTGCAGTTACATTTTTGTTTTAGTAGCCGATGGTGGCTGACAGTGTAGAATTAACAGAACTAGTATAGTTAATGTGGTTACTATAATTAATAGTCTTATATGATAAGATTGGTCACATTAGCTATCGGCTGAGTTTTTTTTTTCTTTTTGTCTTTTTTGGTGCAAATACTGCTCAGTGCTCACTGGCTTCCACTATTTGTACTCTATCCATTCTCTTCAGATTTATCCCCAGATTTATCATTTCTTCCATTTTTAAATTTGTATTTACTGCATTACATTTTCAGAAGACTACAGTACTATGGAGGTGGCTTTATTTAAATATTGGAAGCACTCCGAACTTTCTTCGGGCTTTGACTCAAACTGTTCTTGAAACATACATCTCTGCAAGATTTGCTAACCACAAGACCTGGATTTGGAACTGTACTGCTGAAAATTTCTACCTTGCTGATAAAATAACACAGAGCCCCAGATTTTGGAAAATTGTAATGCAAGACCTCTAGACTCTTCTGGACACAAATGTGATAAACTGTTTCATCTGCTTCATTTGCTAAAAAAAATGATACTGAGAACTGTGAATTGTCAACTGAAATTTTACTTTCCATAATAGGATTGTTCCTTTGTTCTGGTATTTTCTTTCTTTTTTTGTTTACTTATGGACACTACAAGAAGCCAGCTTACTAAACAAGATATTCAGCAGATGGAAATGACTCAGGAAAAAAGTCACGGGGTGAAGAGCAAGAAGAATAAAGCTATTAATGAAAAACAAAAACAGTTAAAAATTGCTAACATGCTGCTTAAAATTAATAATGGAAATATGGAGGAGAAAAAGGTGGAGGATCTGCATAAAACCTCAACCCCTATTCCTCAGAACTCATGCTCACAATATGATACAAAATGTAATTTAAATGATCCTCCTCAGGAAGAAATGAATCATGAGATACATACCCCGTCACTACACAGGAAGGTAGTAACATTAGTGTTGTTATAATTCCTACACAAGAAGCGCAAGAGGTTTTAAATTTCTCATTCTCACTACCCAATAAAAGTCTAAAAAGCCTGTCCCAAAACTTTACTTCTTCTTCGACATCCAGTGCATATAATAGCAAATTGACAGAATATTTAGTGAGGGATACCAGTAATGACAGGGAGAGAGTGGCTGAACTCAATGAGATAGTAACTGATTTGCATAATAAAATTGCTGGATTGAAAGAACTAGATAAACTTATTGCTCCATCTTGCTTCCTTTAGCCATCCTTATATTTAATACTGCTGATTTGCACTTTCCTATGGCCTATAACCATGCTATTGTAATTTCTGACTTCTTTCAATGTGAAATTTGTGTACTTTGCTATAATCTTTACACAAGCTATGTACTCAATAGATCATTGTAAGTTTACCTGCCACCTTGCTCTCACCTTGTGTCAGTAAATTGGAAATATGTTTACATACTTATCTTTGCTATATGCCACATTTGTTGTACCTATGTCTCCACCATGTTTATACCTCGACCTTATTTGTGTAATGTTTCCACTGTATTCCTATGATTTGTATGCTGTACCTGTACCTGCTGATCTACCTATGTTGTAGCCTCCCAGGTCGTGACTGAAAAGAGTAATTTTATGGCTAGCTCACCTACCCAGTAAACACAAACTAAATAAGTAAATAAACATCAAATCACTTTCAGAAATGTACATTTGCTTCCTGACTCTAACTCTATAGACCTTCAAAATAATCAAGAACTTTATTGTAAAGGTAGACAGAAGACAGAAGACAAAATGTTTAATGACTCTCTCACCTATTTCCCATCGTATCTTAGCTCTGACATTGTAAGAGTTATGAAAAATCAATATGCTGCTTCTCTCCTTCCAATGGAACAACTGGTTATCATTAGAAATGACATTGAGACTTTAAGAGAGGATGTTGCAATTAATGATTGTAGACTAGAGGATGCCCTAATAATATTAAAAAAGAATCAACCCCCCTAGGGAATTCTCAGATATAGATCAGTCACTGGTAGAAAATGCATTAAATAGCCCAAGGCCAGATTTCTCTAGTGTCATAATCCCAGAAGAAGCAGGAAAAATAAAAAAAAATGTAAGAAGAGGAAGGAGAAGGTAGGGCTATGGAACATTGAACAGGTGCGAATACCTGAAGGCAGTAAGAAAAAAAAAAAGGATGATGTAAAGGTAGTTCCAAAAACAAGGCAAAAGTAAATCAGGACAATTTAAACAGCCTCAAGAAAATATAGATATGAAGGGATGTAAAAATGCCCATAGTAACATGGAGGGCCAGTCCATAGTGGTATCTACAGAACTCACACATCACAGCAATAAGAGGGACTCAAAAACCCATGAGATAGTAATAAACTCCAAGCAGGGGAATGGAGGGAAGAGCTCTAGGAAGGTGGCGAGCAAACCCAAGGCCAGTAATTATATTATCCAGGGGAATAATATTGGGAATACTCAAATAAATCAGAGGCTAGAGGAAGAAGTTACTCAGGCTAATGCTGAAACAAATAGCCCTAATCTGCAGTGGAATACAATTAATTTGAAGGGTGATGTGGCCTTGCTGATACATTTTGGGCATTTATGTAGAACAACACAAAAATGAAGATTCTCTACTTGAATTAATTAACTATCTTATCAAAGTAGAATTGTGGTTAAAGTCTGAGAGGGAAGCCATTATTAAAGTCTTCAGACACTACTCTGATGTAGACTAACCAGTATATGTACTTATGAATGGAATTAAGATGGCAAGTAGAGAATATGGGCCAGTATGTATTTGCTTCTTCGTTTTGGCCTTGAGATTCCTCCCCCAGTCACCGGGAGCTCTGTCATGTATTTCAGAGCAGTCATTGATAATAAGAAGGAATATAATACATGGGATAAGGTAAAAAAAACTAATTATGGACTTTAAATGGGAATTCAAATGTACATCATCTCAATCTGAAGAAAAAATCAAGTCTGTCTTTGGCGTAAATTCCATTAATAATGAAAATAATAGGAATCTTAAAGCAGCCATCTGTTTCTTGATCTATGATGTGATCACAGATTGACATCTGTCTTAGCGGGAAGGAGATGGTTGCAGCTATAATGGAAAAAGCTTCAATGATGGATGACAAAGGAATACACTTTACAAATTAGGAGGAGTTACAAACACCTAACTATATTAACTGACTGAGTGAATAAACCTGTGTACTTCAACAATCTTTACATAAGAAGGAGCTTCCTTCTTTTATATCATGGAGTATTTCAGGTATCTCAGCTAAACTGGGGGATTTAGAATGGGAGCATCTCATTAATCATCATGGGCTTATTTGTTTGTAAGGGACCTGGGCATGTGACTAAATCAGTATAAGTGGATATAGCATAGTAAATGTTTCTTCAATAAGAAGAAATAAATATGGTAGGCCATCTGGTGGTTTGGCTATTTATGTCAAAATAGCACCAGATATTAACTTGTTACAAATCCATAGCAAAAATGAACATATGCTCTCTATTCTAGTGAATTTGAGGTCCATTTCTATTTTGCTTACTACTGTCTATATCCCCCCTCAAAGTACCCATAATTATAGGGAAGAAATCTGGAATACTTTACAAAAGAATGTTGAGGATAACTTGCTTCACTTTCTAAATGCAGTGATCATCCTAGCTGGTGACTTTAATGCAACAATAGGCCAGTTTGATAATCTGGATAGCCTTGGAGAAATAACTCCCCTGTTAGACGCACAGGCTAGACATACTTCAGATCTGACAGTTAATGGCAATGAGAGAAGGCTTATACAATTACTCCCAACAGCAAACATGATGGTAGTAAATGGCCAGATGACTAATGACCTGAGGGGGAACACAGCCTATTTTGGACCCCATGGTAAAAGCATTATAGACTATTTTATTATTGCACCACAGAATTTTGACATGATTTTAAGTTTTAATGTTCAGATAAGACCAGAAAGTGACCATGCCCCTCTGGTTTTAAAGTTAAATAGCCCTCTAGAAAATACACAGGAAGCTGCTTCAGTTTATGCTGCATGACCTAATCTTAATAACGATAAAAAACAAATACAACTTTAAAAAATTAACAGTATAGCTGAACTAATGTTTACTCAAGAAATCCTAAAGAGTCTCTCATACATTATGAAAGAGCCTTCCCTTCAAAAAGCATATAATGACTTAAATAAAATTTTCTCTGCAAATTAAGCAATATACTGTATGTGTATATCTATCTATATCTATAACTATCTATCTATCTATCTATCTCTCTCTCTCTCTCTCTCTCTCTCTCTATATATATATATATATATATACACATATATATACACATATATATATTCTGCCTTATCTCCTGTTCACCAGTCATCATGGTTTAATAGAAACTGTTGCCTAGCAAAAACCAAAAAAGGTTAGCAAAGCTAGTGAAATGGACAAAAAAAAAAAAAAACACAGAAAACCAACAGCCCTCTAGGAAAAATATTGAGACTAAATAAATAAAGAAAAAAATATAATTGTCTCATTCAAATAGGAAAAAAAGCTTTTTTCAAGAACAATGTAGGGAAGAGATGTTGTATACTCTGGAATGTTGGAGTATAACTGAGTTCTGGTGGCTGGTAGCTAAAGGGGTTAATAACTTTGTTGGTCCTATTGCTCTTCACAGCTCAGAAGATATGTGGACTGGCCATTTTCAAAAATCTATTTTTTAATGAGAAGTTAACATGCACTAGATGGTCTGAAGTAGAAAATCTGGATGCATCTTCTTTGCCTTTAGTCATTTGTTTTGGGGAAGTAGAGGATGCTATTATGAACAGTGCCTTGAGGAAAGCTCCTGGGCCCGACGGGATTCCAAATGAAATTTATAAATCATATCTTAATATTTGGGTCCCTATTCTCATTAACCTATTTAATAAATGTTTAAAATACAAGAACACTCCAGACCCATGGACCAGGAACATTATTATCCCTATCCATAAGAAGGGAAATCTATCCTACCCCCCAAATTATTGCCCCATCAGCCTCCTGGACACCATTTCTAAGTTATTCTCCATGATTATTCTGAATAAACTATTGGTTTGGTTCGACAATAAACATATTTTGTCAAAATTTCAGGTGGGCTTCAGAAAAACCTCCTCTACTGCAGATCACATTTTTATCATGCCCCACTTGTTTGAGAAATATGTTGCTATAGAAAAATATAGGCTGTTTTTGGTATTTGTTGATTTTTCAGATGCCTTTGTCTCTGTTGATAGGCATTTGTTGTGACAAATTTTGATTAAATATGGTATAGATCACACTTTATTAATCCCCATAATTCAACTATACTCAAGCAACACAACAACTGTAAGGTATAATAATGCAGGCAATTTGTCTAAATAATTAGTCTGTAATATGGGTATGAAGCAAGACTGTCTTCTGGCCCATGTCTTTTTAACTTATATATCAACAATCTCCTGAATAAATGTTCAGATCCAAGTTTCCATTCACCCCAGATAAATAATATTGACTGCTCTTTATTGACTTATGCCAATGGTTTGGCTTTGCTATCACTAAATAAGGTGGGAATCCAAAGTAAGTTTAATAGGTTTGATGAAATTTGTGCAGTTTTGAAACTTAAGATTGGTCTTATCTAAAACTAAATTAATGGTCATGGGTTCCAAGAAAACCTTCTCTTGTTATCTCAATAAAAAGAAAATAGAGCAGGTCAAACAGAATACATATTTGGAGAATTTATTATAATATACAAGGAACTGGACCCATTACTTTAATTCTCAAGCTCCCAAAGTAAGACTTAATACAGGAGGTCTATTAAGATTTAACTACAAATATGGTGGTTGATCAGTGATACCAACTTTAAAAACAGCTGAAATGTAACTTAATCTGATTAATATATATGGTGCTGGAACCTGGGGTCACTAAGTAATGGACCAAATAGATAAACCATATAATAGTTATTATAAAACCCTCTTAAAAGTGCCCAAATCCACACCAAATTGTATTGTTCATGCAGAACTAGGTAGGATTTCTATGAAAACTTTAGCTATTTTATGGCAGGTCACTTATTGGTTGAAAATAATAAATGGAAAGGTTGCTAGCCTAGCATCATGGATCTTGAAAGAAAAGGTTAATCGGCATAGGTTGGGTGTAACTTCCACTTGGTCACAATCTCTTATAAATACACTACATGATATTAATTATGATTCCCTTTGGCATCTTTATTTAGATAAGGTTATAATTCTGCAAACTTACAAAAAAAATTATTAAAGAGAAAATCTTTGAAAGATCAGCATGTGAGGATTTGGATAAAATTAAAAAAAATTTAAGTATCACTGTGGTTATCAGACCATAAGAAAATCCATATCCTAGAAATTTATCTAACTCTTCCCATCCCACCTGAATGTAGAAGTATAACTATGGCTAGATTAAGAATTCTCCCTACAAAATTTCTAGTTCTTAGATATAAAAAGAATAATAATAAGGAAGATTTATTAGATATTTTATGCCCTTGCAATAAAGGACATGAGACACTTTTTCATATGGTAATATTACGTCCACTATATAACAAATGGAAGAAAATGTATCTTGAACATTATTTGAAACCAAATTGTAATAATTTGATGGATGGACTATACTTTTTGCTCCATCCTATTGAAAATAACGTCACCATTGCTATGGGCAAGTTTTTAAAAAATTTGGTGATATGTAGGAAAGCTAACACTGATCAAAATAATGTAAATGCACTTAAAAAAAAGACATGAAAGCTTGGAGATGAGTCTTACTTCTCTTTACTGGCCTACATCCTGTTGGGTAGTGTGTCTAGATACTTTTTTAACCTTTGGAGGACTTAGATTTTAAATAGTCATGGGGAGAGTTTGCGTAGTTCTTTAAAGAATTTTACTACTGTATAATTTTCCATATGTATTTTAGATGTTTCTTGTTACTAGTTCTGTGTTTATATGGTTAACATAGGTAAATATAGGAAGCACCCTTTTTTGGTTCCCTATAAAGCTCTTTTCTCCTGTTGGAGTTATTGATATTGCAGGTTAATACGTGGAGGGAGATGTAGGTACCCAGACCTGAACTCTTCCACATCCTGTTTACATTCTGGGTTTTCCCAGAATTTGGTAAGGCTTTTTTCTCTATAAATATATGCCATGTGAAATTGTTATAGTTTTTATTAACACTGATGATTTTCTTTGTATGAATAACCTTTCTTTTCTTTCTATATATTTGCATTACCAACATTTTGTATTTGTTTGTTTTTAATATTGTAATGGCAAATTATTGTCAAACAAATAAACTGAAATTGGAATTGGGTAAGAAATTGGTTAATGGCTAGATGGCAAAATGTGGCAAAGGGTGGTGGTATACGGAACTCGCTTGGGAAGGGAGAGTGACCAGCAGGGTACCTCAGGGCTCAGTACTGGGACCAGTCCTTTTTCATAGCTTTATAAGTGACACTGCAGATGAGCTGGAAGGGAAGGGAAGGTATGACTCTATGCAGATTACACCAAAATCTGTAATAGGGTGGACACTGCAGAGGGGGGATGAAAAGAATGTGCAGACACCTGAGTAAACTCAAGGAGTGGTCACAGGTATAGTATCTAGTTTTCAATGCTAAAAAAATGTAAAATCATGCACCTAGGGCACAGAAACCCAGAGGTGGAATATAAAATGGGGGAAGAGGTAATCCTGGTCACCAAACAGGAAATAAACCTTGGAGTAACCATATCTGATGACCTCAGTGTGGCGAGGCAGAGTGATAGGGCAGTGGCTAGGGCCAGTGGGATGCTGGGGTACACAGGGAGGGGTATCACCAGAAGAAGAAGGAGGGCAGTGTTGCCACTGTATGGGTTGCTGGTGATACCATACCTAAAGAACTGTGTCCAGTTCTGGAGACCAAATCTCAGGAAGGACACAGACAGGGGAGGAGGCTATCCAGAGGAGGCAACTAAAATGGTGCAGGGGCTGAATCAGAAGCCCTACAAAGAGAGAGTAAGGGACCTCAGTATGTATACTCTGGAGGAGAGAAGGGAGAGATGGGACATGACAGAAACCTATAATTACCTCACAGAGTTGAACAAGGTACAGAATGGGAGTATTTTTCAGAGGAAAAGATGCATGAGAACAAGGGAATATGCAATAAAGCTGGAAGGGGGAATATTAAGGAGAGATATGAGGAAGTACTTCTTCACTGAAAGACTGGTGGATGTCTGGAACAGTCTTGCAGCAGAGGTAGTGGGGTTGAAAACAGTGGTGGGCTTCTAGTATGCATGGGATAGACACAAAGAATACTGGATGGGCAACCATCTGGAACCTTTGTGTTCTGCCACAGAGGGGTTCTGATTCCCTGTGACCTTGAGATCGAAGCTTGAGAGGTCCTTGGGAATCAGAGCCCCGAGGTGGCAAACACACTGGTTGGGTATAAGGTTACCCATCCAGTATTTTTTATAGTGTATAGTGCCCCTTTGAATGATTTCATATGGTTTTAGTAATTTTTATACTTTTTATATATAGAAAATACATTTCTAAGTCTAATTTCAGGACTTAGGGCTAGTTGCTTTGGTGAGTTGTGTGGTTGCTAGGGACTAGACGTCCTTATGTTAGCAGCACACACTCCCATTGGTTAACTATCGGGTTTGGGTGGGGGTTTCACACAAAAAATATGTTGGCTGTGTAACTCCATTAGCGAGCGGAGGATCAGCATCTACTTTTGTGAATTTTTAAAAATATCTGGTTGATCCTGCATTTAGTTTTTTACATGGAGGATTATATCTGGTTGATCCTACATATTTGTTAAGGTATCTGGTTGAGCCTGCATTTGCGGGTCTGCTTGAGTTTCTGTGCCGTCGCAAGGTCGAGTCAATTGGTTTGATTCACAGCACAGCTCAAGATTTTTCTTAAGCATGAGTAGAATGCTGTTCTGCACATATGGGCTGAACAGCATTCTATAAACTTTTATCTGTGGCTGAATAGCTTTTCAGCATGGATAAAAAACGAGTCAGAACAATGTTCCACCATACACTATAAGGGAATCTTAGCTGGGAAGCATGGGGTAGGGGGAGAAAGCCAGAGATCAAGTAGAATTTGCAGTGAAGTATAGGCAGGGACAAATGAGCAGTCTAGGTGGGCCAAGAGGTCCTTATCTGCCATCAAATTCTCTGTTTCTAATACAGGACTGTGTGACCAGGTGGAACTAGGTCCCAGGAGAAGAAGCTGGCAATCCATGATTATCTGCCCCTTAATAAAAGCATTGCTGTAGATATCATGGTATCTTCAAGTGGTTGGGATACAGTAAAGGCATTAGTGGAGCTCTTGGAACTGTTCAAGGCCATTAAGAGGGAAGTCAGTTGTACCTTGTCATGCATGAGCATGATACTGCCACAGTTCAGATTCCTGCACATATTTTTGGAGCAGAAAGGAGTACAGTATGGACGGGATGCAGAAACACATGGTTCAAAGGTAACTATCTGTTCCCTTTTGGGTTTCTTTTGTGGCAAGAGAAGAGTGCAGCACATGTTTGTAGAACAGTATGTCATTGCTAAGGGGCCAGCCCGGTAGTGTAGAAGGCTGAGGCACCAAGTGCGTCTTACCTCTTATCATGCTGGCAATCTGAGTTCAGGAACAAGCTCGAGTCATTGGGGGTTTGCCAGGGGAAGAGGATTGAGCATCCAGCAGACTGCTATCCTCTTCCAGGGGGAGTGAGGGATGTGGTGCCAGTCTTCAGTGATACCACTGGAGGCTGGGTGCACATCAAGATCAGGCCACCTCGGGACGGGGTTGGAGGTGTTAGCAGATGTCCGCAACTTAGGTGCAGCAGTGCACTTAGCCTGCGTTGGATGTCAGTGAATGCCCACGCCTCTGGGGGATGGAAAAAAGCAAGAAACTCCCCTCTGTGGGTGTGCACAGTGATGCCTAGACACCTCCCCGAATGACATCCCAGGTTGGCCGAGGGCTAGCGAATTGTGGATCTTGGTCTCTTTCCTGTAGCCCCCAGGGAGAGCCCCACCACAAGGGGCAAGCTGCGGGTATCATCAGCCAAGGAGAGCCTGGTGGGAGATGCTGGCAAGAGGTGGACTGGTACAGAGTGGGTAGCCCCCCCAGCCACCCCAGGAGGAGCAGAAACAGAAGAGACAAAAAAAGTATGTCATTGCTACGATGTTGGATTGGCATTTTAAGGATCAGCTTGTAAACATCTTGTCTCTTGATACCAACATGTAACACTGGTGAAATGTTTTGCCTCACACCTTGGAGAAGATGGCTGAGGCTGTACCAGCTGAAGATCCTGAAGGCAAGGAACATCATGTATGCACTGAGGGAAAGGAGTTTGACATTGAAGATGAGCCATCACCTGCATCGGGGGCATTGCTGCTGGAATGCATGACCATCCTAAATTTAATGGTGGTGAACAAAAAGAGATCACAGATGTACTCCAAGACCTTGATGCACTGCTAAATCCTATTTATTGATTGGAATTTGTTAACTGGATATGCCCTCTGAAACAGCAGTGTCCCTTTTTCAGGGGTGACCCAGAGTTAATTACATTTAAGGAAGGTATCAGAATATTAAGTAAAAGGGCTAGACTTTGGAGTAAAACAAGAGGTTACACAGAGAAACAAGGTGAAGACCCATGGTACCATTTACAATTACACTTAATTGCCACATGCATGTGGGATTTGAGGGCAGCTTTGAATGCCTTCAAGGCAGAGCAGTTCAATACTCCTGCAGGTAGGCTATTCCAGAGGACTGGGGCAGAGATGGTGAAGTCCCTGTCACCAGCACAGGACCTAGACCTAGGGACTTCAAGGGCGGGGTTGGTAACTGACCGTAGCTCATGCTTAAAGGACTTGAATTGGAGTTGCCATTGAGGCTGGGGGTGGCTGATAATTTGGCCATTTTGAAAGCAAGGCAGAGGGTAGGGTAGGCAAGCCTTGCCTCTAGTGCTGGCCAGTTGAGTGACATAAGAACATTGCAGTGCTGGTCATGGGAGTGAGCAGCAGCTGCAAGGTGGGCAACTTTATGACAGAGGTCTCTGAGTTTGGCAAGTTCAGTACCCCGGAGAGGTTGTAGAAGGAATCTTATCAAGTTTAATCAGTTTAAGAGATCTTTGTGGTCTGCCTTTGAAGTCCAATGCATTTGTAACTGTTGAACTGTTTATTCAGTTTCTCTCTGCATATAGCCTATGACTTTTTATACAATGATCTGTATGGATTTTTTCAAAACTGTATGTAATTGTTCTGTCTTAAGTGCTTTGAGCCTGACTTGACTGTATTTCCTCCAGAATTGCTTACTGTAATTGTATTGTTTTTTGTGACTGTATGTTTGATGTGGAACCTTTGTAAATAAGCACTTGCTCTCAAAGGTAATTTCTGAAGTTTTTAATAAATAAAATAAATAACTAAATAAATAAGTACATACTCAGCTGGAGGAGCACTTCAAGGACAGCCCAAGTTTCTCACCTGATTCAGATCCACTGAATTACTGGAGCTCCAAGACACGTGTGGCCTGAGCTATTTTGACTAGTAGTGTACTTTCTATCATGCCCATGCTCCAGTGTGTATTCAGAATGTGGTTTTAGAGCTGCTGGAGTCACTGTGAGCAACAGTCGCACTAGGCTGTGCATTACGAATGTGGCTTATATTCCTTAAGATGAATCAAGACTTTGGGCTATGTCCTTCTCATCCATTGCATGTAATCTTTGTTCTTACCTAGACAGTGTGAGGGAGGCTAGGGCTGTAGACATTGGATGGGAAGATGAAGAAGAAGAGTCAGTGTGGTAATAGGCTGGAGCCATTGGACTATAGCACTATATGTGGAGGACAGTGCCATATTACCACACTGACCTGGGCTCATCTTTTTATCCACCATCTGTGTCTGTCTGATGTTATCCTGCTTGTATCATGCTTGCCTATCTGAGATTACACAACTAACAAGTGTACTGTATTTCTGCAATTTAGTACCACCTATGGAAACATTTTCTCCTGTTGTCCAGAAGACCGGTCGTGACATATCACATCTGTTGTGCACCCAGCAGGATTTTCAGGTGCTACAGGTACACACATGAGACGTGTACCACTGCCACCTGTCTCTCTCTCTATGGCTCTGGTATCTTCTCAAACACTTTAGCCTCTGCTGGGATTTCCTGACACATGCAGTGGTATTTCATTATACATAGTTATATGTATATTTATTTAATGTATTTTGGCCCCATATGCTTATACGGCATGTGGAGGATGTATATTGGTGTGTGTTGTATAATGTACCACATGTATGTGTTTACCTTTTATTTGAAGCCACTGCATCTGCTGGCACATTATTTATTTATTTATTTGAATTTTGATAACTGGGTGACCCTGCTGAGACATTACAGTCCCTTTTCCAGGGGTGACCCGGAAAGTGCAGAACATAGACAATGGCATGGCAGTGGCAGTGGACGCATTTACATCATTCACTGATTTATAAAAATTCATCATTTAGAGAAGCAGTCACAGATTAAACATTTATAGATTACAAAGACATGGCAGTTACAGTGGTTATATTTACATTGTTCCTAGACTTACAAAATGCACCGTTTACAGATACACTTACATCAACTATTTACATAAACAGAAGGGGTCAGGGAGCGGGGATTCTTATACATATGAGGATCAGTGGGTGGGGAAAATCTATGCATAACATTATGGAAATTGGACCAAGAGACAACGGAAGCAGGAACAAAGTGATGAGGCACTGAGGTGGTGTAATAGGGAGGATTGGAACTTAGTGAGGGAGGTGCAGAATAAGGTAGAGTGTGGCAGTGAGTTCCAGCTAGACACCGCCGAGAAGGCAAAAGATCTCCGAGCCACTGTTAACCGAGGTTTGGGCAGTACAAGAAGAGGGAGGGAGGCAGATCTAAGAGGACGCAGAGGTTCAAATCAAATCTTTATTTATCCAGGTGAACATCGTTGAGCATGCTCATTTTCAAGATGGACCCGGTTATTACTGGGACAAAAAACATTACAAAAGTTTTTTTTACAATCAGCAGTGACAATGACATCATCATAACAATGAAATAAGTTAAAGTAGATGCATAATGGAGCAATAGAATAATCCAGAGGTAGGCATACAACAGCACAGAGGATGACTATGACATATATGTAAAATCTGAGTAGCCTAAATAGCTTTGGGGAAATGACAAGGGTGCAACCAGATAAGAGACTGGTGAGGAATGTAGCAAATACAGTACCTAGTCCTGGCCAGGGATGAACAGCTAAACTGAGGGGATGTATGGAGTTCCCAGAAAACTGAGACAGAGGAACAGAGAGGGGGAGGTGCAGTGGGGGTGTGGAGTGGGAGGACGTGGTAGATGAACCAAGGTAGGGGAGAAGGAGACCAGTGGCCACGAGTGGGTATGCATCAAAAAGGGTGCAGAGGCAGCCTGGGAGAGCGGAGAAGCAATATTAGAATTCCCTCACAAATTGATAACAAATGGTCTTGGTGAATCCAGGGTAAATGGGGACACGTGGAGTCAGCAGATACTATAGCATATTCTGCTAGGAGCTGAAGCTGAGAGCCTATGATTCAGAGTAGGTTACTCGGTTTACTTGGTTTTATTAGGTACAAGAAGGTCCGAAGACCCATCGAGACTACCTCTCCACACTCTGTGGAGTAAAACATCTAATTACCCAATAGGTGTTTATCCAGATAACTTTTAAACAGTTCTATATTAGATGCTTCAACTATATGTTGTGGTAACTTGTTCCACAGGTTTGCAGCTCTGATAGTGAAGAAGTGTTTCCTTTTATCCTTATGTGCCATAGGTACAAATAGTTGTCTATTGTTACATCTAAGAATACCTATTTTATTTGCAAACTTAAACCCACAGTCTGTTTTCAAAATATTATCTTTTGAGATGTTAAATAATAATAATATATCTCCTCTATTTCTCCGTGTATCCAGGTCGTAAAGGTTAAGTGCAATACACCTGTCCTTATAGATGATATTGTGTAGTTTAGGGATAAGTTTAGTAACTTTTCTTTGAACACTCTCAAGAAGGATTTTATCCTTTTTAAGATAAGGCACCCAAAAGGGGGCGCCAAAGTCCAAGTGTGGCCTAATAAATGAATTATAGATAGAAAATAAACATGCTTCCTGTTTACAGAAAAATGATTTTTTGACAGCAGATATAATTCGATTTGCTCTTAAAGTAATATGTCTGCAATATTCCCCTGATGATAATTGATTAGTTATCAGAATGCCCAGATCTCTCTCTGAAGATACTGATCTAATCTCCAGATCGTTTAGGTAATATTTATTATAATGATTTCTTAACCCCAAATGCATAATGACACATTTGTCACTATTAAAAAACATTTTATTGTTTAAAGACCATTTTTTGAGTATACTAATATCATTTTGAAAAGAGTTTGCTTGCTCAATAGACTTAACCTCATTACAGATCTTTGTATCATCAGCAAACTTGTTAATATGGGCCTTTAAGCCAATATGTAAATCAGATATACAAATATTAAACAAAATGGGCACCAATACAGAACCCTGCGGGACTCCACTGGTAACAGGGATTGACTCTGAATAAATATCATGGATTTTAACCTTTTGAGTCCTAGAATTTAACCATCCTGTAACCCATAGTATAATATGATGACCTAGACCCATATTAATCATTTTATCAATAAGGATCTTATGTGAAACTTTATCAAATGCTTTTTTAAATCAAGAAATAAGACATTGACTGGAATATTATGATCTAACAAATGAATTACTTTTTCATAAAAACCAATAAGATTAGTAGTGCATGATCTATGTTTAATAAAGCCATGTTGTTAAGGACGAAGGAAGCAATTACAGGGTTCCCTCACCATCTGAGCATATAGTGTCTTGAAGGATTCCAAACTGATGGGAGTGCTCAATTTCAACAACTTTTGCAGTTTATTCCACAAGGATGGCAACACAAAAGCTAATTGCTGCTCTACCAAATCAGGAAGAGACCTTGGGAATACACAATGTGATAAAGGAGACACTTCTTAAGGCATATATTCCTGACGTGCTTAGCAGGAGTGAGTCAATGATATAATAAGGGAGCTTTTTCGTGACCGCTCTGCAGGTCCAAAATGCTGCATTTCTATTACACCAAAACATAAGAGAGGTCCACCCTATGGCTGCATACAAGGTGCAACGGTGGGTGGAAAGGGGAAGGCCAGTTATAAACCTAATAGCTCTGTGGTAACGCGTATCCAATTTAACGAGAGAAGCTTTAGGGCACTGACTGTATAAGAAGTCTGCATGAGAAACCAGAGAGAGAGAAAAGTTGTTTGGACTAGGCGCTTTTTTAGCTTCTCTAGTGAGAAATGGGTTAATCCTAAAGAAAAGGCCCAGTCTCTGCCTTAGTTTCTCTAGCAAGTCCTCAATATGCTCAATGGATGAGAGATTTTGATCCAGCCACACTCCCAAGTATTTAAACTTTGATACAAACTCCAGATTCTCTCCGAGGATTGTGGTGATCAGAGGTAACGCTCCAGTACTGGCTGGGTTACCACATGACTATGAGGCGAGAAAAGCATCGCGCTTTTTTTTTTGCATTTAGGAGGAGTTTTTTAAAAAGAAGCTGATTCTGAAGCCAGTTAAATTCCTCCTGGAGATCTGCGCAGGTGGCTTCAGGAGTCAGACAACTAAGGTAAAGAACAGTGTCATCCACAAACAGGTGTATATTGGCCTTATTTATGCTATCATCAATATTATTAATATAGATAGCAAACAGTAAGGGGCCAAGTATTGACCCTTGTGGCACTCCCCTTTGAAGAGGTTTGAGTAAGGACAGCTCACCCTGAACCTTGATCTGCTGGAGCCAACCTGAGAGATAATCAGTAAACCAGTGCACTGGCACTGGGCCTAGACCTATACTACTCAAAGATAAGAGAAGCAAGCTGTGATCCATGGTGACAAAAGCCTTGCTTAGGTCTAAGAATACAGCGCAGACAAAGTTTTTACTATCCAGGTCATGGTGCCAGTCATTGGTTACTTTGGCAAGGGCCGAAATAGTGCTGTGTCTTGATTTAAAACCAGATTGCATGGGGTTTAATAGATTATTGGATTCTATGTAGCTCCTGAGCTGGTTACTCACTATTTTTTCCAGAAGTTTTGACAAAATAGGTAGGAGAGATATCAGTCTGTAATTGTTCAGATCACAAGGATCCACCGATTTAAACAGGGGAATGACATGTGCAATTTTCCACATCAGGGGAATAATCCCTTGGGACAGTGATAGGTTGAAGAGGTGAGTGATTGGCAATGCTAAGACATGATAGGTAATCTTAAGGAAATAGGGATCTAGTGAATTGGCCCCAGCACTTTGCTTAGAGTATATCTGAGGCAAAAGATCTTCAACCTCTTTCAGAGATGCAGGCTGGAAGTAGAAGCCAGGGGCAGGGCCAGGAGATTCCTCATATTGTACTCCTAGTTGAGAGCATGCCAAGCATGCAGTAGAGTTATCAAATGCAAGACCATCAATGGCAAAATGATTATTAAAGGAGTCTAGGATCCACATTTTATCACAAATAATAGTATTCCCTGAGATAATCTTTGCCGGCAGAGAGTTGCCTGGGGTGTGCCCTGACATTTCCTTGATTGTCTTCCAAAATTTAGAGGAGCACTTTGCAGTGGAATCCAGTTCATTATGAAAGAATGCAGCCTTCGCTTCCCTAACCATTTTTGTGCATGAATTCCGAACCTTCCTGAACTGACACCAATCTGTGTCTAACTTAGTTCTGCATGCCTTTCTCCAAAGTTTGTCTCTTGCTAGCAATGCAGCCTTCAGTAAAGCAGAGAACCAGTGACAAGCTTTGTTCCTCACACACATTTTTACCATAGGGCATACTTGTTTAGTGCCCCTGCCAGGTTGCCGGAGCTGAATAAGTTCAGTAAGGCAAGGAGGGGTGTAATGGTGAATCAGTTTGAGCACTAGACTTAGTGTGGCATACTGGAGTTTGGATTTGTACCTTAGCCAGCCCAGGGAGGAGAGTACATTGCAGTGGTGGTGACGGGCATTGACCCCTAAGGCAGACCTACCCGCCCTATGAAAGACCTGTTTAAGGCGAGATAGGATGATTGTGTTGGTTGTAAGTAGTAGCGGGGCACCATATGTAAGCAGGGGCAGGAGGGTGGCCCGCGATCTTGTGGCATGAAGCTTGCGAGGAAGGGTCGTATGTGGTAGAACAGACCCAGCTTTTTGTTTAGTGCTTTGGTTAGGAGGATGACATGAGTGTTCAAAGAAAGTGAGGAATCTAAGGTGATACCCAAATATTTAAAGAATGGGACAGATTCAAGGGTATCACCATTATGGGAGAGTATTGCAAGAGGGGTGGGGATGTGGCAAGGAAGAGGGATTGGAGAACAGCATGCATTTGTTTTTTTTTTTTGGTGTTGAGGACTAGTAGGTTATCTAGAAACCAGTCCTCAAGAATTCGGAAGTCGGAGGCGAGCTTGCTGTTGAACCACCTGAAGTCAAATGAAGAGCGGTAAATAATGTTTCATCCTCATAAAGGTGCACAGAGGCCCCTCTGCAGTTATTTGGTAATTCATTAATGAATAGGGAAAATAATAATGGGCCCAGGATGGAGCCCTGAGGGACACCATGGGTTACTGGTCTGAGATCCGAGAGAGAACAGGACCGCTTGACCATTTGAGTGCGGCCAGTATATGTCTTTATGTACCAATAACTAAATGGAATGAGATTAAGAGACCAAGAAGACAATTCACCACCAATACCACCTTATAAATACTGTAAATATTATATACCTGTTGTGTGTGCACATGTGTTCTGTGAGGACAGAGGAAGGAAATGTGATACCCTCACCAATAAAAAAAACACCAAAAATATAAAAAATCTTTAAACACCACAAAAAAAGAAAGAAAAAAAAACAGGATTGTTTTGTCATTGTCATGTTTAGTAATATGTGTTTGTATTTAGTCATAGTCATCGTAAATATTCATTTTAAATGTAATTTATTAAAATAATGGAACCGCATGGCACACACAGCTATGTGGCCACCATGTTCCTTATAATGTGTCCCCAGAACAAGTGTCGCAAGTTCACATCACAACTTGCAACATGCAACTTTTTTTGGCTGTAAGTGTGATTTACAAAGATTTTGTCACACAGCATCTGAGGTGTCACAATCTGGTTTTGTGTGATTGTGTGATTTCTGACACAGCACGCAATTACTAAAGATTCACATTGTGACTAACAACAGTTAATTAGCTACTTACTGTAAATAGCGACTCATCAATCTGAGCATTTTGTTTGCAATTGGCTGGTGCCACATTATTTTACTGTGTTATGACATATTTTTTATATGGTGTTTGTTTTCTTTTAATTGCTGGCTTTTCTGACCATGGATCAGTATAATAAATATTGTGGTGCTTTTTTTCCATTGCAACAAATTACTTTTTCACAGACACATTATGCAGTGTTGCTTGTTATTAATTCCTCTACTGTAATCATCTCAGAAGAACCCATGGCCAACTAGCCACCTGCCATCATCACTACCACCACCACCACCACCACCAGCCAGACAAAGCCAGCTAGCCCGCACCAGCATCCCAGTCTCTGGCACCAGTGCAGGACCTGTGGCTAACTAGCCAACTGCTATCATCCCCACCACCAGCCAAGGACAACAAGCCAAAGCTAGCCAGCCAGTTCCAGCAACCTGGTCCCTGGTGCCAGCATAGGACATGTGGCCAACTAGCCACTAGCTGCCACCACTACCAACTGCCATCACCACTAGCCAGACAAAATCAGCCAGCTCAAGCAACCTGGTCTCTGGCATCAGCGTAGCACCTGTGGTCAACTAGCCACCAACCATCATCACCAGCACCAGCCAAAGCCAGTCAGCCAGCTCCAGCATCTGGGTCTCTGGCACCAGTGTAGGACCCGTGGCAACCAGCCACCAGCTGTCACCACCACCACCACCAGCCAACACTACCAGCCATCACCACCATCCAGCCAAAGCCAGCCATATCCAGCAACCTGGTCTCTGGCATCAGCATAGGACTATGGACAACTAGCTACAAGCTGTAATCACCAGTACTACCAACCAGTCAAAACCAGCCAGTCAGCTCCAGCAACCTGGTCTCTGGTGCCAGTGTAGGACTCATGGTCAACTAGCCACCAGCCATCATCATCGTCATTACCACTACCAGCTAGCACCACCAGCCAGTCAAAAACCAACCAGCCAGCCAGCCAGCAACATCAACCAAGTATCTGGCACCAACATAGGACTCATGGCCAGCTAGCTACCAGCCATCACCATCGTCACCATCACCAGCAGTCAGCACCACCAGCCATCACCACAGCCAGACAGAGCCAGCTAGCCAACTCCAGCAACCTGGACTCTGGTGCCAGCATAAAACCCATGGACAACTAGCCACCAGCCATCATCACTGCCACCAGCCAAAGTCAGCCAGCTAGCACCACCACCACTACCACCAGCCATTACCAGCAGCCGGCCAAAGCCAGCCAGCCAGCTCTAGCAACCCAATGTCTGGTGTCAGTATAAGACTTATAGCCAACTATCCACATCATGCCTTTTCTTGTCCCTTTGTGTCCCCCTGTTCTACAGGTATAACCGTTGAGAGCAGTGACATAAGCCAGCCTCCTCCAGCACCGAAGCCTTCTCTAGCACCAGGGTATACCCAAGATAGTCTTTACATGCTGCGATGGTGAGTGCCTCAGAGAGTGAGCTAACACACATAGGGTACTAATGTCCCTTTTCCTCCACAGGTATGTCATGGTAGTACTCCAGGCTATTGGTGCAGCCAAGCTAAAATTGTCTTTACCTGTTCTTTTGTGTCTCCATGTCCTTCAGGTGTAGCCATTGCCAGTGGGGCACCAGCCACAAACCTTCTTTATCACCAAGCCTTCTCCAGCATTAGACTCTTCCTCCAGCATCAACACCAGCCCCTCAAAAACAAAAGCCTCCTTCTCTAGCACAAGAAACACTCTCTTGTGCAAGTGCAGTTTCCACACAGAGAGCCAGTCTTCTCCAGAACTGGAGGGTGTACCCTGAATGGAGACTTTTTCATTGGATGCGATGCTGAGTGTCTCATACAGTGAGCCAGTGCACATAGGGTATGAATCCACCAGATTTAATTGCAAATCACGGAATCACATGCTCCTCAACTGTATCCTTGTAAGCAGAGCCATAAGAATCAAAACTGTTTTTGTTTCTGGAAAAATATATTTCCCAGTCCCCCCTCCTAAGCACTTTGTACCTTTTTTTCTGTACTTGTATTTTTCTATGTCATTGTCATTTTTATGCAACATGATTATGCTTGCCCATAATTCTGTACTTGAATTTGTACTGTTTTTTTGATTATGCAATCTGCAACTACCTGTCTGTGTCAAAGGACCGCCTTGTGAATGAGCTTGCTCAACAGAATTTTCCTACAATAAACTTGAACTTGAACTAAACTCATAGAAGCCAGAGACCTGTCTCACTTTGAAGAGGCCACATTTCTCCACAGTCTAAAAGCCATTAACTGGAGACGAGTAATAGATCTCCTAGATGTGGACCAGGCCCTTGACTATTTCATTAATAACTCCAACAGTGCTGTTAACAAACATGTCCCATAAGGCAACGCAAGGCCAAAGGTCTCTGTGCCAAATGGATTAACAGTGACCATCGGAAAGCCATGCGTCTTCGAGATAAGGCCTGGGAACAATGTAAGAAATCTGGCCTAACATCTGACCAGCACACCTATAGACATCTTAGAAATGCCTGCAAAAACAGTCTCAAAAGTGCCAAAAGGTTTTAACTAAAGTCCCTACAGATTAAAAAATCTATCAAATCCCAAATATTTCTGGACCCAAATAAACTGTTTACTCAAAGGACGGTCCTATACATCTTCCTGTGAAATAACTACTAATGGACAAGTCCTCTCTAACACCATATCTATTGCTTCAGAGTTTAATAAGTTCCTCACAGACTTTTATCAGTTTAGGACCCCCTTAATGGGTAATTCTGATAGCTCCTTGCCACCTTACCAGCCACCTAAGCCTGAATCACAACCTATGTTCTACTTTAAACTAGTAACCATAAAGGAAGTTATCAAGCATCTTTTTTTTTTTGTATACTTTATTTATGCTCCGGTCCATTGGGGAACTCTCTCAGGCATCCACCACACACCGCAAGCTCTACCTCCCACCTGAAGCTCTCTCCTCACCCCACACCATCCTGACAGATCCCCCGGCTCTGCACCCCCTGAGGTGGGGCTGTCCTATCCACCCAGGGTGCTCTATCTGAAATCCAATGTGCTGGCTGGGCGGTCAGCCTGGCGAGGAGAGACACCTGGTGCTGGATTGTGGCTCGACGGGGCGAGGTGCCGTCGCCTATCCCCAAGGACAGGGATTTTTTCTTAGTTTTCTCCCCTAGGAGTGTGACATGCAATGACGCCTGTGCATAGCTGCCCTGCTGGCGTCTGCCGCACTTCACCCCTTATATCGGCTGGTGTACCTGCAGTACCCCCGATCAACATCAGGGGCCGCTAGGACACCAAGCAACCCATGATCCCTTCCCAGGGAGAGGAGAGGAGAGGAGAGCTGTCCTCCAGATGCTCCATCCTCTCCCTTCCCTGCTGACCGCTGGCTACCCGAGTCTGTCACCGAACCCAGGTTGCCAGCGTGGCACGAGGTGTGGTCTCTAGCACCTCAACCCTCAGCGCCACCGGTCCGGCTAGTTATCAAGCACCTTAAAGGATTAAAAAGTGAAGGCTTATCTGGATTTGATGACCTGGAACCCAAGTTCCTCAAAATTGCAGCACCCATAATTGCCACCACCATCACTCATCTTATAAATAAATCTCTCCATCTTGGAACAGTACCTGAAAAATGGCAAGTGGCACTTGTGGTTCCTGTCCACAAAGGTGGGCAGAAAAAACTTACTGAAAAGTATAGACCAAACTTTCTTCTCTGCACACTTGCCAAAATCCAGGAGAGGCTACTGCATGAACAACTCCGGACCAACCTTGAGTATAACCACTTCCTGACCAGTGTCCAACATGGTTTTCGCAAAAATCATGGCACCGACACTGCGTTGGTGCATGTGATCTCTGACATTCTCAATGACATGGAGACTGGTATGGCTACGGGTGCAATTTTTGTCGACCTTACCAAGGCGCTTGACTTGGTCAGTCATGACCTACTACTATCTAAGCTAAAGGTTATTGGCCTTGATAATCTCTCCTGCCTCTGGTTCAAGAACTACTCATCTGTACAGAAACAGAGTGTAAACTGGCAGAGTGGCACCTCAGCTCTTAGGTTGATAGTGGTTGGTGTATCGCAAGGCTCTATCCTTGGCCCGCTCCTATTTTCTGTATTCATTAATGATAAGCCCCATAACTGTGGAGGGGCCGTGATACAACTATACACAAATGATGCTGTTTTACATAGATCCTCAGCAAACATTAACTGGATTAACAATAACCTGGAGAGCAACTTCCACCATCTTGAAAACTGGTTCCTGAAAAACAAACTTATCCTCAATGTCAAAAGCACAAAAAACAAAGCCATGCTTTTTGATCACAGGAGGCTTGGCACTGAGAGACAACACCTTCCCAAGTTGCCCACCAGTGGTGGTGCTCATCTCGAAGTGGTGGAGTCACTCCAATACCTTGGGGTAGTGCTAGACCAAAACATGACCTTTGCACCTCATGTGGATTCAGTAGTCAAAACACTGCATTAGAAGCTCAACCTCCTTTACAGGCTTATCCCCTTCCTTTCTAAAGAGCTTATCTAGCCATTGCTAGCAGCACCCTAATGTCTATCCTCTTCTATGAAGCCCCTGTACTACAGTCACTTGTGAATCCAAACTATGTAGGCTAAAGACACTCTATAACAGAACTGGACATTTTGCAGCTGGTGCCCACCCCAGAGACCACCACTGTGGATTGTTTACTGCACTGGGATGGCCCTCTTTTGAAGTTAGACTGCATCATCCTATGCACTGCCTAACCTTTAAGCTAATGAAAACTTAATACACCCCCTCCACCTTATCAGAATAATCAAGCTTAAACAACATGCGAGGCTCCTGAGATCCACTGCTAGCCCATTGCTAGATATCCCCAGGGTACGATCAGCACCTCATAGATCATTCTCCTTCATTGCCTCCTGCCTATGGAACTCACTACCCCACAAGATTCTTAGCTGCCCCACTCTTACACAGTTTAAAAGAGGCTCAATGCCTACTGCAGTGTGGTGACCCCCTGCAAGTGCAATCAGTGACTGGCTGCATCCTTAGGCTGTGCCTGAATGCTCACCATCTTCCTGATGGATCTTGGACTTTCTCTAACTTAATTCTTAATCCTGTCTGTCTACAGCTGAAAAGAGCTTTTTCAGTAGCATTTTGAGAAGAGCTTGCTCTGTTCTTCTCTGACAGGGTATCCTCTATTTGGGCCGGGATCTCACCAGTGGGTTTGGACCAGACCTGCAGGGTGGGGTCCGGGTGGAGCAGGGGCACTCACATTGTCTAGGCAGAGTTTCAGCCAGTGGAGGTGGCTGAGGTCTCTAAGGTGATTTGGAAGCTGCGGCCCATGTATTGTGAACTGGACCATGGTCTGATGCATCTCCTAGTGGGCTGCATGGAGGTTATTGGTCCAGTATTCGCTGGGACAGTTGGGTGTTCGCTTTCAGAGGGGATCTCCCCCGATGCCTTGAAGGAGGTGCTGGTGAAGACCCTTCTGAAAAAAACATCTCTCGACCCCGATGTCCCAGCGAATTATAGACCAATCTCCAACCTCCCATTCTTTGGGAAGGTTGTCTAGAAGATAGTGGCTCTGCAGCTTGGGGAACACCTGGAGACCTATGACGTCTATGAGCCATTCCAGTCCAGGTTTAGGACAAGGCACAGCACAGAGATGGCACTAGTCCGGGTGCATAATGACCTCCTCATGGCAAGAGATCAAGGAGGACAGTGAGTTCTCATTCTCCTCGACCTGTCATCAGCATTTGACACTGTGAACTATGTTGCATTGTTGGATTGCCTTAGAGAGTATTGAGGACTCACTGAAGTTGTCATCTACTGGTTTCAGTCCTTTCTCTCAGGAAGATGGCAGAGAGTAGTTATGGGAAATTTTTCCTCCTCCCCTATGCCTCTGACCTGTGGAGTTCCTCAAGGGTCAAGCTTATCACCGATACTGTTCTCGGTGTACATGCTGCCCTTGGGGAAGATCATCAGACAGTACAGTCTGAGCTTTCACTGCTATGCAGATGATACTCAGCTGTACATGTCTTTTGCACCAGGGACAAGTAGTGCTGTCGAAGTGCTGAATAAATGCCTTGCCAAGGTCCAAGACTGGATGAACTCTTGTAATGCCCCAAAGGTGGTCATTACAGAAAATGAAAATAAAATTAAATGAACGCAGAATTCACAGGTGCTTAGAGTACCTGCTACGGGGTAGGCAGCAGGGTACTGTACAAAGGGGCCCCTAGACATAAAAGTCAACCTCCCTGCACACACAAAACACTGTAACTAATAGAAAAAGTGCACCTGTGCACTTACAGCTGGTCAAAAGACAGATTTAAAAAGCAATATGTGTCATAATGGCTTGGATGGAATGTTGTGCTGAGTGGCTCATGCACAGCATTCCAATCCAGCCATTCTAGAATCCAGGCAGTTTTATCTTTTAAAAATAATTCTATAATTGTTCAGTTAGTCAGTTCCTGGGCAGCTGTTGAGGAGAGAGGACACAGTAAGTCAGAGGGACAAGGAAAGGGCTTACCTGGAGGGTTGAAGCCGTCCCTGAGGGCTTACCTGTGTGCCTGCTCTGCCTCCACTGCCTGAAGAAGCCTGCTGGTGGTGAAGTTGTCGGTGGTGCCATCGGGGCACCAAGAAGAAAAACACCCCTTTTCTCCCGTGTTTCTAGGGCTTAAAAGCCCTCCGGTTATTTGTTTTGCCCTCCGGTGTAATTGTTTAAGCCCCCGAGGTATTTTAAAAGTTTTAATTTGGTCCCACATCGGCAGCAAGCAAGCTGCATCTTCCTTGGTCATCGGAGGACCTCCGGAGCCATCCCTCTCGCTGCCTGCTGTTCTTCCTTCCCACTGCAGCTCACCTCCTACCTCCCAGAGAAGCCAAAAACCTCCGGAGACTGCAGAGCGGTGAGTCGGCGGCAGCACACGTTGTGCTGACCGCCTGTATCCTAAGGGGGACTGAATTTGTTTTAAAAGCACATTAGGCGCTTAAGAAAGACAGCCGAGTGCTGCAGGGAGCATCGGGTCATTAGGACCTGCAATTTTAATATTCATAAGGGAGGCGGGGCTAGCAATGCCCATGGAGGGGGCCAGTATATTAAGGCCATTGAAAAGGACTTTGAATATTCATATAGGGCGGAGCAGAGGCGGGATTCACCGAGATAACTGACAGCAGCTCTCAGTGAGCTGAAAGAGTTAAAGGGACAACGCCATTTAAAAGGGCAATTCCGGCCAAAATATAAAGTAGGGCATTAGGCCCATTATAAATTGGAGCATCAGGCCCAAAGTGTTGAGGGGCATCAGGCCCATTGTAAATTGGGGCACCAGGCCCAATGCAACGTGGGGCACCAGGCCCATTGTAAAGTGGGGCATCAGGCCCAAAGTAACGTGGGGCACCAGGCCAAAGTAATGTAGGGCTTCAGGCCCAAGGTAAAGGTAGGGCATTAGGCCCGAGGTAAAGCCTGGTCTAAAGGGAGGCCCCGGCCTAGCGGAATAGGGCAAGCCAGCCTAGTGGTACTAAAGGGAGGCCCTGGCCTAGCGGAATAGGGCAGGCTCAAGCTAACGTAGGGCTTCAGGCCTGAGGTAATGGTAGGGCATTAGGCCCGAGGTAAAGCCTGGTCTAAGGGGAGGCCCCGGCCTAGCGGAATAGGGAAAGCCAGCCTAGTGGTACTATAGGGAGGCCCTGGCCTAGTGGAGTAGGGCAAGCCAGCCTAGTGGTGCTAAGGGGAGGCCCCAGCCTAGCGGAATAGGGCAAGCCTGCCTAGTGGAACTACAGGGAGGCCCCGGCCTAGTGGAATAGGGCAAGCCAGCCTAGTGGTACTAAAGGGAGGCCCCGGCCTAGCGGAATAGGGCAAGCCAGCCTAGTGGTAGTAAAGGGAGGCCCCGGCCTAGCAGAATAGGGCAGGCTCAAGCTAACATAGGGCTTCAGGCCCGAGGTAATGGTAGGGCATTAGGCCCAAGGTAAAGCCTGGTCTAAAGGGAGGCCCCGGCCTAACAGAATAGGGCAAGCCAGCCTAGTGGTACTATAGGGAGGCCCTGGCCTAGCGGAATAGGGCAGCCAGCCTAGTGGTACTAAAGGATTCCCTAGCCACAACATACAGTAAGGGACCCTATCCAAGAATACCCTACCTATAGAAACAGGGGTTCATTTGAGAGTGTTCTATTTGCCTATACTGTGAAATTACTGTGATTACTGTACTGCTTATGCTGAACTGTTGCCCTAAGTACCTGAACTATTGTCCGAAGTACCTGAACTGTTGTCCGAGGTACCTGAACTATTGCCCTAAGTACCTGAACTATTGTCCGAAGTACCTGAACTATTGTCTGAAGTACCTGAACTATTGGTCCAAGTACCTGAACTATTGCTCTAAGCACCTGGACATTGGCCCTTATCAGTAACAATTACCCCTGAAGTTGTAATTTGCCCTCCCCGGCAAATTATTGTACTATTTCACAGTTCTTTGGGCATTCTTCAGTTATATGTTTACTACTGTACGAAGACAGTCTCAATCTTCTACCACACTGCAGTCTCATAGTGTGGTCTGTTACACCATATGCTCCGAATCAGTCTCTACTCAGAAGAAGACATCCTTTCAACATTCTGCACTTCAGGAAGATCATCCATCAACTCATCCCGTTCGTTTGTGTCGTCCGCCGAAGTCGAAGTCCGTCGTCAGTCGTACCAGTTGTACCTGTCGTTTTCTTGTTTTCACAGCTTGAAAGTATGTCTGCCGAAACGCATCACGACAGCCGTGCCAGTGTCGTTCCATATGGTTCCTGTTCCAGATGTTCCGAAGTTGGTCGCCCTCTACAGAAGACAGAGAGCTCCTCTTGGAGAACCTGTTCTTGCCCATCCTGGTCGTCACGAAAGTCGAGTCCGTCTGCCCAGTCCGGGACGCTGTCCCGCCGCTTTTTTGTTTGTGTTAGTTCCTGATCCTAGGATTGCAGAGTCAACCATTATCTCTTCAGATTCTTATGGTTCCTGGTCCTGTCAGATTTTCTTCTGAGTCCACCTGGCCCTTGGAGTGCTGCAGCATCAGTCAGATCGTGGTAGTCCTCCATTGGATTCATCGCCACGCAGATCTTGGTCTTTCTTCATCCTTGGCAACCCTAGAAGTGGGTTTTGGCCGAGGAACCTCTTGCTTCAGTGTGTGTTATTTCAGGAACCAGTTTCTTTGGTTCTACATTCCGGCAGCCTCGGAGAGAGTGGGCTTTTGCCGAAGATATATGGTCTGTTTATTAAACCTCTCACCACCCCAGTGGCCTTATCTAGGTCCTTGCTTGGAATTGAGATTAGGGTTCTACAGTTCTGTTTTATTCTCCTTATAGCTACCAATGAAGAGCAGCTGATTGTACGAAGAGCGCGGATCTCTGGACTCTTGTAAAATCTGGACTCTTTTGTAGATGTGTGATGCTGATCACCCTAATGTAGTGCTGAGTAGCCCATGTAACTGAATTCTGGTTTAGAGTATAGAAGTACAGTATAAACTAGTATTAGAGTATAGAAGTACAGTACAAACTAGTATAAGAATAAGAGTGGCAGTAAGCCTAAAGTTTATGCTTGTAGTGGTAACCATAAAAGTGGTAGATCGAAAGTATTTCAGTATATCCCTGTTATAATTGCCCTATTGTTGATCGGGCATCCCCTACTCCTTCTTGTGACTGTGTCTGTCTACCCCTTGGTACCAAATAAACGGCCCCTGCGGGCATCGAAATACTAAGTTGACTCCTGCCTCTCCTTGTCCGGATAGCAGTTATCCTATCCGAAAATAATTCGGACCCTGAGTTGCTCATCTTCATCTCGAGTGGCCCATCACACTCTAATTGGCTGAGACTTAACCCGGATAAGACGGAGGTTCTAGTAATTGGGCCAGGCTGTGGACATGATAGGGACGCCTACGGGACGACAACAGGTTTGGTCCTGGGGTTGATATCATTGATAGCGTCCTCTAGGGTGAGAAATCTGGGCATGGTCCTCATTGACAGGCTGACATTTGAAGCTCAGGTGTCGGCTGTTGTCAAAACTGGTTTTTACCATCTGAGGAACATCACCCGGATTAAACCCCTAATTCCACCCGAGGACCTTCCATCACTGGTACATGTCTTTGTGACATCAAGACTTGACTACTTTAATGATCTGTACCTTGGAGTCAGTGGAGGGAACCTCCGCCCGCTGCAGCTAGTGTAGAATGCAGTGGCCAGGCTGCTGACAGGACTATCCAGGTCCTGTCATGTGACCGCGGTCCTACGGGGTCTGCACTGGCTGCCGGTTAGGTGGTGGGTTCTCTTCAAGGTGGGCTTGCTCACCTATAAGACCCTGTATGGATCGGGCCTTGGTTACCTACAGACCTCCTCACCCCTGCCGTCCTGGCTCCCTCCTCCCTCCGTTCCTCTATCCAGGGCCTCCTGGCGGTTCTGAGGACCGGGCTGAAAATCTCGGGTGATCATTCATTCTGGGTGGCCAGCCTGGTCCTCTGGAACTTGCTGCCAAAATCTTTGAGGGAGGTCCCTATGGTGGAGGTGTTCAGGAGGGGCCAAAAGACCCATCTCTTCAGTTTAGCTTATCCTGCAGTCCTCTTTTAAATTTTTTAATTTTATATAATATTTTTATATAATCTAATTCTTTGCTGATCATTTTAAACTGTGATGTTTTATTACCCTTTCAAATTGTCTGCTACTGTACGGTGCCCAGAGCCTCCGGGATTGGGTGCCTAACTAAGTAAATTTTTACTTGCTTACTAACTTGTCTACTTATGCATAATTGTGTTGTTACAATCTGGGATCCTGATACTTGCCTCTGAACATAGATGCTCCTGATTGTAACTGATCTGTTGTACCTTGTATGTATAATTACTTTTCTTATATTGATTTTCTGCTCTGTAAATGTGCATTTTCCTTTCTCACTTAATGTATGTAACTAATTCCCAGGTCACCCTTCATGTCTCAGTGGGCCTACCTGGTGATCAAAATACAAATAAATAAATAATCCCTGTTTCCCTCTGCAGATATTTCATGGCAGTACTCCAGACTGTTGGTACCCCTAGACTAGACTAAAACTGTCTTTTCTTGTCTCTTTGTGTCTCCCTGTTCTGCAGGTATAACCATTGACAGCAGTGGCACAAGCCATCCTCCTCCAGTGCCAAATCCTTCTCCACCAACCCAAGGCCTTCTTTGTCCGCTGCAGTGGTGAGCATCTCAGACAGTCAGCCACCACACAGCTACTAATCTCTATTTATATAAATGGGATACATCCCAGGATACTGAAGGAGCTCAGGGAGGTCTGCCGTTAGAGTCTATGTTTCTATGTTACATGCTTTGTCTTCGATATGGCAGTTGTTCGAAGACTTGGGGGTTACAGTGAATTTGCCAAAGTCTGTGTTGACTACCTGTCTACAGTTAGGGGCAGTCTTGGACACAGAGAAGGGATGTGCTCTCCTGCCACAGGACAGGGCAGATAATCTGATTGCCCAAGTGCACTTAGTATACAGGAGCAACTATGTCTCTGTAAGAACAATGTTGCATTTCCTTGGTCTCATGGCTGCAGCCATAGTGACTGTGCCACTGGCATGTCTTCATATGAAAATCCCTCAGTGGACATTCAGGGTCCTGTGGGATCAATTGATGGATGAGCTGAACCAAATGGTTCTCATCACATCTCCGCTTTGCAGAGTGTTGCTGTGGTGGATGTATCATGAAGACCTATTGAAGGGCATTCCATTCCTTTTACCAGCTCCTGTACAGATCCTCACAACAGATGCATTGGGCTCCAGCTGGGGGTACTCATCTTGGCCCTTACCAGACACAGCGGTCTTGGACCAAGGTAGAGGTCAAGCTGCATATAAGTGTCCTGGAAACTTGGGCTGTCATGTATAGCCTTCAGGCATTTCAAACTCATCTGTGCCATGGTCCTCTGTTAATCCAGAAAGACAATGCCAGTGTGATGCATTACATCAACAAACAAGGGGGTGCTCACTCCTATCTGTCATCTGTTGTCCAAAGTGTTTTTTATCACTTAAGAAATGTCACCCGGATTAAACTCTTAGTTCTGCCTGAGGACCTGCTATCAGTAGTACATGCCTTTGTTACATCCAGGCTTGACTACTGTAACACTCTGTACTTCAGGGTCTGTGGAGGGATCCTCTGTTGCCTGCAGCTGGTGCAGAATGCAGCAGCCAGGTTACTGACAGGCCTGTCTAGGTCATGTTGTGACCCCAGTCCTGCGAGATCTGCACTGGCTGCCTGTCGAGTGGAGGATCATCTTCAAGGTGGGCTTGCTCACCTCTAAGGCTCTATACAGGTTGTGCCCAGTCAACCTGACTGATCTTCTTACACCTGCCACTCTAGTCTGCTCCCTCTCTCCTTGCAGTTCCGAGGGCCAGGCTGAAAACCTCTGGTGATTGAGCTTTCCAGGTGGCTGGCCTTGCCCTCTGGAACACACTTCCCAGCTCTATAAGGGGGGCCCCATCAGTGGAAGCATTCAAGAGGGGTCTGACGACATCTCTTATTAAACAGGCTTTTCTGGACTAACTACAGTTGTTTTTAAGTGTATTTATAAATTATTTATAAATATTTTTATGCTTGTAATTTTTAAATTTATCTAGCCCTTTACATCTTTATCTATTTGTTGTCACTGTTTTTCCCTGCCTGTTAACTGTGTAAGGTGCCTAGAGCCTCCGGGATTGGGCCCCATATAAATAAGTTTTTACCTTACCTTACCTTACCTACTTATCTCTTAAGCAGGAAGGCAATGAAAGTATGGTACTGGGCACTGTCTCTTGGCCTGCAACTATCAGCCATGCATCTCCCAGGTATCCAAAATATCTTGGCAGACAGGTTAAGCAGGTCACAGTCCGAGATTCACGAATGGGAGCTGCTGACCGCCATGCAAACAACCTCTTCACAAGATGGGGCTGTCCAGAGTTGGAATTTTTTGTATCCCCACACAACGCAAACCTGCTGCATTTCTGCTCGCTCACTTCAGAGCCTGGAGTTTTTGGGTGAGATGCATTGTCCCTCTTTTGGAAAGAGAACTCCCAATATGCAGTGCTTCACTTTGTGGGCTGCTTTCAAAAATGTGGACCAATTTACTTGCAAGGCCTCTAGAATTCTGCAGCCACAGAATTTTGCGCAGGACTTGCAATCTACCACAGAACATCTGCAGTGCCTCAGAATTCACTGTTTTTGATGATTCTTTATTAATATTTACAGTTTTTCCATAGCACCTGGTTTCCTTCCCCTCCTTTTATATCCCAAACCCCTCTATGCTCACTATGTGATTTTATCAATGACATCACATCATACGTTAGCAAATGAAAGGGCTGCATTCTGCCACAGAAATGAATAGTCATTTGTCTATCACTGCTCCCACTTCCCGAGGAAGCTGCACAGCACAACAGGTACTGTGATACTTGCTCAATCTGTACTATAGCCTAATAACATTTTCAGTCTTAAATACTTGACAACATCATAGACCTGTTAACTGAATACCTTACTTTGTTCAGTATTTTTGTGTGCCTTTAAGGTAGGGAAGCCCACTGAAATGAATAACTGGTAAAATGAACTGACCTGTCTTTACCAAAAAAATAAATAAATAAATAAAGGAGGAATATGGGGTTACTCACCTGTAGCTGTAGATCTTACCAATGTTCGAATTACGATGAAAAAAGTAGGCTGACCCAATGGCTCATATTCAAAGGTGTGTGCAGAGTCAGTGAAAAAGGGGTGCAAAAATCTTCACAAAGCTAGGAGAGTCTGGGGGTCTGCTCCCCCAGGAAATTTTTTAAAACTTCACTGTAAATGGTGCATTTTCCTGCATTTAGAAGCTAAGTAGGGTACATTAAATCCCACCAGGATGAAACATTCTGTGATGAGGATGTTACTGTTTCCTGCAAGAATTTTTTAAAATTTAAACTATTTATGAAATTGCATTCTTGACTTCATTTGTAAAGTGGATTGCTTCTCACTTCCCATTTCTCTCACATTCAATGAAACAGATCCCCCAGATCACACTTAGCCCCTTTGTTAATTATGCTTTTCTTCCATCAACACCAACACCCCAGGATTTTTTGCCAGCCCAATGTCTGCAAGTTATGCACCATACCCCAATTACAAGAAGTGGACAAGCAAGGCAACTTATGCAAAGGATTATTATCTTATGAGCTGCCATTCTGAAATGAGCAGAAAAAAAAGAAAAAAGAGACAGCAGCCAAGCACTAGACCAGCAGGCAATGAAAACGGAGGGAAGGGGACCCAGTCCACTACTGTTAAGGGACAATCAATGGGTGATTTGTGCATTATGGTGATAGGCTGAGTATTAAAAAAAAAAGATTAAATTAAACTTGTTGATGAATCCTGCACCAGTTAACAATGCCCCCCCCCCCACACACACACATGTGTATATGCTACCCATTTTATTTCCTAAATATAATTGCGATATATTATGGTCTCTGAGGTTCAGTTAATTTTGGATAATTGATGTCAAAAACTTCAGTGGTCAAAATTTGAAAGTCATTCCAGTTTTGAGGAAGTCAAAATTCTTTCCAGGTTACAACTTTGGAAGTCAATATAATGTTGTCATAGACGATTTTGTAATATACACATTACAGATAATGCCATGCCTCCCCTATTCATTCAGAAAAATATCACACCATTGTTTGACTTCCATGCCTGCAAAATTCAAAGTCACCTACATTTCTCACTATTAGGAGTCAAATACCTCCCCCTAAATAATTAAATGAAGCCCCAGATGATTGCATGTTGTCCCATCTTCTTAGGGGGTCACTACTGGCAGGTTCAGGAGACAGTGAGATTAACATGTGTCTTTGCTAACGCATGCAATATTTCCATCCAGGTCTCCCTATTTTCAGGAGTCCTCTTATTTTGACCAACCCCACACCCCCGACACACGTCTCACAGTCACACCACTATCCAAAACATCCGTAATTCATAGGATCTTCTCTTTTACTGGATTTAGCAATGAACTTCTGTCATGTTATACACATACAGGCTAGCTCTCCTTGATTTACCGGTCAAAAATCTGAGAATGTTGCGGATATGCTTCGGCTGCACTATGCAAGTTACTTGGGATGCATTACTTGAGTAGGAGAAAGCAACATACTGTCTGTTTTCTGTAATATAGATATTTCACCTGGGCTCCAGAGACACAAAGCACCCCCAGTCTTGCATCACATAGACTCCGGAGACACATGGTACCCCCCAGCCTTGCCTTATTGACATGGGTTCCAGAGACACACAGCGTCCCACCCCACCTTGCCTTATTTTACATGGACTCTGGAGACACAAAGCACTCCCAAGCCTTGCCCCACTTCACATAGGCTCCAGAGCTGCACAACACCAACTACTAGTCTTATCTTACTTCACATGGGTTCCAGAGACACAAAGCAAACACTCTCCTGCCTTGCCTTACCATATTTCACATGGGCTCTGGACCACCCCCAGCCTTGCCTTACTTCACATGGGGTCTGGAGGCAAATGCCCCCCTCTTCAACTTAGCCTTATTTCACATGGGGCCAAGAGACACACCCCCACCCCACCCACCTTGCCTTACTTTACATGGGCTCTTGAGACAAAAAACAACCCTCTCTCTAGCTTGCTTACCTTACTTCACATTGGCACTAGAGGCAAGTACCCCCTCCCTAAGCTTGCCTTACTGCACATGGGCTCTGGAGACTAAGGTACCCCCCCATATGCAAGGTCAGGCTGAAGAAGCCAAATGAGTGTAGCCCTGGCCCATTGAGTGTCTCTCAGCCATCTCTATGGTGGCAACTTGTGTTGACACTGCCAGAGGGTCCAGGATCTGGTACAGCTCCGGATCTGGCCCTAGCCCACACTCCAGTCCCAGCCAGCTAGCACTGCCTGCTGTCTGCCCCAAGTTCCTCTGAGTCCTGACTTACTCATTCTAATTCCTGCCTATCCCACTACCTTTAAACAAAAAAAAAAAAAACATATTTACATACCGTCTGGAGCGGTCTGCTCCTGATTATCTTATCTTGCTTAAAATAACAAGACTGCTCCAGTAGAACAGCCAGCAGTAATCTGATTTCAACAGGCAGTACAGCAGAGGTGCTGCACTAGTCCTCTGGGCTCCTGAAACTGCACTTGTTTTCTCCCCCCCCTCGCTCTCTCTCTCTCTGATAACTCAGCGACAGTGAAGAAATAAGTTGTTCCAAGGGGCTCAATATGTGGACCACTGGCTACTACTTTTACCTCTAGTTTAAGTCATTTATAGTCCGAACTGAAATGATCACCCCCACCCGTGTTCGTTCAAGGAGGTGTCACACCGGGACATCGAAGAAAGCAAGCACAGCAGCACTTTTATTACAATGAATAAAGATAAAGATAAGGATCTCTGACTATTACCTTTTTAAAGTATCTGTGAAGGACTAACGTTGGTGCCAGCTGTAGATACTATGCATAGCTGTGGGAAGCTTTTGTTTATTTGTTTTCCAGGAAGGTGGCCATCAAAGCAGTCAAGCAAAAGCATGCTATCACTTACAGCTTGTTTACACCACTGACTTTGCAGTGCATCAACTCATGTGCACAGGTTGACGCGCTGCAAAGTCGGCTTTGTAAACACTTTCCGGAGTGCCATAAGTGCACCTTGGATCCCTTTTCTGCTGCAGCTCAATTGTGTGTACCTGTATCAGAGCGAGCGTGTTAACCGACATTGAAAACCCTTTGATGCACTTGCTCCAATGGGAAGCCTTCTGTCCCGGTGTCTCCCAAAATCCTCCACTGAATTTACAGCTCCTCTTCAGAGTGACCAGCAATGCTGAGAGGGCGGGCAGTGTAAACACTAAATTGATGGAGGAGTAACCAGCACAGCGAGAAGGAAGCAGTGTAAATGCAAGAGCGCTGCAGCCATGTAATCACGGCTTTAGATAAGTATCCGTCTCAAGTATCACTTAAGTCACTTTGATGCCAGTTGTGTGGCTATGGATTGGGGGGAGGCTATTGTTTTCCTGGATGGCTGAGAAAAGGAAAAACATGGTGTTAATTATTATTTTTCACTCAGGCAGGGCTGCTTCAGTTTGTTTTCCTGACTGAATGGAGATTGGAAGCTTCAGCAGTGAGAAGTAAGGGGGTCAAAACATGGCCCCCCCGGCACCTTTCAATTACACAGAACTCAGGGTGCCCTCCAAAAAAGTAAGGGGGCCCTGGCTCCCTCAGGCCCCCCTGTAATTCAAGCACTGGATTTTACTTCAAGGGAGGCTCTTGCAGCAGGCAATCACTGGTAGGACTCAGTCATCAGGTGCCAGGACCACATGGAAACCTTTCTAGCTAGCGGTGTACCACAGGGGACCACCCACCACTGATGTCACCCTGCTGAAATTGGCCTATCCTATAAAGGCTGGCAGTCCCACACACTCTCCTTAGTTCTTTCCCATCATCAACCCACAATCATCAGACCACTGACACGGCCGCAGCTACGGTTGACCACAATTTCCTGTGCTTCGTGCCTTTTTTAAAAATTTTCCTTTTCTTTTAAGTATTAACATTCATTTTTCAGTGTTACCAGAGTAAAGTTTATGTCTTCTCAACCTGCCTTGTCTTCTGACCACTCCACGACGTGTGCCTGCGGTAAACATATTCCAGAAAAAAAGATGGACACGAAACCACGAAACTGAAGACTGTCAGTTTTACCAGAAGTTCAACCAGACCACACAGAGACATCGCCTGAAAATTCTGCAGAACCATCACCTTAAGCAGAAGCTCTTTGTGATGGAACAGAAGTTGCAGGCCAGGAGCTCTTCGACTTCTCCTCAGTCCTCCGGCGCTTCCTCTTCTTTTCCAGGTAAAAAAATCTAGCAGGAAGCACAAACACCAAGATAAAGACCGGGACTGGGCCCAGTCTGCTTTCCACTTGCAGTCTCCCCATAAACCTTCGACCACATCTGGGTCTTCCTCCCATGGGAGGTCGGCCTCTTTGGCCCTGCCAGCCCTCAGTTTCTCTGGGCTACCAGTGGCCCTGCTGCCTGTTCTTATGTTGGTGATGGCAGCGGTTCCTCGGGGCAGGGGACTTCGTCTCCTGGCCCCCAGCCCCTGACACTCAGGCCCCTTTCCTCTATGGGCTCTCAGCCATGTGGCTTGGCCAGTGATGTTTCTTCAGGCACCAGACCCTCAGCTGATGCTCCCCTGGCCCAGGTACTGCCTGCATCCATCCCCTACAAGGGGACTGGCACCAGTCCTTCTAGGCAGTGCCTGCTACAGGCTACCAGTGCTTCCCCACATCTGGTCATGCCTCAGCCTTCACCTGTGAGGCCTCTTTCTCCTGTGATGCCGGTCTCCCCTCTGCCGGCTCCTGTGGACACCCTTCCCAGGCTCCTACAGCCTGCATCCACTGGGCTGCCACCAGTGCTGCCTCAGCTGGACCCAACACCGGCTTCTCCTCCAGCACCTGCTGGACATATGTCAAGGTACCCAATGCTGGCTCTGGATGACCTGATGCCGGGTTACCTTTATCCAGTGCCAGCCTATCCTTATCCCCCAGTCTACAACTACCCTCCACTGGTGGATGTAAATACCTTGTTTAATTTCTAGTGGGTTCTGGTGCAGAAGCAGAACCCAGCACCAGTGGGCCCAATGCTGGTGTCTCCCTGCTGACCACCTGGGACACAGCCACTTCTGGATCCTGTTTGACTGGGTCCCAGTGATAACCATAGGACAAGCACCAGGTCCGACACTGGTTTGGGTGGATGCTGGGACTGGTGTCAGTCCTCAGATAGTGAGCCAGATGATGATGATGACAAAGAGTACCCTGACTATCTGGACTCTTCTTCTCTGACAGGGGACTTGTCTGGGGAAGAGGAGCAACCTGAAACAGTTCCCAAGTCTCCTCCTGATGACCCCTATTTCCTGGATATCATAAGGCACATTCAGATCACCATGGGCTGGGAGATGGAGCAGCAGGACCCAGAGCATTGCTGGTGGCCATTTACCTAAGTCAGCCTGATGTCCTCCCTTTGGTGGTCCCTCCCCTGGCTGACTCATATGATGATGTCACTAGGGTGGCATGGAACCATCCCTCTACCATGCCAGTGGTGCCCAAAAAGGTGGACTGCCTCTATCATGCCTCTGCTGATAAACCTTTCTTTGGGGGCAGCCCAAGGCTGACTCAGTGGTCATCAATGTGGCCCGCGACCGCACCAAGAACCCTAAACACCTCAGTGCTCTCCCACTGGACAAGATGTCCCGGCAGTTGGCTCACTGGGGTAAGATGATCTATTCCTCAGCTACTTTGGCCATTAGGGCCATTAATTATCTGGCTTATATGGTCCAGTACCAGAATGTATTGTGGGACCAGGCCAGAGACTTACTTCAGGCTCTGCCTGATGATCCCTCTAAGAAACAGCTAGCCCAGATGCTTAAAACAGGCTCGGACATTGGCAGTCATGTACTGCAGGCTGCTTATAATGCCATCGATGCCTTGGGCAGAGAGGCAGCCTCAGGCATTTGTCTGTGGCACCACTCTTGGCTCAGGGTGTCCGACTTCGCCCAGGATGCCTTGTCCAAAATCCTGGATGCCCCCTTTCGGGGTTCTATCCTTTTTGGAGGTGATGTGCAGGACTTGATCTCCTCCCTCTAGGAATTGGGCCAGGCTTTCAGGTCCATCCATTCCTCATACCATACCCAGCTGAAGTCTGGCAAGTGACTGCCTTTCCACCATTTCTTTTGCAGGCAGCTCTGTGCTCCTGGCAAGGGCCAGGGCAAGCACAAACCAGCATTGGCCCCAGTAACTGCCATCGCTAAGGCTCCCTGGGCAGCCACCCCAGCCCTCCCGGTGCCTGCTCCTACTTCCTGACTCCTTGCCAGACTCCCCCCAGTAGAGACCCTGGGGGAGGTGGTAGGGGGCACTTCTCCCTCCACCTTGATGGGTGGAAGGAGATTACCTTGGACAACTGGGTTCTGCAACTCATCGAGTACAAACACACCCTAAAACTCCTCAGATGGCCTTCTGACAACCCTCCAGGCAACTCCTTCAACCCCCCCAGATCATCTGACTCTCATCTGTGAAGAAATTCAAGCTCTGCTGCAAAGAATAGCAATAGAGTCCATCCCTGAGGCTCAGTGGGGCAGAGGGTACAACTCCCACTTCTTCCTGGTCCCCAAAAAGACAGGGGACCTCAGGCTCATTCTAGACCTGTGTGGTCTGAATCTTTTCATAGAGTACAAGCTCTTTCAGATGGTCACTCTTTAAGGACTCCTGCCCCTCCTGCACCAGGAGGACTGACTCTGCTCTCTGGACATTTAGGATGCCTACCTGCATATCAACATTTTCCCTTCCCACAGATGCTTCCTCTGCTTCCATTTCTGGGGGGGCCCATTTTTAGTTCTGGGCCCTCCCTTTTGGCTTGTCCTCGGCCCTCAGGGTTTTTACCAAGTGCCTGACAGTGGTGGTAGCTGCCATCAGGAGGCAGAGCTTCTATGTCTTTTCCTGCCTGGATGACTGGCTCCTAGTGGCCACATTCTGGGAATGCCTTCTCCAGAGCACAGAATGTACCTTCAGTCTCTTCCAGGCCCTGGAGATCACTATCAATGTGCCAAAGTCCTGTCTGATACCCTGCCAACAGCTCCAGTACATACAGGCCATCCTGTACACGGCCCAGGGCATGGTCTTCTTGATCACGGACAGAGCGGAGTGTCTGATGGAGCAGGCCCATCTGGTTTCTTCCAGCTATCAGGTCCCAGCCCGAGTTTTCCTCTGCCTTCTGGGTCACATAGCAGTGGCCATTGCCACAGTGCCTCTAGCCCATCTGCATATGAGGGTTCCCCAGTGGACATTGCGGGTCCAATGGGGCCAGCTCACAGATGACCTGGACCAACTGGTAATGGTCTCTGATCCAGTCTGACAGATTCTATCCTGGTGGCTGGAGCCAGCGAACCTCTTTCAGATGTTACCTTTGCCTTTCCAACCCCTTGCCAGATACTGACTTTGGATGCCTTGGGTCTTGGCTGGGGTGCCCATCTGGGAGCTCACCAGACTTGGAGCATGTGAACAGTCATGGAACAGGGCCTCCACATCAATGTAGTGGAGATGCGGGCCGTCCTATATGCTCTTCAGGCCTTTCAGACTCATATCCTCCTGTGTCCACTCTTAGTGCAGACAGACAACATGTGCGTGGTTTATTACATAAACAAGCAGGGGGAATGCATTCTTACCCCCTATGCAGGAAGGTGATGAGGGTTTGGTATTGAGCCATCGAGCATGGTCTGGAGCTCTCCACCATCCTTGTTCCAGGCGTCCATAATGTCCTGGCCGACTGCTTAATCTTAAGCCGCTACCGGACTCATGAGTGGAAACTTCTGACCCCAGTAGTCCAAGACCTGTTTGACAGGTGGAGGTGCCCAGAGCTGGACCTTTTCGCACCCCCATTCAACACAAAGCTGCTGCTTTTCTGCTGACTCGATCCTGGGTATGGAGTTTTCTGGCAGACGTATTGTCCCTCTCTTGGAAGGGGAGATTTCTGTATGCCTTCCCTCCCTTCCTGCTCCTTCAGTGGGCTCTGCTGAAGCCTCATATGGAGGGGGCTGAAACGATCCTCATAGCTCCCTTCTGGTCTCATCAGATATGGCTCCCCATACTGCAACAACTGGAAGTGGAACCTCCAGTGCCATTACCCCGTGCATCAGCTTGCTCTCCAAGGAGCAGGGAACCCTGGTCTATCCAGATCTCAGATCTCTGCATCTCCATGCATGGCTCCTAAGGACATAGCCATCACCTAGTTTGGAGTCTCCTCTGCGGTTGCTGATGTCTTGGTGGCCACCTGTAAGCCCTCCGCCAGGGTGACTTATGCAATGAAGTGGAAGCATTTTTCCCTTTGGGCTGCTTCCCACCATTGGATCCCTTCACCTGCCTGATGGATCAGGTGTTGGAGTATCTCCTGTCCCTCTCTGATTCCAGATTGAGGTACGGTTCCATCAAGGTACATTTTTTCTGCCATCTCTGCATACCATGTGCCTGTTGAGGGCAGAGCTGTAGCCGAGCTTGATGTGTCTCGCACTTTTCTGTGAGGCATTCTGCATCTTAAACCTCCCACAAGGGGCCAAGTCCCTCCTTGGGACCTCAGTTTTGCCTCCCTTTGAACCGGCCGTGAGTTGCGAGCTGCGCCATCTGTCATGGAAAATGCTTTTTTTAGTTGCTGTTTCCTCTGCTTGAAGGATTTCTGAGCTTTAGGCTCTTATGTGTAAGCAGCCTTATTTTTGGTTTTTCACAAAGACAGGGTGTCTTTGTGTATCTGTCTTAAGTTTCTTCCCAAGTTGGTGTTGGAGTTTACTTTGAATCAATCCATCCACCTTCCAGTTTATTTTCCAGAGTATTATAATAAAGGGAGGCTTTGCTCCATACTTTTGATGTACATAGAATCTTACATTACTATACACACCGGACTAACACTTTGAGTAAGTTTGATCTGTTGTTTCGTTCCCCCAAAGAGAGAGGGAGGGAACTCTGGTATCCAAACAGTGTTTGTCTAAGTGGTTAGCCAATTGCATTGTTTGTCTGTTACCGTAAGTACAACAAGGAACTTCCGAGGGTGGTTAAGGGCCATTCTACCAGGGGTATAGCTGCTTCCATGGCTTGTTTCAGAAATGTGTCCACTGCAGACATTTGTGCAGCCGCCACTTAGAGCTCTGTCCATACCATCACCAAACACTACAGTCTGGACATTGCTTCTATGTGTAGGGCTAACTTTGGCCTGGCTGTTTTCCGGGGTCTTGTCTTTTGAGTCTTTGGCTGCTGTGTATCCTCCTCCTCCCGCTGTTGTTTCATTTGATTATCAAAACTGCTTGGGACTCAGTCCTACTGGTGATTGCCTGCTGCAAGAGCCTCCATCAAAGCAAGTGCTACCTGGGCTTTGTCACAACTACCAGGTGGGAGTCTCCAGGGGTCGAGTTGGTGGTATTTTTTGTGTTATTAGTGCTGTGCGGTGCCTCCATTATGTAGCCCCCTACCTGGGACGTGGGCTCGGGGAGAAAAATGTCACTCGGCATGTTGGCTAGGTTTGGCTACTCTGCACAGGGGCACCCAAGTATTCCGGACACAGGAAACAATAACTAACTGTCCATACAAGGAGTTGGGATTCTAAAGTGTGGCTTTTATTCGCAAATAAAAAGGAACAATAAAGCATAGATGGACCCCCATGGGGCTACACTCCAGGTAATGCAGATTTCCTTCCACAGACACACATGATCTTAAATCTTAAACCCTCAAGTTTAGCAACACACAGGGCACACTGCCCTAGTTTTACTCTTCCATGGTTTCCCTGGCATGGCTCGCTTGCCAGCCCTTGGACTACTTTCTTTCCTTGGCTCGGCTCCCTTGCCAGTCCTTGGACTACTTATCCATTTATCATGGAGATTTACTGGTGGCTGCCTATTCCACCCCTGAGCACTTTTGGCTCCATCAGGGAATCTTCTTCAACAATCCCATGTCTAGGTACTTTCCTCAAGCACTGGCCAAGTACCCGAGGGAAAGCAATAGGTGTCCCAAAGTGAACCCATGGAGGTGAATCTGGTTACTCCAGATGGGTGGTCTCCCACCTCTTGATCCCATAATTCATACCCTGCCATTCCTCTGGACTTTAACACCTCATCTCTGAAAACACTTTTCCATGTAGATTATCCATAAATGTATTTCACATTTAATCTACTAGCTTTTAACATCTAATGTTCTGACTTGAAGCTGGCTTATTAAGTGTCCATTTCTCTAGACCCCCACTGTTGAAACAGTCCAAATCCCACAAGCTTCTAAGAACGGTACTTGGCTGTCCTTTCCTGACCCACAGTAACAATTCTTAAAACTCACACAGTCTTGGTGAAAACATAGGCCCTTTGTCAGAGCAAACTCACCCTTGGTTGCAGGTGCCCCACAGCCTTTTTCTCTTTCTCCTCTAGAAAAACACACAAACTTCTGAGTGCCTCAGCACAAATCTCCCTTAGGCAGCTTCTTTTCCCTTTAGCCAGGCCAGGGGATTGCCCCTGGAAGCAGGCTAGTTTCTTTCCCCCCATCCCCTCAGGGATGGGGCCCTAAACCACTGGAAGTGGTCTCTACCACTTTAGCCTAACACTTTGGGTGTTCCTCTTCTGGTGAAAACACACACCCTAAAGGACAGGTCGCTCTCTGACAGAGCTAAGGGCTCTGAGGGCCTGCAGCTGTAGCACACCTCTTCACTCCACTGAGCCCACTACTTAACTACTACCAAACTGACTTCAAATTCCCCAACATTCTATCCTAACTTCCCTAGCTGCAACATTCCAATGTGGCTTATGCAGCTGCAACAGTTCTAAAATGATGTCATCCCTCAGTCTCAGCTGATACTGAGAATAGAGTGAGACAGTGTGAAATCCATTCAACTGGAATTTCACAAGCTGCCTTCCCTGTCTGCCACTAGGTCTAACTGGGATTCTAGTAACCACAGGTAACAGGGAGGTTACACAAGATAGTACAGTTAAATAAGAACTTACTGTAACAGTAGATCTATAAGATGAGCTCTTGCAGCAGGCTCTAATTTTCCCTCCTTCATTCCCCCTGCTCTCTGTCTGCCTTTCCCCTCTCCCATGCGAGTGAGTCTTCTGCTCCCTCTCCTTTTTTTTCCTTTGTTTTGGCTCTTGGGAAACCTCCTCAGTTTCTTCTTCTGCTGCCCGTTCCAGGTCTCCTGCAGGAGAACTGAGGAGGGTGTGGGGGACCGCCTGCCTTTATAGGGTAGGCTGACTTCAGTGGGGTGATGTCAGTGGTGGGCGGCCCCCTGTGGTACAGTGCTAGCTAGAAAGGTTTCCGTGTGGTCCTGGCACCTGATGGCTTAGTTCTACCAGTGATTGCCAGCTGCAAGAGCGCCTCTCGAAGATCGATTGTTATGGTAGGCTCTTACATAAGTGCACTTTCTAGGAGTGGTATATGGTGCACATCCACACTTAGGCAGTCTTCCTTTTTCCTTTAATTCCAGCCAGAATGTCTTCAAGCTAAGCTTCTCACACCCACCCAGGTGGTATACTCCTCAGCACCACCCCGTGATGTCAGATCTTGTACGTTGGAATTAGGGATCCGTGTGCCACTTGCCAGGGAATGTCTGGTGGGTGGTGTGGATGTGCACCATATACCACTCCTAGAACTATGGTTACAGGTGAGCAACCCTCATTTCTCAGGCAGTGGATATGGTGCACTATCCACACTTAGGAAGACTCCTAGTAGTTCTCCAGGAGGAGGGGGCAATGTGCACACCCCTATCTGATGAACAGGGATTGAAGAACTGAGGTCCCAAAACCAACATCCCAGCGTGACTCAAGGTCAATGTGGTAATGGGATTTGAAGGTGTGTGCTGACTTTCAGGTAGCAACCATGCAGATCTGGATAGAGATCGCCTGTATGGGGACGTCCCTGAAAGCAGTCACTGAGGCAGCAGTATGTCTGGTGGAATGAGCCCTGAGCCCTACGGGAGGCTCCCTACCAGTCAACCTGTAGCAGAGGTCAAAACAGTAGACAGTCCAACTGCCAACTACCCACTTAGCTTCCAGTCTCACAGGTGCAGCTTCAGCGTAGGTGACAAAGAGCTGGTGAACCTCTCCTTGTGCTCCAGCTGTGTGCTCCTTGTAATAAGCTAGCGCTCACCTCAGGTCCAACATATGGAGCCTATGCTTGGCCTCCGAGGCTGGAGTGGTGAAGTACACCAGAAGTTTAATCACTTGATTAAGGTGAAACTCTGACACAACCTTAGGGAGAAACTTCGGGTGGGGGCAGAGGACAACCTTGTCCTTGTGGAACACCAAGTATGGAGACTTCACTGAGAGCTCCTGGAGCTCACTAATCCTTTTGATGGAGGGGAAAGCCACGAAGAATGCAGTCTTTCATGACAGGTGTGACATCTCACATCTGTGCTTTAGTTCAAATGGCTTGCCCATAAGCATTGCCAGTACAAACAACAAGTCCCAAGGTGGTGGTGGTTCACGTACTGGAGGGGACATGTGGTCAAGGACCTTAAAAAAGCACCTAGCCACCTTCTCCTGCACTGTCAGCATACTAGCCCATACCCAGTATGCAGATATGGCTGCCAGGTGCACCTTGAGGGTTGTCGACCCCAGGCCCAACTGAGAGAGGGACCACAGATAATCCAGAACACTAGCTAAAGGGCAGACCGGGGAGTCTATCTCACTGCCCTGGCACCAAATGGAAAACATCTTCCACTGAAGTTGTAGCACTGGTGGGTTGACTCTTTCCTGGAGGCCTCCACAATGTGGAGAACCTCTTTGGAGAGATCAAAAGCCTGCAACTCTAGCCGCTCAGGAACCAAGCTGTCAGGTGCAGGGACTGAAGGCCCGGATACTAGACCTTCCCCTTGTGACACAAGAGCAGGTCCAGGCATAGCGGCAATTGCCACAGAGGCTTGCTGCTGAGGCTGAGGAGATCTGGGTACCAAAACTGGTGTGGCCAGTCTGGGGCTATCAGGATCATCTGCACCTTGTTCCTCCACACTTTGACCAACATTTTGTGGATCAGGGGAAAAGGAGGGAAGGTGTAAAGGAGGCCTCTGGGTCTAGGGCCAAACAAAGGCATCCCCCACCAGTGTCCCACACTGTGGGGGTAGGCACAAGCAGCAAGAGCTTTGCATTCTCCCAGGAGGAAAACAGGTCAACCAGGGGGGTGCCTCACCAGGAGAACAGGTAGTACACCATCTTCTGATGCAGGGACCACTCGTGAGACACCTCATCCACCCAGCATAGGGTGTTCACTAGGTGGTTGGAGGCTCCTGTTACATGAATTGCCAGAAGACTGGCATCCAAGCTGTGTACCAGGTCCAGGTGTGGAGGACCTCCCGACACAAATGAAGGGAGTGCCTTCTGCCCTGCTTGTTCGGGTAGTACATGGTTGTGGTATTATCAGTCTGGACCTGCATGACCTGACCGCAGGCAAATGGTGAAAATTCCATCAGAGCAAGGCACACTGCATGGACTCCAGCAGGTCGATGTGGTAACAGGACTTCATGGGGGCCAGAGCTTGTGGGCCCTGTGGTCTCCTAAGTGTGCTTCACACCCCACCAGAGATGCGTCAGTTGTCAGGGTGAATGTCAGCTCTGGGTGGACGAAGGGGACTCCTTGCTCCAGATGTTCCATGATAAGCCACCACTGGATGGCATCCCACATTGGCTGAGTCACCATGACTAGCTGGTCCAGGTAACCAAGGCACTGAGACTACTGATGGGCCAGCTCCCACTGCAGGTGATGTATCCGCCAGCGGGCCCATCTCACCATGCTGATACAGGATGCCATGTACTCCAGCAGCCATAGGAAGTCTTGGGCAGTATGCTAGAAATGGTGAAGTCAACCCCTCTTGGGGAGCTGATGCAGGGACTGAACAGGCAGGAGGTAGACACCCCCTGACCCATCACTGAGCGGCCTTGAAGGGGGCACCAGCACCAGCTACCAGAAGTGCCCCTTCGCTCTGACCACTAGGCTTCTTGGAGCCCTGGCTGGGAAACTTAGGCTTAGGCTGCCAGACCTGCGATTGTCCCAGCTGGGGCTGCTGTTATTTGGACTGCTGGGACGGAAAGAGATGAACATGAAAGGGCTTTTTCTTCCGCTGCTTTCCATACTGATCTTTCTTTGAGTACATTTATTTATTTATTTGTTTGTTTCACCAGGAAGGCATACTGAGAAGAACATGCATCCTTGGGGAAGGGGGGCGAGGACAAGTACATCATTAACATACACGCATTACAGTACAGATAATGTATAGTTCAGAGCATAACATGAGTAAACAGTATAACATATCTTGTAACCTCGGTGCCTAGGACACCAATTAACATAGTATCATCTACAACAGTTCCAAGGGCTCATAGTCCTGCTATGTGACTTGAGTATAGATAGTGACTCTGGGCGAACATTTGTGATAACTTCTAGCATGACAGGCCAGATTTCTTCTGGCAGTGAGCTAGGGCCTGGGGCTTGGCTGGAAGAGATGGTAAAGTTAAGGTTGGGAGGAGGGATAAATGGCATTACTATGGAGAGGATTGCATGAGCAGGAGGGGGGGGAAATGTAACTTGAGGAGCTGGTTTAACCGCTGAGGTTTGTCAGTGTGCCTAATGTCGGCTGGCAAGGAGTTCCACAGTTTAGGCATACAGTAGTTAAAAGCAGCCTGGCTGTGGTCATGAGTGGGACATGCAGCAACCGGGAGTCAGTGTTCCTGAGGGAATATGCTGAAGGGGATTGAACTGTGAAGGCATGCTCTAGGTAGAGGGGAAGGGACTGCATCCAGAATTTTGCCATTAACCTTGCACAGTGGATGAGTCTCTGATCCTGTAGCGAGGGGAGGTCTAGCATCTTGTAGAGGTCACAGTGGTGTACAGAGGGAGTGCAATCCGATGCAAATCAACAGAAGGAGTGAAAGAGGGGGTTGAGTCTTGCGAGGGTGGACTTGGGGCGGCACTGTAAACTACGTCGCCAAAGTCGACTATAGGTAGGATCATTTGTTGTAGGATTGCTTTGCAGGTTGCCAGGGGTAAGCAGCCCTTGTTACAATAAACAGCGCTCAGCTTGGGGAGAAGTTTCTTGTGTATTGAGTCGATATGAACTGAGAAGTCAAGTTTCTGGTCGAGCCAGATTCCAAGGTACCGGAAGGAGGTGCTTGCCTCCAAAGGAGTCCCATCGATAGTATGATAGGTGGGGGTTGAGGGGAGTTGGGCGAGCCTCTGTCTTGTGCTGAAGGTTAGGGAGATAGTTTTTTTGGGATTGAGAAAGAGCTGATTAGCCCGGAACTAGAGCTGCACAGCACTGAAGTCCTCCTGAAGTCTAGAGGCCACTTCGGAGGGTGAGGGGCCTGACGTAAAAAGGGCCGTGTTGTTGGCGTACATATGAATTGATGTGTTTTGGCACATGGAGGGCAGGTCATTCAAGAAAATGGAGAACAGGATCGGCCAAGTACTGAGCCTTGGGGAACCCCCAAAGTTACAGGAAGGGGGACAAAGGTATGCTGACCGATTCTCACAGATTGGGATCTGCCTGTTAAGTAGGAGTTGAACCAATGGGTGCAGAAACTCAAGAGACCTGCCTGGGCCAGTTTGGATAACAGAAGGGTGTGGGAGACGGTGTCAAACGCCTTGGTGAGGTCAACAAAAATAGCCGAGGTAATGTGCCCATGATTCATACCCGTGAGGACAGTGTCAGTGAACCTGAGGAGGGAGGTGATGGTGGAATGCTTCTTCCTGAATCCTGATTGGTAGGGTGTGAAGAAGGAAGAGGTGTCGAGATAGGCGGAGAGTTGTTCTTGCACTAGATGCTCTTGGATTTTGGCCAAACATCACAGAGTCAAGGGTGGCAATGGTCTTTTTGATCCTTGTAAGGTGCCTGTCCACCCCATGGCCAAAAAGGTCAGTGCCAAAGAAGGGGACATCGGCCAGTTTGTGCTGGGTGTCCGCCATAAAGATGGAAATCTGCAGCCAGGCTCTGCGACACATTTCAATGGCTGTCGCCACAGATTGGGTGCAGGATTCACCAATGTCCAAAGCTGTCTGGAGCTGGTGTTTTGGCCAGCACTCACCATGGTCTCTGACCACCTTAACAGCCAATTGTAAATCCGCAGAAAGGTGGGGGAGGACATGGTCAACATGCCCATCAGGCATGACCAAAGTTGGCCATCATCAAGGCATAACTTGCCAGATGGAGACCCAGGGAGGATGCAGCATCAGCTTTCTTGGCTGCATGGTTAAGAGTCTTGGACTTGTTGGGGGTGCTTGTCCATATCCCCGACATTGCCGGTCTTGCAGGAAATGGAGTCATCCACCAACCCCTCAGCTGAGGGATGGTTTGAGAAACCGGACAGGGATCTGGTTGGGACCACATACTTGTGGACCATACCAACTGAGGGCACTGCACAGGAGGCCAGATGTTGCCAGAGATCCAGCACAGGTTCCAGGATAGCCTCTGCCACTGGAAAGGTGACCCCAGGGAATCATTCCATTCCAGGATTTCTGTGAGGGGGTATTGGGCCTGCTTCTGGATCATCTCCAGGGGGATCTTCATAGATTCAGAGATCAACCATAGCAAAGCTCCAAAGGACACTGGCCTATGTTCGGTGGTCAGCTCTTCGTCCATTTCACGGTCAAACCCAAGGTAAAATTTAAAATATGATGCTTTTTCCTGATCGATGAGTGGGTCATCTTGTTGTGGTGGTCAGGCTGATCATAATTCAGCTAAATGATGAGACCAAGAACACCTCTAACATTTTGAAATGAAAAAAACAAGTAACATATTGGAGTTATTTGAATAAATTGAAGGCTTTAAAGCAGCTGAGTGGGGGGGGGCAAGGTACTATAATTGTATGCTTTGGTTTGGCCACATACCAGGTGCACCCCTATAAACGTTATAATAAAACAAATTTAATAAAGATGCATTGTAAATGTGATGGGTTGAGCTTGCCAAACCTTTAATATTGAGTCTTCAGACTCCAATAGGTCCTCCATGCAGTCCTCTAGGACTGACCACTTCTGTTGCTCATTTCCTAAATGTCCCTGCTGAGTACATATGTGCTGCAGCTACATGGAGCACTGCCCATACCTTCACTATACATTACAGTCTGGACAGTCTCTCGTAGACATGCTGGCTTTGGCCTAGCTGTACTGCAAGGCCTATTGTCCTGAATATATATCAGATTGTACCATCCTCCCAGTTTTATTTGGTACTGCTTGGGAATTGTTCCAAAGGTATGGCCTAATGGAGGAGATGGCCTTGAAGAAGAATGTAACAGTTACATAAGAACTTACTACAACAGTAGATCTTCAAGAGAATCTCCTCCATTAGGCCATGTAATCTCTCCCTCCTTCCCCCTTCTGCTTCAGTGAGGGTTACATCAGATGCTGTGCCTCAGACCTACTCCATGCATCCTGTATCCAGCCCCATGCCTCTCCTTCAATGCCTGGTGCTGGTCTTATCTCCTGGTTCCCCATGGTTGGAGGTCCTCCGAGGCTAATCTCTGGCAGAGAACTGAGGAGTGATGGGGCCACCCATGCTTATATACACGTAGACTTGGCCCATCTTTGTGGGTGGCCCCTGTCTAGCAAACGTTTCTGTGTGCTCCTAGCACTGATGGCTATAGTTCCAAATGTGTGGCCTACTGGAGGCGATTCTCTTGAAGATCAACTGTTGTGGTAAGTTCTTACATAACTGTTCTTTCTAAAGTTATCTAATTGTAACACATTCAAACTACCCACAATAAAACACAGAGATAAATACATGTTTAAAGGATAACTAAACCCCTGTTTTTACAATAAGCTATTTAAAAAAGCTGGCTTTGTAGAAAGGTAAAGGAAAGGCTGCTGTTTACATTGATGCTAAAACTGCATTTATGCCGGCCTGGTGGCGCTGAGGGTTGAGGCGCTGGATGCCACACCTCGCACCACACCGGCGACCCGGGTTCGGGAGTGGACTCAGGTCGTCGGTCGGTTGGCCGGAGGGAGACAGGCTGGAGCATCCAACGACAGCTCGCCTTCTCCGGGGAGGGATCAGGCTGATGCCCGCCACTTGCATGACCCCGAGCGGAGGCTCGGGGAACTGCAAGCCCCATTAGGGGATAGCATGTGGCCACTGAGCAGCTTGGACATCGACGCTTGTGTCATGATGTCGGGGAAAGTCACTTGCTGCTCGGGGAGGGAGAAAATGGAAAAAAGCCTGCCTCAGCTGGGAAGAAGGGAGGACCGAGGCCGTGCCCACAATTTGCCTGTGCCCGCCCAGCAGACCTCAAGACCGACGAAACATAAGTTACGGGGTGTCTGACACCTCTCCTCATCCCTGCCCGGGGGGTAATCTGTGGCTCCATGGGGCTAGAGGTCTGCTTGGTAGGGTTCCAGGCAGTGGATGTCCACTTGTTCCCTGAAGAGTCAGCGGTGGCAGGCTAGGGAAGGAGATAAACTATGGGAGAAAAACTGCATTTATAAGTAACATAATGAAGCAGAGCATTTGAAATGAATCACCTTCCCATTTCAAATCTCCCGCTCTGTCAGCTTCCTAAAATGGCTGCTGGAGGTGCTGTGTGATGTCATAGGAGCCTCAGGCAGACAGCAACATTTTCTCTCGCGGAGTGGAGTTTTGAAATGGGAAGGCTGATGTTTACATTTTTCAAATGCTATGAAACTGCATTTATGTAAATTACATAAATGCAGTTTTAGCATCAATGTAAACAACAGCATTTCCTTTACCTGTCTACGAAGATTTTTTAAACAGCTTATTGTAAAAAGAGGGTTTTTAGTTGTTCTTTAAATGTAAACAGTTGGAATTTGTGAAATGCTGATGTTCTGCCATATCGTGGAATGCTGTGGAAGATCGATGTTTAATCATTTTTCTGTTGTATGATTCTGATTATCTAAGATGTCCATGCACAACAGCAGATTACTGCCTACACAACAGATAACTGGCAGCTGTAAACTATGCACAACACTGTGATCACTGAGCAGAAGTACCTGTTCAGGATGGCAACTTATTCTTGGTCCTCTTCTGAGCAGTCTCCCGCTTCCGCCCTTCTAATCCTCACTATCCCTCCACTTGTTTTCCTCTTCTAGCTTATGTATCTGAAGAATATAGAGGCTGCCCAAGGACTGCAGCAGCAGGTCTTTTGTCAGGGGTTCCCCTCCCCACCACTGACCAAACAGCGGTAGTAGGATGCCTGTCCTGGGGTTTTGGTTAGCAGCCTCTGGACACATCCTGCGATAGGGCATCACCAAGCCCCTTTGGAGAGGGGAAGAGTCGAGAGGATAACTGGACTGCTGCCCCTGAGTCCAGTCCTCTGTCTCCTCTATCCATCAGATCACCCACCCATTCAGCCCCCTGGCGTTTCAGGCACAGGGGTAGGCTCTATAGGGCCCCCTTTTTGACCCAATATGGGTGACAGCATTAGGGGTTGGGGAGTGACTTTTTCCGGTTTTCCCCTAGAGGGTTTTTCCCCGGGTTTTTCACCTCCCCCAAAAAGGAATGTAATGTTACAGACATAGGCAAAATGTATATCTTGTGTATCAGCATAGTAAAATAAACTAGTATTTACATAATCTTAAACATCATTAAAAGAATATGGTAGATAGTAAGGAGTAGTCAGTAATAGTAGTAGCATAATTCATAAATGTGAGGTGGTATTGCAAAACTGTCGCTGCCAGGTGGCAGGGCAGCACGGGAGGAGCACATGAAGGAGGCAGCGGGAAAGTAGGGGATAATGCCAGTTCTTCTGAAGGTGTTGGGGCCCCTGGTCGGCCTGAGAATGGGGGATCACAAGACCTGTACCCACACAGGGGGTCTAGGTCCAGCCTTAGCAGCATAGACTGCAAGGTCAGCGCCGCCACACGGGGGGTGGCCACCAGAACCTTGGCCATGTGACCTGTTCTGCTAATGCTGAAGGATACCTTGGCCAGCACCGGAAGAGATTTCCCAGGTTGATGGGTGCAGGGGTCTGAGGTATAGCGCATCCTCCCAGCAGCACCCGCTGCTCAATATTAAAAAGGTTAACAGGTATTAATCTTGAATATTAGTATTATAAAGTGATTTAAGATATTCAATAAAGATTAATATTAAAATTGGGAATTAAATAAAGCCATGCGCTATGCCATGCTCGGCCATTTTTTCTTCAAGATCTGTGTGGTGTCTTTCTTGGCAAAGGGGGGGGGGATTTGGGGGCCTATCTTATCCTAGTCTTATCCCCTTTTGTGACCCCTTTGGCTATCATTTCCTCTGTCTGTGCCTTTGCTCCCCTCACTGCCTTTCCTGCTTCATTCTGTTTTACTTGGTATATTTCCCTGTCCTCTTCCATTTGTTTCCTTATACCTCCTGAATGCTACCCTTTTTTCCTTCATCACCATGGCCACTTTCCTAGAGAACCATACCAATCTCTTTTTCCTTCTGCTTTTACTTCCTTCCTTCATGCAAAGGCTGGTTGCCTTAATTATGCTCTCTCTTACTTTTCTCCACTGTGCCTTTACCCTTTCCTGTCAATCCCCCCTTTCTTCTGCTTCTTACTATATTTCATCTGGTTACAAACGGTTGGGCTGAGATTTACTGTAAATCCTCTCCATCTGTCCAATTATGTAACTGGTTAGAGAAATTTGAACAATAAACTGTAGATTATAATGTTATTTTTTCCTTGTTCCAGGTCTGCTGTAGTCCCAACTTTGCCTCATTGAAATTTACTAGTAGCTGTTTCTGCTTTATTCATGTGGATCCCTGGGATTTTACCTTAAAAAATATGATGTGGGTGATCACTGATTTAAAATGTGCAGCACCAATAGAAAACTGTTAAACTAGAAGCTTGAATTACTTGGGACACTAATAATTTCGCAGCGAGAGGTTGTTCGATTTATATGCACGAACAGTCACTTTTTTATTGTACACTACTGACTGATTTTAGAAAGTACTTCTTTGAATGGTGATTGGTGTTTTTGAATGCTGATGTAATTGTGACACACTGTTTAAGAGATTGTGCACCTGTAAGTCTCCACCTCCTGACGAAGCCTGTAAAGGAGAAGCACTGAGGTGTAACTGGTTTCTAGTGATACTGTTAGATTATGTGGACTTCGATTTTCTATTAAAGTATTGAAGCAAGAATTTGTTCTGCCTAAGTCCATTTTTTCAAGTGTCTGGAGTGCTGCTACTTCTGGAACTAATCTTCCCATAAGGCAGTTTCTGAGGTAGTCTCCAATTCTTTTTTAAATTCACCTTCCTAAAGTCCAGGACCCTTGTCCTCATGTGGTTTGCCTCTGCTTCTATCTGTCTGTTACACCACACTGTACAGTGAGCACTGATACCTAGGAGAATGCCCACTAAGATGTCTTCAATGCTGTCCATGTTTGTAAGTACCATGTCTAGCACTTCCCCATTCCCAGTGGGTTCTTTGACTAACTGCCAAAAAAAAAAGAAACATTAAAATCTCCCACCATGGAGTGTGGTCCCCTTTGTGGAAGGATGCAAGCTGTCTCCCTTATAAAGGTCCTTATTCTCTCAGGCTGGCCACAGTCCCCAATGTAGCCATAGCTGTCCTCCATGCACCATGCCATCTGCCCTGCTGTGGAATACCCTTGCCTCTCCTCAGACATTTGCAGGTAGCATCTCGGCAAAAGCCACCATGCATGCCACCTGCTTGTGATTCCTACCAGCTCCCTGGCGTTACCCTGCTCTACCCCTGCCCTATCCCTTACCAAGTTATTTGTGTCCAGGTAGTGATGTGCTCTCCATCTCACCAAGCTGAAGCACCTCTCAAGCACTTCATCTCTTTCTCCCTCCCCCCCCACTCCCAAGTCTGTCCCTCTAACAATAGACAATTACTGACAGAGCTCACCCCTTAACATTATATGTTATAATATTTAAGCTACTCATTGTGAGACAAATACATATATGCCACTACTCTGCCCATATACCAATAGGTGCCTGGACATACGAACATAGGAAAAGAGTTAGTAGAAGAAGACTATGGTCTATTGTGTCTGCTCATAATGATGCAGGGTCTAGTCTTATACTTATAGCCACTGACCCTGCCCCCTGACAGCTCCCCTCTCCCCCTTCCCCCCTTTCCTTGGTCACAAGAGTTCCCTTTGTGTTTGTCCCATGTCCTCTTAAATGCTCCCACCGTCTTTGCTGATACCACTTCCTCTAGCAGCTCATTCCAGGTGGTCACCGCTCTGTCCATACAGAAATGTTTCCTTACACCCCTTCTGAATCCCCCCCATCAATTTTAGGCTGTTCCACCTAGTGGTGTTGTTTTCCCTCATATTAAAGAGACCCTCCTTTTGCACTCTGTTAATTATCTTCATGTACTTAAAGGTCTATATCATATCCCCCTGTCTCCTCTCCTCCAGGGAGTACATCCCTAGGGCTCCCAGCCTCTCCTTATAGGACCTATCCCGTAGCCCCTCTATCTTCTTGGTTGCTCCCCTCTGGACCCCTTCCAGCATGCTGCTGCCCTTCTTAAGGTATGGATGCCAGTACCTCACCCCATATTCTAAATGCGGTCGCACCAGTGACCTGTACAGTGGTAAAATGACCTCACTCCACCTGCTGTTGAATCCCCTTGCAATACACCCCAGCATCTTGTTAGCCTTCGCCACTGCCTTCTTACACTGGTAGGTATGTGTCAGGTCACTTGTAATCATCGCTCTTAGATCTTTTTCCTCTCTGCAAGCATTTACCTGAACCTCTCCTATGTAATATTCTGCCCAAGGGTTCTTGGCCCCAATTTGCATCACTTTGCACTTTCTGGCATTGAAACCAAGTTGCCAGATTCCTGTCGATCTCTCTAATCTGGCAAAGTCCTCCCTCAGGTCCTGTATTCCCTCCTTGGTGTCCACCCTCCCACAGAGTTTGGTGTCATCAACAAACAGGCATATTTTGCCTTTAATGCCTTCTCCAATGTCACTTATGAAGGCATTGAACAAAACTGGCCCTAACACGGATCCCTGCGGGACCCTGCTGGTGTCCTCCCTGGTGCTGGAGAACTCGCCCACAACCACTACATTCTGGGTTCTGCCCCTCAACCAATTTTCAGTCCATCTTACCATATTCTCCCCCACGCAGGAGGGCAGAGGCAACATGTCTTACCTCCTGCCATGCTGGTGACCCATGTTCACAGTGTGAGTGGGTCGCCAGGGGACGGCCTGGGAGGAGGAGGATTGAGCATCACAAGGACAGCTCTCCTCCTCAAGGGAGGGGGGATCAGCGATTGGTACTTGCCTGGCCCCTAACGGAGGCTGGGGGCTGGCATACTGATGCTGTACTTGGTGGGCAGAGGTGGGGCAGAAGCCTGGCATGCCAAGCACAGCAGCATGTGTGACACCGCCACAGGCGTCATTGCACACCCTTCCTCTGAGGGGAAGAAAAGGGAGAAAAAAGTCTCTGGTGGCTAGATGAAGGAGGGGCTCGCAGGTCCAACTCCCTGACCAGCCGCGTGCCGACCAGAACTGGATCTGGTCTTCGGTAGGGGCCTGTACACCCCCCCATTGACCCCGCCGGGGAGGCAAGCCCTGGGAGAAGATGGTTGGTGAACCTGGTGGACGTTGGGGAAGGGCACCCTCCTGAACGTGGGCCGCTGGAGAAAGGAGAGAGAGAAAAGAGCAATAACAACAACAGAAAAGTCCAGGTATATGATGTCCACCACGGGTACATGACAATTCGCTCCCGGACATTTGGCTCCTGGCAATTCACTCCTAAGCTAACATGCTCTCCTCATTTTCACTCCCATCAATTCACTCCCATTACTATTGCATGGTGTAGTGTGGCCCTTTTCTTAAACTGCAGTAAACCTTCATAATTAGCCTCCACCCATGGTAGTAACATACCAGCAGCAATCAAGCTTAAAACAAAAAATCTACTGCTCACTGCGCTCACCCTACAAACCTGAGATTTTACTGTGCTTTTTCATTTCAGTACAGCACTGTACTGTATTGTTGCAGACAGAGTTGCTTTGAAAAAAAAACCTTACTTGAATATCATCGCCAATGGTATATGAATACACATTGTTTCAGAGCGGGTCACAGAGCAGATACTAAAACACAATCAAAATCAGGTATAGGTGACGTGGCATGAATGCATTCTGTGGGAACACCCAGAAAGTCTACGTACAATAAATTCTCCCCACTGCTCTCCCCCGTCTTTGTATAATTTCATACGAGTCTGGGCTGGGGAATGAGTTAATATTACTAGCAGCTGACACCATTGGCACTGTCTCTTGAACTTCAGGTGTGGCGTTTCAAATTGACACGTGGCTGTGCTGTTGCCCACTCCCTTGCATTTTAACCTGCTCCTTGTCAGTTCGCACTCTGTTGTCACCAGACCTGGACTCTTTAATTGAGTTTGTTTCATGTATATGCCCACAGAAGTACAAGAAAACACAGTACCTTCACAACTGGAATCCTCAGGTCGGGAGCGCTGTGAAATGTCATGAATGCCAGTAACTCAGTGGCTGTTGAGAAAAAATAACTCATTTTTGTACTTCTTGCTCTTTAACATGTGTAGTGTCTGACTCACTTTGAGCATCCAGAATAACATTCTCCCCTTGTCCCATCCAGTGTCTCTTCCTGCTCTATTACCTTGCCAGACTGTTCTGCAGAGACACCAGTCCCATCTACAAACTTTCAATACTCATGGCTTCACTCACTACTGGGAGTAAATTGATGAGAGCGAAAATGAGGAGGAGCGAGTTGACTCTGGAGTGAATTGTCAGGGGCCAAATGTCGGGGAGTGAATTGTCATGCTTCCGTCCACTGCCTGGCCTTTGTCACTGCCCTGGTGACACAATCGAAAAACGATCAGGTTTCTTAGACATGGTTCTCCCTGCCACAAACCCATGCTGTCTATCTCCTGCAGACCATTCTCCTCCATGTACTTCACCAGCCCCTCCTTTAGTATGGTCTCCATGAGTTTACATACTATCAATGTCAGGCTGACTGGCCTATAGTTACTCGGTCATCCTTGGTTCTGCTCTTGAGGAGTGGCACCACATGTGCCATTCTGCACTCCTGCGGCACCACACTTACAACAGACAGCTGCTTGTAGCCGCCATTTCTTGGCTGCCCAAACCTCTACCATAGGAAAGTTATGTTAATACAGTTGGTTGTAACATACTTTATCTGCCATGTATAGCAGTTGCCAGAACCATGATTGGGTGCAAATGAGAGCTCAGCATTTGTCAGTTAACATTATCTGATGGCAGCAAGATTCCAGTAGTTAACAATCAACTGTTAACAGCTGATTCTTCACTGATCAGCGAGTACTTAAGGTGTTCTTCCCAAGCACTGCTACCCTGCGTATCTTTGAGGCATTTGTTTGTTGGTGGTTGTAAAATTTGAAGGAGAATGTTAGTGCTGAGGCTGTTGACATCAGGCTCTCAAACAGCAACGTGGACCACCATCTCACTTATTAGAAAAGCTGAAATGCTGTAGGAGATTGAGCGTATGCCAAAGCTCAGTCTTAGTGACTTAGCAGCTCATTTTGGGATCACCACGTCTACGATAAGTGACTTACTATGCTTGAAGGAATGGATTCTCCAGGAGTGGCATTCGAATCACAATCCCTCTCACGAATGTAAGTGGGAAGGGGAAGTTAATGAAGTAGAGGAGGCCCTACTGAGGTGGTTTTCCAATACCTGCAGAAGGGATGCCATAATTAGTGGCCCCCTTCATATGCAGAAGGCACAGTAAATACCACAGCAATGGGTTGCACTGACTTTAATCCAAGTGAGGTGTGGTCACAAAGGTGGAGAAATCACCACAACATTGGGTTCAAGAGGGTGCATGGTGAAATGCTTAATGCTGACATGCAGGGAGCTGAGACATGGCTCAGAGATGTGCTGCCAGCCTTGCTTTCGTGGAAATAAAGCGCAAGATGTTTTTAATGCCCATGAGACCTGCTTGTTCCACTGATATATCGGCTATGGTATATTAACATTCAAGGCTGATGCTATGCTCATCCAGAACAAGGCAAGGGAATGCCTGTCCTTTCTTTGTTGCTCCAACATGGCAGGGATAGAGAAAAGTGATTTGGTAGTTATTGGAAAATCTGCAAGCCCATAGTGTTTTTGAGGAGTGAGCAACTTGCCTGTGCACTGTTGCTTAAACCATAGTGCCTGGATGACAGGTGATGTATTTACTGAGTGGGTCCACTTGTGGGATCATAAGCTCCATGGGAGAAAGATTGTTTTGCTCCTTGATAATTTTTCAGACCATCCAGATGTTCAGAGGCTCAGGAACAATCAGCTCATATTTCTGCCTGCCAACACAACCTGTATCATACAGCCCCTGGACCAGGGCATCATCTACTATTTTAAACAACATTTTGTGAGACAGATGCCATCCTGCATGCTGGATGAACTTGATTCTGCTTAGCAGCTGATGGCTACTAAATGTGTCAAGAAGAATCATGTTCTTGATGCAATCTGTCTAATGAAATGTGTCTGGAACTCTGTGACACATGAACCTGTAGTGCTCTTCTTCACCAAAGCTGGTTTCTGCACAAAAGCAGCAGCTGAACCCAAACTCACTGCTGAACCTGATGTGGTGCCTCCACAAGGATTGTCAGCTACAAAATGTGATGAACTGTTGTCTTGGGGACAATGTAGAAGAGGAAATCGATCATGACATCACCCAGGTGGTGACAGAAATGAAATCAGTTTCCACCAATATGGATGAGGATGATGAGGATGAGAAGGAAGGGGATGAGGAAAGGGATAAGGAGCTAACTGGAGCAGTAACAGAAACCAACATATGGAAAGGATTGTTAACCCTGAGAGAGGCAATGGAGCAGTGGCAAGACATTGCTCCAGATTGGGCTATTCTGCATAAAACTGAGAACATATGGAGAAAGTATGCAGTGAAACTTAAGACTCATCACAAAATCCCCAATTCTGTGAAACCTGTGCTGCTGTGAAATGAATATAGTACAGTAGTAATGAGCAGGGGTGAGCAGACGCTAACTCACTACATCAAGTGCCTCGATAAATGATCTATTTATTATTTCTCTTTGTTTTTCTGTTAAATAAATAAAATAGATTGGATGCAGTAAAAGTGACTAGTGTGCCTTATGTACTTGTAGTTAATGCTAACGCTACAGTCTAGTACTAATGCAGAACCATAAGCACATGCCTGGTCATCTGTAAACTCACCAAAGGTTTAGTCGGATGTTGGTTATAGTGGAGAAATTGGCATTTCACAGATATGTCCGCTAGAATTAGTATTGACTGTATTACCCTGACTTATCTTCCCCTTTGACACCATACCTATTCCTTTACCCCCTGAATTTTGTCTGAACTATAAGTTCTTACTAGTTGGCTTGTTTGGTCTAAAACTAAACCAAGACTGAAATGGTCAGTACTATGTGTGGCCAAAAACATGGAGGAATGGGTCTCCCAAAGTTTAACGAATATTACAATGCTGCCAGACTAGCTGAATTCCAGACATATTACAGAAGATGCCTAATAATAGTTGATATGATCTGGAGGCTGTCTCCTCCACTTCAGTACCCTTCTCTTCCCTCCCAGCTATTCCATTCACCTCACGTGTGGTAAGGGTCAGTCATTAACCCTTGGATGAGGGCAACAATCCAAGTCTCGTTTCAGGTTATATATGTTATGAAACTTCCCAAAGTCATTATTTTTGATACCCATAGTTTGTTATCCCTCTTTTGCTCCTACTGCAATGGCTCCGATTTATAGATACTGGAAGATGAAGGGATTGGTTCAGATAGTACAGCTCTTCCAAGATACAATTATTCATACATTTTCGGACCAGCAAAAGGAGTATGGTCTCCCTAAATCTCATTTCTACCGCTACCTTCAAATCTGAACATTTCTGATTTCTACCTCAGCAAAACTTTTGTTTCTAGAACCCCTATCTGAATTTCTGCTGATACTTATTACTCTTTCAGATAAAGAGTGGGCAATTATAAATCACGAAACACACTAAACCATGGCTGCAGCAACATGGTGTGAATGCTACTGGAAATTAGTCACTCGGTACTTTCATACTCCTGTCATTAGATGTTACGTCCATGCCGCATATATGAACCTCTGTTGGAGGCAATGTCAACAGATAGGGATGCATACACACATTTTTTGGCCTGCACTAAAATGTCTTTCTCCTGGACCGAAATTACTGTTTTGGAGCTCCCACCTAGGGAGGTAATGACTAAAGCAGAAAGGAAGCTGTATAATAGTTGCATAGTGGTCAGTAAGTGTACCACCATAAAGTGGCTTACACCAAACCTGCCCTCAAAACAGAAAGGGATCACCAAATGTAAGGGAATTCAGGATATGGTAATACTTATAGCCAGGTTGCTGTTAAAAACTGAGCAACATAAAAGGATCTGGTTGCCTTTTATGTCATTCTTAGAATGGACCGAACCACAATCTTAGATTAATTGGCCCATTTGGAATCTTAGATAGTAGCTCTTGGACTATTTCTCAGACCCACAGGATATCTTAAGTCACAACAGAGATGGACTGGTAGGACAGAGCCTGAGAACCCTCAAATACTGTGGGATAGTTGGGGCTCTTTTCTCTCACTTGGGAAAATGCACATTTTACTTTGCAATTCCTACTGATCTACTGGGTGACCATTGCTCAACTGCCATATGTTTGAATACTTACACTTACTTGGGAAGCCGATTCTGAGTCCTAATATGTAACAGGTATGTCTTAAATATTGTAATGCACAGACAGCAACTGTATGATTATGTAACACCTTTTGCATATCATTGTGTGGTGTTCCATTCTTTTCGGTCCCTTGTTGGGGTCTTAATAAACAGACTTTAAAAAGAAAAAACTAGACTGGGTTTGGGATAGTGAGTTTGGATTGGCCCTGTACCTGCCTCGGGGGAAAAAATAAAAATACCTGATCATGGGGGATAAGAGGTTTGGGATAAGCTCTGGACCCCCCAGAGAAAAAAAAATTAAAAATGAGACCTAGTTGGGGTGGGGTGGGGGTGTAGGTCTGTGTCATAATCTGAACCTGCCAGGAACAACAATTAAAAAACAGGACCTGGTGGTAGTAGTGTTCGGAGGCAGTTCTAGGATATGATCTGAACTTTCCCCGAGCAAAACATACAAAAATGGGACCAGTGAGGGAGACTATTCTGCTAAAAATGAGTGAAACTGATGCCTTGGCAGTCCAACCTTCATGTATACAATAATGAATAGCATGACTCGAAATGTAAAAAAGGTGTTTTTTTATTCTAAGTAATGCTTTAACAATGAGTAAATAAAAAGACACCACAAATAGCCCAAGGAAGACTAGCTATTTTTATAGCAACTGCTTCATGTTTATAACCCACTCAAACACCCTTATAAATTAACCAGATACATTTATTATCAACCGATGCCCTCATTAAAGAATAGGAATATTAGAGGTAACTCAAGTGAAATTATTTTTTTGTAATGTGATTAGACCACTTTGGAAATACTTTATCATGCCCAACTTAATGTCATCACTCCTTGTTTTTTCCATGTATCTGACCCAACAATAAGAAAATGTAGAAAAAGTTTAAATCAAAAAAAGTCTGTTAAATTCTTGCATGAATGTATCCTTTTGGTACGTTGATGTACTGAGTACATTGATGTAATGTACACATCAATGTAATGTTGTTACACTGATATACATTTAGAGGCCAATATGTCCAGAATTGTATAGGCTAGAAGCTAATGCCGTACCCTGTTGGAAAGGTGATGGTCAGGCCTTTACAACAGTATATTGAATTAGGGATTTGTCTATAAGGTTCAAAATATATTTACTTCTAAATAAACTGAGATTATTTATTTATTTAACTTTGCTTGACCAGGTAAGCACAGTAGACAAACAAAGTGCCTATTTTCAGGTGCAACCCGGGAGAGTTACAAGGCTTCACATAACCAAACAACAATACAGTGAATACATACAAGCTGCAGGATGACAGATTGGCAGATACATAGGCAGTAAGTAGAAAACTACAAATAACAGAAAATGTAAACCTGACTCAAAGTTGAGCTGGGTACAGATCACACAACAGTTTGAATTAAATTATACAAGATAACTAACCCCTAGCTACAGGACAGTAAGTCACCCAAGTAAAGAGAACACAAACAGAATGCAGTGGCATGAAAATTTCCAGTCTACTAGGATAAGTTACCATCAATTAAGTGCACAAGCAGGCTGAGTTGGCCTTTAAAAAAATCCCAGAGGAGCTTTTTGAAAAGTGAATGGGAGGCAACCTTAGATGGAAACATAGAAGTTGTCGGTAGTAAAGGACCTCTTGGCCCACCCAGTCTGTCCTAACATTCCTTACCTAATGTGCTACCACAGACCCTGCTTGATCTGTGGCCTTTGACCCCTTCCAGCCCTGGTACTAAGGTCCCCTTGTGTCTATCCCATGCATGCTTGAATCCTGACACCATTTTAGCACCCATAACCTTTGCTGGGAGTCTGTTCCAGACAGCCACCACCCTTTCCGTGAACAAGTACTTCCTCACATTCCCCTCTGAGCCTCCCCTTCCAGCTTCATATGATGTCCCCTTGTCCTTGAGCATCTCTTTCTATGAAATATACCACCCTTCTGTACCCTTTTCATACCCTTGACATATTTGAACATTTCTATCATGTCTCCTCTTTCCCCCCTTTCCTCTAGCGAGTACATGTTTAATTCCCTGAGTCTTTCCTTGTAGGGCTTCTGATGCAGGCCAGGCACAATTTTGATTGCCCTCTTTTGGATCGCTTCAACCCGATCTATGTTTTTCCAGAGATGGGGCCTGCAATACTGGATGCAGTACTCCAGGTGGGACCTCACCATTTATCTATCCAGGGGTAACAGTACCTCCCTCTTTCTGCTGTTGGTTCCCCTCCCTATGCACCCCAGCATTCTACTAGCCTTCCCCACTACGATGTCACACTGCCTTGTTACCCAAGCCCCTTTCCTGATTTGTAGTTGCCATCACTCCCCCCCACACACACACCATTTGGTAATTTCCCTAGGTCTGTTGTGCCCTTTGCGCATAATTTTGCACTTTCTGGCATTGAAGCCCAGCTGCCAAGCTTTTGACCAGTCTTTCAGCTTTTTCTGATCTTCCCTCATTTTTCTCCACCCCCCCCCCCGGTGTGTCCACTCTGTTGCAGATTTTTGTGTCATCCATGAACAGACATACCTTCCCTTCCAGCCCCTCCGTGATGTTGCTAATAAAGACATTGAAAAGGACTGGTCCCAGTATTGACCCCATGGCACCCTGCTGGTTACTTTGCCTTCTTCTGAGTGAACCCCATTTATTACCACCCTCTGACTCCTATTACTTAGCCAACTCTGTGCCCACTTTACTACCTTTGGTCCCACTCCCAGGCTGCCCAGCTTGCTTACCAGACTCCTGCGTGGAATGGTGTCAAAGGCCTCACTGAAATCCAGATAGGACACATCCACCATTCCTTCCCAATCCACTTCCCCGGTCACCCAGTCAAATAACTCAATCAAGTTTGTTTGGCAAGATTTCCCTCCCGTGAACCCATGCTGCCTCGGATGCAGAAATCCATTGGTTTCAAGGTATTCCCCAATCCTTTCTTTTAGCAGTGTTTCCATAACTTTGCCCATCACCGAAGTCAGGCTTATAGGTCTGTAGTTTCCTGCCTCCTCCTTTATTCCCACTTTTGTGAAGTGGGACCACATCTGCTCTCCTCCAGTCCCCTGGAACTTGCCCTGTATCCAGTGATAAGTTGAACAGGGCTGTCAGAGGTGCAGTCAGCTCCTCTCTAAGTTCCCTCAGTATCCTTAGGTGGACCTCATCTGGCCCAATTGCCTTATACACTATCAGTTGCGTTAGCTTCCTGAGGACTCTGTCCTCCATAAAAGGGCTAGTGTGCACCTCCCTTCCCTTAATGCTCTTTTCCCCTATCTGTGGCCCATCTCCTACCTCTTCCTTCATAAATACTGAGCAAAAGTACTTGTTCAATATATCAGCTTTATTTTTATTTATTTAGTTTTTGTTGACCGGAAAAGGAGGACTAGACAATTCTTCCTATTTTCAGCCTCGTCCCGGGGAGAGGGATGCAGATGGATGCCAACTGACATTGAACCAGATAAAGCTGTTGGTGGTATTTTTAGTGAATGGAGGAAATTTGGCCAGGACACCAAGGAAATTCCCCTACTTTTCAGCAGGGGAACCCCTTGGCTGTCTGATACAGATGGCAAGTGTGATGGAGAGGTTGGAGGAGCTGGATGCTGACAGTGTAGGGGAGCAGGCTTCCTTCCCTGACATGGAGATGCAAGAGGCCACTGATGTAGCATTGGTAGCTGTGGATTGTTTTGAGTTAACGTCAGATGAAGAAATATGTATTGAAATGTCACAAGGTGAGCAGCAACTAGAAATGTTTGAGAATGTTGACCGGAGAACAGAGCAACATAAAGCAGGACAAATAATGGAAAATACTCAGTGTGGCTTAAAACAAAAGCTGCAAGCAGTAGGAACTCAAAGTTTCACTGAAAGAAGTACGTTGGATACTGTTCTGATATGTGACGCACCAGAGAAGAATTCAGTGAGACAGCAGAATGCTGACATGGCAACCACAGCTATACTCAGTGGTGTTAAGTCTGGTGTACAGAAGCATGGTGTGCAAAATACAGAGACTGGCAGTTTTGACAATGGAAATATTGTCTGCCCAAAGCCTGCACCGCAGAAAACAGTATTGTCTGTAGAGAAAGGAGGAAAATGTTTAGGTCATGGACATGCGTCGAAAAGTAGTGACAGTGCTGTAAAACCAGCTGCAGAGCAAATAACAGAGCATTGGAAGGTGTACTCCTTTCAGAAAGATTGCTCACGGCCAGGATGGAGTAAAACCAATGACATGTCACAAACGGGAAAAGGGATAGTGAGCATGGAGGTAGGAGGCCCGAATTGGTCCCCTGCACAGGCACTTGAAGATGCAGGTTAGGAGAAAACTAAGCCTGGACAATGGGCTCTGAACACTAATGACCCAGCATATAAAGACATGCTAGCTGAATCTGCAACAGCAGTGGCCACCAGCGTGAGAGAGGGACTGAGCTCCAATTTGCCCAGGGGTAATAATTTGAACTTTAATATTGCTGAAAATATTGAGATTAATTCTGATCTACAGCAGGGTGCACAAAATGTTGTAGAAGGCCCTGTTAGAGTGGGCCCACAGGATATTAATGCAGGAGAAGAATGGGGGGATGGAGGCTAGGTTTAAGTTATCAGATTTATTTCAAACTAGAGGGGAGCCTGCTCTGCGCAGGAATGCTGTAAGACTGTTATATAAGGGTGGCCTTATTGATCCTCCAGATCGTCGGTTTATAGCAAAAACATTGTTAAGGTGTCATGAAAAATTTTTTCTTCAGAGATTTTCACTTTGATTAGTTTAGGGAATGCTAATTTTGATATTAGCTTTAAAAATGTTTCAAGCTTAGACCATTTCTGGGTTTAATATATGAAACTTAAGAATACCCCGCTATGGTCCCCCTTTCATGCCATACCTTTGACAAAGCCAGCTGTTAAAAATATTATAATTATGTTTAAGAATGAGGGAGTCAATGTTGAAGATATTTTGTTCTGGCTTCGTCAAAGGTGTGAAATACTTAATAAGCCAATGCCCACATTAGACAGTGAAGAAATCTGAGATGGAAGTTGAAGGGTGCAAGGTAAATTACTTACAAATAACTCTTGGCCAGTACACTTGCCAAGTACATTTTATCTAGGTAAAGACAGAGGTTCTGTTTTTCATGCTGGCCGACCCAGGTCATGTTTTAAGAGTGGTGCTAGAACACACCTCGGCTCGGCCTGTGATTCTGTAAAATGCAGTCTCTGTCTGGAGTTTGGGCATACAGCAAGCAAGTGCCTCAATCTCTTTAAATGTAACTTATGTGAAAGAACTGGGCATGCATATGGGCACCCCATAATCGAGATGATTGCCCATTTCATGAGGGATTGATAAACTTGGCTCAGCAACAACAAGCAAAAAGGACAGCAGAGCAGGCAGCAAAAACAGGTCAGGATACACTAAGGCAGGGAACAGTCTCTGAAATTCAATCTGAGATTGGAGAAATGAGTGTGGCGCCCCCTTCAGATATAGTTACACATGCTGAACCCTGTGTAACTGAGGGACAGCCTTTGATTGCTGATGAGGAGGAGGAGGAGGTTTCAAGTGATATGCCTCAACCCTCTACCACCTCCGGCAGAGGTAGCCTTTTCAATAGTCATGCAAAGGAAAAGAACTAGAATGAGTAAGATGGTGTCAAAAAAGGTAGGAGGGAAGGAAATAACATTTGCTGCAGAATCTGGAAAGTTGGGAATAAGTATGCAGCCTTACATGCTGAGGATGGGGAAGGAGATTCAGAGGGAGAAGAAACAGATACCTCATCAATCATTTCAAATACTGATACTGATGATGGCCGGGTCAGATTCAATTGCCAAGCGTATAAGACAGAGACAGAAAATAAAAACTCCTTAACTTAGATATGAGATCCACTATACAGCAAGCTTCTATTGACCATTTAAGTCTCACAACAGTAAATGTGAACAGCATTAAGAGGGAAAAGAAACTGGCTGGCACAATGCTGTCTTTGCAGGAACCTGCTAGTGACATTGTTTGTAAAGTGGACACTAGGATTAAAACACACAGAGAACTTCAACAAACCTCCCAAGCTTGGAAGTTAGGTCCATCCTATTGGTCCATTGGACTGGATACCTGTGACGGGGTAGGGGTTTTGTTTTCAAATAATAAAATTCAGGTTTCTAGAGTCATGGAGATTCATCCAGGGAGAGCATTACTGCTAGATGGTACATACGTTTTACAGAGATTTAGAATAATTGTGAATTATGCTCCACAAACAAAAGCTCTCAGAGCTGAACTTTTTAAAGAAATCCAACCCTATCTTCATACCTCAAGGCTAGTGTTATGGGTACGTGACTTTAGTTGCAGCTTACAAGAGTCAGATAGGGGTTTGGAAACCACAAAAATGTTTTGCGATTCTAATGCACTAATGCAGATAATACAGAATGCATCATTAACAGATGCCTACAGGAGTATTCACCCTATAGGAGGTTTCACATATTTTAGAGGGACTATAAAAACCCATATAGATTTTATGTTTATTTCCAAAACATTACATGTTCAAAAAATTAACACACAGGCTTTAGAGTTTACAGATCATGTGGCCTTAACAGCTCAGATCTCTTGGAAGGACGCCCCAAGAAGTGAAAAACAATAAGTGGAGACTAAACAAATCTGTTTTAGTCAATCCTAAAGTACAAAAGCTTTGGCAAAACAATTGGATGGCTAGGCTTTCAGTTGTGGACTGCTACCTGGACATAGCAGAATGGTGGGAGGACACAAAAAATTCATGGAGAGAGTTCTTCCAAAAACAAAGTCAGTATGTTAGTTATAGCTCATATTTAGATTATTTACACTTAAGACAGCAACTGCAACACTTGATTTCTTTAATTGAAACCATATCTAGAGACTATAGCTCACAAATTCAAGTCATAAGGAAAAAAATGCAAACATTACAATACAATAGAGCACAGTCCTTGGGACAAGAAGCTAAATTTGGAACTCAAAGTAGCAAGGGAGGTATAGCCCCATATAAAGAATGCAAATCCAGAGTACAATCTAAACTTATTACAGAATTATTGACATCAGCAGGGGATAGTGTAACCTCACCACAGAGTATCTTACATGTAGTGGAACAGCATTTCAAAAATATTTTTGGAGAAAGTCCAAATTGTCGGACGGCAGAAAATATTTGTAAAACCCTTAAGTTGCCACAAGTCTTAGAATCAGACATAAGATCTTTAACACAGGACATAACAGTGTCTGAAGTAAGTCAAATGATAAGCTTATTAAATGCAGATTCTGCTCCAGGATTGGATGGCCTAAGTGCAGGGTTTTATAAGCAATTTAAAACTGAGTTAGTCCCTGCTTTAACAATTCTGTTCAATTATGTTAGCAGAAGCAAAATTTGCCCCATCTATAAAAGAAGCAATATTGGTGCTAATTCATAAAAAAAGGGTACACAATCGATATTCATAATTGGAGGCCTTTGAGTCTCCTAAATACTGATTTTAAAATCATGGCTAAGATTTTATTAGCTAGATTGACAAAGGTCTCTTCTTATTTGATTAGTGCAGCTCAGATATGCATGATACCAGGACGACAGCAATGTGACAACTTAATATTGTTAGGAGAATTATTTTTTTCAAAGAAATTTAGGACAGGTATGTGGTTGGGTGGTAGGTATTAATTTGGAGAAAGCTTTTGACAAAATATATAGTGAATTTTTATTTTCTATGTTAAAATCATTTGGGATCCCTGATACATTTATACACTGGATAAAGATTTTGTATACAAACTCTTTTATTGTGCCGAATGTAAATGGATGGTATGGGGACAGAATTCTAGTCTGTAGGGGTGTCAGGCAGGGCTGCCCATTAAGCCTTTGTTATTCACATTTGGGATTGATATTTTTATAAGATTGATCGGACACAGTCCAGATGTTTTGGGACTCAGTCCAGATATTTTAGGACTCAGTACTAACGAATCTACCGCTGCAACTAAAATCTTGGTGTATGCAGATGATTTGGTACTCACAGTTAGTGAAGAAACAAGTGGACTAGCACTATCAAGTGCCTTTAGGACATATTCGGAAATATCAGGTTCACAGATTAACCTACATAAAGTCAAGGAGTTTCGTTAGGAAATACTCCAATTCCAAGATCTGGGAGATTAGGAGGAATTATCTAAAGAACCCATAAAAGTTTTAGGGGTAACTTTTGGGGATCAAAATGATGATGTCCTAAACTGGGAAAGGTGTATCAGTAGAGCAGAAATGATTGTAAATGGGTGGAGGAACAAGATAATAGAGAAAAAGAAAAGGGTTTGGTTAATTAAAACCTTAGTGCTGCCAGTTTTCTTATATATTTGTTATATATTTCCGCCCCCACAAGGACTGTTGACTCAGATATACAGTGTGTTTTTCCAAGCATTTTGGGGGTCCAGACTTAACCCAATTAAGAGAGCCTTTACATACAAGCCAATAGTAGAAGGAGGGGTTAGGATGATTAACCCAGTAGTTTTTCCTATAGTATTTATTTAAGTTACAATTTAGGTTTTGCCCTGAAACTGGGAGATAAGGAATGGAAACCATGGGTGAATAGCTGGTTGGCTGCAAATATCCCAGCTTGGCAGGAAAAAACACCAAGGATGTTAGGAAAGGGGATGAGTGGGCTATTAAGTGGAAGTTAGGCCCACAAGAGATATTGTACCAAGATCAGAAAATATTGTACAAACATATTTTGAAAGTGGAAGGACAGGATCCAGTAATATTCCCATAGTGTCCAGATGGACAAATGCAAAAAGTATTGAAGTAGTTAAATAATTCATGAATCCTGAATTGTGCATGGGATGTATTATGGTTAGGGAATTATGATAGACTCAGCGTAAAGGGTAATAACAAACATAAAAAAAGTAGAGGAAAGACACTGTCAAGGTATGATTGAAATGCAGCTGCATTTATTTAAAGAATGTGAGTATGTGCAACAGTTTTGGAATATGCTGGCAGTGGAATGGAAGGAACCTATATTTGCAAAATCAAATTATGCGCAGATAGTATATGGACAGTGTCCAGGGTTGGTAAATAACTATCATTAGGATACCATTTTGTAGTATTAGCAATAATTAGGAATTATATATGGCAAGCTAGGTGTATTTGGGTGCTGCAACAAAGATGGATTGTGCAAACTGAAGTTGTTACTAATGTTAAGAAAGCAATACAAAAATTGATGTACGATGATATGATTAAGTATGAGAGTACAAAAGTTGCACATTTATGGATTAATTGTGAACATTGGGGTTGAAGTTTTGGAATAGATAGGTTCAGTTGGGATATGTATAGAGTGTTTGATTAGTGTCATTGTACATATGAGTTGGTTATTCTTACTGTATTACTGAGCTGTTTAACACATTTTGTTATCAGTGTAAATATTGTTGTTGTTCGATATTGTAATGAAGTCCATTCTTCTTAATAAAAATTCCCCTACTCTTTTCGAGAAGTGCCATTGAATCTTTAACATCCACCTGAACTAGCACCAGAGCAGGCAGATGGAACCTCGGTTTAATGTCTCATCCGAAAGACGGCACCTCAGAAATGCAGCCCCCCTAATGTTGCACTACATTGTCAGTCTTGGGGATAGAACCCAAAGTCTTCTTATATTTTGGCCTCAGAGGTGAGTGTGCAACCTGCTCAGCCACTGACACTGACACTTTCTTCTGGTCCTCCTCCACACAGTCCCCTCCTCCCCCCTTAAGTCATACAGTCCCTGCCTTGTGTTTCCTCTTTTCGGCTTACATATCTAAACAATGTTTTATCACCTTTTTTGACTCTCCTGGCAATGTTTTCCTCTGTTTCTGCCTTTGCTCTCCTAACTGCTTTCCCTGCTTCCCTTTGTTTCTCCTGGTAGTCCTCCCTATCCTTATTGTTCTGTGTCGACTTTTACCTTTTGAACACTAGCTTCTTTGCCTTTACTTTCTCTGCTACTTCCTTGGAGAACCATAGTGTTCTACTTCTTTTGTTCTTTTTTCACCCGCCTGACACAGAGATTTGTTGCCTTCTCAATGGCCTTCCTTATATTTGTCCACTGCTCCTCTATCCCAACCATTTTCCCTGTCCTTGCCAGGGCTTCCCTGAGGGACTCTCTCATTTTCTTGAAGTCGGCCCTCCTCAAGTCCAGGACCCTTGTTTTAGTGTGGCTCAATTCTGGCCCAGTTCTTATGTTGAACCACACTGTACAATGATCACTAGTCCCCAGGTGGCTCCCCACTGTGATGTCATTGACACTGTCCCCATTTGACAGTATCAGGTCCAGTATGCACCCCCCCCATGAGTGGCTCCTTTATTGGTTGCCTGAAGAACACACTCTGCATGGATTCAAGAATTTCCCTGCTTCTAACTATTGCTGCAGCTGGGAGGCTCCAATCCACGTCTGGTAGATTGAAGTCCCTTACCAGTAATACCTCCCCCTTGTTAGCCATCCTTTGTATTTCTTCCCTTATATCCTTATCCACTTCCTCCCCCTGTGCAGGAGGTCTGTAGATCATCCCTATTCAAATAGCAACCCCCTTTCTTGCTCCAGGGTGACTTAAAGAACCTCTGCTTCTCCCTTTACTCCCTGTATTTCTGTAGCTTTTGTTTTCCCTCACATAAAAAGCCACTCCTCCTCCCTTTTTACCACTACATGGGTGGCACCCTGCAGGCATTTTGGGATTACTAGGAAAGAGAGTGAGAGAGTGAGAGAGAGAGAGAGACAGAGAGAGAGAGAGAGAGAGAGAGAGAGAGAGAGAGGGACTGACAGGGTACAATGGCTGTGTTCTTCCCCTGTGTGCTTCGGACTGGACATAATTGAAAACTCTCCATGTTCTCTGGATTTATTGCAGTGGTCTGTTTCCTTAACCCCTGCCAGCACTAGACCGCACTATTTCATTGATGGACTATGAGTTTCAGTTAGATACTTTGACTATCAATTCCTTGTAGGCCATTTTTAGAGCCCCTTCAATAACTGCATCCTTGGGTCTGTTCTGAATGGCTTTCCGTCCAAACTGAAGCTGGACTGTAAATTTCAGCAGAAGAAAGAGTGTCCAAGAGAGAACAGAGCCCAGCCATACAAAATGATGTAGGTCCAGTCAAATAATGAATTCAAATGTAATCAGGACCTCCATGGGGTGCACTTTACCCGAACACATGGCTCCAAACCTGATGATTTGAGGTTTCTGGGGCTTGAACATGTTCCACTCTTAAAAAATGAGGAGGACAGATCCAATTTACTGCTGCAGAGGGAAAGTTTTTGGATCTACACACACCGAAGTGTGAAACCTTTTGACTTAAATGATAAGTGGGACCTTAAACCACATTTGAAAAGGAAATAAATATTAGAAGTGATATATTGTTACCTCTCCATATAAAATAATGTTTATGTTGTGCAATGTTGTATATTGTTAATAGATAGCTATTTTACTTTATTTATGTACAACCTTCTCACTTTATCTCTTTGTTTTCCTACAGGTATTTCCAGTTTCAAACCTTCACCGTGGCTCCTTAGTTACATGGAGGTTCTGATTGTCTCAGGTTCATGCTGAAAATGTTGCCTTGACATAAGAAGGTTTGATCTGTTGTACCCCCCAAGTTCTCTCTATGTCTAAATAGGTTGTTAAAACAAGATATTTATACAGATGAGTTCTTAATTTGTAAAATAGAAATTGTTACACTTACAAAATTTGGTTAAAGCACTCTTGTGAGCAGCAGCATCTAGTGACACGTAGAGGTACTAGGAATTTGTTTTGAATTGTTTAATCAAATACCAGTTTTACACACATGTGTTTTATATTAACTTGTCTTTAACTGATAGCATTATAAAGGATGTTCTGTTACCAATGATTGTTACCCCCTGATGCAGAATCGTGCCTGAGCCGAAGCACTGGGGCAAGTAGCTCCTTCTCCTGTGACCTCTGGTCTGGTTGTGGATTTATTAAAATACATTTGAATTCATTATTTGACTGGACCTACATCATTTTGTATGCGGTAAAGAGTGCTGGTGTATACTTGCATATACACACACACACACACACACACTCTCACACGATGATGCTATCGCAGTGCCACACAAGACACACACACACACACACACACTGTGACACCACTCTTCTTCAACTTCTTGTACTTCAAAAGAACCAAGCCACTCAAATATGAGAGGGCTTCTTTGATTTGCATGAAGCCACTCAACAAACAGCTGATCATCTGTCAACACCTGGAGCCTGTCTTTAAAATCCTGTAAAATTAAAGGAAAAACATCTTGTCTTTCAAAGGCACGTCTTGGTCTGCATTGTGTCCTGTATTCTACTGTTTATTATTCCAGTCTTTGATTCAGCTCCATTCAGCATTACAAGAGTTTTTCTTTTTAAAGAAAATGCTCCTAATATAGGATTATAATTTTTTTATTGATGCATATTTACCTGATCCTGTGGTATATGTGTTGATTTCATGCAAAAAATTACATAGTTAATGAAGCTGTGTACCTTTTCTAGGTGGCTTTGTTTTTCATAGAAACACAAAAATTGTTGGCAGATACAGATCGCCAGGCCCATCTAGTCTGCCCTAACCCTACAGAAGTGTGTGGCATTTGACTCTAACTGGTCAATGGCTACTCCCCATTTCTTCCCACTTCTAATGCTCCCCTATGCCTGTTCCAGGATGTTTAAAACCCTCTACTGTGCTCATTCCCACAACCTACTGTGGCAGTCTGTTCCATGTGTCCACCACCCTCTCTGTGAAGAAAAACTTCCTCACATTTCCCCTTAACCTGCCTCCTTCCAGTTTCATGTCATGCCCCATTGTCTGTTTACAACTCTTGTATTGGAACATGTCTCCCCCCTGCACCTTGTTTATACCCTGAAGGTACTTGAATGTTTCTATCATGTCCCCCCAATCTCTCCTCTCCTCCGGCAAGTACATATTGAGGTCCTTGAGTCTCTCCTTATATGTTTTATGTTACAATCCCTGTACCATCTTAGTCACTCTCCTCTGGACTGCCTCCAGCCTGCCAATGTCCTTACGAAGGTGTGGCCTCCAGAACTGTACACAGTACTCTAGGCAAGGCCTGACCAGTGATCTATACAAAGGCATCACCACCTCCTGCCTTCTGCTAGTGACACCTCTGCCAATACACCCCAAAATCAAGCATGCCACTGGCCCTTCCTGCAGCCTTTATACTCTGCTTTGACATCTTTAGGTCATCAGAAATGATGACACCCAGTCCCTCTCCTCTGTGGTGATCATCAGCAATCTCACCCCATTTTTTTGCTTACCTCATGGCTTCCTCTTCCCAGGTGCAGTATTTTGCACTTCTTGGAATTGAACCTCAGCTGCCACAACTCAGGCTATCTTTCAAGCTTTTCCATTCATTGCTTCCATCTGCTTATGACACTGCCTGCTCTCAGATTACTGTACCTTGCAGCACATTTGAATCTTAACCCTTGATCATCATGGTAGTTAATCTTCAGCCTTCTTGTGTTAGATACATAGAAGTTGACATTTTATTTTAGCTGCCTGTTCTTTAGTGCATTTCCCCTGTTCAGACCCATAAAGGCATTGTGTTTTTGCAGTTTTTTAAATTCCTCACCTCTCTCATTTTATTTTGCTGTCCAATGTCCACCTCCACATTTACATTTTTTATTTCTATTTGATCAAACATCACAGTATGTGAGGTGAGCTAGGAGAAAGGTTCACAGCTGTAGCTATAGCAGTCTGCATATTGAGGGCCACCTAATCCTCAAACAGTTTGCTTCCCCTCTGTGCATGCAGAGGTCCTGGAAAAGCTTGTAATGGACTCTGGGTCCATCATGTTCAACTCCTCACTGTAACATAGTAATTAAATGTTGTGAGGAACTCTGGGCCCATCATGTCCAACCCCTCACTGTAACATAGTAATTTAATGTTGTGAGGGACTCTGGGTCCATCATGTCCAACCCTTTGCTGCAACATAGTAATTTAATGTTGTAAGGGACTCTGTGTCCATCATGTCCAACCCCTCACCGTAACACAGTAATTTAATGTAAGGGGCTCTAGGTCCATCATATTCAACCCTCACTGTAACATTGGAATTTAATGTTGTAAGGGACTCTATGTCCATCATGTCCACCCCTTACCATAATATACTAATTTAATATTGTAAGGGACTCTGGGTCCATCACATCCAACATCTCACTGTAACATAGTAATTTAATCTTGTAAGGGACTGTAGGTCCATCATATCCAACCCATCACTGTTAATAGAGCATATGTGAATTCATAGAATGACTACTCAAGACAACAAAAGTACAATAGTGCAATGAATAGCAGGGAGAAATGTTATTCCAGATTGGGGCAAAAACAACTAAAGTTACACTCCAGAAGTGGAACTTCATCAGAGTTAGTAACTTAATGCAGAAATGCCCTTATATTATCCACCACCAATGATGTGTACAAATAAAAAATGTAAAACAACAAATGTGACACATCCTCAGGATATGAAGAGGCACTTATAAAATTACAACTGGCAATTAAGGTAATGAAAAGTATAATACCAAACCTTATATAAGTTACCCGCAAGGCATATTTTCACAGTTGGTTAGTGCATGCAATTAGAAAAAAGCTTTACATATAAACTACAATATCAGGAAATATAAATTTATATAGAAGTCCATTTTGTGGATGTTGGGGTTGCAATGCAAGGTCCTTACACCCCAATTGGCATCCCATTGCACATACTGTATTATACTAACAATAGGGCACAGACACTTACTGTATAAGAGTAAGTGTCAAGATAATATTATGATTTGTATTACACTTTGCTTGGAAACAGCATGTAGCACACCAAGACACCTGTGTCTTTGTACAATTATTTGTCAGACTATGCTACCATCTTTTGGATTTATGTATAACTATATTACATCCTGTGGTTTTTGTGTACTTTCTATGCATCCTTTGTTCTACAATATAGCTGACTTAGCACTTATTGTATAAGACTAGATAACACTGTGAAGCCACCTAACTCTTAGCCAGTAGGGCTTATTTTATCTATCTAGTACCGCTTCTTATGAATGGAAACCATAACAACTACCTGTAGTATATAATGTAATGTATTATGTATTCTCCTCGGAGACCTTCTTCACTCCTTGGGTATTGGGGTACACTAGGCTTGGCTCCCAGTGTCTTATGGTAAGAACTGCTTAGGGCAACTGCTATTTCCCTTTTGGTGTAATAAACAAGATTTATTAGCAATATGCAACTAGTCTGTGTCTCTCTTGCATCTCCATCACCACAAAGAATCTGATCAGGACTAATCACCCTAACATATTAGCAACTGTGTGCAGGCGGTTTGGATGTTGCAAAGTTTCACTTGTTGCTCAAGAATTATCCTTCCCTGTGGGTTCAGTAGGTGTGCACTCCCACATCACCTGTCCCATAACTTTTCATTCTGTAGCACCTTGCAAGGTCTGGCTGCTTACTGGGCTTGGTCAATGCCAACTCACCCAGCCCAATGGCAGTTTTGAATTGCAAGACTGTGAGAGTACAGTCGCTCACCCATCCACTGGTTTGCTTGCTGTGGATTGATACATAGCATGGCTCCCTCTCACAGGTTAATATTTTTACATTCCCCTGTGATTTTTAACTAGTACCACAATGTCCATGATGTCAAATATATGCGCAGACTTGAGACTTGACATTTCTAGTTTCCTTACCTCCCAAGGAGGCTGGACTGACTTCATGCTGGACGCAAGTCAATCCGAAAACCCTGTGCTGGGGATTTCAACCCAGTACTCTGAGACAAGACAAACAGACAAAAAGCATGAGGCTAAAGGGCTGTTGCTCGTTGCTCTATATGCTGCTTTAGAAGCCTCTGAATTAAGGTTTCATTCACTTGAACTGCAACTCTCATCCCTTAAGAAAGAGATGAGATTGCAGGCATCAGAAAATTTGAAAACTGAGCAATGGCTTGAAGCACAGCTTCAGTTGTTGCGCACTGAGAAAGAGACTCTTTTGCACTGTTCTACACAAGGTAGTGAGAGAGATTTAAGTATGTTGAGAGATGAATGTGGAAGTTTGAGACAGAATAAGAAACAGGTATTGCAAATGAATGACTTGTTGAGTGACATGAATGAACAATTGCGTGATGAAATGGATGAGTTATGAGATGACCTGAAATGGGTAAGTGAAGTGTTTGATAGGGAGCTCAGGGACAACCGGGAATTGAGCGCTGCATATAGAGTGTTACAGAAAGAAGTTGCAAAAGGTGTGGAGCAGAACATTGCAAAGGTTAGTTACAAAGGTTGCAGATTAAAGATGGTGAAACTGCACCATCAGCAAGAAGTGTTGGCTGGTCATGTCAAGGCGATGGGTGAGTTTCACTATACACCAATCGACCTTATGTCATCTGACGATGATGACTCTGGTGATGACATCTTCCAAGATGGCACCCAGTCACACCTCCACTGTGGTCCAGTGTCCCCCTGTCACCCACAAGATGGCGGATCCCCTTGCCACAACAGCACTGCCCTACATCATCAGCGGAATGACGGTTATCATGTGCTTCACTAAGATGGCGACATCCATGATACAGGGGAGGTCGAGGCCTAGGAACGGTCCTCACAATTGCCACTTTGACAAGGGCTGACAAGGAGGAGATCAATAATATGATCGAGACCACCCTCGCTAAGTTGAGTTTGTCTGAAGAAAGAAAGAAAGCCTTCAAAATGTATCTGGAATGGATGATGAAGGATGCTGCTGACCAGACTTCTGCCATTCAAACTATGGCCAACGCTGCAGCGAAGGCCACCCTTCGCAGTGCATGAGACAGCCTTTCCCCTGACCGTGTTCCCAGTAATCCCCCTTCAGATGGCCCACTCTGCACAGCAGATTGTTGACAGCAGAGGCCGTAGGGGCCCCAGTGACAAACTCAGCTGTCATTTGGAGAAAGTCGCTCCAAATGTAAGATGCTCAGCCTAGCAAAGGAATACCAGGTACAGATCTTCCAATAGACCATAGACCCCAGACTATGGGTGAAACTCCCACAGGAGGTCCACCAAGACACCAAGGGAACTTTTGATGAGCTCGTAGGAGAAATCCTGACTGCACTGCGGTATGATTGGTGTGATGTTGGCCTACCCAGTAAAACAGAATGCCAAAGAAAGCCCTGCGAGATTCCACCAAAGGTTGTGGATAGCCTGTTGTGCTGGCAAACATGTTGTGAGTGAAATGGCAGATGTTGACCTAACTGAGTACAAGAATTTGTTTCTCTGGAACATGATTCTGGCTGTCCATGAAAAGGCGGAACCAACAATTTTCCCCACAATGGACACATTTGCGGATGTCCTTCAGAAAAAGGAGAGTGTTTACCAGCTCTATCTCCAAGAGCTTAACTCCAGTTCGAAAAAGATGGCTGCGGTACAATCTACCAGAGAGCCCATGACCTACTATACAGTGAAAGGCAAGGCCCAAGACAAAAGGCCTACATCTTCGGACAACAGCAGCACTCCCAGTCTGGAGGTGGGAACCGGATTCACAACAAGAACAAACATAATTGGAATTTTAATACTAATCAGGGCAATCGAAACCATCAATCAGGTCCCTCCTACCGAGAAATCGCGGAGGAGAATAACAACCTCCGAACCCTTCTCAGTCAAGTCCGATTGGTAGCGGATGCAGTTCCAACATGCACTATTACAGCCTGGCCTCAGGAAAACAGGCCTCCTTAGACCACAGAACTACTGGAACTATGGGAATCAAGCTGTAGTAGGCCTCAGCCCAGATGCTACACCCCTCATTGCAGCTGTCCAAGACCAGTAAGAGGCCTGACAAGAACAGGCCCAAACCCTTTTCCAGGAGCTTCCTGGTACCAGCAATTTGGATTGACAACTACAGGCCTCAGTCCATATTGTGAAAAAGCTCACTTTGGACACAAACAGATGGCCTTGCACAAAGGCCATGATTGGGAGCTGCCAACTGACTATGCTACTTGATACAGGTGCGGCTGTGTCTGTATTACATGATGATGACCCAGCGAATTCTTCCTGGTCCACTGGGTGGAGGATCAACACGTCAGACATCAAGCCATTCACATACCACTCTATTGTACTTCCGGTGGTGATAGGTAACCTAAACTCACACCATACCTTCGATCCTATGGTGTTATGCGAACATCCCAGCATCTTGGGAATTTATTTTTTTATGCCACATGGCTGTGTGGTGGATCTGGCTAACATGTTCCTGATCCAGATCACAGGACAATACCATACTGTCATGATTTCTGATTCGCACAAGATTGCAGCTGTTACCACCAATGACAAGGAATATGATGTCATAACTCTATTCCAAAACTACACATTTTTCAAGAAACTTCTACCCATCCTGCAGAAACATCTGGATGCTTTTTCCACACACAAGCATGACTGTGGGAAAATGCAGACTATCATCGAAATCCCAGGCCCAGCACAAGACAGGCAAAGACAATATCCCTTTCTTGCTGAGGCCTTACCATCACTCAGAGAAACCATTCATTCCCTCCTCAAGCAAGGTGTAATCAGGCCTTGTGTCTCAACAGCCAATTCAGCTGTTTAGCCAGTGAAAGAGCCCATGGGATCTTGGAGACTTACAATTGATTACAGGAGGCTTAATCAAGTCACTTCCAGTTGCTCACCTACAGTAGCATCAGCACCTAATGTGCTCAAATTCCTGACACCAGATCACAAGTGGTTCAGTGCCCTTGACATCTCCAATGATTTTTGGTCACTGCCCTTGGCTCTAAAAATTCAATACAAGTTCGCTTTTACCTTCGAAGGCCGACAGTACACGTGGACCTGCTTACCTCCGGGGTTTTATAATAGCCCTTCCCTCTTCCATCTGCACATGATGGACACTTTGGAAGGTTTCTCTGCCCCACACTGCATTCTGCAGTATGTGGATGACTTATTGTTGGCAACTGCCACTAAAGAACAACATTTTGACCTCTTGGATAAACTACTGACCTCCTAGAGAGGGCAAGCCTCATATGTAACCCTAAAAAGCACAACTCTGCCAGAAAGAAGTCATCTTTCTTGACATATGCATAACAGAACAGGGCAGAAGCCCAGCTTGAAAGAAAATCTAAGGCCTACAAGATCTGCTACTACCCACCAGTGTGGCAACACTCAGATGTTTTCTGGGAACGGTCAACTATTCGAGAGACATCGTTTGTGATTTTGCACAGAAGGCCACCCCTCTTTATGACCTACTTATAAAGGATGTTCCCTGGACTTGGGATCCCATACACACTCAGGCTGTGACACTTCTGAAACAGGTCTTGGCCTCTACTCCAGCCTTAGTGTACCTTAATCCAGCATTACCTTTCCATCTGGAATCAGCCACTTCAGATATTGCCATGCCTGCAGTCTTTTCTCAGAAGGTAAATGGTACTCTGAGATCCATTTCTTAAGCATCCCAAATGTTGTCCCCATGGAACAGAAGTACAGTCTTTGTGAAAGAAAGCTTCTGGCTACCTACTGGGCTGTCAAACATTTCCTGTATATCATTGGATACTCACCTATCATTCTGAACACCAACCACACCCCAAAAACCTTTCTGCTATCAGACAGAGTAAAGGATGGATCAGTATCCAACACCAGACTGACTCACTGGTCCTTTCTTCTCCAGGATCACGACATACAGGTCCACACTGCCAAGATGCCCTCAATTCTAGCCCATGGCTTATTATACCAAGGAGCACCATACCATTGTGCACTACAGCCCCCTGATTTACCTGAACCAGGCTCTTTTCTTCCTGCTACCCCAAAGCTAGTTGCAGACATCTCTTTGTGTCATGTTTTCACAGATGGCTCAGCCTGATACTATCAAGGAGAACAGGTAGCTGAATTTGGAGTGCTCATCATGTATCCCAATGGCAAAACTGTTTGTATATCCAAGCACTGCAGCGTTGCATCATCCCAGTATACAGAACTAGCAGCTCTAGCCTGTACCCTCAAGCTCATACAACATGGTACCAAGGCCACTTTCATCTTCACAGACTCCAATTGGGTCTGTTGCTCACTTACTGACCATTCTAGCAGAGGAACTCCTTTGCATCTTCTGATGGCACCCCTGTAAAGTACAACGTGCTCATTGTTTACATTCATGAACTTACACAGCATTTCAAGCACAAACTGTTCATCCACAAGGTAAAAGCCCACTCAAAATCTGCTCCTTATCACTCATTCAATGATCGAGCAAATACTGTTGTGAAAGAGGGTGCTCAGGGGTGGGACATGGACAATGGATCACCCCGATGCTCTAGCAGCTGTGCAAATAGCTGCTATCAAAAAGAAACCTGAACCGTTTGTGCCATTGGACTTGTCCACTGCACAACACTTTGATCTTGAACTGAAAGATGTGTTCAGGTTCCTTGACAAAGGAATGGAACAAGATTTACCCACTCATAGTCCCTACCAGAGACATGTGAGTAGATCACATTTGTCACAAGATGGCAAATTGATCTGGTATCAGCCCGTGGACCTGCCCTACAAGCTGTGAGCAGTTTCTGAATCTTTGAGATCTGAATTAATTCATCAAGTCCATGATACTACAACTAGTGGACACCAGGGAGTCAAAAATACACTTCAAAGGCTCAAATCTGTTGGCTGCTGGCCAGTCATCACTAAAGATCTGAGACACTACATAGAAAACTGCCTGATTTGTGCTCAGAACCACCCATCACCAACCAAATGAAATGCCAAAGTATTGACACAAAGATGCTCTGGCCCTTGGCATGACATCCAGATTGACTTTATTGATCCATTGACCAATACCAGCAGGAACAACAAGTATGCACTTGTAGTTACTGACCTATTCTCCAAGTGGGTTGAAGCTTTCCCTACTAAGAATTGCGCAGCCAAAGCATCTGCAAAAGTCCTGGTAGAACAGATCTTCTCCAGGTGGGGCCTACCTCTTAAAGTAGACTCTAACAAAGGAACCAGTTTTACAGGTGAGTTAATGCAAAAACACCTGAACTTCTTGGGGCACACCAGAAGTTCCACATACTTTACCACCCTCAATCATCAGGTCAGGTAGAAAGAGCTAACAGACAGATTAAGCAGATGCTTTCCAAATTCATTGAGGACAATCCCAAGGACTGGGATTCCCTTTTGCCTTTACTCCTTATGGCAATTAGGGGGTACTCCTTCAACCATGACCTAGCTGACACCCTTTGAGGTGATGACTGGTAGAACTATGAGGTTACCTGAACACCTATTGTTTGATCTGAACACTCCCACTGCACACAGAGTGTCTATAGACAAATATGTTGTAAAACTCAGAGATGACGTTGTTAAGACCAACCTATACACTGCACATCACATGGGCAAGGCCCAGCAACAGTCCAAACTCCAATTTTGACAAGCACGCACAAGAAGTGGACAGGCAAGTTGGAGATCAGGTAATGATACTCAGATTTTTCTCATCCTACACACACCCCTTCTCCAATAAGTTGGAAGAACCCTACCCTATTGTCAACAAACTCAGTCCCACAGTCTATCATGTTGGACTTCTCCTAAATGAAGAAACTTACTGAGAAATGGTTGCATGCAAACCAGTTAAAATTTTATAAAGGAGTATAATTACTTTTCCTAACCCCCATTGGGCGTAATTGTACTGACTGACCTTTTCTTTTTCCTTACAGGTAATCCTGCAAGATGACTATCTTGCATCTGAGTCTCCTACTCTCCAAAGCATTCCCCTGCATACAAGGCATGGTGGGCCACATTCTTCCACATTTTGGCCATCCTCCTACTATCATCCCAGAAGGAGTTAGTATTAACGTCCCAAACAAATTGATCACCATCCAGGAAGGCACAGACACCTACCTCACTGCCTCGGTTGTTGCCCCTGACAAATCTTCCCTGTAAATTGAATGCCAAACAGATTCATATAGACAAACTCTCCCCTTAGCCCACCTATCCAAAGGAACTTTTCATGGTTGGCCCAACACCAAAATTGCCCCAAATAGTACTCTGTCTATTCATCAAGCTAATCATAGGCATTCTGATTTATACAATCTTACTGCTCTAATTGATCCTGCCTTTTGCGAGAGGTTCCCTCAAGACTCTGCAAGAGATTTCTGTGCACACAATTATATGGCTACAATTGCCATGTTTTAGTCTGCATTACACCTACTGAAGCAGAAATTACTGAATGTTCCCCACAGGAACCTGGCCCACCCAGTGATCTCACTGCAAATTCAGTTCCAGGTACCCTTATTAACAATGTGCAATTTATGCACATCATTGTTATTTTTAATCTTGCACATTGGAATATGGCAGAATTTGGTATGTGTTCTAACACTAACACATCTAAGTTTTTCAGTACTATGTTGCTAGATAGTCTTGCAGCCTACCAGACATGTACCCAAGACCAGTAGCTGGTTACACACTATTGAACACTCAGGTTTATTCAGGTCTAGACCCAATCTCTCCAGTCAGAAGAACCCCTAATCACAAAAGAAACGTGATACTGCTGATGTTACTGGTGCAACTGGCACCATATCCAGACTCTTCAGATCCGGCATGTCTATCTGGAACAGGGCAGACATTTCTGCCATCAAAAGTCATGCAGTAAAATTCCAGGAGGCCATGAAAAATAATATTTTTCCCCCACTGTTACATGGTGTTGATGGCATTAGTCAGGAAGAAAGGAATACTGTATACAATATGAAAGATATTGCTAAAAGTTTTAATGATACTAAACGTAAGATCAATGAACTTGTTTTCCAAAATAACAAGGAGGCAGATAAGCAATATATTGCCAGGGAAATTCTTAGCTCCTCTTATGGCTCTTATGTCATAACCACCATCAATAATCTCTTCCATGATTTGGAATCTGGAGGTATTCCAGATATCATTCATGACAGAAGAATTGCTAAATGGTATTGTCCACGTTGTAGATCTACCTCTTGCATCACAATTTGTATGTCTCAATCAATTTCTATTCCAGTCTCTACTGCTAGGAACTTAGGGTATGTAACAAGGCATCCTAATAGAGGCCCATGCTACACTGCTGAATGTTGTACTATCTGGGATACTATGTTTGTCACCATTACTGTATCCCTACCACACATTGATCCACAAACTGCATTATTTGATAAACTTGCCTCCGTTCACTCTCTTGGGCATCTTGTCGGGAATATCTATAGAGACCGCATCGACCTGCCACCTCTTCTGGTGTTTCATCCTACCCTAGTAGCATGGGTTTCACCTCACATGGACTGCTGCGCAAGAAAGGGATATCGCTATTTATGTCGTTGTGATGTTTTTGACATCATTAAACTGGTATGTGGTTACTCACTGGACAGCATAGACTGGTCCTTTTCTATGGACTAAGACAGTTCCTCTATTGACACAGATATCCCTGAAGCATCATCAGCACCACCACCAGTGGCAAATACTGGATGTCTCCTCAACATTTATTCGGAAGAGGTTCATTGGCTGACTACAAGACTAATGAATCAATCATTCATTTGCCCAGTACAACTACAAAAATGGAGGTTGCCAGCTGCTAAAATGACTTATAATTCTGATGGACAGTACTGCATTGTAATTAACCATAAATCTTTTTCCTATGGTGAGAAGATTTGTGATATTCTATACCCTAACTTTTGTTTTACTCCTCATCAAACTACTGTTATTGGCCACACAGTGATTACTCCTGTTCCCATCGTGGAACCAGATGTTATTGATGGTGACCCTGAATATTTGCTTGCTCTGTCTCAATATTTACCCATCTTTAATGTCCACATTGACCCACTGACATGAACTCTTAAGTCCCTGTTAGAGAGAAAGGATATACACCTCATTCACATCAGTAACAATATCTCTGCAGCAGGAGATGCTCTTAATACACTTATTAATGATGGTGATTTAAGTAATGCACTTTCTAATACTTGGTTAGAAATTACCTTTAAAGGTTTTGTTATCATTCAAGTATTTTTGATTCTCTTTATGATACTAACATTTTGCTGCCTAAGGCATACTCTCAAACAACACAGAGAATGGCTCAAAATCCTTTGCATGGCTCATGCATCGGGGCTGTAAATGAAGTTTGTTCCCACTACTCACTCATAGTGTTGTTGCCTTTTCAGTAAGGCAACAAGGGGGGAATGTTATGCGATGTCCTTGCACCCCAATTGGCATCCCACTGTACATCTTAGATAAACTATTTTATGCACATACTATACTAACAATAGGGTGCAGACATTTACCATATAAGAGTAAGTGTCAGGATAATATTATGATTTGTATTACACTTTGCTTGGAAACAGCATGTAGCAGACCAAGACTCCTGTGTCTTTGTATAATTATTTGTCTGACTATGCTGCCATCATTTGGATTTATGTATAACTACTTTACATCCAGGCCCAGATATTCAAAAGGGTTGCACCATGCGCAACAGGGTTGAGCATGCGCAAGTCCTACATTGCGCCATTCTGCGATATTCAGCAGGAGGCAGTTGTGCCACTGAAAACAGGTTGAGCAACAGCGCAATGCAAATGAATGCATGCTCAACAGGAGGGGAAGGAACCATGCATAAACTGTGCAACCCGATATTCAGTCGGGTTGTGCGGAGAGTATGCATGTGCAACCCCAACCTGCGCCTGCACAACTTTGAGCCAAAAAAAGGATCAAGTTGAGGCCACCCACAGGTGAGCTGCTGTATTGCAGGCGCAACACAGCAGCTGCCACCCGTGGCTGGCCCCAACTCAGTCCTGTGCCCCCCACCAGCCCGATCGCGGGCAGGCGTATCATGACCTTCCCCGCCCAAACAGCTCCCAATGCCTGATCGCGGCAGAACGTGAAACAACCCCCAGTGCCCGATCGTGGGCAGAATGTAAAAGACCCCCAACCCGAATATCTCCTGGTGGTCCAGTGGACGTAATGCCAATCTGGGCAGAATGTCCAGTGACAACCCCAAACATCTCCTGGTGTCTAGTGTACCCCCACCCACCACCACGAAGCCCCACCACCTCCCAGCAGCCGGCAGGTAGCAGCATCCACCGCCTGCCGCGCCCCATCGCCGACCCATTGTCCGGTAGGGCTGCGCCGGTGGTGCAAGCTAGAGCCAATGGGCATGACATCTGCAATCGAGCATTGAGAAATGTGTGGGCAGGGGGTTGTTTTCACGTTGTGCCGCGATCAGGCTGCAGGGTGCGTCGGTCCCCGATGGCTGCTGCCTGGCAGGGCGGCCAGGCGCAAGTCCTCGGGGATCGGCGCACCTACATGCTAATGGCATGCAAATGGGGCCATAATCAGATGCAAATGGCCCCCCCTGTGCCTTGCATGAATTATGGCCCCATTTGCATGTCACCTTTTGAATATCGGAAATTTGCGCATGGCGCAATGGTACTTGCGCCACCGCAAGTTTAATGCTCAACTCTGACAACTTGCGGTGGCGCAAGTTCCACTGCGCCATGCACAGTGGCTATGGCTGGGGGGTGATATTCAAAGGAGTTGCGCAATAGCGCAACTCCTTTGAATATCGCCCCGGCCACACCCCTGCGCAACTATTTTGAGCAGCGCAAGGGCTTGCGCCTCAGAATGGCACAGTTTGAATATCCGGGCCCCTGTGTTTTCTATGTACCTTCTGTGCATCATTTATTCTACGGTATAGCTGACTTAACACTTAATGTATAAGACTAGATAACACTGTGGAGCCACCTAACTCTTAGCCAATAGGGCTTATTTTAAGTATCTAGTACTGCTTCTTACGAATGGTAACCATAACAACTATCTGTAGTATATATTGTAATGTATTACGTATTCCCCTCAGAGACTTTCTTCACTTCTTGGGTATTGGGGAACACTAAGCTCAGTTCCCAGTGTCTTATGGTAAGAACTGCTTAGGGCAACTGTTGTTTCCTGTTTGGTGTAATAAACAAGATTCATTACCAATATGCAACTAGTCTGTGTCTCTCTTGCATCTGCATCACTGCAAAGAATCTGATCTGGGCTAATCACCCTAACAGGGTGAATGACTGAGGACATAAAATGTACAGATACTCATTTATATATCCCATGTACAGATATTCATTTATATATCCCTTCTCTTAAGAGACATTTTCTTTAGGATTGTGGAACCAATGAACTCTGCAGTACAATGATTCCAAATGTCAGGAATCTGTTCTAAAAAAAACAGATAAAAAGCAGGACATTATTATATCAGATACTCAGGCATAATAGATCTATACCTTGGAGGTGTGGGAGTGGGGCTCACTATAGCCCAGGTGTGAATGATTGCTTTGAACTTGTGCACTTTCTGTAAGCTTTCTACAGACAATCTTTAATTCCAGTATATGAAGATGGCATACTTTGCAATAGAAATGTTTCTTTACTGTATTATGACTAAATGAGCCTCTGATTCAATAATGTTCTGCTTTTTATTGTTTCTTAGAATACATGCCTGACATTTGTGTTTTGCATTGCAGAGTTCATTGGATCCACAGTGCTAGAGAAAATGTCTTTTAAGAGAAGAAATATATATGAATGAACACCTGAACATTTTATATCCTCAATGCTTCACCTCAACATGTGCAAAATGGACTTGTATATAAATTTATATTTCCTGATATTGTGGTTTATCTGTAAAGCTTTTTTTTTTCAATAATTACATGTACTAACCAACTGTTGAAAATATGACTTGTGGGGAGTTAATGCCAGGTTTGATGTTATACTTTTCATTACCTTTATTGCCAGTTGTAACCTTATGAGCCTACTTGTATTATGAGGATGTGTCAAATTAGTAATAGACTGCTAACGTCTCTTTCACATACAACACGGTATGCCATATTACATGTAATATGACAAATTTTAAATAGAACCTTTAATAACAAAACACCATACTAATTGCTGATATCATAAACTGTCACTAAAATTATTTTGCAGCCATATTGGCACTGACTAGAGTTTGTTTCCTACTCTGTCCTTCCTGAAAAGAGCATACTGTGGTATAGCTACATCCCAGTCCTGGTTTTCATTGCACCAGGTTTCGGTAATAGCAACTATATCTAGGTCCTCTACTGCCATGGTGGCCTCAAGGTCTGCAATTTTGTTGCTCAGACTTTGAGCATTTGTACACATGGCTTTCCAGACTGTACTGACAGCTCCCCTCATCTTTCCCTTTTGCCCTCACCTATTTCTTCCACTGTTTTCCTTTCTCTTCCCTCTTTCCCTCCCCCTCCCAGATCCCTATTTGTATTTGTTCCTTTTGGAGTTTCCCTCCCTCAGTATTCTCCCAGCTAACCCTGTAAGCTCGGGGGAGGGGGCAGTCTATGACCTTCTACCTTCCGCCCCCTCGGCTAGTTTCAATGTTTTGCAATGTAGCATTTAAACTGTTTAGTGAAGATGCTAGTTCCCCTCCTAGATGGATGCATGTGTAAGTGAAAGGTTGGAGGCAGTATAGTGCAGTGGTTTAAGGCTCTGAGGTGCAAACCTGGAGACATGGGTTTGAATCCCACAGCCCTCATTTGCATACTGTGTGACCCATAGCAAGTCATTTAACTTCCTTGTGCTCCCAGGTCGCGCCTGTAAACAAGCTTTCAGTTTAGTGTGTCTCTCCTGTTAAAAAAAAAGTGGTTGGCCTTGTACAAGCCTCCTTCCATCCTGGTGGAGCCCCAAAATCCCCACTGAATCCGTATCCCTCCTCTCTGTATCATTTCCTCAACCACATGTTGAAGTTCCTGGTGTGGAGATTTCTGTCATCCCCTTGTCATGGAGAGGTATAGCACCTCAGAGAAAGTAACAGATTGTGCTAATTGCGCAAGACCCCTCCCCAATTTCCTGAACTTCTCCTGAACTGCTTCTGGCTCCTCCTTAGCCAGGCAATTTGTCCACAAATGGACAATGACATCCAGTTTGCCCTCCCTCCTTTCTTCTTCAGTGATCCATAGAATTCTCTTTCACTAGTTCAGGTGCATCTGTGGGACAATCCCACCCAGCCAGTGCAGCGTAGGAGTTAAGTAGTGGTATGGGATATGGGATGTGCTTTTGCTCCACCACCCTAACCCTTCCCAAGCCCACCATTGTCCAGCCGCTCCTCCTTCTTGGCACCCTTTGAGACAGTGGAGGTGGACTAGGTGGTCCCTGGGTGAGGAAGTAGGTCCTTCTAACTCAAACCACCTCAGCCTTGAGTCTGGCAACCTCCTCCCTTAGCCTAGAGAGGTGCATGCAGATGGGGCACCACCACAGTCTCCAGAAGGTCTCCCTGAATAGTGCCACCCCACAGCCACTATACTGCATCACTCCCAGCATAATTGTCACCTGTTTGCAGACCTTAACTTGCTACCCCTTTAAATTATTTTTTTCTTTTCTCCTTCCATCTCTTTCTCTCTCACAATTTCAGGATAATATACCTAGATGAAGTATTCACCTCACACCCTCAGCCTACAATCCCCAGGAGCAATATTTGCCATGATGCAATATTCACCTCGCAGCCTCAGGCTACAATCCCCAGGAGCAATATTTGCTGACTCCCCTGGTACAATTTTCCTCTGATGGAATATTAAACACACAAACTCAGTTGCAATGCTGAATAACCCACTGATGCAATATCAAACACACAACCTCAGGTTAGCACCCCTGGATGCAATATTAACTAATCGTCCTATGCAATTTTAAACTCACAACCTCAGGTTAGCAAACCCCAGATGTACTAATTAGACCCCCCAAAGATAACAACCCCTGGATGTGACCCTACCCACACACCTTCTGGATAACAACCCACAGATGCACTGTTACCCTCTAGTACTCAGGTTATACAGAGTTTTACTTATCTGAAGGACTTCCTCTGGTGCTCTGGTCTACTCTCCTGTCTTCTGTACTTTTTTCTTGCTCTTAACCCAGCTGTTACACCTCCTCCATGCAGTGCAGGCTGCTTCACCTCTTTTGTGCAGCACTTGCTGTGCACCCTGGAAGATTCCACTCTTCCTGCTCCAAATCAAGAAGATCTAATAGAATGGGTGGGAGGGCTATTCCAGTTCTTCAAGCAGAGTATGCCTGTGTGTCCTGGTGTTCCCACCCTTCCTTCTAGCAGTTTCTAGCAGCACTCTCTTATGAACAAGGGATAGGGAGGAGTTTCAGAGCCTTGATGCCCAAGCCATGAAAGCCTGGTCCTTTGAGGCGGTATGAGTCTTTGGAACTACTAATGGGGACTGGTCAATGGACTTGAGTTGGTAGCCTGGATAGGCATTCTTAGCTGGCCTTCCAGGATAGGTGGAGTAACATTTCTGAGAGTTTTATCTACAAAACAAGCCTTGAGGGGGAAGAATGACTGATCTGTAGGGGATGACCATCCCATTTTACTACCTGTATCAAGTTCATAGTGATGTGTGAGGCGGCAGCTGATAGAGAAATACTAGAGACATTATTATATGCTACATCCCATTTTGTGAGAGAGGCCTTAACTACGTTAGCATAGGTAATGAGGTCATAATTAAGACTTGGGAGAAGAAACCCCTAGCAAGGGCCACATGAACTTGAGGAGTAAGGATGTTCTTGACCCAATACGCCAGACCCGGTTTGCAGTTAAAGGCTCCTCATACATTTGAAATATGCAGGGAAAGATCTATCTGAGGATACAGTGTCACTCCAGAGTACTTGAAAGACAGCACAGTGGAATAGAGGACCCCTCAGTACTAGTGACTTCCAAGGGTTCAGGGCAGGACTTAATCTTACCAGGTGAGCTGAAAAACATTGCCTATCTCTTCTTGACATTTAGTACCTGTCCATTTGCAGTGATCCAAGACTAGATATGATGGAAGTCATCTTTTAGCTGTGTGTTAACATTACTAATAATGGGCCCAATGCATTATGCCTACGTGCCCGCGTATCTGAGGCACGTAGGCAGTGGTACGTGTGAGTGCCACACTGCGGGGGTCCCACATCATTCACTAGTGGTGTGCAGGCCAGATGTGCACCAGATTCTCTGGCCGTGTAGGCAGCTACACACCAGGGCAGTCCAGGGGGAGTGTTGGGGTGTGTCCACACTATGCATCATTCACAAAGCCGCATAGTGATGCACACAGGGAGGCACCAGAGGGCACAGGATATGGCTGGGGAGCCCTGCTGAAACTGTGATATACATCCAGCCCCATGCACACAGAACCCTGGTCTGGACCTGTAAGTCAGTTCCCCTTCCCATGTCAGATCCCCAGCCCCAGTCCCATAAGTCAGTGAAGTCCCCCCTCCCACAACCAGAGCCCTGGCCCTGCAGCCCCTGTCCAGTATGTCACAGATGACCCCATTGGTCCCCAATCCTGGCCCCCAGCTCACTCAGTGGTGGTTAGTGGCCCCCCCACTGCACTGACAACACCTCCCATCCCCTGTACCTTCATGTTGGTTTTGCAGTTGATAGACGGTGACCAGCACATCCCTCAACACTTCACCTTGGGCACCCACCATCTGACTGATGCTGGGAGTGCACTGCTTATTTATAGGGCAGCCTGCCCTCTAAATATGCAGTGTGCTCCCAGCATCAGTCAGACAGTGGGTGGCTGAGGTGGAGTGTGGTAGGGTGTGCTGCTTGTCATCTATCCACCGTGGCACTGACATGAAGGTACGGGGACAGGGGATGTCAATGCTGTGGGGGGCCACTAACCACTACTGAGCAGGCTGGGGGGCTGGGGGTCATCTGTGACATACTGGACAGGGGATGCTGGGCTGGTACTCTGGTTGTGGGGGGGAGAGGCTTCACTGATTTTTGGCACCAGGGCCAGGGCTGGGGATCTGATGTGGGGGGAACATCTGGGCACCAGGCAAGGCTTGGTACTCCATAGATGGGGACTGGATGGGAGAGAGACCACTAGATACCAGAGAACAATAGTACATCTACCGGGTGCCTGTGTGTGCTATTCACTAACCCAGACCCATGCCTTTCCACACTCCCCTGCTCCCACAGAGCGGAGAATCCACTTTGGTACCCAGAATGGGCATCCAATTAGATGCCTGCTTGGATGCACTACTCCATCGCCATCTGCCCTCTGTGATCCTGGGTGCCAGTGATAGTGAATGATGCTGGTGCATGTCTATCTGTGGGTGCATAGCTATGTGGGCAGGGTACATACCTCTGGCGTGTACTTTACACCCTTTCCTGCATAGGCCCATTGTTTGCACTGGTAAAAAAGACAATACATTGATGTAAATATTAGTCATGCATCAAAAAAAGGGTCAGCACCCAGTCCTGGTCATTTAAAAAAAGCTTTATTGCAAAGTGCTCACATTATTCAAATACCATTAAGAAACCAATACTACCATTCTTACACAGACCACTTACTGATGCTGTATTTTTGGGATTTCTTGAATTACTTAACCTGTGTTTTATATATATATATATATATATATATATGTATTTTTTTTTAGTCTTTGGTAACTGGGTAAGGCCCACTAGGCACAAGTGCCTGTTTTCAGGGGCGACCTGGGAGCACTGGGTGGTTAAGTGACTTGCTCAGAGTCATACAGTATGCAAGTGGAGGCAAGGGTGTAGCTACTGATACACCAAGTAAGCCATGGCGTACTAAGTTTAGTAGCAGGGGGTAGCATACAAGCTGGCCAGCATTGCTCTGCCCTCTCTAGTCCATTGCTTTTAAATTCCTTTGTTTGGCTTCATGGGTTTTTTCTTTTCTCTATCAGCTTTGTTTTGGGGGGTGGCTGGCTGAGTGGACCACAGACATTGAAGCTGAAGGTCTCAATTGGGTCTGCATGGTCTGCCTGCATAGTGATTGGCTGTGACTTCTGGTAGAGGGTGTGGCAAGTCTGGGGTGGAGAGTTTAAATGCCCCAGCAAAGTTAGAAGCCATACTATTTGTTCAGTTGGACTGGGAGCGAGAGAAGCAGTAGAAGAACTGAGGAGCAGCAGACGGAAGAACAGACTCAGAGCCAACTGAAAGAATGAAGACTTCATGTGAAGTGGCAAGTGGAGCAAGTCTGCCTACCTGTGGGGGAAGAGGGAAGAAATTTCTATCATGGTCGTGAAGTCGTGGTGCAGTCAGTGGCATGTACCAGCAGGCAGCAGGGCCTGAACACCACACTAGCAGAGCAGACAGACAGCAGGTCTCGTGTGGGAATCATCTGATTGGAGCCAGGAACCTTGGACTCGAGTCGTGGGGGGGAGGGTAGCAGTGTGGCAACTTGGTGCACAAATCTGAAATGCCTGGCTACACTCCTGAGTGGAGGTTGTGAGAATCAAACTCAGGTCTGGTCTGCTAGATGTATCAAGCTTGTTCACAACTCGTTCCTCTAACCTCTAGGCTATACTGCCAGCCCGAATATTTAGATCCAGTATTTACTGAAATGTTGTACATGTATCTTATTTATTTATTTTTCATCAGGTGAAAATCCATTTGCTTCGCAGAAACACTCCCAAATCTATATTATCGTTCAGACCCATTCCCTCTCTGGATCTTAAGACAAAGATCCAAAACCTCTCTCTCCGACCTATGATTTGTTTCAAATTGCCTCCTCTAGGACCCACTAACACCTTCTCTAAACCAGTGAATTTTACCTCGTATTTCTTTTGTGGGTCCTTGCAACTGTTAACATGCTGAACAATAGCCTAAGACATGTAATTTACTTACAGTGCCCTTAGGTGTTCACCTATCCTGACTTGAAATTCCCTTGTGGTTCTCCCTATATAGTAAAAACCACAAGAGCACTGTAGTAAATGCACTGCTGCAGTGCGACACAGGATAAGATCCTTTATTTTGTATTATACCTGTATCTGCTAGTCTGATGTTATTGTTATTGTTTTTTGAAATTAAATAAAAAGAGAATTTCAAAAAAAAAAGATCCTTTATTTTGAACACCTGTTAGGTTTCTGGACAGTATCTGTCACTTGAATGTATGGACAGAATTTACATTTCCCACACTTTCTTGTTCCATAAGGTGGCTGTATAGACCATAATGTACCACTTTTTTGTTCTAAGGGTAAATATAATCTAACTACCCTATCTTTGACAGTTGGTGCATGTTTAAAAATCGGTTTTGGCCCTTCTCATCAGTTTTTAAAATCCCCCAATTTTTTTCTAAGGATTTCTTCTAGTACTGTATCTTGTAACAAATCCAGTCTCCTGGTATTGACTTGTTTTGCTCAGATTCCTACATTTCTGGGTTAAAATATCAGATCTAGGTATGCCATTCACAGCGTCCACTGCTTTCTGTATGTGGCCTGTCCATAACCTCTTTCTTGAAACCGCTGGATTTGCAACTTTTTCTGTACTTCAAAATCCTCTTCCCTAGTACAGTTTCTAAGGGATCTTATTAACTGTCCCTTAGGTATATTTTGGGGTACATGTCTAGAATGAAAGCTACTCGCTAAAAGGAGGCTATTTCTATCCATAGGTTTGGTGTAAAGGGATATTCCTACATTGCCTCCCCATTTTACATATCCTAAGGTCCAGAAAGTTTATCTCCTGTGCATCAACAACTGCTTTAAACCACAAATGTGCATTCATAGTATGCAGCCAACTGACAAATTCTGTGAACATTTCACAAGACCCCTTCCATATAATAATCATGTCATCAATAAAGCGATGCCACAAATCCAAATGTGAATAGTATGGATTTGTGGTGTCGCTCCTGTTCCAATCATTTTCCCATTTAGCAACATATATGTTTGCATAACTGGGGGCCATGGTGGCCTCCATTGCCGTTCCCTTAACCTGCTTGTAATAGCTGCCCAGGAACAAAAAAGTATTAGATCCAAGTACCAATTCAGCCAGGCTAAGTGAGTACTCAGTGAGAACTTCATGTGGGTAAGGGCATTCATTCAAATAATGCTCCAAGGCATCCAACAACCCCCCCCCCCTTGTGTGGAACGTTAGTATATAACACCTCCACATCAAGAGTTGCAAACAAACAATCATCAGAAATTTCCAAACATTCAATAATGTTGATAATGTGAGTAGAATCCTTAAAATATGATGGTAAAATTTGGACTATAGGCTGCAAATGAACATCAATAAAGTGGGATAAAAGCTCTGTGAGCCACCCCCAACCCCCCCCAGAGATAATTGGATGGCCAGGGGGATTTTGGAGGTCCTTGTGTAATTTTGTGTAAACAATATATTGTAGGAACTACAGGGTGTGTAACCAATAAAGACCTATACTGGGCTTCAGTAATATAACCACATATCAGCCCCTCTTCCAAAACACAATCAGTTTTCCTTTTCAAATCCCCAATAATGTTGTGTGGCAGTTTCTGATAAAAGGAAAAGTCAGATAACTGGTGATTTATCTCTGCAACATACTTGTCTCTATCCATAATCACTATTGCACCACCTTTGTCTGCATTCGTTATTACTATATCAAGATTAGCTGACAAATTATTCAAAGCAATACGTTCATTCTTTGTACAATTATTAAAACATTTAGGTTGTGGTAAACTCATTAAATCAGCAATACCTTGTCCACACTTTTTAACAAAAATCATCATAGCTGGACTCAGTGTTGGGCAATAGCTGGATTTGGGTCTCAAGTTCAGATTCACGGGTACATTGTCCATATCAGTGTTTTCACTATGCATTACATTTTCTTCATTACAGTCTGTCCCATAGATAGTCTTCAGTGAAATGTTTACGAGCAAAGCGATACAAGTCTATTACAGTTTCAAACTGATTGAGGTCTGAGGTAAGAGAGAAAGAAAGACCCTTGTTTAATAGTCTCTTCTTCAGATGTCAAACTATGACTCAAGTTTCTCATGTTAATATTAGTGTATCAATACAGGAACACTGCATCAACATGCCACAGCCATGTTGCCCAGACACCATGCTTGCATTTAAAAATTAAACCATGTTTCTAGCCCTGACAGTTCTAAAATAAGCCCATTTTAAAGATAATTTCTTTGAAAAAGGTTAATTTTGGAATTGTTTGGGCTAGATACTTCATTTTTTGCACCTTCTCATGCCCCTAGGTTCCCCCACTCCTTCTGGCTCAAAGCCGTGCTGCCCACCAGACTGATCGTTATCTTCCAGTCATGGTTACCTCTCCCTAGGACCCCCAGAACCTCATGATCAGAGGGACCCTACTCCTGGGGGGCTTCCCCCAATTTCCTGAGAGAAAGAGAGAGAATGTGCCTCTTGATCTGTGATGTTGGCTGAGGTCAATGCATGGGTGGGGGGGGTTGGAGAGTGCCACCTTCCAGTGAACTAAAGTAGCCATTTTCACCCTGTTTTATGTACCTCTACTGACCTCCCAATGGAGTGAACACCATGATTACATCCGGAGGAGTTGGTGCTGGCCAGTGTATCATGACCTATGTCAGCCAATGTACCATGCATTCACCAAGGACTGCTCTCTAAGTTGTGCATAGCTTAACCCTCACCCTGGAAGGATAGCATTAAGGCAGAAACACCTTTACCCTCCCTCTTGATGACTCCAGACTGGGGCCCAAACTCAGGTCACTAGCATGCCTGAGCGGTCCCCCACCATTCAGTGCCCCAGAGCAAGACCATAATTTCTTTTTAAATGAATGCTTGGAGTGAAGTTGACATGGACATATCATGTTGATACAGTTTTCATGCATTGATGCACATCAAATCAACTGTTTAAAGGAGGTGGACAACAATGGTTGGTATAAGATTGTTTGCTGCATCAGAAGGTTCTAGTGGTATTCCATAAAGCAAAAGCACAATTTCTTTTTACTGAAGGCAAACTGTGCTTATGTTGGGTAGGCAGGCTATTTTTCCCCACAACTTCACTACAAATCAGCAAAGCATGCCAATCAAAATGCACTATGTCCACTTCCAGAATACTCTGCTGCACTTACTACAGGAGGCAGTCAAGCAGGAGCAGTGGCTACAGAGGCATTCTAGAAGTGTCAGTAAGTGGGGGAAGCATTCAATTTAGGGGGCACCATTTTGGATTTTGGATGCTTAACCAGAATGCACCACAAACCCAGAGCAGTGGCTCCACACAGAATACACCCCCACACACCTTTTGCCACTGTCATAATGCCTGCCATAGTTGCTGTCTCTATTGGAATGCCACTGCAAGTAATTGAGCCAAAGGCATTCCCGCAAAGGATTAGGGTGTATTATTGTTCTGGGTATATTTAGTTTTTTTAACTAGGCCCTTTCTTGTTACTAATGGAGATTAGCCTGTGCTCATCTACATCAGCAATTCAAAAAAGTTTATTTTTTCTAATGTTAGCCAAACTGCGATCACACTTTCTCTGCATCGTATCCCAGCTGCAGCAGAACAGTTTTACAAATGAATGCATACATAATGAGTTTCATTATTATTTAGCAGGCTGTTTTCCTCACAGTTTCACAGCAAAACAGCAAATCTAGCCAACTAGAATGCCCCCACATTCCATATCAATTTAGAAGAAGAAGAAGAAGAAGAGGAATCTGCATTGGTCATGCTTTCATCGCATTGTATTCCAAACTGCTTTATAAGCTATGAGACACTGGTAGTCAAGTGACTGTAAATGTCTAGCAGCAGCCATTTTGCACATCACCATCCCCCACACACATACAGCCCTGGACAATTGCCTGAACCAGTTTTATGGGAACATAAAAGTTGGTCAGGACACTGAGGAAAATCCTCTACTTTTGCAAAAGGTGCCTTGGGTTCTTAGAGTATACAGGTCAGTCAGCCTTCCTGAGGAGGTTGTGGGGTCTAAAACTGTGGGAGAATTCAATAATGCATGGGACAGACATAAGGCAATTTTTGAGGGGGGTAGGAAGAAATAAGCTGTTGGTTATCTAGGATCTGCAGCTTATCCTGTAGGTAGGGAATTGGGCAGACTAGGTGGGTCAAGCGGTCCTTATCTTACATCAAAGTCTATGTTTCTATGTTCTATGTTACCTAGACACCAACTAGGAAAGCACCAGAGATGGACAAAAGGAAATCAGAGCTCAGATTTAATGTCTTACCTAAAGGACCGCAAACTTCAGCGATACATCATCTGCATAGTACTGCACTTAGGTGCCACTGTTTTTATGGTATGAGCCCCCAAGCTCCAGTGTGGGACTAGAACCCATGACCTTCTGGCTCTGAAGTGGATGTGCCACCAACTGAGTCTGGCTGTCATATAACATTACCACTGAGGTACTCACTGTGGGGAGGGAATTCCATCAGGGGCAGTAATTATGGAAGCATTTTGGCAGGGTCATTAAGTAAGAGAATGATTTCAGTTTGGGGATAACTATTGTGGGTTCGGGATGCAGAACCATAATTTGCACCAAATCTTGAATGGTGTTTCTGCAAGAATGCCCCTACTTAACGACTGCTGGAATGACCACCATAGTTGCTACCCTACCACAGTGACCCCTGGTAACTGCCTAATGAGCACTTAAGCAGAGACTATTTTTTGCAGACCTTTGCCATTTTTTAAAAATATTTTGGAGATTAGTGAAATAAATTATTAGCCCTGATTAACTGTGCCTACCAAGTCTGGTCCAAATCCCTGTACTGTTTTCACAACAATAAACCAAAAACTAGACTGTACTGGACAGACTTTTGAGTCTTTATTTGCTGCCAGAATCTATGTAGCTATGTATAGAGATCTATTCTAGTGAAGGACTCACCACTACAGCTTAGCCAGAGTCTTACCAAGCCCAACATTGTGCAGGTAGAGTATACAGGTCAGTCAGAGACCAGACCATGAAGGTTTTCATGGAGTCGTTGGGTCTGGCTTTGATGAATCCATTTTCATGCACCAGTATGGGCATCATACGTACTACCTGGAACACAGAATCTCAGATGCAGCTGGAAAAAACACTCATTCATACATCTATCTTGGAGGTTATCTACAACCAAGGAGCAAGCAAGAGGGAACATCAAGAATTTTGGAATGCACTAAAATGGGGGAAAGTAGTTTCCATTTATGAGGTGACCAGTGAGCATGCAAGAGGGAGTCAGGGTGCAGGGGAAGGGGTGACCAGCGATGCATGGCTGTTGCTGGAGGAGACTGACTTCCTGTGTTAGCTATGCATACTAGACAGTCACTAGAGACTCTTTTGCTGTACCTTGAAAAGTATGTAGGAGCCTAATGGTGTAGAGTGGGTTCCATCAGGAATGTGATAAAAATTTTGGGAACAGGAGTCTATGGGGAGCTCAGCCAACTATGGACTCACACCAGCAACATGTCACTTTCTGGTTGCTGCATTAGCACATCCACTGGCATCAATGCAACATATGGAACTTATTCTGTTATAGGAAAGGGAAATTGTTTAACCAGGAAAGGCACACTAAGCCGGAGCTTGTTTCCAGGTGCGACCTGGGAGCACAAGGAAGTGAAGTGACTTGCTTAGGGTCACACAGTGTCCAAGTGGGGCTGATGGGATTCAGACCTGGTGTCCAGGTTTGCAGCTCAGTGCCCTTAACCACTACGCTATACTGCCTCCCTGTATGATTACAATATAACTGGGGGACGGCTATAATAAATTTCATCCAGTAAAAGATGAGTGATTGTCGTTTGGCCTGTTAGTTTGCCACACCTGTAGGAGTCACATCATGGTCCTCATAATTCTCCACTCTTGAGAGAGGATGAACCCTGGCCTTGGTTGTCCTCCCACCCTGGAGAAACTAGAGCCCCCCCCAACAAAATAGTTAAACCTAATCGGCTACCATGCTTAGTTTGAAACAATGGGGCTGGGCCCTTAAAATAACCTTTTGATCCAGCAGGCTACTGCACTGAATTTACTATGGCATATCACTATAATAAAAATAAACAACCATCTTTTTTTAATCCAACATACAGTCTATACAGTATGACTCAAAAACAACACATAAAAGGCAAGGGTGGGGATATGAGTTGGAGGAAAGGAGAGCGCAGTCTACAGAGCAGGTGCCAACACAATGCACCCCTCATTAAGTAGTCAACAACAGGAAAATATATAATTTTTAAACTGCAAGGCTGTGTACTGTTATAAAAGTAAAAACTCTATGTTATTTTGAAACTTGCATAGCACATTGAGTGCAAGCTTATTTTCAATGGTTTCATCAAAACGAATAATTAAAAATACAATGATACCAAAACAACATGAACCAGTATGAATTTGACAACATGAACAAGTTGCAAAACTAAAGTCACAAGGTTACACTACCACAATTAGCACTTTGACAACACGAACAAGTAAGATAACTTAAGCCACAAGGTTATAATACCACAATCAGCATGGTTGACAACACAAACAAGTAGAATAACTTAAGTCATGAGGTTATAATAACACAATTAGCATGTCTGACAACATGAACAAGTAGAATAACTTAAGTCACAAGGTTATAGTACCACAATCAACACATTTGACAACATAAACAAGTAAGATACCCTAAGTCATGAGGTTACAATACCACAATGAGCATGTTTGACAACCTGAATATACAGAATAACTTAAGTCACAAGGTTACAGTACCACAATTAGCACATGACTGATGCCTTTTCTGGAGTGCCCTCAGCCAGTGTATTGTTAGCAGGCGCCCCCCAATTTTTAGAACTGCTAACATAGATTATGTACCATAAGTGCTACTCCTCTTCTGGGCTGCCTTAATAAACACATATTTCTAGTGCTATATATCTTTTCCTTTTTAGTTTCACTGCTGCTAGAACTATTAATTAGCTTCTTCAAGTGAAATACCTCTTCTGGAGTGCCCTCATCCACTCTAGTGCCAGTAGGTTTCCTCTCATTATTTCAGAGCAACTAATGAAAATTGTCTGCTGTAAGTGATACACCTCATCATAGGTATCATCATAGGTGCTTTCCAACCCTAGAGAGCCGAGGCTCATATAGAGGCTTGCCCTTTACACAAAGGGATAAACCGGAGAGCCATTTCTTGAAAAATACTTATCTAATCTTAATTTAAAAACTGGCATAAAGCTACTAGTAACAATATTCAATGGAAGTCTGTTCCATGTGCCTACCACCCTTTGGGTATAAAAACCTGCTCTCCTTTTGGTCACACTGATGTCTCCTTTTAAATATAGGTCATGAGCTCTTGTCATGTAATTTTGTTTTCGTAATTCAAAGCCTAGGCAATTCCATAAATCATCATTTGATATTGAACCGAATAATAGACAAAGGTCACCTCTTAGTCTTCTATACTCCAAGATGTAAAAATCCAGGCTGGACAGCCTATCCTTATAACTTAAATGTTCACAGCCACTGACTATCCTGGTTGCACATCTCTGTACCCCTTCCAGGATCCCAATCTCAGTTCTAGTATTTGGTGACCAGAACGGAGAGCAGTACTCCAGATGTGGTATTATCAAGGAGCAGAACAGTGGGACAATAACTTTTTTATCCCTGCTAGAGATATGTCTTCTAATGCAGTGAAGTGTAGTGTTTGCTCTTTTTGCTCTCTGCCTGCAGTGTGTCTTAAATGTAAAGTCTTTTGAGATTGTCAAACCCAGGTCCCTCTCCTCTGTTGTTACCTTCCATAATACATCCCCCCCCAACCAGTGTATAATCCGTGCACAGGTTGTTTTTACCCAGTTGCATAACTGCACACTTTTCAACATTAAACCCCAGTCTGCACTTCTCTGCCCTGGATTCTAAGTTGTTTAGCTCAATTTGTAGTTTTATGACATCAACTTGGCTGTTTACCTTGGTACCGATCTTGGTATCATTAGCATACTTAGAAATCCAGACACCACTATTACAGTCCATTATAGCCACATATATACTAAACAAAAGGGGTCCTAACACAGACCCCTGCCACATCCCACTCTTTACCGCCACTCTATTTGATGTTGTGCCCCAGATTCTGACCTGCTGTGTTCTCCCATGTAGCCATGATTTAATCCATGATATCACCCTAACATGTAAGCCTGTTTCTATTAGTACTTTTATTAATTCACTATGTGGGACAGTATCAAAGGTTCTACTACAGTACAGGAACACAATATCCACAGGGTTACCCCTGTCAAGGGACCTGCTGACATTTTCAAAGAAGTTCAAGAGGTCTGTCTGGCTAGATCTACCAGAGACAAAACCATGTTGGTTTGTATCCATTTGGCCAGTGTTCTTTATGAAGTCCACAGTGTAATCTTTTATAAAACCCTCTAGAATTTTTCCAAGAATAGATGTCAGACTTATGGGTCTGTAGTTCCTTGGTATTTTTGTCTTCCTTTTTATGTATTGGTGACACTAACACTTCACAGCAACTTTTTAACTGTACAGCCATTATTTAATGATGTTTAGTAAATAATCATAATTGGCCATGCTACAGTAGTTCTGCTGCCAATTCTTTGATTGGCCTTGGGTGAATACAGTCTGGCCCAGGTGCCTTGTATGGGTTTGTATTTTCCAATTTGGATCTTACCTGTGGCTCTGTTAGTATTACTAGAGCTTCATCCTTGCTTAATGAGTCCAGATCAGGACTTGCTGTCTGGTCCCCAAAAACTGAGGAGAAGCAGTCATTCATTGTTTCTACCATGCCCATCTCATCATTAATTAAATCTCTCTTATCATTTATTAGGCTTCTAATTGTATACCACTTGCCCAGTTCTGGTTTATGTAATTGTAAAAGGCCTTATAATTGTCTTTTACCCGTGTAACTAATCCTAGCTCAAAACCCTTTTTTGCAGCTCTTATCCTATTTTTACATTGTTTTGCCATTGTTTTTTATATTTCAACCATAATACACTTGTATTGCTTTGTCTAGCCTTTTTATATGCCTTTTTTTTCTTTGTATATGTTTAATTATGACTCTATTACACCAACTAGGAATCCTGCCTGAGCTATTATATTTATTCCTTGTAGGGACATAAAGCTCTTGTAGGCTTGTTAATTTAGTGGTCAGTAGTTCCCATATTTGGTCAAAATCCAAACCACTAAAAGCAGACTTCTAGTCCCATTGGCTGAGTTCTTTTTTTCATTTTGTCAAAGTCGGCCCTTGCAAAACATTTTATTTTGGTAACACCCTTTTGTGTGATTTTAGACTGTTTTATGTGAAAAGTAACCACATTGTGATCACTATTTGATAGTGGTTCCACAACGTCACATTCCTCAATCTGATCAACCATATTACTTAGGACCAGGTCGAGTATTGTATCTTCCCGGTTTCCTTTTGTCACATATTGTTCCAAGTCTAAATCACTTACAGTATCTAAAAAGATATTCTCAGTTGCTTACCCACCTACACTAGTTTCCCAATTAATTCCAGGCAAATTAAAGTCCCCGAGCAAAATTATATTGTTTGAGGGATTTAGCTGTCTCAGTGTGTCAATAATTTTTTTGGGTCTTCCCCTACATTATTTGATGGTGGCCTGTAGATGAGATCCATCATAATCTTTTTATTTGTTTTCTGGTCTAGCTTTACCCATACTTGATCTTGCACGTCACCATGATCCAGCTGTACTTCTTCAGCCCTTATGTAGTCTACTATATACACTGCCACTCCACCCCTATTCTGCCAACTCTTTCATTATAAAACAAATTGAAACCAGTTATATTTCTACACCAGTCATCTTCCCTATGCCATCAGGTCTCGGTGGTAGTGCAGATATTGAGCCCCTGGGTAATCATAAGATATTCTTGTTCATCCTTTTTTATTAAACTTCTACCATTTACTAGGAGACACTTCCATTTGCTTGGGTTTCATTTAGCTCTTTTAGTTTAGTTTTTATAGCCTATTACATATCTACATAGTCTCCTCCCCCTTGTCCCTGCACTTTCAGTTTAAATATGTCTTGATAGGGCTGTTTATTTTTTTTGCTAGAATCCTTGTCCTTTGTTTATTTAGATGTAGACCATCCTTTCCAAATAGCCTATAATCCCCAAATGTATTCCAATTTCTTTGGAATTTAAACCCCTCCCTGTTGGACCATCTTCTCAACCAGCCATTAAGTTGTGTAATATCACCATGTTTTTTACAGTTTGCCAAAGGCACTGGCAGGATTTCAGAGATAATCATAACACATTTCATTTCTTTTCAAAATCTCTTTGTATTTCAGTAATGTTTCTTCTCCATATGTCATTTGTACCAATGTGTAATAGAACAACAGAGGTGCTAGAACCCTCAAGATAACCACATAAATTATTTTCAATGTCCTGGATTTTTGCTCCTGACAGAGAGCACACCATTGTTGTTTCTTTTCTATATGCATATAATAGCATCTGCATATTTCAATGCAGAGTCACCCAGAATGACTACGTCTCTTGGATGTATGTTTCCTTGCTGATTGTTATTTATAATGCCAGCTGTAGAGGGATTGGCTGGCATTTGTTAAGAGGGGGTCCCTGTTTTGCAACATTTGGTACTGTGGATACGTCTGCCATCTTTGGGTCCATAGGGATTGAAACAGGTAGCGTCCTCTTAGTATTTACAGGATAACTAGAGGGAGGACTTGTGTTATTAGACCCAGGATTTTCCATAACTTTCTTTCCTAGGCATGAACTTTTTTTGGAAGTGAGTCATGAAGCTCAAGTGCATGCACAGACTCATTTGTTGCTGATTCATTCTCCATGGATGGAGTATTACACTTTGTATCTGTAAGGATCGAAAACCTGTTTTGGAATTCAGCATCTGACCCTATCCTTCCCATAGCCAACCTCCTTTTTCTTTTGCTACTCCCTTCCTTCCACCATGGTGCAATTATTATCATTTAACTCATCATGGTTATAATCAACATCTTCTGTGCCAGTTCTTTTCCTTTTTTCTCCTACCTCGCTTAGTGTATTATTACTTGGGGAATGGATACAGGTTCATCTCTAACTTCTTCCTGTAACCTCATCATAGTATAGTCTATGAATTGTTCTAGTGTCTTAACCTCATTCCTGTTATCAAGTCTCTTTGTTAGCCATGCAACTTCCTTCCTTAATTATTTTATTAACGTACATTTGCTACAAATAAACCCCTCTTCACTCTCCCCCAGTTGGAACATGGTACACTGAGAGCGACACTTCATGATTTGAGCCAGATTGGCATCCATCCTCTATATATAAGACAGGCAAATATTTTTATGTTGTTTTGGTACCTTTTTAGAAGCCTTCTTGGATTTCATATGTGGTCAAACAACACCTTGTTAAGTAGATTTCAAGCTTCAAAAGGGTTGGTCACCTTCTCACCTTCCTCAGCAGATGCAGGCAGATGCAGCTTTCCTCTGTCAGTGTTGCCTCTGCCTGCACTCACCTCCACTTGCTTAGGCAAGGGAATTTATGAACAGGGAACCGGAGGTCACATCATGTCAATGTCCATTCCCTCATGGATATAGACACTGTTTAAAACACAATTTTAAAAGATTTTTCTGTTATGCCCAGCTGTGCAAATGTGACATTTACCCTGTGGCCTCAGTATCGCCCATTATCTCACTGTCCACTACTGGCCCCACCCCCTCCTTTCCACCTCCCTGCTGTAAGGGTGGCTGAGATTAAATTCTCCTTCCTTCACCTCTGATAATACTTCTGAGACTGATTGCCTCAAACTCAAGCTGCAGAAGTTGGAAGCGTCCTCCATATTTATTTATTTATTTATTTATTTATTTATTTATTTATTTATTATTTATTTATTAAATTTTGGTGACCGGGTAGGCCCACTGAGCCGCAAAGGTCCCTTTTTCAGGGGCGACCTGGGATAATACAAGTTATAAGAATGAACAAGGACATAAGGAACATTTGAGGCATTCAGAGCTACATCATGAGGTGGTTACAGTAAAGAAAAATAGTGGATACAGGTGTGGGTACAGGCATGGTAAAAGAAAAGCAGTGGATACAAGCATGGCTTACAGACACGGTAAAAGAAAAGCAGTGCATATGCAAACATATGAAAAGTTCCAGCAGAAACAGGCTGTAGTGTTCTATCAAGTCTGCTCAAGTGTGCAGCTCAGTCTATATTACTGTATCTGTCCCCCCTCCCCTTTCCCCCAGAGCGATCCTCCACCTTCCTTCCCCATCCCCTTTTTCCCTCCAGTTGCCACTCTCTTCTTTGCCCTGTCCCACCCACCTTTAAAACTTCCCATTGTTTTCAATTATGTCATCTCCTCGGGTAGTTCATTTCACTTTGACACCACCCTTTCCGTGAAAAAGTGCCTCCTTATTTCCTTTTTAAATCTACCCCCCCACAAGTTTCAGAGTGTGTCAGTCGTCCCCCTTTTAAATTGAAAATGCCCTCCACATCAACCTTGATTATATCCTTTAGGTGTTTGAATGATTCTATCATATCCCCCCTTTCTCTTCTGTCTTCTAAGAAATACATTTGAAGCTCCCTTAGCCTCTCATCATGTGGTTTGTCCCCCATGCCATGGATCATCTTGGTTGCTCTTCGCTGGACCCCCTCCAGTAGTTTGGTGTAGTTCTTTAAATAAGGGCACCAGAACTATACACAGTACTCTAAATGTAGTCTCGCCAATGACCTGTACAAGGGCAGAATGACTTCATCCCTCCTGGAGGTGATTCCCCTGGTGATGCATCCCAATATTTTATTAGCTTTTGCTGTAACTTTACAGCACTGCACAGAGTGTTTCATGTCATCCCTGACTATCACCCCTAGATCCTTTTTCTCCTTTGAGCTGGACACCTGCACGCCACCCAGCCAGTAGCTGGCCCTTGGGTTCCTAGCTCCCAGGTGCATGACCTTGCATTTCTTGCCATTGAACCCCAACTACCACATGCCAGACCATTTCTCTAGTCTGGCTAGATCCCCCTGAGTTCCTGCCTCCCCTCCACTATGTCCACATTCCAGCAGAGCTTAGTATCATCTGTGAAAAGGCAGACTTTACTTTTGACCCCTGCCAATATGTCACCAGTAAAGATGTTGAATAACACTGGACCGAGCACTGAGCCCTGTGGGACCCCACTGGTTACCGGTCTAGGCTTGGATAGTTCACCCCCTACCGTCACTCTCTGCTTCCTTTCTTTCAGCCAGCTCCTGACCCACCCCAGCAGGTGGTCCCCAACTCCAAGGTTACTCAGATTGCTAAGCAACCTATCATGTGGCATGGAGTCAAAGGCCTTACTGAAGTCCAGGTAGAGCACATCCACTGCTTGGCCCTTGTCCAACGACCTTGTGACCCAGTCGAAAAATTCTATCATGTTTATCTGGCAGGATCTCCCCATGACAAACCCGTGCTGCCTAGCATCCTGGAGACCATTAATCTCCAGAAAGTTTACCAATCTTTCTTTTAGAACGGTCTCTATTAACTTGCCTTCAATGGGTGTCGGACTGACCAGTCTGTAGTTACCAGGTTAATCTCTGGGACCACTCTTGTGGAGTGGCACCACATGAGCCATTCTCCAGTCATGAGATACATACCCCGTCTCTAGAGAGGTGTTAAACAGATCCAGTAGGGGGGCTGACAGTGCCTCCACTAATTCTTTCAGGACCCTTGGGTGTATGCCATTCAGGCCAGGTGCCTTATCCACCCGAAGAGCCCTAAGACCCTCTAAGACCCTGTCAACCTTGATCACCCCATCTGTTTTATCCCCCCCCTTTCCTACCCCTATCTTCCTCTGTGGCATAGGTCAATAGTTTTCCCTAGTGAATACAGAGCTGAAGTACTAGTTCAGTGCCTCTGCCTGGTCTTCACTATTTTCCGCCCATCCCACCTCCTTTTCGATCCTAACAATCCCCTCCATACTGCTTCTTCTCTCCCTTTTATATATATATATATATATATATAAAATATTATGGTAGCACGGTAGTGCCACCATAGTTAGGGTTGAGGAACCATTTCTATGTTAAACCCCAAAATTTTGCACCTTAATAACTTTGCAACTGTTTGACGGATTTGCCGGAAATTTGGAATACATGATCAAGAACCATAGGCCTTGGGATCTGCCAAGTTTTGTACTGGTCGAATATAGGGCTGCGGAGTTATTAAGCGTGATCTGCGCGAGCGTTTATGCTCTTTCTGGAATTCTACGGTAGTGCGTACAGGTCGCACAGTTTGTGCGACTGGCCCTAAATCTTCAGGGAACGTGAGGCCAGGGTCTCTGATGTGCCTTTCAAAGATTTGGTGAAAAAATATTAAACGGTTCAAAAGTTATTCAAAAAACAATTTCCCATTATAAGTCAATGGGAAAAGTTAACAAAAAGTTCGACAGTGTCGCAAATGCATTTTTACTTTCGCAAATGGCCCTGTTACTTCGCAAATCCACCATTTTGTTTTCAGTTAGTGATCAGAAAAATGCTTGGCATTTAAATTTGGGACCCTCTAGCAACCTAATTCTTTTTGTATTCACCTAGTCGGACCCTGAGGATGCTAGCCATGTCTTTATTTTTGGGGTAAACACCCCAGAATATGTTTTTCAAATTTCTGGAAAAAGTACTTTCACAAAGTACTTTCGTGCTCCAAAAGTAGTAGCAAATTTTCTGAAAGCTTTAAATTGCGACAGTAGTTTTCTAGTCTGTGGGAAAATGACAGCAATTCTTTGGCACTGCGCTGCAAAAGAACGGTTGGGAGTTTTGGGCTGAAATTTGGAGGGAACGCAGCCAACATCTCACAGATGTGCCTTTCAGTGTTGTGTTGAAAAAATATTACATGGTGGCAAAGTTACTGCACTCCAAAGTTGACAGTATTTCCCATAGGATAACATTACGTCGCCCGACGCATCACAGGAATCCTTTGGCACCCTGCTGCAAAATAACGGTTTGGTCTTTTTTCCTGAAATTTGGAGGGACGACAGCCAACAGCCCACAGATGTGCCTTTCAGTGGTGTGGTGAAAAAATATTACAGGGAGGCAAAGTTATGGTGCTCCGAACTTCTCTTTTTTTCCCATAGGATAACATTACGGCGTTCACCACGCCTTTCAGGGCCCGTATCTCGGAAACGGTGCGAGATACGGACTTTTCGTCAGAAAAATACTTAGCCTACAAAACTAGTCAGGACAGTCATAAATCATATGACTTTTAAATTTTTTTTCTACGTCGTACGGTTCCTGAGATATAACCTATTTAGTATTAAAAGTCCTCATTTTCTGCTCCGATACCCATTATTATGCATACATTCTTTGTACTAACTGTCTTTCTCTATGCAGGTTTTGGGGAAAACCAGCCTGTGCGCTTACATTACTGTTACCGTTGCCCTTTCCACTTGTGGTTCCGTACCCGTTTCACTTACCATTGACGTCTACACCACCATGTGCGTTATCCTTTGCGTTTTTATTTGCGCTTGCGTTTCTGTTATTTTTTGCCATTTGTGTCTACAGTACTGTTTCTCTTTCTGTTTCACTTTGCTTCACCATGCCCATTGACATTTACATTTGCAGGCACCATGTTACTATGTGACAACACATTACGTGGCAGACCGTTCCCGTCTACGCCACCGTGTGCGTTACCCTTTCTGTTCTCATTCGCGCTTGCGTTACCATGTGCGCCATTGTTAGCGCTTCTGTTTGTGCTGCTGTTCCTGTTACTATGCCTCAAGACATCACGTGGCGAGAGCATGGGGCCCGCTGCATTACATTCACTATTTCTAGTTATCATTCTCAAAAAGAAGGGAAATTAGAGGCAAAAAACTCTGTTTAATGCATTAGTTAGGGTTGTTCCACAGCGACAAAAGTGAGGAAATTCGCTGTTAGGGTTGAAAACCCCCCTTGGACCCCCTGCCCACCCCACCAACCGGCATTGGGGTGTGCATGGAGTCATTGGTCTAACTCTCACCCCATTCTCCATACTTCTGCTGCTTTCACATGTGATGGGGTGAGAGTTAGCTAATGACCCAATGCACACCCCAATGCCGGTGGGGGGTGGGCAGGTCCAAGGGGTTTCAACCCTAACAGCTAATTTCCTCACTTTTGTCGCTGTGAACAACCCTAACTAATGCATTAAATGGAGTTTTTGCCTCTATATATATATATATATATATATATATGTGTATATATATATATATATATATATATATATATATGAATTTCTTTTCCCCTTCCCTGATACCCTGTGAGTGCTAACCTTTGTTCCTTTGCAGCTTTAGCTGCCGGACCACTTTCCCTGTCTCTTGGGATTTCCCTGAGTAAACCTCCTGTCCTCCTTCCTCATAGTAAGCCTGTACTTATGAAAGGCTGCCCTTTTCTCCCTCACTTTCTCTGCAATGTCATTGTTTATTTATTTATTTTATTTATTAGATCACCGGTTTACAGACCTTTGAGTCGTAGACTCATTTACAAAGGCACCTTGTCAAGAGAAGAATTTAGTCTCTTAGAACTTAGTCTCTTGATCCTGGACTTTTTATTCTGTGTCTTCGTGCAGTCATTTGTGGCCTCATTCAGACCCAACTTAATGATAGACCATTTATGCCCCACATCCATCTCCAGCCTGATTTTCACAAGATGCCCTACAAGTATATCCTCCATTCCTCTAAAGTCTGCTCTCTTGAAATCCACCACCCTAGTTTTAATAATCATAATAGTAATAGTCCCTATTATTAAAATCCTTAGCCTTTCTCTCATTTCTGGTGTTTTCCCTGATGTATGACAGTTTGGTAGGGTTATCACTGCTTTTAAAACAGGAGATCCCAACCAAACAAATGGAAAATGATCACCAACAGCCACCCTCTCAGTCTTTCTAAAGATCCTTCAGAGGATTGTTATATCCCAATTCATTGACCACATTTCCAAATACAATTTCCTGACCCCCAGTCCAACATAGTTTCTGGAAAAATCACGGCACTTCCACTGCCTTAGCCAAACCTGTAAATGATGTCAGCCTGCCATGTATACTGACCTCCCAACTGGTGCAGTGCTCATTATCCTAATGAAAGTGTCTGACTTTGTCAATCTCTCGATCCTCTGCAGCAAACTAACTTCCTTTAGTAACTTCATCCAAGGCTGTTTCCTGAATTGCTAACTACGTAGCTGGTAGAAAACAACAAGTTAGACTTCACTCAGTTACTTCCAGCCTGCTAACATAAATGTTGGTAGTCCGCAAGGATCTGGGCCCCCTTCTTTCCTCTATCTTAATAAACAGTCTTCTGCATGTTGCTACCTGTTATACCTCCTTACTGTATAGAGATGACCTTGTCCTCTACTACAATGCAGCTACCATCTCTGATATATGTCAAACTCTTACGGACTTGGAAAGTGATTTGTGCGGCCTAACCTCACGGAGTGGAAAAAGGTACGCAGTCTCTTTTTAAGGAAGAGGAGAGGAAGAATATGTATCTTTGCACTGATGGCAAGGATTGCTAATTCAAGTTTGGCAGTGCGGAGGGTCGGGTGAAGGGGAGTGACTGTTTCAGCCCAATTTATCAGGCATCACTGTATGTGATTGTGAGGGGAGGATGGTAAACATGGCCTGTAACCTTCAGTCCCTAACACTGCCAAACGAGCAGGGTAACGAGGTCTCACTCACGGGGGGGCCTACGTGTTGTAAATGAATCGCAGGGCCTAGCCTGGTGAGAAGGGAGGGAGGTAAATGAGGGAGGTGATCTAACGAAAGGAAAGGAGGGTTAGTTGCATATGAATGATGATGTACACAGGACCGACTGTAAGAGGGATAGGAGAGACCGTTGATATGGCGAGGGAGATTACTAAAGGGCAGGTGGTTAAGCATGATAACACTGCTGAACACAGAGAGAGAGGGGGATTAAGATTAAAGGGGCACCTAAATGAGATGAAGGTTGAGAGAGAGGTGGAAAGAAAGATTATAACAACCTGGGGGGGAGAAAAGGTTGATCAAAACTGTTTTTGTATCAAGCCCTTTAGAATAATCATGGGGGAGACAGCATACAGGTTCTAGAAATGTTCTATGTTTTGAAAGGGGGAAGGAGGGATTGGGATGTAAATAGTTTGGGGGGACACAGTTCAAATGTTATATGTTATGTGTTTAGAGGTAGATTTGTCTGTTAGGTCCACACAATGGTACAAAATTAAAAAAGAAAGGCTATATGCTAGACTGGCCATAGATCTGAACCTTGATTTAAAGATGGGAGAGTTGCACCTCTTAATATTAGGATGGACCAGAAGGAGAGGGTGAATATTGTCTCATGGAATGTTCGTGGCTTCTCCTCCACGATTAAGTGCACCAGTCTTCTGACGGCTCTTAGAAGGGTACATGCTCAAGTTGCCTTAATACAAGAAACTCATCTGACTCCTTCGGAACATCAGAAGCTGGTGAGGAACTGGGTTGGGTCATGCCACGCTGCCTCCTTCTCTTCGCACAAGAGGGGGGTGGCGATACTGATACACATGCACCTTCCCTTCATGGTCACAAGAGTGGTGCAAGATAAGAGTGAGGGGAGATATGTGTTTGTGGAGGGAATGCTACACGGGTCACAGATCACTTTTGGGAGTATTTATGCTCCTGCTGTGTTTGAGCCCTCGTATTATCAGTCCATCTTAGACTTGCTTATAAGAGAGCAGTCCCAGGGGCTGATAATGGGGAGGGACTTCAATTGCACCGCGGACCCAATCATGGATCACTCGGGAAGCAGGGGCAGAGGGGGAAGCTGCATGAAACAATGGAGGGAAGGGCTTGTAGACTTAGATATGCTAGATGCATGGTGAACAGCCAACCCCACACTCAGTGAATATACCTTTTACTCCAACCCACACAAGACATGGTCCAGATTGGACCATGTCTACATTGAAGGAGGCTGGTATAACAAGATGACAGAGATTAGACATGGGCCCATACATATTTCGGACCATGCCATGGTGATTATGGCAATAGAATTCGAGACCAGCAGGTTAAAACCTGCTTCATGGAGATTCCCACTGTACCTGTTGGGGAAAGAGGAGTTTCGGACTTTCCTGAAAGAGCAGATGTGGAGTTGTGTGGAGTTTAATAGAGAGAGACTGCACCTTCCAGGCAGGTGTTTTAGGATGCGGGAAAGACCTATCTAAGGGGGGCTATTATAGGCTATGTGGCAGGATATAAGACCAATCTTAGACCTCGTACTCTCAAATGGGGGCAGTGAGAGGATCTCAGATCTAGAAGTGGGCTGCCATCTGGGAAAAAGTGACCATCAAACAGTGTGATTCACATTAAACTCAGCTACAGAGTCAAGCCATACAAAAGTGAGGGTACTGGACTTCAGGAGGGCTGACTTTGGCAAGACAGGAGAGTGCCTCAGAAAAGCATTAGCAAACAGGCTAGAAGGAGGGGTGGAGCAACAATGGGGAATCATCAAAACTGCCATCACAGAGGCAACAAGCCTTTGTGTGAAGCAAATGAACAAATCAAAATGAAAGAAAAAGTCACTATGGTTCTCAAAAGAGGTGGCTGGGAAAGTCAGGGAGAAAAGATAGCATTCAGGAAGTATAAGGAAACACAGAAGGAGCAGGACAGAGAACTGTACCAGTTAAGGCAGAAGGAAGCAGGGAGGAAGTCAGACTAGCAAAAGCCCAAACTGAGGAAAAGATAGCCAACTCAGTTAAGAAGGGAGATAAAATATTTTATAGGTACATCAGAGCGTAGAAAGACAAAGGGAGGGATAGTGAGGCTGAATAGAATGAATGGTGGGTGGGCAGAGGGGGACAGTGAAAAAGCAGAGATACTGAACGAATATTTCTGCTCAGTATTCACAAAAGAGGAGGGGAAAGTGCCTAATCCAATTAACAGAAACACTCTTGATGGGGGGGGTCGATCTCAGCCCTTTCACAGAAGAAAGGGTTCTGCAAGAACTCCTAAAACTGAAGGTGGACAAAGCAATGGGACCTGATGGAATTCACCCCAGAATTCTAAAAGAATTAAGGGGTGAACCAGTTAAACCACTGACTACTCTTTTTAATAAATCATGGGAGGATGTTGTGGTACCCAAGGACTGGATGAAGGCGGATGTGATTCCCCTTCACAAAAGTGGGACCAAGACAGAGGCAGGAAACTACAGACCTGTCAGTTTGACCTCTGTGGTAGGGAAAGTGATGGAGTCACTTCTGAAGGAAAGAATTGTTGAGTACTTTGAGGCCAGTGGGGCACAAGACCCAAGGCAGCATAGGTTCACAGCGGGAAGGTCATGTCAGACGAATCTAATAGATTTCTTTGACTGGGTGATGACCAAAGTAGTAGACCAGGGAGGGGCCGTGGACATGGCCTACCTAGACTTTAGCAAGGCATTTTGACACAGTCCCACACAAAAGATTAATAGTCAAATTAACCAGCCTGGGAGTGGGTCCCAAGGTGGTAGCTTGGGTAAAACATTGGCTGGACAACAGGACACAGAAGGTAATTGTAAATGGAGTTCACTCTGAAGAAAGAAGGGTTACTAGTGGTGTACCACGGGGTTCAATACTGGGTTCAGTCCTTTTTAATGTCTTTATAAGTGACACTGCAGAGGGACTGGAAGGAAAAGTATGCCTCTTTGCAGATGACAGAAAGATCTGCAACAGGGTTGATACACAAAGAGGCGTGGAAAGGATGAGAAGGGACTTGGCAAGGTTGGAGGAATGGTCAGAAGTATGGCAGCTAGGATTCAATGCAAAGAAGTGCAAAATAATGCACCTGGAAACAAGAACCCAGGGAAGATTACACAATGGGGGGAGGTAGTAACAACAACAAAAAAGGAAAGGGACTGGGGGTAATGATATCAGATGATCTTAAGGTTAGCAAGCAATGTGAGAAGGCAGTGGGGGCTGGGGGATACTGGGTTGCATAGGGAGAGGCATCACAATTTAAAGATAGACGGGGGGGCGGTTCCGGTACAATGTGAGGAAGTATTTTTCACACAGAGGGTAGTGGATGCATGGAACAGCCTTCCTGAGGAGGTTGTGGGGTCTAAAACTGTGGGAGAATTCAAGAATGCATGGGATAGACATAAGGCAGTTCTTGTGGGTGGTAGGAAGAAATAGACTGTTGGTTAACTAGGATCTGCGGCCTATCCTGTAGGTAGGGAAATGGGCAGACTAGGTGGGCCAAGCGATCCTTATCTGCAAAGTCTGTTTCTGTTTCTATTTCTATGTTTCTATAAGAAGGAGCAGCTTAAGCGCCAGGAGCAGCTGTACCGGCAGGTTAAGGAGTTGGAGAGTAGAGCAGCTGGGGGGGTGGGGAGAGGAGATTATACAGAGGTTGGCAATGGCAAGAGGGACACTTAACAATATGCTAGCTGAGCAGGCAAGAAATCAGGTTTGGTCTGTGAAACATAAGTTTTATGAGTGGGGTAATAAACCAGGACCCATGCTGGTGAACCTTATTAGGGGCAGAAGGGGGGGGGGCAGCGAGAGTTCAGGAGATTCGAGGGGAGGGAGGTGTCCTAGTCAGAGAGCCCCAAGCTATAGGGGATAGGTTTCAGAAGTTTTATCAGGCCTTATACAAAGCCAAGTGTGAAGGTACGATGGAGAGAGCAAAAGAATTCTTAGATAAGATCAAAATTCAGGAAATTACTGAGATGCAGAGGGAAGAGTTGGGTAGGGAAATTTCCAAGGAAGAGATTAGAGTGGCCATACAGCCCATGAAGCCGGGCAAGGCATTGGGGCCAGATGGCCTCCCAGCCGAGTTTTACAAGGCAATGGGACAGGAAGTGGTGGATCTGCTTTGGGAAGTTTTCCAGGAGCCCAGGAAGGGGAATCAACTGCCTTCTACCATGGAGGCAGCGATGATATGTGTTATACCGAAACCCGGAAGGAATCCCCAGGACTGTGCCGCATACTGGCCTATATCTCTGATAAATGTAGATGCCAAGATCTATGCTAAGGTTCTGGCTACCCGACTGGACGTGTTGCTACCACAGATAGTACACCCAGATCAAATGGGTTTCATACAGGGCAGGCATTCCTATCATAATGTGAGGAAGGTTTTAAATGTGGTGCGTTGCTCTTCTTGGCATCCGGGGATGACAGCGGTCTTGTCTCTGGACTCCGAGAAGGCTTTTGACTGAATGGAATGGGGATACCTTTTAGAGGTGTTAGCCAGATTTGGACTGGGTGAAAGATTTTTTGACATGGTTAGGGCACTATATAGATCCCCACAGGCAGCGGTTTTGGTTAACGGGGTGTTATCGAAGGGGTTCTCACTGTTTAGAGGGACGAGACAGGGATGCCTGCTCTCTCTATTATTATTTGACTTGGCAGTTGTGCCTCTGGCCATAGCCATCAGACAGAATCCATAGGTCAAAGGAATAAGGGGCATGGGTGACAAACAACACAAAATGTCGCTCTACTCGGACGACATGATATTGTATATAAGTGACCCAGAGAACTCCATGCCTCCTTTATTAGAACTTACAGAGGAATTTGCCATCTTCTCTGGATATAGGATAAACCTGGATTAGTCAGAGGTAATGTACTTAGGGAAGGGGATGGTAAGAGGCAAGGAGTTGTGGGGTTTGAGGGAGGTCAGCTCATCCTTTAAATACTTGGGGGTGAATATTGGAAAGACTATCCCAGAACTTTATGGTTTAAATTACACTCCACTGGTTGGGGGCAATGTAGCGGAAATGAGGAGGTGGAGAGCATTGCCACTGTCTTGGATAGGGCGAATGAATTTAATAAAGATGAATATCTTACCAAGGGTCCTCTACCTGCTGCAGATGCTCCCAATGGGTCTGAGTAAGAGGGATAATAGGAAACTGGAAAAGGGCTTATCTGAATTCCTATGGCAAGGGAAAAGAGCTAGAATCAGCTTGGGCAGGCTAAAGACCAATCCAAAAGGGGGGGGTTAAACTTCCCTGACATGAAGAGCTACTACCTGGCTGCGCAAATGAGAATTGTCAAAGACTGGGTTACTAGAACCGAAGCAGCTAGCTGGATGGAACTGGAAGAAATGGAGGCCTGGGGTAGGCTGTCAGCATATTTAGCCAGAGGAGGGAAGAAAGCATATGTAGCTCGGACTCAGATAAACCCCTTAGTGTTAATGGTATTGGAGAGCTGGGCACAGATTAAGAAAGCTCTGGGAAGTGAGGATGTAGAAACGATACTTCTACCGCTAGATGGGAATCCCTTTTTTTGCCCAGGGAATGGAGGACCCAGGATTTGGGGAATGGAACAATAGAGGGGTGCAATGTGTAGGTGACCTTTTGAGGGGGAAGGACATATGCTCTTTTCAGGAGCTCAAGGAGACTAGAGGGATACCCAATAGTCACTTGTTTTGATTCTTCAAGTTCCAGGCCAGGGGCTACTGTAAGCAGATAAGGAAGCAAGGGATGCAGACATCTTTGCTAGAGCAGTTAGAGGCCCTGGTTTGCAGAGCCAGAAGAGATCCCAAGGGGATAGTGGGGGCTATGGTTCATATTATTCGGGACAATCTTCGAGATATAACAAGTAATACCAGAGGCCTGTGGGAAAAGGACCTGGGACTCCTAATTTCTGACTGCAATTGGGAAATTATGTTAGAAATGCACATGGGTCTATTGCTGTCCAATAAGTATAATGAGTCAGCCTATAAATTTATGCATAGACTCTATTGCAACCCCGGTGGCCCTACACAGGTATCAGCCGGAAGTGTCTGGTATTTGTAACAGATGCAAAGAACAGAGGGGTACATACTTCCACTGTTTCTGGGCATGTCCCAGATTGCAAATATTCTGGAAAAAGATAGCACAGTCTATGAGTGAAAATATAGGGTCGGACATACCTCTTGACCCAAGTAACCTACTGTTTGGCATAGAGACGGGAGGGGGAGAGGAGTGGTCCCCATATAGAAAATGGGTCAGAGTGTTACTTTCACAGGCCAGGCAGACTATCCTGAATACTTGGGTGACAGCAAGGGATCCCTCCATTGAGCAGTGGCGCTCCCTGACTGTAGGTGCTCTGATCATGGAAAAGAGGTCCTACCAGATAAGAGGTAGAATAGAGACATTCATGTCCATATGGAACCCCTTTCTGGCAACATTAACTGTGGAGCAAGCACTGATTCTACAGATGGGGACCTAAGATCTGGGTAGCAGGACCATCAGTGAAAAGAGGAAAAGGGTATTGGGACTATTTAAAATCTAAATTAAATCCAAGGTTATGAACTAATGAAAGCCATAGAATAATTCCAATGGGCTAGAGAGCATGAGTTATTTGGGATATGTGGACCTGTGTAAATAATTATTAGAGTTTTAAATAATTATTAGAGTTTTAAATGTACATAGTTCTGTGTTTTTAAGAATATCTGTAATTGTTTTTACATGCATAAAATTTCAATAAAAGATTTAAGCAAAAAAAACTGGACTCCTTTGCTTGTATTTAGCCTTGGCATTAACTAATAAGCTAATTCTAAACAGTAAAAAGACCAAGGCTGTTCTCAGGGGCATCATGCAACCAAAAATTTTGGAGGGGCACGAAAGCCAAATTTCTCTAGGGGGATCTGGGGGTATATTGCCACTACAGCCACACCGGTACACCGAACCCCCCACAGCGAACCCCCCACTGTGCCTGTATTGGCAACGACGGGGCATTTGCATCGAGACATTTTAGGGTAATGGGTGGGGGTAAATATCTAACTACACTGTCTGTGCGATGTGGAGTTAGATACTACAGAAGGAGTGTGGGGTGGGGCGCAGCCCCCCACATTGTGTGCTGCGGTGTTGCTGGTCAGTTCGGGCATGCATCGTGGTCTGGGGTTTTGATGGGTTCCCGGCACTGTAGCGGACATCGCTTTCGGGGTTGTCATGCCAGTGTCATGGATCCATCTGGGAGCATGCTCTACTGGGAAAATTTTGAAAACCTGGTCAAATGGTGCATTTTGGCGACTGGTGCAAATGCACAAAAGAATCATCAGGCACACAGAAAATCAAAAAGCTTACTAGTCCCAGCACGTCAACTCACAACTAAGTCTCCATCAGGGGATAAAGGGTTACATGGTGAAAGATGACCCTATATAGTCAGTTCAATTAAAACAATTAATCAATCAACAAAAACACATGTAAGAAATTAGAATCCATTTCATTTCAGCTCTGAAGTCAGTGTAGTACCAAGTTTAAGACACTAGGTAGAGCTGCTGTAATACAACGCAACACATCCACATCTAAATTAAGATAAACACAAAATGTACATTAAATAGAGGAACACTGACACTAATAACAACTAATGGAAAATTAAATGAGCACAAAATGGACCAAACCTCCAGCTTATCATGGCAACAGTCAATGTAGTAACTGCAAGGCAACATTTTTGTAGGACCTCCTAGATGAGGACCAGGTAGCTGGAGGGCAGATGGATGGAATAGAAACAGACCTGAGAGAGAGAAAGAAAAGATTTTAAACATCAAACAAATAAACAATACAACTAGAACTCCTAGTATTGCTTATCATAAATACGTATTTCCACAGCGAAAAGCAGTCAACATATAACCAGCAAATGTCATGACTAGATTTCAAGACTGACAAAGCATCACTTCTTTTTTTCCAAAAAGGTTTCAAATCCCACTTATTAAGTCCATGGGGTTTAACACTACGTAAAGTGTAAATCCACAGACTCTCACACTGTAATAGCAGGTTAGGTCTGTCCCCTCCATTTTTCATTGGTGGCACATGCTCAAGTCCCACAAATTTTAGGCTATCGGGTTTAGACCTATGCACATCCGAAAAGTGTGTGCCAACAGGAGTATCCTGCCTACATAGAAACATAGCAACATAGACTTTGACAGCAGATAAGGACCACTTGGCCCACCTAGTCTGCACATTTCCTTACCTACAGGATAAGCTGCAGGTCCTAGTTAATCAACAGCCTATTTCTTCCTACCCCCCACAAAAATTGCCTTATGTCTGCCCCATGCATTCTTGAATTCTCCCCAGTTTTAGAACCTTACAACCTCCTCAGGAAGGCTGTTCCATGCATCTACCACCCACTCTGTGAAAAAATACTTCCTCACATTGCCCCTGAACTGCCCCCATCTTCAAATTGTGTCCCCTTGTTCTTGCACATCTCTTTTTCTGAAAGATACTACCTTCTTGGACTTTGTTGATTCCACTGAGGTACTTAAAAGTTTGTATCATGTCCCCCCTCCCCCTCCTTTCCTCAAGGGTATACATATTAAGCTCCTTTAGTCTCTCCTCATATGGCTTCTCTTGCAGGCCCTGCACCATTTTAGTTGCCCATGTGGATATGGGGTCTCCAGAACTGGACGCAGTATTCCAGATGGGGTCTCACCAACTGTGTGTACAGAGGGATGACAACTTCTTGTATTCTGCTGGTGATGCCTCTCCCTATACATTCCAGCATCCCCCAGCCCTCCCTACTGCCTTCTCACATTGCTTGCTAACAAGGTCATCGGATATGATTACCCCCAGGTCCATAGAAACATAGAAACATAGAAATTGACGGCAAATAAGGACCGCTAGGCCCATCTAGTCTGCCCATTTCCCTACCTACAGGATAGGCCGCAGATCCTAGTTAACCAACAGCCTATTTCTTCCTACCCCCCACAAGAATTGCCTTATGTCTGTCCCGTGCATTCTTGAATTCTTCCACAGTTTTAGACCCTACAACCTCCTCAGGAAGGCTGTTCCATGCATCCACTACCCTCTCTGTGAAATAATACTTCCTCACATTGCCCTAGAACGCCTCCTTCTATGTTTAAATTGTGTCCCCTTGTTCTTGCAAGTCTCTTTTCTGAAAAATGCTACCCTCTTGGACTTTGTTGATTCCACTGAGGTACTTAAAAGTTTCTATCATGTACCCCTCTCCCTTCTTTCCTCAAGGGTATACATATTAAGCTCCTTTAGTCTCTCCTCATACGGCTTCTCTTGCAGACCCTGCACCATTTTAGTTGCCCTCCTCTGGACTGCCTCTATCCTGTCTATGTCCTTGCGGAGATGGGGTCTCAGAATTGGACACAGTACTCCAGATGGGGTCTCACCAACTGTCTGTACAGAGGGATAACAACTTCCTGTTTCTGCTGCTGATGCCTCTCCTATACATCCCAGTATACCCCAGCCCTCCCTACTGCCTTCTCACGTTGCCTGCTAACCTTAAGGTCATCTGATATGATTACCCCAGGTCCCTTTCCTTTTCTGTTGTTGTTACTACCTCCCCACCCATTGTGTATTCTTCCCCTGGGTTCTTGTTTCCCAGGTGCATTATTTTACTTCTTTGGATTGAATCCTAGCTGCCATACTTCTGACCATTCCTCCAACCTTGCCAAGTCCCTTCTCATCCTTTCCACGCCTCCTTGTGTATCAACCCTGTTGCAGATTTTTGTGTCATCTGCAAAAAGGCATACTTTTCCTTCCAGTCCCTCTGCAATGTCACTGATGAAGACATTAAAAAGGACTGGACCCAATACTGAACCCTGCAGTACCCCACTAGTAACCCCCCTTTCTTCAGAATGGACTCCATTTACAATTACCTTCTGTGTCCTGTTGTCCAGCCAATGTTTTACCCAGGCTACCACCCTGGGTCCCACTCCCATGCTGGTTAATTTGACTATTAATCTTTTGTGTGGGACTGTGTCAAATGCATTGCTAAAGTCTAGGTAGGCCATGTCCTGGCCCTCCCTGGTCTACTACTTTGTTCACCCAGTCAAAGAAATCTATTAGATTAGTCTGACATGACCTTCCGCTGTGAACCCATGCTGCCTTGGGTCCTGTGCTCCACTGGCCTCTAGGTACCCGCTATTCTTTCCTTCAGAAGAGACTCCATCACTTTCCCTACCACAGAGGTCAGACTGACAGGTCTGTAGTTTCCTGCCTCTGTCTTGGACCCACTTTTGTGAAGGGAATCACATCCGCCTTCTCCAGTCCTCGGGTACCACACCATCCTCCCATGATTTATTAAAAAGAGTAGCCAGTGGTTTCACTAGTTCCTCCCTTAATTCTTTTAGAATTCTGGGGTGAATTCCATCAGGACCCATTGCTTTGTCCACCTTCAGTTTTAGGAGTTCTTGCAGAACCCTTTCTTCTGTGAAAGGACTGGGATCGACCCCCCTATCAAGAGTGCTTCTGTTAATTGGATTAGGCACTTCCCCCTCCTCTTTTGTGAATACTGAGCAGAAATATTCATTCAGTATTCCTGCTTTTTCACTGTCCCCCTCTGCCCACCCACTGTTCATTCTATTCAGCCTCACTATCCCTCCCTTTGTCTTTCTAAGCTCGCTGATGTACCTATAAAAGGTTTTATCCCCCTTCTTAACTGAGTTGGCTATCTTTTCCTCAGTTTGGGCCTTTGCTATTCTGACTTCCCTCCTTGCTTCCTTCTGTCTTAACTGGTACAGCTCTCTGTCCTGCTCCTTCTGTGTTTCCTTATACTTCCGGAATGCTATCTTTCTTCCTGACTTTAAGCCACCTCTTTTGAGAACCATAGTGGCTTTTTCTTTCGTTTGATTTGTTCATTTGCTTCACACAAAGGCTTGTTGCCTCTCTGATGGCAGTTTTGATAATTCCCCATTGTTGCTCCACACCTCCTTCTAGCCTGTTTGCTAGTGCTTTTCTGAGGCACTCTCCCATCTTGCCAAAGTCAGCCCTCCTAAAGTCCAGTACCCTCACTTTTGTATGGCTTGACTCTGTAGCTGAGTTTAGCGTGAACCACACTGTTTGATGGTCACTTGTCCCCAGATGGCAACCCACTTCTAGATCTGAGTTCCTCTCACTGCCCCCATTTGAGAGTACGAGGTCTATAATTGCTCCCTCACGAGTGGGTTCCGAAACTAGCTGTCTAATGCCTGCCACCTGTAGGGCATCAAGAATGGCCCTGCTCTTGGATGTGGCTGCAGCAAATGTGCTCCAGTTAACATCTGGCATATTCAGATCTCCCATCAACAGTATCTCCCCTTTCTCTGCCATTCTAAGAATGCCTTCTATCATATCCTTGTCCATTCCTTCCCCTGACATGGGGGTCTGTACACAACCCTGGGACTGTGGTGCCCTTTCCAGTCTCAAGGTGACCCACAGTGCCTCCTCTCCTCCCTGTTTACTCTTTTGTTCAGTTGCTTTTATCCTTCCTTTACACGAGAGCTACTCCTCCCTCTTCTCCCTGCCTGTCTCTCCTGTAGGTTGTGTGCCCTGGTATGTTAACATCCCAGTCATGGTTCTCTGTGTACCATGTTTCTGTGACTGCTACGATATCCAGGCATCCCTCTTCCATTAAGGCCATCAGCTCAGGAGCTTGTTGCCCAGACTACGAGGCATTGGTAATCATTACCCTCCATTTCCTGATGGTCTTACTCCCTTTGCCCCATCCTGTCCTTCTTGCCTTTGTCACTTTCTTCATTTACCCTGCCCTTCTCCCTATCGACACCTCTATGTTGGTGTTTGCCGCACTTACTACCGTGATTATTTGGGGGCTAGGATTTTCCTGCTCCTTTCAGTGTCTCCCCTTGGCTAGTTTAAAAGCTTGCAAATGAAGCATTTAAACCTATCACCTAGGATCCTGGTTCCCCTCCCGGACAGATGCAGCCCATCATGCCAGTATAGGCTTGCATCACTCCAGGTGGACCCCCAGTCCCCAATGAAGCCAAATCCCTGAGCTCCACACCAGTTTTTCAACCACTGATTGAATCCCATGGTACGGAACACCCCAGCCTCTCCTATGCCATAGATAGGTAGCACCTCCGAGAAGGTTACCGTGCGTGCTACTTGACTAAGGCCCCTCCCCAATTCCACAAACTCCTCCTGCACTTCTCTAATCCCTTTCTTAGCCAGGTCATTTGTCCCTAGGTGGACAATGACATCCAGCTCCCTCCCCTGTGCAGCTGCTCCGGCAATCCTGAGGATTCGCTTCCTGTCCCTGCAAGCCATGGCGCCAGGCAGGCACCTCACCTCCCTCTCCCCTTCCTCCCCCAGTTCTACCTTCCTAACAATGGAGTCCCCCACCAGGAGTTGTTTCCTTCCCCTGCAGGGTCCCCTGCCACCCTCCTGTGGGTCTCCTTTGTGGAGGTTCCCAGCATCCTCCTTGGTCTCCACTGTGGGTGCCTCCATAGAGGAACCACACTTTGCCAGAATGGCATAGGAATTGTGGAGAGGTACAATGGGAGGGATGTGCCTCTGTTCCACCACGCTCACCCTCCCTGAGCCCACTGTGGTCCAACCGCTCCTCTTTCTTGGCAACCTCTGAGGCAACGGCAGTGGCACTGGTGGTCCCTGGATGGAAGAGGAGGTCCCACAAATCCTGGCCAACTCAGCCTGGAGATGAGCAACCTCCTCCCTCAGCCCAGAGAGGTGCCTGCAGATGGGACAACACCGCATCCTCCAGAACATCTCCCGGAAGACTGCTGCTCCACAGCCACTGCACTGCACAACTCCAATCATGTCTTATTTCTGGCCCCTTAACTGTTTGCAATCCTTACTCTTTCCTCTGTTTTTTCTCTCTCCTTACTTTCTGCCTGTGTGCCCTTTAAGCTCCTGATTGTCCTGTTCTGACACAAAATGTCCTATATTTCACAGTAGACCACTTACTTGCTCAGAGGCAGACCTCCAGCAGCTAGAGGGCTGGAGCTACTCTTGCCCTTCTAGGATGGTGGGTCCTTGGTGGTTCTGTGATCACTCACTTCCTGCCCCTAAACAGGAAGTTCCTGTTGTTCAGTCAAATTCTGTGCCTATAAAAATAGAACTAAGCTTTGGGTGGGGGCTGGAGGAGGGAAGGAGGGCAATATAGTCCCAGCAGAAGTTCAGCCACACAGCAGTCCTTTCTCCTGGTGTCTTCTGCCAAGCTATTAGCAGAAACTTTCTAAGGCAGTCTTTAAATGTAGCTTCCTTCTAGCTAAGCCACTCCCCCTACTTACCAGATCTTTCTACAAGTAATATAAACCTCACAGCAGTTAAGTCCTTTCAGTCACCTGAGATTTACAACTAGATAACTCTTCAGATACCCATTCAGTTCAGTTAACCCAAACACACACTTTTTTTTTTGTATGTTAGTTTTTTTACCCTAAATTAAAGGTCAAATACAAAAGTTCTTCTACTTTAGTCCCAGCAGAGAAGTTCAGTCACACAGCAGTCCTTTCTCCTGGTGTCTTCTGCCAAGCTATTAGTCCCTTTCCATTTTTGTTGTTGCTACTACCCCCCTTCCCCACTGTGAAATCTTCATCTGGGTTTTTGTTTCCCAGGTGCATTATGTTGCACTTCTTTGCATTGAATCCAAGCTGCCATACTTCTGACCATTCCTCCAACCTTGCCAAGTCCCTTCTCATCCTTTCCATGCCTTCTTGTATATCAGCCCTGTAGCAGATCTTTGTGACATCTGCAAAGAGGCATACTTTTCCTTCCAGTCCCTCTGCATTGTCACTTATAAAGACATTAAAAAGGACTGGACCCAGTACTGAACCCTGTGGTACACCACTAGTAACCTCTCTTTCTTCAGAGTGGACTCCATTTACAATTATCTTCTGTATCCCGTTGTCCAGTCAATGTTTTAGCCAGGCTACCACCCTGGCACCCACTCCCAGGCTGGGTAATTTGACTATTAATCTTTTGTGTGGGATTGTGTCAAATGCCTTGCTAAAGTCTAAGTAGGCCATGTCCACAGCCCCTCCCTGGTCTACTACTTTGGTCACCCAGTCAAAGAAATCAATTAGATTAGTCTGACATGACCTTCCGGCTGTGAACCTATGCTGCCTTGGGTCCTGTGCCCCACTGGCCTCTAGGTACTCAACAATTCTTTCCTTCAGAAGTGATTCCATCACTTTCCCTACCACAGAGGTCAAACTGACAGGTTTGTAGTTTCCTGCCTCTGTCCTGGTCCCAGTTTTGTGAAGGGGAATCACATCCGCCTTCCTCCAGTCCTTGGGTACCACACCATCCTCCCATGATTTGTTGAAAAGGATAGTCAGCGGTTTCACTAGTTTTCCCCTTAATTCTTTTAGAATTCTGGTGTGAATTCCATCAGGCCCCATTGCTTTGTCCACCTTCTGTTTTAGGAGTTCTTTCAGAACCCTTTTTTCTGTGAAAGGACTGGGATCGACCCCCCTATCCAGAGTGCTTCTATGAATTGGATTAGGCACTTCCCCCTCCTCTTCTTTTGTGAATACTGAGCAGAAATATTCATTTAGTATCCCTGCTTTTTCACTCTCCCTCTCTGCCCACCCACTGTCCATTCTATTCAGCCTCACTATCCCTCCCATTGTCTTTCTACGCTCCCTGATGTACCTATAAAAGGTTTTATCCCCCTTCTTAACCGAGTTGGGTATCTTTTCCTCAGTTTGGGCCTTTGCTATTCTGACTTCCCTCCCTGCTTCCTTCTGCCTTAACTGGTGCAGCTCTCAGTCCTGCTCCTTCTGTGTTTCCTTATACTTCCTGAAAGCTATCTTTTTCTCCCTGACCTTCCCCGCCACCTCTTTTGAGAACCATAGTGGCTTTTTCTTTCATTTTGATTTGTTTATTTGCTTCACACAAATGCTTGTTGCCTCTGTGATGGTAGTTTTGCTGTTTCCCCATTGTTGTTCCACCCCTCCTTCTAGCCTGTTTGCTAGTGCTTTTCTAATACACTCTCCCATCTTGCAAAGTCAGCCCTCCTGAAGTCCAGTACCCTCACTTTTGCATGGCTTGACTCTGTAGCTGAGTTTACCGTGAACCACAATGTTTGGTGGTCACTTGTTCCCAGATGGCTACCCACTTCTAGATCCGAGATCCTCTCACTGTCCCCATTTGAGAGTATGAGGTCTAAGATTGCTCCCTCATGAGTGGGTTCCAAAACCATCTGTCTGAGGCGTGCCACCTGTAGGGCTTCGAGAATGGCCCTGCTCTTGTATGTGGCTGCAGCAAATGTGCTCCAGTTAACATCTGGCATATTCAGGTCTCCCATCAACAGTAACTCCCCTTTCTCTGCCATCCTAAGAATGCCTTCTATCATATGCTTGTCCATTCCCTCCCTGACATGGGGGTCTGTATGCAATCCCTGTGCAGATTGTGGTGCCATTTCCAGTCTCTAAGGTGACCCACAGTGCCTCCTCTCCTCCCTGTTTACTCCTTTGTTCGGTTGCTTTTATCCCTTCCCTTACATAGAAAGCTACTGTTCTCCTCTCCCTCTTCTCCCCTCCCTGTCTCTCCTGTAGGTTGTATACCCTGGTATGTTAACATCCCAGTCATGGTTCTCTGTGTACCATTTTTCTGTGACTGCTATGATATCCAGGCATCCCTCTTCCATCAAGGCCACCAGTTCAGGGAGCTTGTTGCCCAGACTATGGGCACTGGTACTCATTACCTTCCATTTCCTGATGGCCTTACTCCTTTTTGCCCCATCCCTGTCCTTATTGCCTTTGTCACTTTCTCCATTTACCCCTGCCCTTCTACCTATTGACACTTGCAATTGAACGGATATGTTCCTGCACCCTCTGTTTGAGAGGCCTGACAGTCTTACCAATATAGACTAGGTTGCAAGTGCACCACAGGGCATACACAACATAGGGCGTATCACAAGTGATAAGCTCCCTAATTTTCACTTTAATGTTTGTGTGTGAGGGATGTATAAACTCCTTGGTTGTAGGGCTGTGGGGGGGCACAGCCCCACGCCTTGTGCACTGCAGTGTTGCTGGTTGGTTCAGGGTCAGAGCGTGGTCAGGGGTTTTGATGGGTTCCCGGTGCTGTAGTGGATATCACATTTGGGGTTGTCACGCCAGTGTCATGGATCCATCTGGGGGCATGCTGTACTAGGAACATTTTGAAAACTGGTCAAATGATGCATTTTGGTGACTTTTAGCAGGCCAGGAAACTGTTCCTCAACATGCTAAATGCCATCATAAGGCTGTTCCCCCCCACATGGTAGGGCATGGGATGCAACCCATTGTGTGTCACGATGTTACTGGTCAGTTCAAGTGGTCACGTAGTCGGGGGTTTCAACGAGTTCCGGGCACGGTAGCGGATGTCGCGGTCGGGGTTGTTGTGCCAGTGTCATGGATCTATCTGGGGGCATGTTTCTCTGGGAAAAGTTTGAAAAACTGGTCAAATGGTGCATTTTGGTGGCTTTAGCAGCCAGGAAACTTCCCCAACATGCTAAATGCCATCATAAGGCTGTTCCCCCCCCACATGGTAGGGCATGGGGGGACACAGCCTCCGCATTGTGCATCACGATGTTGCTGGTCAGTTCGGGGTTGCATCACAGTCGGGGGTTTCAACAAATTCCTGGCGCGGTAGCAAATGTTGCGGTCAGGGTTGTTGTGCCAGTGTCATGGATCCATCTGGGGCATGTTCCCCTGGGAAAAGTTTGAAAAACTGGTCAAATGGTGCATTTTGGTGACTTTTAGCAGGCCAGGAAACTTCACCAACATGCTAAATGCCATCATAAGGATAGAGCAATGATAAATTTGTATCTGTCTTTGCTCAGTCTGTGGACAGAGACCTTTTGTATTTTCAAAGAAATTTTGTAAGTTTTGTAAATAATTAACTTAAGTGGTGCATTTTGGTGGCTTTTACCATACAGTGAATCAGCAAGCTAGTTATAGTCCACACTTGTATCACAAGTTACATTCCCTTCCCACCACACATTTGCCTCCACTCCTCTGCTGGACACAAGTAAGTACTAGTACTACGTTGAGCACAGATTGCACAGATGCACAATAATAAAGTTTTTATTTTAATGCATAATTCAAACTCGCAAACCCAGCTTTAAAGTCACCACCACCAGCACACACATGCCACCATTTTTTTTCAGAATCAGAAAGATTACCAAGTACCAATATTTCATCCAGTAAAGCCTGTTATTAATATATTATAATCTGATAGCATCTCAGTGATCTAACAGCAGAGCAAAGGACATTTCCTTCTGTTTCTTTACTGTGATTTATGACAGGTTCTTTCTGTCACAGATAGCAGCTCATCTCGGTTCCACCAAGCGCAGCAACAGGAATCCTGTCAGAGGCCATTACACCGATGGTACAATGCCGACAGTCGGCATTGTGCCATCAGGGAACACAAGTGTTTTTTTGCAGGGGGCTCTGCTCCCCGCACCCTCCACACTATGGATTATTAACCATGAGTCAGAGTTGTTTTAGGGAAGGGGCAAACTTCCTGGAGATAGTGACTTCGGTAACACAGTGGACCAGTACAATGAACAGCTGATTCTATCACTGTACTGGCCTTCGCTGTTTTATCATCGCTGTGGCAACTGTATACAGCCCATCTCTGTGTCACTCAGCTAGCTAGAGACCTGCATGCATTTTCTTTCAAAGAAAATATAAATTCTTTTTTTCATCTTTTGTCAGCCACCTGCCTCAAGATGATTACCCCAAACTGCTATAATTGTGAAACAAAAAATGTAAAATGGCTGAGTTGCTAGCACTGCAGCAAATTAAGTTATTCCTTGTGTTGTCAGCAGGGGGGGTACATGTGTGTCAGGTAGCTGTTATCCTCCTCGACCCCAGTCCAGCTGCTCAGCATACTAGTAGTTCACTTCTAAACCTATATATCCAAGAGACCACCATGCATGGCATGCAGACATGCTGCTTCTCCATCATGCCAGCAGTTTATGGTAAAATGCTAGTTGCTGTCACCATTCAAACTGTTGTCCATGTACAATACAATACAATCTGATTCTGAATATTAATAGATCATTTGCACCTTTGGTGATGCCATGTCTATGTTTAGCCCATTGTTGTCTCTGTACTGTATCTTACTCTGTATATGTCCTCACTAAATGTAATGACGTGGAGCCTTTGTAAATGAGTCCCTGACTCAAAGGGTTGTAATTCCTAGACTGTATACAAATAAATGAAATAAAAAAAAATCTGTCTGTCTGCCATTCTGTGCAGTATCTGTCAGAAATGACTAAACCATTAACCACGGAAGACTACTGTATATGGTTCTGTTCTGATGAACCATAGAAAGTTCTGATAACTACGAATTACCAAAAAATTCAACTTTTATTCATTTAATGTACTCCAGAACCATTTTTGTTCACTTAAAACAAAGTGCTGGATCATTGTGTGTGAGTGGAAAAGAAAACTAAAAGGTAATAATAAATGCTGCACACTGAACATATAAAACAAGAGTTTGAAAGCATCACGCGCATACATAGGAAAGGTCCTCTTCAGGAAGGAATTATCTAAAAATGACAAAAACAAAGTTACTGGACTCTGGAGAGATAAGGGAAATAAGGGCTAGCTACTGTATATATGTGACTCTAAGGTGATGTCAAGTCACTGCTAACTCTGTTTTCTATTTTCACTGGGCATTTATCTTTCCAGTCAAATTTCTCCATTAGGCTACCAGCAGGAGATGGTCACAACGAACCAGTTATTCCATCAGGGTCCACCCTGACCAAGGAGAGAACAGAACTAGAACTGAAAGAATGATTATTGAGAACAGCAACAACTCACCTCCTGTGTGTTGGCCACTTCCACTCAAGATGGCACTGTCTCCAGTGGTCCAGACTCCAGATCCACTCATTCAGTCCTCCTCTAGTAGTCTCTCTCTCCTATCCTTCTTGGCTCTCTCTCCCAGTCTGCTCTGGATGCTGCTGCAGCCTGCCCTTAACTGTGCCCATGAGTGTTGCCCCCACTCCAGCCTGACGCTCAGTCTGCTTCCTCTGCTCACTCTGCTTCTGGACTGCTGCCCACCACATGCTGTCTGTCTGCCTGACCAGCCCCCTAGTAGTTGTGTGTGACCATCAGTTGTCCAACAGGTGCTGACTTGCTGTTTTTTGCCACCACTGACTGCCCTGCTGCTGTTCCAGTGCTCCTGGCCTACACCAGGCCTAATATACGATGCTGCTGGACTGACTCCCTCGCTCAGTCTCACGCTCCAACACATACTAGGGCAGGCCCGTCGACTCCTCCAGGCTCCTCCTCCTCTGCTCTTGAGTTCTGCTTCTCACTCCAGCTCCTGGCTTCAGTAGTTCCAGCCAGTGGCATGCCTCCTCTCACTAATTTTTATTTTAGGCCCAGAGAGGTCTCACTTCCTCTTCACCGCTGCGCCGCCCCGGCCCTTGACTCCACAAGACCCGAGCCACAAACTTGTTCTTTTCCTCTGATGCCTGGCTGGGGGTGGTGGTCAACATGGTCACATTGTTGTTGGTTTGGTTGGCCTGGCCCCAATCTGATTCTCTCCTCCAGATGCTGCACACCACTGTGCTGCCTGGTCAGGCACATGGCCCAGGGGGTCACTGGTTGTCAATGGACCAAGTCTAAGAGAGTTGAGACAAGATGAGACTCACCTTATCTCCCGCCTGACTTTATTGTGTACTGTTGGCCACACCACTTGTTGTTTTCTTTCTCCCCACCTGGCTGTTGGAGCGTCCCTCCCATGACCCTGACCACCCGGTTGGTCGGTTCTGGCCAGCAGACTGCTTTCTCCTGCAGCTTGTCTGGCCCAGACAGTCTCTTCGCTCAAGCATTGCCCACCCTTGGCCTCTCTCTCTCTCTCTCTCTCCTCAGGCCCCTTGCTCACTCCTTACTGCTGCTACCATCCTCTGATTTTCCCCTGAGTCGACTTCTTCACAAACAAATCCTAAAGCCTGCCACAAAGGTTTTTTTTAAGCACTCCACTCCTTGATGCCAGACTTTGTCTTACTCCTTCCTCCTCACTGCCCATGATTGAACTGCGCTGTGATGATCTCCTCATGCAGGGTGCGCAACTCCTGGTTCCTTCTCCATCTCGTCATACTCATTGGATGACTTTTTGTGTCGAGGAGCCAGGGACACATTTGGTTGGTGTCTGAGTTTGTCCACCAAAGTTTGAAACAACACAGACACAACAATTTAAATAATTTATAAAAAATTAAAGAAGAAAGAAAGAAAATCATGCTGCTGCTGCTGCACTGTACAGTACTGTCTGTCTGCAAGATGAGTTTGGGGTGTGGGAGACTGTCAGGCAAGCAAGCCAGCTGGAGATGGAGTCATCAACTGTAGATAAATATGACTCCCCTGAATTAGGGCTGCAATTCAAGGAAATTGCAACTGATTGCAACTGCCTTGAGTTGTGGTCCATGATTCTGACGGCCAACAGCGGCTCTGGGATCTACCCCCCCCACCACCACCACCACCACCACCAATGACTTCAAAAAAACCTATATTGTTTTGGACCTTGGGGTTCATTGAAAATAAAATAAAATAATATTTATTGTTTTACTAGTTTGTGTGATGATATTGGAGGGTACATGCCCCCTTGGGCCCTATGGGTATGATGCCACTGGATGTTCTCATTGGTTCAAGGCCAAGACTCTATATGAACTATCCCAAACCCTCCCTTACTTGTGCTGGATCCCTGCTGGAGGAAGTTAGCAGTGTCAGGTGCCTTGGAGTCACTTTTGATTCCTCCCATGACTTCTCCCTCCATATCACCACCATCTGCAATTCATTAAATTCTAAGCCTGACATGGCCTTTGTGATCAGACATTGCCTATCTCCTGCTACCTGTCTGGTCATTTTGCTCAGGGGGTGCTCTTACCAAGTTTCACTTGCGGCCTTTTGGCATTCCTGGACACCAGTAAAATCGTCATTTTGAAGTGGGAAGCAACATATAACAATGTATGTCATTTTGCCCTGGCCACTCCTAGGTTCATTCACCACAGTCACCTTTATGCTGGCCTTGGCTGGACCTGCCTTGCTGGTCAACATTCCTTCAATCTTGTCAGCTTTGTTGATAAACTTCTTAGGTCTGGCTCCCCATCTTCCCTGGTCACCTACCTGCAGAGCCTTTCCTCTTCCTACTTAATGAAATCAGTAGACTCTCAACCTTTCCTGGCACACAAATGTTCCAAGGACCTCTGCCACTTGGCCTCTGCAGTTTATGCCCCTAAAAATATGCATTGCTCTTCCAGTCATTTGAAGTGCTGCAGGGGCTCTAGGACTCATAATACCTTACAGGTCCTTCTTTCTGTCCCTATGATGACTTAGCTCTGCATTATCTTCCTGTACTCTTGCTAAAGAGATTGCTGCAAATGTGTTCACATCAACTGTCCATATAGTCTTGATGAGTCTAGTTAACTTCTAATTATTGCAACCTAGGACCCATGGGTATTACTTCCTATGTTCACTTCATTCATCATTTTCTCTCGGGTACGGATGTTTTGTTGTCCCTTATACTTCTGTTTTATTCCTGTTCCACTGATGTTCATGCTGCTAATTGTTTTGTGTGTGTATTTGTTGTATTTTACTTATTGCAGATACTGTTATTGTTTCTGAATGTTGCTCACATGTTGATAATGTTTATCTTGTTGTCTTTGACTGCACCTTTCCAGGTCATGCCTGTAAACAGTCATTTGTAGCTCTGTATTCTTACATGATTATCAAAAACAAATAAAACCTTGGGCAAGTAGCATAACACAGGTCACAAGGTTACAATACCACAATGAACACATTTGACAACATGAACAAGTAGCATAACTTAAAGGAAAACTACACCTCATATCCCATAAATTTTGTTTCCATGTCAACTGACAACTCATTTCATGTGGATGTTGGGGACATAGGGAGCAGGTGGCTGTTAAACCTAGTGGCACAGCACCTGACACTAATAAAATTACTGAAAGCAGAGGTTGGAAGGGGTTATTATTAAATGCTAGAAGTCTTACTAACACATTTGATGAACTAAAAAACATATTCACAAAAAATCCAGATCTGTGCGATTATGGAAACTCGGTTGGATAAACACAACACTTGGGATCAAAATTTAGAAGGGCACAACTTATTCACCAAGTCAAGGGAGTATAGAAAAGGTGGAGGAGTGGCAATGTAGCTAACAACATACAATGTGAAGAATTGGAGGTTAACGCAAATAAGCTAGAGTGGATTTGGATAAAAATAACTCCTTATAAGTCCACAAAGATTATTGTAGGAGTAGTCTATAGGCCATCTTCCATAAAAAAGGAAGACAATCAGACATTATTAGATCATATTCAGAATCTCAACCCAGCAGATAGACTATTATTAGTGGGGGATTTCAATTTCCGGGGATAAATTGGAAAAATCTGCAGGGATCAAATAGGGCTGAAAACTCCTTTATTGAACTATTTGACCATATAGGTCTGGAAAAGCTTGTGGAGCAAAACACCAGAGGGAGAAATAACCTAGTTTAATCTTAACTAATATAGGAGATCAAATTTCTAAATGTAGAACAACTATACCCCTTAGTAATAGTGATCACGATATAGTACAGTTTGAGATAAATGAAACATGCCCAAAGAAATCAGGGGACACTGCAGTACTTAACTTTGGGACAGCAGACTTCAGGAAAATTAAGCATAATTTAGCAATCTGGGATTGGCAAAAATAATTTATAAGCAAGCCTCTACACACTATGTGGAACCTCTTTTGTAAAAAATGAAACCAGGAAAGCCTCAAAAATATTCTGCGTAGGGCCAAGTATAGCAAAAAAGGTAATGCACCTCATTGGATGACCCCCAGACTTAAGAAACTAATAAAAAATTAAAACAAAATTAAAATAAAACTTACCATGAAATAAAGAAATGTAAACAGGAAGAGGGATGGTTCCATTATAAAAATTGACTAGGAGAATAAAACATGAGATCAAAAAAGCTAAAGCAGGATACTAACTTAAGTTGGCAGAAAAATCCAAAGACAACTACAAGGCCTTTTATGCCGATATAATAATAAAAAGGGAGGGAGTAACAGTGTAGGGCCACTAAAAAATCAGACTGGCCAAGAAGTAACTGATACCAAACAAATGGTGAATATACAAAATATGTACTTCTCCTCTGTATTTAATTCCAGACCAAACATTGGAATTATAAGTAGCCAGGATAACAGAAATAGAACACAGCTCCATATAGATATTGAAGACATGAGAAAAAGAATGGCGAAAATAAATCCAAATAAATCCCTTGTACCAGATGGCCTACACCCTAGAATAGTCAAAGAAATGTCTGAGGAGTTAGCCCCTCCACTTGCATTGATGTTTCAGACATCAGTAGATACGAGGTAGGTGGTGGATCCATGGAAGGATGCACAGTGATCCTCCTTCACAAAAAGGGGCCAAAATCAGACCCAGCTAACAATTGCCTGGTCAGCCTAACATCCACTCCATCTAAAATTCTGGAAAGAATCCTCAAAGACCCTATCACCAACTATACAGAGCGGGAAAACCTAATAGATAAGACAACACATGGGTTTACAAAGGAGAAATCATGCCAGACTAATATGCTGGAGTTTTATGATAAAGCAAGTAAAGCCTTGGACAAAGAGGATTCTGTGGGCATAATATTTTTGGACTTCTCCAAGGCATTCAACAAACTCCCCCATCCAGAATTAGTGGATGTACTAATCGGCATGGGAATAAATAGTAATATTGTAGACTGGATCCAGGCTTGCTTAACAAATAGAAGACAGTTAGTTTGCATAAGGGAGTTTTCTTAGATTGGGCTGAGGTGACATGTGGAGCACCCCAGAGTTCAGTGTTGGGACCCTGCTTATATAACATCTCTGTGTCATCAATTCAATCAATGATAACAAAATATGGTTGACAAAATTTGCTGACGATTGCAGACTGGGAGCTATTATACATGATAAAGAAGATGCTAACTCTCTGCAAATAGCCTTAGATTGTATTCAGGACTGGACCTCAAAATTCAAACTATATTTAAATCAGAGTAAGTGCACTGTGATGCACATGGGAAAAATAACTCATCACATTCCTATACTTTAAATAACAATAAACTTAAAAGAACAACTGAGGAACGGGATCTTGGAATAGTCATAACACAGGACTTTCAGTTCAAAACACACTGCAGAAATATAATCCAGAGGGGAAACAGAGTATTAAATAGCATTTTCAGGCGTATAGAGAGCAGGGAAAGGAAGGTGATGGTCCCTCTGTATACATGTCTGGTGAGGCCCATACTTGAGTATGGAGCTCAGGTTTGGTCGCCATATAAGAAGGGCGAGATTGCAATGATTGAAAGGGTGCAAAAAAGAGCAACAAGAGTAGTAAATAAACTGAAGGGGGCAGATTACAAAACCAGATTGAGAGACTTGGATCTATATCCACTTCAATACAAAAGGACTAGAGGGGATTTATGCTTAGTACACAGAGCATGGTCAGACAACAACCTATGGGATAGCCTAGGACTAGAAATTATGGATCAGGCCTACAATACCAGAGCACATCCCCTTCAACTCAAAAGCAGAATGTGCAAATTAGTTAAAAGTCTGACGTGTTTTAATCAAAAAGTGGTTCAAGTGTAGAACAGGATCCCCCTTGAGGTAGTGGCTAGCTCTTCTATGCACCAATTTAAGTCTAATCTGGATAAGTTCTTCAAAGAATCAGGGAAACTTTAACTTACAGTGAGCATCATGGACAAAAGTCTATTTAAGCTCTGAAATTACCTGTGATGCCTATGATATTGAAAGTGATTGCTTTAGTTTATTTTTACTGTTCATACTAGTTCCTGTAACTATCCTGGGGGCCTCCATTTTCTGGTTGTTGAAACCTCATTGCCCCAAGAGTTGCAATAGCATATGAGAACATGGTATGTCAGTACCCTTTAGACTCCACAGTGTACCTGTCTGCTTAATTAGAGTTCAACAAAGCAACTTGCAGCAAGGTATGAAATACCACATTTACCTTGAATTAGCTTTGCAAATGGTCTGAGTTGTAATGGAGGGTTTTTCCCCTTTAAAAATTGCATTCAGTGTGTGTGTTTCCAGAGAGTTTTTTTCAGGATATTTGTATCTTCAGCATAGAGATACAGGGTATACATGGTTGCTGTGACATCATGTTCTTATACACTAATGCAGGTCTCATGGACAATGAGATTTTAACAACCATAAAATGACCCCCCCAGGATAATTACAGGGGACTACCATGAACAGTGAAAACAGACAAAAGCAAACACATATATCCCCAACAGTTATAGGGAAAGAGTTGTCTGTTGACAGAGGAGCAAATAACATTTACAAGATATGAGAGTGTAGTTTTCCTTTACAATACTACAATTAGCATGTTTGACAACACAAACAAGTAGAATAATTTAAGTCATAAGGTTACAATATCACAATTAGCACACGAATGGCAATAAAACAAACAGCATGTATCGTGAGATTTCAATACCACAAATAGCACGTTAAACTTTCCATTTAAAAAAATAGTTCTAAAGATAATTGAGAGGGTGGCTTATTAACTATAAAAGCATAAAGGTAGCGGAAGGGTGTTCCAATCCAGACACGCATGCCTGCATAATAAAAGGCACTGCTGCAAAATTCATTTTTACGGCTGCAGCAGACAGAGCCCTGCACATGTTTTTCTATCACAGTAGAGAGAGGGAGCTCTCAAGATTCCTAACAGACTTCATAAAATTGAAGTTTTCTTAGCATTACTATGCTAGAGCAGTTTGACTTCGGTGTCTCCCTTCACCACACTATTTTGGCATGGTTACCACCTGTCCAAGTTCACGTGGGACAGTTCCATTTTTTGCACTCCCATCCTGTTACCCATATGTGTATCAAATATCAGTGGGCCATCAAATGTCCTGCTTTTATAGAGGCAGAAAAATAGGGTTGGAGCTGCACCACTTAACTCTTTTCAGCTTGGGCTGTCAACTTACACAGCTCACACAATCACATAGCTCAGACTGAGAAATCAGCAGCATTCCCTGTAACTGATAACAGATCCACTACCCCCCACATACATTGTTGCCTTCCGAGTCTGAGAGGAGAGTTTATTGCCTGTTTTATTGCCTAAAGGTATTTCAATTATCTAAAGTAGTGACATCACCCTGCCCCATGAATGATGACCTGTACATACATACATACATACATACATACATACACATAGCAACAGCAGCAATGGAATTGAAGGGGTCAGATGATAGTGGAGCTTTTAATGTGTGTGGCAGAGAATGGGGGTGTATATACAATGGGGGGACCTCCCTACACACCTTGGAATGCCAAGAAGTATAGTATGCTGCAATCTATTGTACTTTTAAGACAATCTGGTGGTATCTTTAAACATATATTTATTCAAAGCATAAATGCATTTGAATGGGAAAAACAACTAGAGAGCTGCCTACCAGTTAATTTTTAATAGGGTTGCAGCAATAGGGTAGCATATTATACAACAACACTACCAGAAATGATAAAAATACCTCCTGAGTTTTAAGAGCATGTTATCAAAATTGTTGAATGGGACTTCCTTTTTGACTGTAAAAGTTAACTGCCTAGATTGTTCGTGGTGAAGGAGATGGTCTTCCCTTCAAATAGCAAACAGAATGTTTAGTGTATACAGAAGCTGCTTTAAATTCCTGATTGGAAATCCTGTTGGTGGTTACAGTTAGTTATTACATTTGAGGAACTATTGAATAAACCTCATATGTAGTGAAATATTGTTAGAATGTGTGTAGCAGTAGGAGTCTTTGATAAACTGTTGTATATATACTGTACTCGAGAAGTGTGACACAGTTTATTGGACCAACATAACAGAGACTGTACATAGCATTCAAGCTTTCAGTACAATAATTTTTTTTTTTAATTTATTTTGTTAACTGGGTAAACATTTGAGCCAAGGCCCTTTTTCATATGCGACCCGAGACTGTGAAATAGTCACAAGATGATATACAAAAAGATAACTTTTACATTTACTTAATATAGAAATACAATACATGACATATTATACCCATATTATATAAGCCCAGGCAACTGATGCAAGGATCTTTGTGGTCTCAAAGTTTGTGCACTGTAACATGCCTGTGGTGTAGTGGTTAGAGCACTGACTTGGGAACCAGGAAATTGCAGGTTCAAACCCCTGCTAGAGCAAAATATTCACTGTGTGACCTTGGACAAAGCTCTTAACCTTTTCATGCTCCAGTTCATGCAGTAAATGGGTAGCAGCAAGATCCCATTGGATAAATAAATCATAAACAAAAGCCCCCATCTGTAAAGTAAAATTTGTCATAGCCATAATGGGAGGTATCCAAGGGTGCATGACAAAATAATGACACTGATCACTGTAGACAGAGGCCAAATATAGCCATTTGAAAGATATGAAACCTGAGAATTTGAATTATTATTGGTTATAAAAAGGGGTGGATCTAGGGTCGGGGTTTGGGGGTGTGGTTTATTATCCCATTTTCACCTCATCCAAAGGTGGCAACCCTATATTTTGGCTGAAATTGTTTGATTCATTCATAAATCTCTTCTACATGGAGCATACTCATGCCAGCATAAATTACAGTCAGTGGATGCACTCAGTGTATTAACAGTTGTGTTTTGTTATCAGTTCAGGAAGGAGATCTACAAGAGTTAATGCGTGTGTGTGTGTGTGTGTGTGTGTGTGTGTGTGTGTGTGTGTCTGCCTGTGCCAATCTGCTGACCCTTCCCTGGTATATTAACCTGGGAAATCTGGATGTAATCATATCAGATGACCTAAAGGTGGGCAAGCAATGTGAGAAGGCAGTAAGGAGGGCTGGGGGATACTAGGATGCATAGGGAGCGGCATCACCAGTAGAAAACAGGAAGTTGTTATCCCTCTGTACAGACAGTTGGTAAGACAGCATCTGGAGTACTGCATGCAGTCCTGGAGACCCCATCTCCACAAGGACATAGACAAGATGGAGGCTGCCCAGAGGAGGGCAACTAAAATGGTGCAGGGTCTGCACCAGAAGACATAAGAAGAGAGATTAAAAGAACTTAATATGTATACCCTCGAGGAAAGGAGGGAGAGAGGGTACATGATAGAAACTTTCAAAAACCTCAAGGGAATCAACAAAGTCCAAGAGGGTAGTATCTTTCAGAAAAAGAGATGTGCAAGAACAGGGGGGCACAATTTGAAGATGGGGGGCCGCTCAGAGGTAATGTGAGGAAGTATTTTTTCACAGAGAGGGTTGTGTATACATGGAATGGCCTTCCTGAGGAGGTAGTGGAGTCAAAAACAATGGAGGAATTCAAGAATGCATGGAACAGACATAAGGCAATTCTAGTCGAGGATAGGAGGAAGTAGGCCGTTGGTTAACTAGGATTTGCAGCTTATCCATTAGATAGGGAATGGGCAGACTAGGTGGGCCAAGCAGTCCTTAACTGCCATCAAATTCTATGTTTCTATGTTTTTTAATCTTTTTCTAGTCAGCTTGCAAATGACTGTAATGCTATATGTTAGCAGTGCACTGTTCAGAACATGAAGCAGTGCATGTGTGTTACTGTGTGTGTGTATGGCACTGAGTTCTAGTTGCCTCCTGGATACCGTTGTGTCTATCCCTTGCCTTCCTAAATTCTGTGACCATTTTAGCCCCAACCAGCTCCTCTGATAGGCTATTGCAGGTGGCCACCATGCTCCCTGTGAAAAAATATTTTCTCACCTTTCCTTTGAGCCTTCCCCCCTCTGACTTCATTTTGTGCCCCCTTGACTTGGAGCATCTCTTACTTTGGAAGATGCTTCCTTTCTTCCTGTACTCTGTTTATACTGGTGATGTATTTGTAGGTCTCAGTCATGTCCCCCCCCACTTCCTCCTTTCCTCCAGGGAATACATATTTAACTGATTTAGCCTTTCCTTATAGACCTTATCCCATAGGCCTTGCACCATTTTAGATACCCTCCACTGCATCGCCTCCACACTGTCTATATTCTTTCTCAGATGGGGCCTCCAAAACTGGATGCAGTATTCCAGGTGCGGTGTCATGCGTGTCTTATACAGGGTCAAGATGACCTCCCTTTGCCTACTTGTGATACCCCTCCCTATGCATCCAAGCATCTGGCTAGCCTTTCCAACCACCTTATTGCACTGCTTAGTTTCATGCTTCTTGACTGTCAGTACCTCGTCACCTAATAAAAACACTGAAGAGGATCGACCACAACACCGAGCCCTGCAACACCCTGCCCTTCACCTTTTCCCCTCCAGAGTACTCTCTGTTTACCACAACCCTCTGACTCCTGCCATTCAGCCAGTTCTCCACCCACAGAACTATTTAAGGATCCACCCCTAGGCTGTGCAGTTTGTTAATCAGCCTTCTAAGGGGGACAGTGTTGAAGACCTTTCTGAAGTCCAGATGGGCCACATCCACCGCACCTCCCTGGTCCTCTACCTTAGTTAAGCAGTCATGCTGTAGATTAGTACAATGAATTAGTGCAAAACACAGTGCTTATCCTAAATACAGTAAAAGTTAGGGTTAGATGTAGAAGTAAATAAATGCCATATAAGGCAGTGTATGTGTGTTAGTGTGTATGGCAATGCTCTGTGTGTGCAGACAATGCATTGCTATGGTATACTGGAATATATATGTATATACTGTATGTGTATATGTATTAGTCAGTGTGTGCGTATCACAAGATTTAGAAAGTGCAGTTAGGTGGCTCAGTGGTTAGTGTAAAAATTGCTAGTCTACATTCCCCCACTATCTACTGTAGATCAGTTTCAGCCTTATGCATGTCATTGCTGATTTAAATGAGGTGTCTAGTGGCAATCCCCCATGCTCCCATGTCCCTCGCAGCCTGAAAAAAAGAAAATGGTCCCTGGATACCTTTTTTTTAATCAGTAAAAATATGTGTAGACAGTATACTGCTATGTTATACTGGAATACAAATGCATATGTGTGTATATGTATTAGTCAGTGTGTGTGTATCACAGCAATTAGAAAGAACAGTTAGGTGGCTCAGTGGTTAGTGCAAAAATTGCTAGTTTACATATTTTTCAGTGCCCACATTGGGCCCTATGCATGACGGTGCAGAGTGGCTATGCGTCGTGCAACATGGGCATGTAGCCACCCTACACCCACTGCGCCCCTGTGTGGCATGCATGAAGGGGTGTGTGCAGACCCACCACACCTGATGTCCCACATCCATGGACAGCTCCGCGCTGGGGGCGTTACAGGGACATGCCAGCACTATGCGGTATTCACTAGTCTGTGCAGTGCTGGCCACATAGGTGCAGAGGGTGGCACAGGGTACACCAGGTAGACCCTGTCATAATCCACTGCATGCCCCCATGGACACAGGCATCCGGTCACCAGGGGACCGGGACAGGGCACACCGTGTTGCCCCTGACCGCTGGGCAGCAGAAGGTGGCAGAGACAGCTAGAAGGGCAAGTGCCTGGAATTGACAGAAGTGGTGGTACTGGGACCAGATGGTGCAGTGCAGGTCTGGGTGCATGCAATCAGCATGCACAGCCCCGGACCCTACACATGGGATCCACTATGGCTCGGGATGACGACTCCTCCCCCAGCCGTCCTGCGGAGTCCTATGCAGTGGGGGGGTAGGAGCTGTAGACAGGTGGCCGGCATTGGTGAATGTCAGTATGGGCACACCTGTCCATGGGGTGCAGGGCCGTGGGTGGGGTCCGCGCATTTCATGCATACCTATGCCCCCATTCATGCATATGGGTCAGTATCCTTATTTTGCAGCCATATTGGCTCTTGCTAGAGTTAGTTTATTGAAGGGAAAGAAAAAAGGACTCAGCCAGTGGAATGCAGACCAGGTCTAGTAGAGTTTACATACAACAGGTTTCTGAAGTGTAAAGGGGCCTTGTTCATAAAATAGCTAACCATCAATTTTAGTAAACTGACATGGCTTTGCATACACAATGACAATCATCCCATATTCTGATACATTAGACAGTGTTGATTGTCCCAAGTAGCATTCAGTACTAATCTGTCCAACCTATTGGACATTGCCCAGTCTCTTTGGTAAAGGTTTAGCATAAATTATATCAGCTTATGGAAAAAGTGGAAGAATTAGTGTTCTAGTAATTTGTTGTCTTATTTCCACAGATAGGCAAGAGCCATGCACAAAATGTTCCCTAAGTTTATATCCTAAATTTTGGGATAGGTTGTTAATTTGTACATCCTACGTTATTTTGCATTTTTTATTTGTCTATGCCCCCTGGGCTCCAGAGTGGTCCCCTTCTGATAACAATCTCCCTGCTCTAAGCTCCCACGTCTTTGGAACCTAACTCCTTGAACCTTACAGTCATGACCCCTGTGTGGGGCATACTGGGCCTGGCATTGCCTGGTGAGATAGCAGTCACCCTTGTCTATGGATCTCCAAATGTGGAGGAGACAATCATGGGAACTAGTGCCCTATCATAAAACCTTTATCCCACTGTGCTTAGGAGGGTATTTCCATGTTCTGATCCCAGCCCACTTGGATGTCCAGACGTGAGAAGCTCCAAGCATGCATATGTTAAACATGCTTTCCAGTAGCCTGGCAGATGCTCTTCCCTGCTGCAGATGACTCCCATTGTACATTTACCTGTGGGTATCCAGGTGGCTGTGAAGCTGTGGTGTCTTGCATAACCTGTCTAACAGAGTAGGAGAGTGTCCTCTGGATGCTCAGTCCTCTCCCTGGCCGACTTCCGATGACTTGAGCTCATTCCCAAACCTGGGTCATCAGCATCATAAGCAGTAGCTCTTCTACTATGTTGATGGGTCAACTGTACATCCCACTTTGACACGGGATCGAGTGAAATGCCAAGATATCTGTAATGAGGTTCATTAGCTAAGATAACACCATTAAAAATTTTAATGGTCGATACACTAGACACTTTTTCAGTGGTGCTCGAGAGCCACACATCATACTTTGTATTTTAACAGTATTGACAACAAATGGATTTTTCAAGTAATATTTGAATCATTTTGACTCTTTTGAATAGATGATTGCCTTGTCTCTGTAAATAAGACTTACACTGAGACTAGAAGAGGGGGGCCCAGAATAGAGCCCTGAGGAAATATTTGACTACCAGGAGAGACCGTGATGCTACTTCTGGAATGCAAAAGAGTTGATTGATAGCTTTTAGGAAGATAGTCATTAAACCAGTGTAACCAGTCTCTCTATCCTGCCAGATTGAGGCAGGTTACTAGGGAAACACAAGAAAGGGTAAAGCCAGACACTAAGAGTTGTTCTCTTGGGGGGGGGGGGCTGATATAGGATGTCAGAATATTTTTGTTGTGAGTGGACTGACTCAGCCAGAAGTGAGGAAACTAGAGCATGAATATTCATGGTTACACCCTTCCCTCGAAGAGTTATAAGATTGAAAGGCACATGAACAAAAAGAACTGGGGCCAGAAAGAGAGAAGGGAGAGAGAACAGCAGTCCAGCCTCTCTGGCGGCGACTAGGCTGAGGGGAACCGGTGGTTCCAGGGACAATGGCAGGCCCTGGGATCAGGTAGCACTGGTCCACTTATTCTTGGTCTCCAGAGAAGATCACTGGGAGCAGCTGAGAGGTGTAGAGACCAAGACAGCTTGCCTTGAGTGGAGTCGAGATCATCAGCACCCAACAAGTGCATTGGGAGAATGGTGGGCCACCACTCAAGGGGGGCTGCTAAAACCCCCTGCAAGTTCACTCCCAGTAGGAGGAGAAGAGCTAGAATTCCAGTGTAAAGAGCAACTATGAATCCATCTTGCTTAAGAAAATGCTTGTGTGTGTGTGTGTGTTTCTGTGTGAGAAAAGTCCTAGGCAGGGCCCCAATTTTTCTGTGGCACTTTGGGACCAAATTCTGTGGCAGAGTTATCATTTGTCATAGTACCTCTAAAGCAGTGGTTTATAATTTCTGTAGCAGTTCTGCAGCAACAATGTACTACCACGTTGATGCATCCAGACACAGTGTCCATGGCAATGGAAATGGCAAATGGGATGGTATGGGGGAACACACAAAACAACTAGTTCATGAAATAGACCCACAAACTTTTATAAATAATATTTCTCGAAAAAAGTTCAAAACAATTCATCACACAAGGTCCTATCCAGTTGCATAAATGAAATATACAGAGGAGACATTGTGTGATAAATGATTTATCTATACTATCCAGTCCAGAGAGGATTACGGCGTTGGACCTCCAGTTGGTAAGTACTGGGTAAGGAGGGGATCTTGGGGGATTGGTATGGGGTGGGTGGGTGTGAACAGGAAGGCATAAAAGATATAGTTGGATTTTTTTTGCTTTTCAAGGCTAAATACCTCATTTGGGTATAAACTGATTACACAGACAGGTGAATTGTTATACATTACATTTGGAACTGTCCTTGAGAATAGCAAGAAAGTGAAGGGCTTTATTATTTGTAAATTGGAAGCCACACTGCACTCTTTAGGAACAAGCTGTTGTCATTTTTAAAGCTAAATGTTTGGGTCATGGTAATTAATAATGCACACACTGTAAAGCTTTAGATGGTGACTTGTGTGACATGAGCTTTTTACTAAAATATATTTAGACAGTTATAATTCTTGCAGCAAAACAGAGTTAACAACTGCCTCAGAAAATGTGTCAAACCCGAGTGCTCACTTCTCCCTCCTCCCTTGAATTTTGGTCCAACCAATCTGTAGCCAGTTCCGAGCTGCACCCCTCAATTTTGACACTTCCCAGCCCCAAGGGTCTGTAAGTTTCAGCAAAACTGCTGTCCCACAGCTCCAGCCTGACTAAGTAAGACATGGGACATTTCAGAGATCTAAGCAGCCCCCCACCTGTAGGAGGGAATTGGGGATGTTGAAACCTGTATCTAGCCAAATGGAGTGGTGTGGTGGGTTTTATTGCCATCCTGCTTGAAAGTTACATTTTCTATCAGAGGTATATTTAAATAGGGAGGAGGTGGCTCAGACTTCCCGATTGCTGAGGGGACACTAATTTAAAAACTCAGTGATGTTGGGGCCAGTTGGGAAGTGTCAAAACCCACAGAGGGGATACAAAAAATTCAAGCATTAGCCTACACTCCCCTAGTTCAGATTCCTAAACATATCAGCCCATGGAGGAAAAAAAGATTAGAACAGTTAATTAAGGATATAGTCCAATCTGTGAAGGACAAGCCCCAGCTGAGCCACCAACTCCATAGATTTCTGATGATTCAGGTTTGTGCATCATTGTCCCTGGGAAATGCTGTCCATTCTGGACCACACAGCACATTGTCACTCAGCTGTTCAGTGCTTGCTGTCAAGGGTTCTGCTACAGTAGGAAGCTAGGTTACGCACTGGGGTGGTGGTGCCCGCTTGAAGATGTGAACACCAAATCAAGAAAACAGCAGCACTCACCACTTGTAGCAAAAGCACAAATGACACAGATTTGAGAGAAGTCTTTTAAGTGGATTTATTCATTTACCAGTGGTGAGGGATTATTTACACATTTGTTTTTATATTTTTTTTAAGAGAAACAGAGTTTTTGTCCATGAGGTGATGTAAATTATATTTAAGCAATATGTTGATGTCAGGAAGTCAGGTGTAATGATGATGGCCTGTTAGAGAAAATGTGATATTAACTTTCAGAGGGGGCACTTTTGATAAGGGCAAGGTAGTTATGAATGTGATAATGGGAATATTAGGAAAGTATGAGGTCTACGCAGAAGTGGAGTACAAATATGCACAGTTTCATAAGTATGTGCTTAGCGTGCAGGCAAATGTGATATGTAGGTTTGTTTTAGAAATAGATAAAAATAGCGATACATACAATTAATAGAAAGATAGATAATTACATAGACATATAGACAAAGAGTGACAGACACAGACAGACAGGCAGAATAGGAATGGCAGTGAAGTATTGAAGTGACATCAACCCCACCCCCACCCGGCAGACATGGACAGGCACTGGGGTGTGCCTTTGGGTCATTGGCCATAACGCTCACGGCATTTCACCTCACCCTACCCTGCAGAAACAGACAAGAGTTGAGGTGTGCCTTGGAGTTTTCAAACTTTACACTCACCCCATTCCATACAGAAATATGCTGAAATGGGTGCAGTATAAGAGAAAGCAGTTAACTTTGTGGCTGAAGAGTCAAAGGCACACCTCGATACCTATCACTGGCTGCAGGGTGGGGGTGGGGGTGGAAAGTCTTGAGCATTACTATTGACAATCCCAAGTCACACCCCAATGTCTGTCAGTCCCTACAGTGCAGGGTGTTATGGTCAGAAACACTAATGTCCTGGGTATTTCTTGGTATTTTCACTCCAAGTTTTCAGCATGGGTTTTTGTGACCCCACCGCATGAACAGTGACACTATCAGTTCATTAGCTGAAAGGAGATTTTGCACAGCAACTGTGCCATTTGGCATCACAGGTGCAAAAACACATTTTGAACAGGATGTAAAAAATTACAGCTATACATTTCTTGCTTCAGTAACTGCTCAGCACATCTGTTGCATGACCTGCTTATTGACATTTTATATCTGCTTTGCAATGTACTGTTGCTATGGCTGTATGGCTGAGAGGGACCTGGGGGTGGTGGTGGTGGATGTCAAGATGAACAACTCAGAGACTTGTAGGAGGGCAGCAGCCAAGGCCACGATGCTGGGATGCATCACTAGGGGGATCACTCCAGAAGGAGGGAAGTGATACTCCCTCTGTATAACTGCTTGGCGAGGCCACACCTTGAGTGCTGCATGCAACTTTGGAGGCCACACTTAAAGAGGGACATTGAATTCCTGGAGAGGGTCCAGAGAAAGGCAAGCAAAATTATCTGGGGATTGAGGGAAGGACCTAAGGGAAGAGGCTCGAAGGGCTGAATATATACACGTTGGAAGAGAGAAGGGACAGGGGGGATATGATAGAGGTCTTCAAGTACATAAAGGGGGTAAACAGGGGTGGCGAAGTCACGGTGCTCCAAAGGAAGGGGAAGGGCAAATATAGAGTGCATGGGTGGAAGCTGGAGGGGGGATACTCAGGGAAGAAAGGAGGAGGTGCTACTTCAGTGAGAGGGTGGTAGAACCATGGAATGTGCTGCCTGGGCTAATGGTGGAGGCAGAGATTGTGGACGGGTTCAAGAGGGGGTGGGACAGGTACAGGGGAAGAGTTGTGGAAGCAAAGTCCAATGAAGTGGGAATATCCTGGTCTGGGAAGGGAGAAGCCCAAGAGGGCTGAAGGGGCAGCAAAGTCAGCTCCCAGGGTGGGGACTGACCAAACGAGCAGACACGAAAGCCCATTAGGCCTATTCTGCTGGCATTTTTGTATGCTAGTATGTTGGTATGCTTACTACACCAACATCATGAACCATAAAACAGATGACTGCCATAACCAGGGAGGCAGAATAGTACAGTTGTTTAAGGCTCTTAATTGCAAATCTGGAGATCTGGGTTCGAATCCCACAGCCCCCACAAAAAAATGACAATTTTCTTACAGAGCAAATCAGCATGAACTGCTCATAGAATGCTGATACCTACATTTATAGCTTAGCAAATACTTGAAATCTAACTGAGTGGGGTTTCTGTAAGAAAACAGCTAGAGTTTTTAATAATTATAGTACTGATGATCTGGGCAGTTTTTGTGCTTTTATGGTTGTGTATAGTTTGATAAAACTAAAAGTTTTAAAATTGAAACACTCCTGCTAGCTAGACCTGACACACATAGAAAATAAAAATTGTGAATTAGAGCTATTTAGTAGCTGTTGTTTTACATAAACCCCAGTTAGCTCACTCTCCCCTGGACTGGGAAGGGAGAAGCCCAAGAGGGTGGGGGGGCAGCAAGGTCAGCTCCCAGGGTGGGGACTGACCAAATAAGCAGACACGAAAGCCCACTAGGCCTATTCTTCTGGCATTTTTGTATGTTAGTATGTTGGTATGCTTATTACACCAACATCATGAACCATAAAACAGATGACTGACATAACTAGGGAGGCAGTATAGCACAGTGGTTTAAGGCTCTTCACTGCAAATCTGGAGATCTAAGTTTGAATCCCACAGCCCCCACAAAAAAAAAATGAAAATCTTGTCACAGAGGAAAATTAGCACTAACTGCTAATAGAATGCTGATACCTACATTTAGAGTTTAGCAAATACTTGAAATCTAACTGAGTGGGGTTTATGTAAGAAAACAGCTAGAGTCTTTATTAATTAAAGCATTGATGATCTGGCAGTTTCTGTGCTTTTATGGTTGTGTATAGTTTTAAAAAATTAAAACTTTTAAAATTAAAACACTCCTGCTAGCTAGATCTGATGCACACAGAAAATAAAAATAGTGAATTATTTAGTAGCTGTTGTCTCACAGAAACGCCAGTTAGCTAGCTCTCAGGTATCTGTGAAACTTAACTGTTGATGTGTCTGTAACCGGCAGAACTATACTTAAAATCTCACAAATAAATAAAATATCAGAACAGCGTTTATTTTAGTAGTATCTTCTTTCTTTTCAGGTGTCCATGACAATAGGTATATATATTTATATATTTTAACTTCAACGCACTAAATCTATTCAAATGCAAAAAACACATGACTTTATTCTCTTCACACATTACTGTTAAACTTTAGATCCCAGAATGGCCAAGAAACAATTTAGACTTCACTCTTGCATGCCACTGTCATGCCCACTTCTCAAGCAAACAACATCAACAGAAACCTTTTCATTTCTATGCTATGCACTCTTATTTCAGAGAGACATAACTCTTATAGAACTGCTAAAAAAACAAATTTATCAAGGCTGGATTTCTGTAAGAAAACAGCTGCTAAATAGCTCTAATTCATTATTTGTGTTTTCAGTGTGTGTCAGGCCTAGCTAGCAGTAGTGCTTTCATTTTAAAATGTTATTTCATTAAACTACTCACAACAATAAAAAGCACAGAAACTGTCCCAGATCATCAATGCTGTAAATAGTCAGCTTTCAAGTATTTTCTAAACTATAAATGTAGGTACCATCATTCTACTAGAAGAAACTGGGAGTTAGGGCTGATTTTGCTCTGTGACTTGCTTTTCATTTATTTATTTTTTTTTTTTGGTTTTTGTTACAAATGTAGAGTATCTTTTTAATAAATTATAAAATATGTATGTGTGAGTTATTTAGTTTGGAGAATATTTGTTTCATTATTTGAAAAAGTGTGATACACTAAATGTGTAGTGCAGTGAACCATTGTAATATGGAATCAAATGCGTAGCTGAAATAACTGTGTGACTGTTGCCATTTATGCTCACTGGATAAGAACAGTTACACAGCTCTGCTGTTGTGAAATGATTTTAAAGCAGTGCACATGCTAAATCCTACTGCCACATTCAAAACACCATCCCCTACCTACTTGCCACATATAAACTCAACCATATTAAAAAAAAATAATTCTGAGCACTTTTTTTTTTACCAGGAGAGACACACTACACTGAAAGCCTGTTTACAGGTGCGACCTAGGAGCACAAGAAAGTTAACTGATTTCCACAGGGTCACACAGTATGTAAGTGGGGGCTGTGGGATTCAAACCCAGGTCTCCAGGTTTATAGCTCAGAGCCTTAAACCACTGTGTTATACTGCCTCCTTAACCTACCTGCCTACTTAACCATTATTCATTCCCCAGTTCTATTTACAACACGGTTACACTTATATATAATACATACTTCTCAAACTTGAAAGAAAAAATACCTTTTTCATCAAAGTCTGTTTACCAAGTACTGTGCCCATGATTAAAATAATTTGAACCCCTCTCCCCAAAAATGTGCCCTGACATGAAACTGCATGTTTAACTGTAAAGACAATTAAAAATGTTATTTTTAAATGCATTACTAACACCAATGCTTCATGATTAAAACAACTTCAACGCCCTTCCCCAAAAATATGCCCTGACAAACTGCATTCTGGGAAGAGTGCCTGAAAAAGATGCAATAAAAAAAACAACTGAAAAACAGGTTTCATGGAGTAAATGTTGACATCTTATTTCTAGTGTCCATGATAAAATAAAATAAAAAATACAGTTAAGATTGTTTTAATGTCAGCTCTGATCAGAATAGCTTTTAAAATCACCAATTGTTTTCTTGTTCAATGTGTTCTAATACATCTCAAACTTAAAAGAAAAAACACACTTTATCATCAGTCTGTGTTCACCAAGCACTGAGCCCATAATTAAAATAATTTGAACCCCCTCCCCAAAATTGTGCCCTGACATGAAACTGCATGTTTAACGGTAAAGACAATTAAAAAATGTATTTCTAAATGCATTACTAACACCAATGCTTTCAACGTTTTTAAACCACTAAAGACAAATTATATGTAAACTATACATAAATAAAATGTTTAAGGAAAACATGTGGCTCTTACTGTAAATTAAAATGTGTGTCTAGGTCTCCTTCTGAGGTCCAGGTGGCTCTGATAATCATTTGTTCAAAGGATTTTAAGTCAATATGAAGGCATTAAATATCTTCTGTTCTCCAGGTCCTTAATAAAGGCATAAAATATCTTCTGTTCTTCACTGCACAGACTTGTTCTGTTGGTTGATACAGGTCCCAAACTAGTGTGTCTTGTTACAGCATGATAGAGCCATCTCATGCCCCTCCCACATGAATCAGAAAAAAGTTTGGGGTGGATCTTTAGGAGCTTCTCGGGTGGAGGTGGGAGAGGATCTTACTCCCCAAAAAAACATAATGCTGCCTCCCACTACTCAGGTTCCAGTTCTTGTACCACTCATTTAAGAAAGAAAATAGTACCCTGCAACCATTGACTAACATGACAGTGTATTTATTTGAGGGCGGAAAACATTGCTTGGAGGAGGGTAAGGTGGAAGAGACTATTTACACCTTCAGTCAGTATCACGGACAGAAAACATGACATCACTCCTTTTGCACATGCAAAACGTCTGTAGGCTCCACCTACTGGAGCTGTAAAAAGTGCTTAAGCAGACTCAAAACCGGGTTTCTTACAAGACAGGAGGTAAGGGGTAACCTAAAATAGAACAAAAAAGTATAGGTCAAAATTTTCAGCATTACATGCACCACTGCTTTAAATTCACAGATGACAATAAGCTAGCCAGGATGATTGACTCTCTTGAGGATGGAGGAAGAACCTGGGGAGGTCCTAAACATGCTGAGCAATTGGTGTGACTCCTGGAACATTCAGATTCAATGTAAAGAAATGTAAGGTGCTAAACTTGTGGAGGAAAGACAGAGGAAGGATCCATACATTGCGTTGCTGCAGTCAAGGAGGAAAAGGACATGGGGTCATAACAGACAAGTTACTGAAGCATGGCAAGGAGTCCATGGCTGCTGTCAAGAGGGCTAGAAGAATGCAGGGGTGCATCCAAAGGGGGTTGACCAGGAGAGTAGGGGAAGTAATCCTGCCAGTTTACAAGGCCCTGCACAGGTCCAACCTGATGCACTGTGCACAGTTTTGGTCTCCTCAATACAAAAATGACTTTGAGGCAGTCAAGAGGGTGCAACACAGGGCCACAAAAATGATATGCAGTATTAGGGATAAGCTACAGTATAAGGAGAGACTGAAGGCCATTGACATTTTCACCCTCAAGAAAAGGAGGCTGGGAGGGGGCATGATCTCAGTTTTTTTTTACATACTCAAGGGCATTAAGATCAAGCAGTTGGAGATGTAGGGCCAGATTCTCAAAGATCCCAGCAAGGTGCAAGGGGCTTGCACCACAAAGAATGGTGCAAAGTGCTGCTTATGCCAAAAGATGCATCAGGAGTGATTCACAAAAAAGGCAGCCTGCATCAATCACAGGCTGTGTGCACCAAAGCGTGCTTGCGCCGTCCATGTACCACAAAATGGGCTATGGCATGGCATTAGGGGGCTTGCAGCAGACACAAGCTGCCACACCCCTTAAATAGAGGGTTCTCAAAACCCTTCCAGAGGGCAACATTCTAAGTACCCTTAATCCAGCCAGGGCTGGTCTATGGGTACTTAGAATATCACACTCTGGGAGGGTTTGACCACTTGCACCACTACTGGAGCTTCCCTCACCATGTGCCATGGTCCCTCCAGGCCCTGATGTGCCCAACAATTAAAATGCTAAATAAATTCATTCCCTGGTGATCTAGTAGACCCCCCTCAAGCTCCGATGTGCCTGGCAATTACAATGCTAAACAAATTCACTCCCTTGTGGTCTAGTGCCCAGCCCCAATCTGCCTGACAATGAAAAAAAAACAATTAATTCCCTGGTGATTTAGCAGACTCCCCCAGCCCCAATCTGCCCGACAATTATAATGTTAAAAAAATTATCATTCCCTGATAATCTAGTGGAGCACCCAGCCCAAATCTATCCCAAAACTATAATGTTAAAAAAAAATTATTCTCTGGTGATCTAGTGAACCCCACCCCAACAGGTAGTGCCCACCACCCCCCAGCCCAAACCCCAAGCTGTCAACTGGCACAGGCCTCCTCTCGCCACCACAGCTGGCTGCTGACTTGAGCTGTCACTGAGCATGTACTGTATACAGTACATGCTCATTGATTGACAGCTCACTCTGATCTGTCAGTCAATGAGTGTGTACTGTATACGGTATGCGCTCAGTGACAACTCAGTCAGCGGACAGCCGTGGTGGTGAGAAGAGGGCTTTGCTGGTCACCAGCTCAGGGTTTGAGTTGGGGAGGGTGTGGTGAGCACTACCCGCCGTGGTGAAGGGTGGGTCCATTAGATGACCAGCTAATGATTTTTTTACATTATAATTTTCGGTCAGATCGGGCGGGGAGGTCTAGATGACCAGGGAATTATTTTTATCATTATAATTTTTGGGGCAGATCGGAGCTGGGAGGGTCCACTTGAGCACCAGGGAATGAATTTGTATAACATTTTAGTTGTTGGGCAGATTGGGTCGGGGGGGTCCACTAGATCACCAGGGAATGCATATATGTAACATTTTAATTGTCAGGCAGATCAGGCTAGGGGGTGCCTCTAACCACTAGAGACATGCTAGATTGGCACACAGCTGCCCCACAGCTTTCAGCAACCCTCAGGATGTGATGTCCGTCTGGCACAAAGCCAGGGTTGCCACAAGCTGAGGGACTTTGCCACCAGGACCCTGCCCAATAGAGAATCAGGCACAGGGTCCCTGGTGCACAGAACTCTGATGCAAGCTGCCTTTTGCCACAGCTTGCATTAATCTAAGGGCCCTTTGGGAATCAAGCCTATTATATCTAGTATCATGCTTCTGCAGCAGGATGCGGGGACATGCCCTGAAGCTCAGGAGTAACATTAGAAGGCACTTTTTCTCCCAGAGGGTGATGAACCTATTAAACAGCAAACAAGTGGAGACAGTGGACATGAAAACAGCACAGGCCTGAAAGGTAAGCCTGGTTTGTTGTGCTGTTTCACACATGTTGTTCTTTTATACCCTTGTTTTGAGAGACCTTGTCCCTTTTATCTTCCTCCTTCAATTTATGTACTACAAGAAGGTTTTGATGTTGTCTGAAGCTCTTACTGCTATCCTGATTTTCAGACCCTCCTTGGCTTTTTAAATTCAAGCCTTGCAGTCCTTCATTGCTGCTCTTGATTCTTCTTTGGCCTGGAGACAACTCACCTCTTACCAGTGGAAACAGACTTTTGTTTTGTTCAGGATTAGTTGCCTAAGGATCTTGTTGATCAGGAGGGCACTTCTTGACCCCTGTTCCCTTATTGCTTACAGGTATGCAGATTTCTGTGGCTTCTACAAGCACCCTCTTCAGTGAGTTGGGCATGCCCCCTAAATTACCAGCCTCATGTAGCTGCTGCAGACCCTTGTTTGTCATTCTGGGAAGGATTTTGTTTTTATACTTTGGCAACCACATAAAGTGCATTGGGCACAAGACCCATTTACAGTTTGTAAGCAGAGCTAAAATGCACCATTAACAAAGAATGTAAACCCTGTCCCATGAATGTCAGGGACATGGCATGAATATTGCTCTGTTCAGAGCAGAAACAAAATGTGGGGACAATGATGTGTATCAGGAGACAATATGTCACCCAGCCCAGAATCCAAATCACTGAAAACTGAAAAGCAACTCTCCCGCCCACAGTGTGAACATAAATGTTACGTGCTCGCTATCCCCACTTGCTGTCAAGATGTTTAAGGACTGTGTCCTTTCTGTAGTTATCTCACTCAGATCTTTCTTTCTTTCTGAAAGGAGAGCTAGGAATTATTTTAATTTGCTCAGCCTCTTCCTGGGGGTAGAAACAGGTATGCCAGTGGCTGAGGAAGAGAATGAGCTAAGCTAAGCTTGTTGGTGATTAAAATATATCAATAGTTTGGACAGGTGGAAATTAAAGAAATTAAACATTGACACACCCTTGTATTCTCTGGCTTAAGGTGGAAAAATATTTAGCACAGCCAAATTGCCCCTGCCGGCTGAAACTGGGCCACAACCTAGGAAGGAGTTGTGTTCAGGTGGGACTTAGCCTAGACAAAACTGGCATAATGGTGTATGGGCAGCGTCACCCTCCTGCATCTTGGAGTATCTGATGGCATCTCATCCAGGACAGCGATTGCCTTATGCCATGAACACTGGTTCTGCACCAGCACCAGCAACCTTGCAATCTCAGGTCAGGGGCAATGGGGACCAGGGCACCATAGCCATACTCTGGCCACCAAAAACATGAGACCACTCACAAGCAGTAATGCCCATAGAAGAACTAGGATCAAGCATGGTGTAATTTTGTTAGCTGGCTAGGTGGTACACAACTCTCCAGGCATATCCCTGGCCACTTCATTCAAGATGTTCTATTGCTCCACTAGTACCATTACATTACTGGGCCTTGTCCTACAAGACTATTCCTTCAAATCATACTCACTGGGTTTCAACAAAAGCCCCCCACCTCTAGTGTGGCATCCTTTCAACTGCTATCTTCCCTCACTGGTTTGATGGTCTCTAGTGTCTCTGTGGGGCCTGTTGCCCACTCTACTTCCATAAGTATTACCAAGTTCTCCCCCTAAAACTAAAGAGGAACATTTACACATTAAGTTTCAGTACTGGGTCTCTTTCAACCCTACAGATCCCTAACCTCCCTTTCAAGGACTCTGAAGCCCTAGTGCTTCCAAGACTGGTAGTGTAGTGGCACTCTCCCAGGCAGGGCAAATTCTATTCTGGGGCAACCTGTACTGTCATGTGTTTCTAAATGTCCATGGAGGACAACAAATATGAAAGTACTTGAGCTTGTGACATTACCACTAAGTGCCTAAAAGCTATAGTTAGTCTGGCTGTGTGTGCCTCCCTTCCACTATCACACTGATAGCCTTGGTCACCCAAAGAACAAGCTCTAGTGCCTGGCCACCTCACGCAGGGACTTACCAATCCCAACTTTTGGCAGGCCTCCCTCCTACCTGACACCCAAAACTCTGGCTATACCACTAGGGGTTACTATTTGAACTGCCTAGGACCAAGGCCTTAAGTTTTCTGCAGTTCCACGGCCACAGCCAACTGTAGAATTAACTGTGGAGTTGTGGCCAACCGTAGAAGTTGTGGCTGACTGTGGAATTCTCCAGCCAGTCTCACACCATCCGCACCGCCCATCCCAGACCCGTACCAAACATGGGCAGACACTGTAGCAGAATACCAAATCAAGAAAAGAGCAGCACTCACCACTTGTAGCAAAAGCTCAAAGACACAGATTTGAGGGAAGTCCTTTAAGTGGATTAATTCATGCCAGCAGTGAATAAAACACAGCCTGATACAGGTGCTCAGAGCCACGGATGCAGAAATGCCCGTTGACCTTATGTTTCACTGCAACCAATCAGAGGCTTTGTCAGAGATAACATCAGCCATTCAAGACTTTATATTTAAATGCCTACTTCATGCATAATTCATCATTCGCCATTAAAAATAGTCTGAATGAGAGATGTGAACTAACGTGGTCAAATTGAAATGCACAATATGCTACAAACAGAATTAAAATGCAAAAAAGTCCATAGAAGCATCCATATGTTCAAGTTCTTTGGGCTACTTGTCCCTTTAATGCAGACATGCATAAGTTCAATTTCTCCTCGTTCTCCCAATTTGGTCCGTGTGTACCTAAAACAGAAACAAAGAGAGAAACACCACTACTTGTCCCCTGGGATTCAGTTTAAACTTCTTCTATGAATTAAAGTCATACTTTATACAGCTCCCTATACAAATAGTGGACCACATAAAGCATTAAGGAGGAGGCAACTCTTGAGGCTAACACACTTTGAGTTCTACATCCATTGCTCCGAGCACCAGTATCAGGCTATGTTTTTCTCACTGGTGCCATGAATAAATCCCTATCTCCAAGCCCCTGTATGGTGAAATTAAACCTTTCCCTGGTGTCTAGTGGACCAATGGTCCCCCCAACCCTGGCAGGTAGTGTCCCACCACACGCTACACACCATCCCGACCCCAAGTCAGCGACCAGCACAGCCCTCTGCTTTCCACCCTGGTTGGCTGCCGACTGAGACATCATTGAATGCATACTGTACACAGTAAGTACTCACTGACTGACAGTTGTCAATCACTCAGTGCATACTGCATACAGTACACGCTCAATGACAGCTCAGTCAGTAGCTGGCTGTGGTAGAGAGCAGAGGGCTGTGCCACTCACTGGCCCGGGGTCAGGATGGGGGGAGTGGAGTGGTGGGGCACTACCTGCTGGGGTGGGCACTAGACACCAGGGAAAGGTTTAATTTCACTATACAGGGGATTGGTGATCGGGAGGAAGGTCCACTAGACCACCAGGGAAATGTTTAAATATACTATACAGGGGATCGGGATGGGGGGGTTACAATGGATACCAGGGAATATGCTGTCAGTGTTGGACAGGTGATCTGGTGGTGGTGGGGGGGGAACCACTGGACACCAGGGAAACTTATTTTTAATACTCAGGCCGGTGATTGTGGGGTGGAGGGAACCACTAGCACCAGGGAAATTTATATTTTTGTCATTGGGCCAGCAACTGGGGGGGGGGGGCGCAGTACCTTTGCCAACCACTAGGGTTGCACGGGATTAAAGCAGGGTCTCAGTTTGTGTATTTGCTCTGAGCAAGGGGACTCCAGAAAAAGGCCCTTGTGTGTAGCAAATGCTTTGTGAAACGGACAGTGCTGATATTCTTGTCCCTTCCCCCTTGTTTGCATTGCAGCTCCCTCCACACTTTGCTCCGGCCCAAACCAGGCTTTTGTGAATACTGACTTGGTGCAAAACAGGGTTTGTGATGGGACAAAGTTTTGTGAATCTAGCCCCAGATGAGGTACTGTCAATCTTGTATACATACCACATTTACAACAATGATCCATTCCCCAAAATAAACCCCAACCATTAAAGGTACAGGTGTTCATAACAACACCCACTCAAAATTTACGGTATGCATTCTTGTGTGCTGCCTTTTCACAGAAGCTTAAGTATTTTTCTGTCTTTCTGGGACATATCAAGTGGTAATATACTTGACAATATGGTATATCAGTAAGATTTCCAAATTCTACTTGAAAGAAGGAATCTTCCAATCTCTGTATCACTAAACGAACATACTGATCAATATTATTTAAAGAGGGAGTCTGGCCAGAAGTGCTACATTGCAGAATTAAAATCAGCATATCCCCAATAAAAATCATACCAAAAATTAGGTTTCTGCGTTGCTTCATTTTAAAGTTATGAGTTATTTTGTAACCCTAATTTCACTCCCTGTTCAAAATAAGCCAGTTTCAGTGAAGAGTCACAGATGAGTCATTCATATGCCATTCTGGCAAAGTGTGGTTCCTCTATGGAGACACCCACAGTGGAGACCAAGGAGCATGCTGGAAACCTCCACAAAGGAGACCCACAGGAGGGTGGCATGGGACCCCACGGGGAAGGAAACAACTCCTGGTGGGGGACTTCACTGTTAGTGTAACCCCTAGGTGGTGCTATCCCAAGGGCTACTACTCCTGCCTGCTTGGCTAGTAGCAGGTTAAGGGGCCTGAGTTCTGAAATGGGTGCCTTCACCCAGAGATCAGGGTTGGTAGTGGTCAAGCTAACCTGGGCACAGCCCTCCGGGACACTGTAACCCCCCTCTTTCCCCTCTAGTGGCCCGAACACTGTACAATAATCACTTTCACAATACCCCTGGTGCACCACACGAGTACCCACACTGTTTGCAGTTACCATCACGGCTGGTTCCTCTGGCTCAACCCTGGGGACCCCCTGTAAAACAAGGTTATGCACAGCAAATAGCAACAGTACAGTACTTTGAGCATAAACTGGAACCACAGTCAGATTACATGCAGAAAAAGTTAGATCTGATTTATTCAGGGGATTTGAACAAGGGAGGAGCAAAATCAGGTTAATTAGCTTAAAGGTTATATCAATCAAGCAGTTACGCATGCGCTTTGAGTCCCCCCACACAGTCCACCTCTGGGTACCCAGGTGGAAAAGAGATGGGCTAGCCAGGACCGATGCCCGGGGTTGCAGCTGATTGGGGCTCTGTGATGGAAAACACAACATGCGCAGTACACAGTATTTGTAATCCGGAGCCAGAGGGCTCAGTTCATAAAGAAAACAAAACACCAAGACAATCAGATGACACACTCAGATTAAGCTGTTGTTGCAGGGAGCTACCCTGGTATTTACTCACGATACCCAAGATTGGACACAGGCTGGACGAAAATCGAGACTGCAGGTGGTTGATATGGAATCCCAGGAGAAGCAGGGCCCACATAAGTCACAGAGGCATCGTTCCTGTTCAAGTGTGGAGCAGGGGGCTGATCCCCAGGCAGGTCTCTCGTCGATGACTTCTCTGTGCAGTGGGTAGTCTGGCTGGGCCAGTCTGGCAAGGCCAAGACCGCATGGAGACAAATTCAGATGCAGTCCATTTTGGGCTGGATACAGCTTCCAACAAGCAGAACACAGTTCACACTGTGGGGGACTAACTCACAACCCACTAGCAGCTCATAGCACATTTACATTTAAGGGAATTCTACTGTACCAGGCAAAGTGCTCCCCGGTCATAATCGTAAAGTCTCTGCACACACCGGGAACTTAGGGGTAGCTGGAACTCCTGACAGGCCGATCACATTCAGCAAAATCTTTGGTCTTCTTCAGGTTGAGCCTGGCCCACTTCAGTAGCTTACTTTAGTCACACAAACTTGGATTTAGTCCAAAATAATTCTCTTCTCTCCCTCTCAGGAGCAGCACACTGCCATGCAGACAAAAAACTTAGCCTTTTCAGAGTTCTCCCATGTGAATCAACTCAGGATTGCTGTTCAGAATCACTTTGGCTCCTTCTTGTTCAGCTTCCCGCTTAGATCTAACTGAAAACTACAAGCAGCCCAGGACTTCCCCAAGATCCAAAAGATTTTGTTGGCTGATTTGGCTGTCAGTCAAATCAAGAGCTCCCCCTTCAGTTGCAAAAAAGGCACAAAAAGTTCAAACTACAGTTCCTACAGATTTTGAATTCAGACAGCTCCTGTAGTCCGGCTACATTTTGGGTCCTACCAGTACTGATTGGTCCAATTTGCAGTCCAGGACCAAGATAGTGGAGACAAACAAAACAGTCCTTGCTACAAAGAAAGCAGGTTAGACAAACTACATTATCACTCTAAATGATTTTCAGTAAATAGTTACATCTTTCAACAAAGCTCCCTCTCAGATTACTTAAGCTGCAATCAGGCAGCTCTTAAAGAGACAGTACACAGAGGCTATACAGGCTCTGGTAATCACATTTAAACTGCTAAAATGCAGGACACAAGCCTGGCAGTGAGCATTTAGGAAAGCTCAAGGAAGACTTTTTGGGAACCCCTATTTTTAGGGGGGTTACATTAGGAAGGTAGAACTGGGGGAGGAAGGGGAGAGGAAGGTAAGGTGCCTGGCGCCATGGCTTGGAGGGACAGGGAGCGAATCCTCAGGATCGCCGGAGCAGCTCCACAGGGAGGGAGCTGGATGTCATTCTCCACCTAGGGACAAATGACCTGGCTATGAAAGGGATCAGAGCAGTGCAGGAAGAGTTTGCAGAGTTGGGGAGGGGCCTTAGACAAGTAGCATGCACGGTAACCTTCTCGGAGGTGCTGCCTGTCTATGGTGTAGGTGAGGCTAGGGTGCTCCACACCATGGGATTCAATCAGTGGTTGACAAACTGGTGCAGAGCTCAGGGATTTGGCTTCATTGGGGACTGGGTGTCCACCTGGAGTGATGCAGGTCTATACTGGCATGACGGTCTGCATCTGTCCAGAAGGAGAACCAGGATCCTAGGTGATAGGTTTAAATGCTTCATTGGCAAGCATTTAAACTAGCCAAGGGGAAGGCACTGGAAAGGAGCAGGGAAATCCAGCCCCCCCCCAGAAAAGTCAGGGTAGTAAGTGAGGTAAACACAAAGATAGAGATGTCGATAGGGAGAAGGGCTAGGGTAAATGGAGAAAGTGACAAAGGCAATAAGGACAGGGATGGGGCAAAAAGGAGTAAGGCCATCAGGAAATGGAGGGTAATGAGTACCAATGCCCGTAGTCTGGGCAACAAGCTCCCTGAACTGGTGGTCTTGTTGGAAAAGGGATGCCTGGATATTGTAGCAGTCACAGAAACATAGTACACAGAGAACCATGACTGGGATGTTAACATACCAGGGTACACAACCTACAGGAGAGACAGGGAGGGGAGAAGAGGGGAGGAGTAGCTCTCTATGTAAGGGAAGGGATAAAAGCAACAGAACAAAAGAGTAAACAGGGAGGAGAGGAGGCACTGTGGGTCACCTTAGAGACTGGAAATGGCACCACAATCCATTCAGGGGTTGTATACAGACCCCCGTGTCAGGGGGAGGGAATGGACAAGGATATGATAGAAGGCATTCTTAGGATGGCAGAGAAAGGGGAGATATTGTTGATAGGAGACCTGAATATGCCAGATGTTAACTGGAGCAGATTTTCCTGCAGCCACATCCAAGAGCAGGGCCATTCTCGATGCCGTACAGGTAGCATGCCTCAGACAGCTAGTTTTGGAACCCACTCATGGGGGAGCAATCTTGGACCTCATACTCTCAAATGGCAACAATGAGAGGATCTCAGATCTAGAAATGGGTAGCCATCTGGGAACAAGTGACCATCAAACAGTGTGGTTCACGATAAACTCAGCTACAGAGTCAAGCCATACAAAAGTGAGGGACTGGACTTCAGGAGGGCTGACTTTGGCAAGATGGGAGAGTGCCTTAGAAAAGCACTAGCAAGCAGGCTAGAAGGAGGGGTGGAACAACAATTGAGAAACATTCAAATCTGCCATCACAGAGGCAACAAGCCCTTGTGTGAAGCAAATAAACAAATCAAAATGAAAGAAAAAGCCACTATGGTTCTCAAAAGAGGTGGCGGAGAAGGTCAGGGAGAAAAAGATAGCATTCAGGAAGTATAAGGAAACACAGAAGAAGCAGGACAGAGAGCTGTACCAGTTAAGGCAGAAGGAAGCAGGGAGAGAATTCAGAATAGCAAAGGCCCAAACTGAGAAAAAAGATAGCCAACTCAGTTAAGAAGGGGGATAAAACCTTTTATAGGTATATCAGGGAGCGTAGAAAGACAAAGGGAGGGATAGTGAGGCTGAATAGAATGGACGGTGGGTGGGCAGAGAGGGACAATGAAAAAGCAGGGATACTGAAAGAATATTTCTGATCAGTATTCACAAAAGAGGAGGAGGGGGAGGTGTCTAATCCAAGTAACAGAAGTACTCTGGATAGGGTGGTCGATCCCAGTCCTTTCACAGAATAAAGAACTCCTAAAACTGAAGGTGGACAAAGCAATGGGGCCTGATGGAATTCACACCAGAATTCTAAAAGAATTAAAGGGAGAACTAGTGAAACCACTGACTACCCTTTTTAACAAATCATGGGAGGATGGTGTGATACCTGAGGACTGGATGAAGGTGGATGTGATTCCCCTTCACAAAAGTGGGACTAAGACAGAGGCAGGAAACTACAGACCTGTCAGTTTGATCGCTGTGGTAGGGAAAGTGATGCAATCACTTCTGAAGGAAAGAATTATTGAGTACCTAGAGGCCAGTGGGGCACAGGACCCAAGACAGCATGGGTTCACAGCCAGAAGGTCATGTCAGATGAATCTAATTGAATTCTTTGACTGGGTAACCAAAGTAGTAGACCAGGGAGGGGCCGTGGACATGGCCTACCTAGACTTTAGTAAGGCATTTGACACAGTCCCACACAAAAGATTAATAGTCAAATTAACCAGCCTGGGAGTGGGTCCCAGGATGGTAGCCTGGGTAAAACATTGGCTGGACAACAGGACACAGAAGGTAATTGTAAATGGAGTCCACTCTGAAGAAAGAGGGGCTACTAGTGGGATACCGCAGGGTTCAGTACTGGGTCCAGTCCTTTTTAATGTCTTTATAAGTGACATTACAGAGGCACTGGAAGGAAAAGTATACCTCTTTGTAGATGACACAAAGATCTACAACAGGGTTGATACACAAGGAGGCATAGAAAGGATGAGAAGGGACTTGGCAAGGTTGGAGGAATGGTCAGAAATATGGCAGCTAGGATTCAATGCAAAGAAGTGCAAAATAATGCACCTGGGAAACAAAAACCCAGGGGAGGATTACACAATGGGGGGGGGGAGGTAGTAACAACAACAAAAATAGAAAGGGACCTGGAGGTAATCATATCAGATGACCTTAAGGTTAGCAAGCAATGTGAGAAGGCAGTAAGGAGGGCTGGGGGGATACTGGGATGTATAGGGAGAGGCATCACCAGCAGAAAACAGGAAGTTTGTTATCCCTCTGTACAGACAGTTGGTCAGACCCCATCTGGAGTACTGCATCCAGTTCTGGAGACCCCATCTACGCAAGGACATTGACAGGATAGAGGCAGTCCAGAGGAGGGCAACTAAAATGGTGCAGGGTCTGCAAGAGAAGTCATACGAGGAGCAACTAAAGGAGCTTAATATGTATACCCTTGAGGAAAGGAGGGAAGGGGGGACATGATAGAAACTTTAAGTACCTCAGTGGAATCAACAAAGTCCAAGAGGGTAGCATCTTTCAGAAAAAGAGATGTGCAAAACAAGGGGACACAATTTGAAGATGGGGGGGGGTTCAGGGGCAATGTGAGGAAGTATTTTTTCACAGAGAGGGTGGTGGACGTATGGAACAGCCTTCCTGAGGAGGTTGTGGGGTCTAAAACTGTGGGAGAATTCAAGAATACATGGGACAGACATAAGGCAATTTTTGTGGGAGGTAGGAAGAAATAGGTTGTTGGTTAACTAGGACCTGCAGCTTATCCTGTAGGTAGGGAAATGAGCAGACTAGGTGGGCCAAGCGGTCCTTATCTGCCCTCAAAGTCTATGTTTCTATGTCATAACCAGAACTCACAGCCTGTTTCTCATTGTGAACAACCTTAATAGGACCCATTTCTCCAAAGTTTAAGATACTGAAGCCGAAGTCATAGTTAAACCAAAAAACTGACATAATGTTAGCTACAATGCTTGCATTTCCAGAATGTTCAGGTGCTTGGTACTGTACTTGAGAAAGTGTCAGGTGGTGGTTTTGGAATGCAGCATTGAATCAAGGTGTAGAATGTCAAGATATTACACAATTTTAGAAAATGGGTAAGAAGAAATCTTGACTCTGATTGGCTAAGGACATTAACCAGCCGGTCTGATATTAGGCAACAGAGACTGGGAAATAACGAGCCCCAGTCTCTGCAGCCTGATTACGTTCTAAAATCATAATGCCCATAGAATTTTAAGAAATGAATAGCAGCCATTGTTTTTTCTGTTGCTTAATGAGTGATTTTGTCAGAAAGCCAGACTACAGTCTCGGTCCCATAAAAGTTTGCTTATTTTTTTAATAGTGAAAGTACATTTTTCTTTCCTTTCCCAGACCTCAAAAAACATTTGGCTGCCATCTGTTCTCACTTAGTCCTAACTACGGTGTGACAAAACACACATGCAGTGCCGTGAATTGAGCACCAGAGTACTGAAGAGCGCTGTACCCCCATCTCAGTCCCTGCACTACTACTCTCAATAAATAGCATTTCTGTCTGCTAAACTATGATAAAATGGTGACAGTAGAGAATACCAATAAAATTATCTCCTTCCACAGAAATTTTTTTGCCAGCTAATCGCTGACACCACTGCTTGTTGCCACCCATTATTACATTCCTAGGGAACACAGCACCAACCGCTACCGACCAAATACTGAATAAATGAAATGGTGGTATAAAAGTTGAATCGTAAGCCACATCTTTATTTTAAAATAATTAAAAAAAACAAGTGAAGTCAGCATTCTGATGCCTCTTCCCTTTTCTCCATACTTCCAGATCATGTCATCTAGTTGGCACGCACAAGGTAACCGCTGCATGTAGTGACACTATACTTTCTTTCTGTGTTGTCTTTACTTATAATTGTTTTTGGGCTGTTGAAAATTTAAAACATAGTGGTGGTGTAATTCTGTGCTGTCTTTAATTGCTGCAAATTTTATCTTGGCTTGTCTGACTGTCCTGTAGCTGGGTGAAGGGTGTTAATTGTCTGGCCTCTGACCTCAGCTACGTGATAACTGGAGGTGGGGCTTAGTCACAGTTAAAGCAGCAAACAGAGGTTCATCTTCTCAGAAGAAGCCAGAAGGTGAAGGAAGGAAACATATTCAATTCAGTGCTTTAGAGTAACTGGTAATTGGTATTTTTCTTTAAACTTAGATTGTAGGCTTGTAGTGACACTATACTTTCTTTCTGTGTTGTCTTTACTTATAATTGTTTTTGGGCTGTTGAAAATTTAAAACATAGTGGTGGTGTAATTCTGTGCTGTCTTTAATTGCTGCAATTTTCGCCCCACCCCTTCCCCAACTCTTAATTATATGCCCTGATAAATCTGATTGACAGGAGCTAAACACAGGGTATAGTAAGAGGTGTGAAGTAGGAGGGGCATAAGGGGGAAGAAGACCACCCTCAGCACGACAAGTGTTTTGACTCATTTATTTATTTATTGGTTTCTTTTTCCTAAAAAAAAAATATATATCTGACGATCAGTTACAGGATTTTTAGTACTGTAAATAAATAAAAAGAGAACTAAGAGAGCTTCAGTAGCAGAGAAGTAGTGGAATTGCAGTATAATGTGGGGAGTGGTGCAATGCAGTGGCTGTGGGCAGCCATATTCAGCAGACCTCTGGACACTGAGGTGCTGCCCTATCTGCATGCATCTCTCTGGACTGCAGGATGAGGTAGCCAGACTCAGAGCGGAAGTAAACTGGGTCAGGAGTACCATCACCCCTATCCAGGGACCACCCAGTCCAATGCAGCTGCCTCAAAGGATGCCGAGAACGAGGAGCACTTGGATGACAGTGAGCTCAGGGAGGGTTAGAGCAGTCAGGCAGAGGCACATCCCAGATCCTATTCCTCTCAAGAACTCATATGCCACACTGGCAAATGAGGACAACCAAATAGAGGTACCCAGGGAAGTGGAAGGAAAGGATGTGGAGGTTAGGCAAGGAGGTGACCTCAGTGGGGAAAGCAGTGGACCCCAGAGGAGGAGGAAGCGAATCCTGGTGGGGGACTCCATCGTAAGAGGGATCCAGCTAGGAACACAGGAGGGGGAGGACAGGGAGGTGAGGTGCCTACCAGGTGCCACAGCATGGAGGGATGGAAGGAAGATACTGGGGATCACTGGGAAGGCAAGACGGAGGGTGAGCTGGATGTCATTATCCACCTAGGTACTAATGACTTGGCAAATGGGGAGCCAAAGGAAGTTCAGGAAGAGTTTAGGAAACTGGGGAGGGGCTCAAGCAAGTAGCTACTTCTGTCACTCTCAGAAGTACTACCTGCGAGAGGCAAGGGAGAGCATAGGAGTGCATGCACCAGGAACTTTAACTCCTGGTTGAAGAACTGGTGCTGTGAGGAAGGGTTTGGATTCATTGGTGACTGGGGACCTACCTGGAGCGATGGAGGTTTGTTCAAGCCTGACGGCCTGCATCCATCCTGAGGGAATCCAAACACTCAATGATAAGTTTAAATGCTACATTGATAAGCATTTAAACTAGCAAGCGGTGGCAGGCCAGCAAGGACGGTACCTACTTGCTCACCCCCACAGCTAGTAGTGGAACCAGTGAACCAGAGGAGGGCTATCTCTGCAAAGCAGTGCAAAAGATGGAGATTAGTGTCCAAAGGTGGATAAGCAGAAAGGGCAAATTCAGCAGAAGGGCAAACAGCAGGGAGAACCAGGGATAAATGACAACCAAGGAAGCGGCTGGAGTAGAACAGTGAAGCAGTCTAGGGAGGTCAAATCATGGAAAGCCATGTGTGCAAATGCCAGGAGCCTTAGCAACAAGATGGAAGATCTGGAGGCTGTCATGGTACAGTCAGACCTGGACATTGTGGCCATCACTGAAACCTGGTGTAATGATAACCATGACTGGGAGATGGCCATACCTGGCTACAACATATTCAGAAGAGACAGAGCAGGCAGGAAGGAGGAGGGTGGCACTGTATGTGAAAAATGACATAGAGGCCACACAGATCCAGAAGGAACAAATGGGGAGAGATACTGTGGGTTAAGCTGGAAAGGAAAATGGGGCCAGCCAATCACACAGGTGTGGTCTATAGACCACCAGCCCAGGAGGAAGAAACAGATAGGAGTTGATGCTATCCATCCAAAGGATGGCAGACAAGGGTGAGGTAGTACTGGTTGGAGACTTCAATATACCAGACGTGGACTGGAGCATCCCAGCAGCAGCATCAACTAGGAGCAGATTTATCCTGGACTCCTTCAGGGTGCCTTCCTCAAGCAACTGGTCATGGAACCAACTCGGCAGAAGGCAATACTGGACCTTGTGCTCACAAACAGGGACAGTGTGATGGGGGTAACAGTGGGGAGCACCTGGGTAACAGTGACCACCAGTCATTGTGGTTTGAAATCACAGAAAGAGCAGAACCAAACCACACAAAACACGTATCCTGGATTTTAGGGGCAGACTTTGGGAAAATGGGGAGATACTTGAAAGAGGCATTAAGGAATGGGACAGGAATCAGGGGTTGAGGAACAGTGGGCAGTATTTAAAATGGGGATTATAAGAACAACAGAATTATGCATTAAGCAGGTTAGCAAGAGGAAAAGGAAGGAGTCCATTATGGTTTCCAAAGAGGTAGCAAAGAAAGTGAAAGCCAAAAAGATTGCATTCAGGCAATACAAAAGACACAGGCAGAAGGGGATAGGGAGAAGTACCAGGAGAAACAAAGGGAGGCAGGAAGTCAGTAAGGAAGCCAAAGCTCAGACAGAAGAACACATTGCAAAATCAGTGGGTAAAGGGGACAAAACCTTTACAGGTACATAAGGAAAAGAAAGACAAAGGGAGGGATAGTGAGACTGAAGGGGAGGATGGGAGCCAGGGAGGATGACAACAATAAAGCTGACATATTGAACAGCTATTTCTGCTCAGTCTTTACTAAGGAAGAGGGGTAATGGGTCTGAAGGGAGTACAAGGTGAGAATGGTGCAGAAATGGACACAAATCCCTTTACACGAGAAAGGGTCCTGAAGGAACTGGAAGTATAAGAGCTGATAAAGCAATGGGGCCAGATGGGGTGCACCCAGGGTCCTTAAAGAACTAAGAGAGGTGGTGGCTGAACCTCTGGCTATCCTGTTCAGCCAATCACTGGAAAGGGGAGGTACCCAAAGACTGGAGGACAGCAGATGTAGTCCCTTATATAAAGTGGGAACAAAGAGGAAGCAGGGAACTACAGACCAGTCAGCCTCACCTCGGTAGTGGGAAAGATCATGGAAGCACTACTGAAGGAGAGATTGGTGGAACATCTGGTTGTCAATGGACTACAGGACCCAAGGCAGCATGGTTTCACCAGGGAGGTCATGTCAGACCAACCTCATTGAATTTTTGACTGGGTGACTAGGGAGGTGGATCAGGGGAGGGCAGTGGACATGGCCTATCTGGACTTCAGCAAGGCCTTTGACACTGTGCCACATAGAAGACTATTACACAAACTGGGAATATGGGTGTGGGCAGGACAGTAGTGTGGTGGGTAGGTAACTGGCTGGGTGGCAGGACACAGAGGGTGGTGGTAAATGGCTGTCACTCCACAGAGGTAAGAAGTAACCAGTGGGGTACCACAGGGATCAGTGCTGGGACCGGTCCTATTCAACATCTTCATCAGTGACATTGCACAGGATCTAGAAGGCAGAATTTCACTGTTCGCTGATGACACAAAGCTCTGTAACAGAGTAGACACACCAGAGGTGTAGACAGAATGAGAAGGACCTGCAGAAACTTGAAGAATGGTCAAGGGTTTGGCAGTTGAAATTCAATGCAAAGAAGTGCAAGATAATGCATATGGGGCACAAAACCCTGGCACAATATATCAGTTGGGGGTGAGGATATAGCATGCACCAAGCAGGAAGGGATCTTGGGGTTGTCATCTCTGATGACCTCAAGGTAGGAAACAGTGTGACAAGGCATCAGGTAAAGCAAATAGGATGCTGGGATGTATAGGCAGGGGCATCACCAGCAGGAAAAGGGAGGTCATAATTCCGCTATACAAGACACTAGTGAGGCCCCACCTGGAGTACAGTGTACAGTTCTGGAGACCATACCCACGTAAGGACATGAGACAGGGTAGAGAAGGTTCAGAGGAGGGCAACAAAGATGGTGCATGGGTTGCATCACAAGTCCTATGAAGACAGGTTGAAGGAACTGAACATGTACTCCCTGGAGGAGAGAGGAGAGAGGGGATATGATAGAGACATACAAGTATCTTACAGGGAGGAACAGGGTGCAGGAAAACACTATTTTTAAGCGAAAAGATGTTTCAGGACTAGAGGGCATGGGATGAAGTTGGAGGAGGACGATTCAGAGGAAACATGAGAAAGAATTTCTTCACAGAACGAAGTGGTGGACAAGTGGAACACCCTGCCAGAGGAAGTGGTGGGGGCTGAAACAATCACGGGATTTAAGAATGCATGGGATAGACATAAAGGAATTCTAGAGGGCAGGGGTAAGGGGAAACAGACTTCTAGGAAAACAAACTGAACTTACAAGCTCAAATGGGCAGACTAGGTGGGCCATAGGCCCTTATCTGCCAACACTGTCTATGTATCTATGTATCTATGTATCTATGCATTTTCCTTAGGACTGCACCTTCACAAAGAAAGGGAGAAACAAACAAACCATTCACTAGCACACTCCTCCCCGACAGTACTATCTCCCGATCTCCCCACCTGTTTAAAAAAGCAAAAAAAAAAACTTCTCATGCAAAAACACTACCTAATGTTTTAGATCTTTGGTCAGGTCTATTTCTCTTTCTCGCTCCTCCTGGTCCCTACCTCTGTAGACAGGCTGAATAGCAGCAGCAAATGGTGCTCCTCTTCACACTCCTGGTCCTCAGGGCAGGCAGCGAGGACCGGGAACCAGAAAACAGCGACAAAAAAAAAGAAAGAAAGAAAAAAACAGCAGTAGCTGAGTCCCGGTCCTCAGGGTAGTCAGCGAGGACCGGGAAACTCATTAAAGAAAAGCTTTACTTAAAATCCCCAGGACAAGCAGCACACCGCGGAATACATTTCCTTCTTTGTGCAGGGTCAAATAAGGTCACGCTCTTCCTAACTGCCATAAGTTCTGAAGCTAAAAAAAAATATTTAAAGTGCAGGAGAAGACAAGAAGAGATGAACTAGCATCGAAACTTGGGACTACTTTACAACCAAGTAACTTAAACTTCATTATTTTTTAATGTTTTTATTTTTTCCCTTAACTTTTTAAAATCCCACATAAAACCACAACAGGTAGCCCATTTTCTAAGCGCAATAATTCCCTCCAGAGTGGGTGGTATGGGCAATACCGGCCCTTCCCCGGGCTATAAGGCCCTCCGCCTAGGCGTCGGGCCTCATTACGCCCTTGGGTGATCCGGTATTGCCCAATACCCCCACCCTGTCGGGTATTATTGCTTGCTTAAAATGTTGGGGGGGGGCATGCAATCTCTAAATGTGGTAGGGATGCACCATCTCAAAATGTGGTGGGACACTTAATCACAGAACTCAACAGGAACACACATAGAGGAATTTGGCGGAGATTGGCAATTTCGGAATACAGTGAGGATGCACATAGTCAGAATGTGACAGGACACACCATTTTATTCTGAAATTGTTTGTTCCTGCCACATTCCAGAATTGTACACACCCACCACATTGCAAAATTGTACAACACATCCCCACCACATTCCGACATTGTGTGTCTCAGCCTTATTCTAAAATTATGCATCCCAGCCACATTCCAAAATTATACATTCTCAGCACATTCTGAAGTTGCGTTTCAATGCCACATTCTGAAATTGTGTCACAGCCACATTCCAAAATTGTGCATCACTGCCATATTCTGGAATTGTGTATCACCGCCACATTTTGAAATTGTATGTCACTGCCACATTCCAAAAGTGAGCGACACCGCCACATTCTGAAACTCTGCATCATCGCCACATTTCAAAACTGCATGTCTCTACCACATTCTAAAATTGTATTTTCCTGCCACATTCTGAAATTGTGTGTTAACTTCCACATTGCAAAATTGCCTATCAGTCACATTCTGAAAATGTGCATCTCCGCCGGCCTAGTGGTGTGGAGGGCTGAGGCATCCGTGCCTTACCTCCTGCCATGCAGATGACCCATGTTCATGGTGCGAGTGAGTCACCAGGAGTTGGCCAGGGAGGGAGAGGATCAAGTGTCCGGAGGACAGCTCTCCTTTCCCGGGGAGGGGAAGGGATGGAGTCCACTGCTTGCTTGTTCCTTAGCGGCGGCTTGGGGATGGTGCAATGGACCTATATGAAACTCAAAATGTGGCATTAGAGCACAATTTCAGAATGTGTCAGCGCAAAATTTCAGGATGTGGCAGTGATGCACAATTTCGAAATATGGCAGTGATGCACAACTTTGGAATGTCGCAGTGACGCACAATTTCTGAATGTAGCAGTGGTGCACAATATCAGAATGTGGTGCACAATCTCAGAATGTAGCTGTGGTGTACAGTCTCGGAATGTGGTGGTGGTGCAGAGTCTCAGAGTGTGTCGGAGGCACACATTCTCAGAATGTGGTGGTGCTGTACAATTTAGGAATGTGGCACTGGCGCACAATCTCAGAATGCAGTGGTCGCACACAGTCTTGGAATGTGGTGGTGCTGCAAAGACTCAGAGTGTGGAAGTGGCAAGCTATTTCTGAATGTGGTGGTGCTGCTGCACAATTTTGGAATGTCACGGTGGCACACAGTCTCTGAATGTGGTGGTGGTGCACAGTCTCGGAATACGGAGGTGGCACACAATCTCAGAATGTGGAGGTGGCACACAGTCTCGGAATGTGGTGCTTGTGCACAGTCTCAGAATGTTATGTTGGTGCACTGTCTTGGAATGTGGCAGTGGAGCACAGTCTCGGAATGTAGCGTGGTGCATAGTCTCAGAATGTGGTGGTGGCACACAGTCTCAGAATGTGGCAGTGGTGACAGTCTCAGAGTGAAGCGGTGGCACACAGTCTCAGAATGTGGCAGTGGCACACAGTCTTAGAATGTGGTGGTGGAGCACAGACTCGGAAAGTGGTGGTGGCGCATAGTCTCAGAATGTCACGGTGGTGCACAGTCACAGAAAGTGGTGGTGGTGCACAGTCTCGGAATGTGGCAGTGGTGCAAAGTCTTGGAATGTGGCAGTGGTGCACAGTCTCAGAATGTGGCAGTGATACACAGTCTCGGAATGTGGTGGTGGTGCACAGTCTGGGAATGTGGCGGTGGCACACAGACTCGGAATGTGGTGGTGGTGCACAATTTTGGAATATGGCAGTGGCGCATAATCTCAGAATGTGGCAGTGGCACACAATCTCGAATGTGGCGGTGGCGCACAATCTTGGAATGTGGTGGTGGTGCACAGTCTCAGAATGTGCTGATGCTGCACAGTCTCAGAATGTTGCAGTGGCGCACTGTCTTGGAATGTGGTGGTGGAGCACAGTCTCGGAATGTGGTGATGGTGCACAGTCTCAGAATAGGTTCATAGGTTTGGTATCAAGTTCAGAAGACCGAGGTCCATGAATGAACTTGCCACCTTACCATGGTGGATCATAGAAATTTTTTATCACCCATAACGAGGTCTAAATTTTTTTTAAAAGCTGACATACTTCCACTTTCAACCACTGATCTTGGCAGTACATTCCAAGCGCTTACCAATCTCTGAGAAAACCACTGACTCCTTTTTACTGTATCATTTATTTCCCCTATAAGCCTGAAATTATAAGACCTTGCATTCGTATGACGATATATATTTTTATTTAGGCCAATATACTCAAATAATTCTGGATTTGTAAATGCCCTAAAGATCAAGCATAGCTCTCCTCTCAGACGTCTATAATCCATAGAATACAGTTTTAAAGACTGAAGTCTATCTTAATACTGTAATCTTTTACCTCCCTTATTTGTTTCGTTACTTTCCTTTGGACTCTTTCAATTCTGTCTCTTCCTTTCACGGAATATGGGGCACTAAAGGGAAAACAGTATTCAATATGAGGGCATACCAGAGCTGTATACAGGGGAAGAATAACTGAAGAATCCCTACTATTTATAGATCTAAAGATACAATGTATAATTTGATTGCATCCCTTGACGATTTTGTCAGTATAAAAATCAAATTTCAAATTATTAGTTATCCAGATACCCAAATCTTTTTCATCCGTACATACTTCCAGCTCAATGTTGTTAATACTGTGTTTATACTTTAAATTCTGTATTCCAAGGGCATGACTTTACATTTTTGTATGTTAAAAACTAATTTATGCTCATGTGCCCAACTAGTCAAGTGGTGCAAGCTATCCTGAAAAATATTTGCAGTTTCATCATTATAGACGATGCCCCCACCTTGCAGTCATCTGCATATTTGCAGCACTAAGTTCCTGTTGGCACTTGCATAGATGACAATAGTATATTAAACAAGGTGGGTCCCAAAACAGAGCCTTGTGGAACTCCGCTGGACACATCCCCCCAAGCTGACCTAAAGCCGCATATTGACACACATTGAGATCTCTTGCTTAACCATGAGTCAATCCAATTTATGATATTAGGATGGATATTGAGATTTATTAATTCCTGGACTAAGATTTTAATCGAGACTGAATCAAAGGCCTTTGAAAAATCCAAGAAGACCACGTCAACTGGCATGCCTTTATCCAGGGCAGCACTAACCGGTTCAAAAAAGGATAACAGATTAGTCAAACAGGATCTTCCAGAAACAAAGCCATGTTGAGTTATATCACAGTGCCCTATATTAATCAGATGTTGTGTGATGTGCTTCTGTAATATTCTTTCAAATGAGTTGCCTAATACTGATGTAAGACTCATAGGTCTGTAATTTTTAATATCTTGCTTTTTTCCCCCCCTTATAGATAGGTAACACAATAGCTTTGTTCCATATGCTTAGAGATTTCCCTTGTTTTAGTGATGCAATGGCGCACAGTCTCAGAGTGTGGCAGTGGTGCACAGTCTGGGAATGTGGCTGTGGCACAGAATCTCAGAATCTAGCAGTGGTGCACAATCTCAGAATGTGGTGGAGCAGAATTTCAGAATGTGGCAGTGGTGTCTTGGAATGTGGCAATGACATCTCGGAATATGGTTGTGTTGCACGATCTCTGAATATGGTGGTGGCACACAATTTCAGAATGTGGCAGTGGCGCACAATTTCAGGATGTGGCAGTGGCTCTCAATATAGGGATGTGGCAGTGATGCACAATTTCAGAATGTGGCTGTGATTAGAGATGCAGTGAATTTTTAATCCGCTGTTGAAGTGAACTCGAAGTGGGCACTTCGCGTTTGCGGAGCACAATGCAAAGTGGGCACTGTAAAGTGCTCACTTCACGTTATCATTACTTTGCATTGCCATTATGCCGTAACATGAAGTAAGGCGAAGTGACAAGTAAATAGGCAGCTCCCCACACATCACATGGCTTACAGTACTGTAAGTCACATGCTTTAGCCAGGTAGGAAGGAAGTGAGTCAGAGAAGCAGTTTCACTTTCTCCTTTGCATTCATAGAGGGAGAAGGCTTTGTGAGAGAGCAGTGTAGGAGTCAGTGACAAAGTGCTTTAGTGCCTTTCTGTGAAAAAAACAACAGCTTTTTTTTTTATTATTATTTATTTATTCTCCTGTGACCACCCAGATGCTTCCCCATAGCCTCTCAGCCCTACCTATGGGGATCCAGCTGCCGTCCATCTCTACCGAGACTGCTGGCACCCAGTGACCCCTGTGACTTACCCCCCCCGGGAGCGAGGTGGCAGGGAGCCCCCTAACTCCCCACCCCAATGGATCCAGTTCGGGTGCCAGTGCCTGGCGAACTCACGGATGGCCATCAAGCTGCATTGGGTGCCACCATTTCCCCTGTACTATTTCCCCCTGAGTTGGTGGCATGCCATGATGCCAGCGGGTGTAAGCGCACACGTGTCCACATGCGTTTTGCCTAGGTGTCTGCCTCCCGACTCTACCCCCTTGTACGGCGTGCGTCCCCAACCCTCAGCCACCGCCAGGGAGCAGTCGGATGCCAACCATTGTGACTCCTCACCCCGGAGAGGGAGAGCAGTCCATCGGACGCTCAATCCCTCTCCTTCCCTGCCAGCATCCATCGACCCATGCTTGCTCCCGAACCCAAGTCCCCGGTGTGGCGTGAGGTGCAGTGTCCAGCGCTTCAACCCTCAGTGTCACCGGGCCAACAACAGCTTTTTTAAAAGCTATCTTTATTTAGTTTTTGTATTGTGTTTGTGATTGTTTTTTTTGGTAGTTAATTTTTTTTTTATAAGTTTTGTTGTGTTTTGTGTGTGTGTGTGTGTGTGTGTGTGTGTGTGTGTGTGTGACTGTGTGTGAATGTGTGTGTGCCGGGGACTTGAGTGGGAGGGATGGACGTGGACCCTGAAGAAGGTGAATCGCTGGCCCATGGGCGTGGTCAGAGGAGGGGAGTGCGGACACATGGGACGGTCATGTGTGCTGGACTGCTCCTGATTCCCGGGTGTTGCTTCCCCCCAGTGGAGGCAACAGCAGCAGCAGCACCAGTGCCACCAGTGGCTGCTGTGCATCCACCTTCTCCACCACTACCACCACCACCGGTAGCAGCTGTAGGGGCTCCAGCAGCACCCCCTCCACCACCTCCACAGCCACAGGAGGTGCCTCTGGAAACCATAGGTGGTGCAAGGACTGTGTCTGGTCCCCCCTTAGCTCCCCAGTGTGGGAGTTTTTTAACTCTATGGGGGCAGACAGCACAGTCATGGTGTGTCATCTGTGGTGTGCTGGTGCACCATGGCCCCCAGGAGGACACATTTGGGGACTGGTGGCCAGCGCACCCACATGTTCAACCAACACAAAGTGGAGTGGCAGGCTGTCACGGAAGGGGCCAGGCATCCACCTGCTGGCCCTTCTGTGGCAGTGGGCGAGGGTGCTGCTGGGGTAGAAGCTGTGCCTCGCTGCAGCAGGAGGAAGACCAGTACAGCAGCTGCACCACCACCACCACAGCCACCAGCACCACCCTCTCCACCACCACCACTACCTGGATTTCCACCTGCAGTGGACCCCACCACAGTCCCTGCAACAGAGGCCAACATCACCCTGCTGTGGGTGGCCCTGGGGGAGAGTAATCAGAGGGTCAGTGCTTTGCAGCAGCAGGTCAACACAATACAAGAACAGCAGCAGCAAATACTGACAATGCTGCACCTGCTGCTGGACCACCACGGCATCCCACAGCCACATGAAGTGATTGATTTCTGCCCCCACTACTGTGTTGTACTGTTTTTGTGTGTTTTTTGTTTGTTGTTGTTTAATAATACACATTTTCCCTTCCAGGGGAATTTTTCTTGCTCCACATAGTGCAATACATTTCTGTGAAAACCGCCCATAATTTCATTACAGTGTGTCATGTAATGGAGGAATTCACATTCTAAAAAGCCACCCACATTCTGCCCGCCTTCTCAGCAAAATTAGGACGTGATGCCAGGGAGAGCGTGGGTGTGTCCTCCATTACAGTGAATGTCTGATTGTCGGGCAGCTTTCCGAATGTTTCTTTATGTTATAATGGTCAGTTTGTGGTGAAACATGTGGGCACATTTCCAGTAAGAAGAGCCTCATTAGTGGAAACATTCCCACATTTCACCACAAAGTGATCCTTATAACATAACAAAACATTGGGATAGCTGCCGGACATTCACTATAGTGGAGCATGTACCTGCGCTCCCCCTGGCATCGTGTCCTAACATTGCTGAGAAAGGGAGCAGAATGTGGGCGACTTTTCTGAGCAGAAATTCCTCTGTCACGTGACACACTGTAATGAAATTACAGGCCGTTTTCTCAGAAATATATTGCACTCTGTGGAGCAAGATATATTCCACTGGAAGTAAGGCCCCCACATAGTAGTTTATGTGCATCACCATAACTATGTAACGTGGTGAATCTCTGTAAAGCAGCAACGCAACAATCTGTTGAGAACTCTGACCTATATTTTTTAATGCTATGTTATAACTTCCTTTACTTACATCCTGACTGGAATGATACGAGAATTTTGACTAGATGAGTCTGCTGTACTACCTTTTTTTCCTGCGTGAAATAATGAAAGGAGCATTCCTTTTAAATTGGTGCTAACCAGGTCTTTGTTATTGTTTTCTTCTGCTTTTCTCCATCACATCAGTTAGTTGTTATATATCACTTCTGTTGCAAATTAACAGCAATGCAGCAGGCAGTGTTTTATGACACCACGGAACAATATTTATTGAAAAGCAGCTGCAAATAAATACAAACCTGGTTAGAACAATATTGAAAGGTGTGCTCATTTTTTTTTTCATACATGAAAAAAAGTAGTCAACTAAGTAAAGCAGACAGAAATTCCAAAAAGAAGCGTATCATTCAAGTCACGACTCGGAGTAACTAGTGGCTGTGGCAATGTAAAGTAGCATTAAAAAGTACAGTTTAAAATAGTCATGACATTCTTGCAATGCTGCTTTAATTGATAATGTCAGTATGACATCATGAGCTCACAACAATCACACATCACACAAAATGCATCCCCAGAATTAATGGTGCACTCAGTCATGCAAGAAGTGGTGACACAGAGTTTCCAGATTTTTTCAGCAGGCCCAAAATGCATCCTCCTTGTGTGCAAAAAATTGACAAGTGGTAACACAGTGAAATGAGACTGTTTCAGCACATACCAATTCCCCCAGAATTAATTGAGCACTCAGTCATGCGTTCAGTGGTGGCACAGAATCCCAAGATTTTTTCTGCAGGCCCAAACTGCATCCTCCTTGTGTGCAGAAAATTGACAAGTGGTAACACAGTAAAATGAGAGTGTTTCAACACATACAAAGTCCCCCAGAATTAATGGCGCACTCAGTGATGCCTGCAGTGGTGGCATGGAGTCCCCAGATTTTTTCTGCAGGTCCAAAATGCATCCTCCTTGTGTGCAGAAAATTGATAAGTGGTAACACAGTGAAATGAGAGTGTTTCAGCACATATGAAGTCCCCCAAAATGAATGGCGCACTCAGTCATGCATGCAGTGGTGGCACAGAGTCCCCAGATTTTGTCTGCAGGCCCAAAATGCATCCTCCTTGTGTGCAGAAAATTAACAAGTGGTAACACAGTGAAATGGGAGTGTTTCAACACGTACAAAGTCCCCCAGAATAAAATGATGACAGTGAGCATCCTGTTGCTGGTCCAGTGTGTTCTGCGAGGCGATTCGAGCAAATGCAATGTGATCATCTCAAGTGGATGGAAGGGTGCCCTTTGGCTGTACACTAATAGTAGCCTTGGTGAGTAGATGGTTCAAAATTGTCACAACATTCTTGCAAAGCTGCTTAAATTGATAATGTCAGTATGACATCATGTGCTCACAACAATCACACAACACACAAAATGCATCCCCAGAATTAATGGTGCACTCAGTCATGCGCGCAGTGGTGGCACAGAGTTCCCAAATTTTTTCTGCAGGCCCAAAATGCATCCTCCTTGTGGGCAGAAAATTGACAAGTGGTAACAGTGAAATTAGACTGTTTCAGCACATACAAAGTCCCCCACAATAAATGGCGCACTCAGTCAAGCGTGCAGTGGTGGCACAGAGTCCCCAGATTTTTTTCTGCAGGCCCAAAATGCATCCTTCTTGTGTGCATAAAATTGGCAAGTAGTAACACAGTGAAATGATACTGTTTCAGCACATACAAAGCCCCCCAGAATTAAAGGCGCACTCAGTTATGTGAGCAGTGGTGGCACAGAGTCCCCAGATTTTGTCTGCCGGCCCAAAATGCATCCTCCCTGTGTGCAGAAAATTGACAAATGGTAACACAGTGAAATGAGACTGCTTCAGCACATACCAAGTCTCCCAGAATTAATGGCGCACTCAGTCATGCGTGCCGTGGTGGCACAGAGTCCCCAGATTTTTTCTGCAGGCCCAAAATGCACCTCCTTGTGTGCAGAAAATTAACAAGTGGTAACACAGTGAAATGAGGCTGTTTCAGCACATACAAAGTCCCCCAGCATTAATGGTGCACTCAGTCATGTGTGCAGTGGTGGCACAAACTCCCCAGATTTTTTCTGCAGGCCCAAAATGTATCCTCACTGTGTGCTGAAAATTGACAAGTGGTAACACAGTGAAATGAGACTTCTTCAGCACATACAAAGTCCCCAAGAATTAATTGCACACTCAGTCATGCGTGCAGCGGTGGCACAGAGTCCCCAGATTTTTTTCTGCAGGCCCAAAATGCATCCTCCTTGTGTGCAGAAAATTGACAAGTGGTAACACAGTGAAATGAGACTGTTTCAGCACATACAATGTCCCCCAGAATTAATGGTGTACTCAGTCATGCATGCAGTGGTGGCACAGAGTCCCCAGTTTTTTTCTGCAGGCCTGAAATGCATCCTCATTGTGTGCAGAAAATTGACAAGTGGTAACACAGTGAAATGAGACTGTTTTAGCACATGCAAAGTCCCCCAGAATTAATGGTGCACTCAGTCATGCGTGCAGTGGTGACATGGAGTCCCCAGAATTTTTCTGTAGGCCCAAAATGCATCCTCCTTGTGTGCAGAAAATTGACAAGTGGTAACACAGTGAAATGAGACTGTTTCAGCACATACAAGTCCCCCAAAATTAATGGCGCACTCAGTCATGCATGCAGTGATGGCACAGAGTCCCCAGATTATTTCTGCAGGCCCAAAATACATCCTCCTTGCTTGCAGAAAATTAACAAGTAGGAACACAGTGAAATTGGAGTGTTTCAGCACATACAAAGTCCCCCAGAATTAATGGCGCACTCAGTCATGCTAGCAGTGGTGGCACAGAGTCCCCAGATTTTTTCTGCAGGCCCAAAATACATCCTCCTTGTGTGCAGAAAAGTGACAAGTGGTAACACAGTGAAATGAGAGTGTTTCAGCTCATACAAAATCCCCCAGAATTAATGAGGCACTCAGTCATGTGTGCAGTGGTGGCATAAACTCCCCAGATTTTTTCTGCAGGCCCAAAATGTATCCTCACTGTGTGCTGAAAATTGACAAGTGGTAACACAGTGAAATGAGACTTCTTCAGCACATACAAAGTCCCCAAGAATTAATTGCACACTCAGTCATGTGTGCAGTGGTGGCACAGAGTCCCCAGTTTTTTTCTGCAGGCCTGAAATGCATCCTCCTTGTGTGCAGAAAATTGACAAGTAGGAACACAGTAAAATGAGACTGTTTCAGCACATACCAAGTCCCCCAGAATTAATGGCACACTCAGTCATACGCGCAGTGGTGGCAAAGAGTCCCCAGATTTTTTCTGCAGGCCCAAAATGCATCCTCCTTGTGTGCAGAAAATTGACAAGTGGTAACACAGTGAAATGAGAGTGTTTCAGCTCATACAAAGACCCCCAGAATTAATGGCGCACTCAGTCATGCAAGCAGTGGTGGCACAGAGTCCCCAGATTTTGTCTGCAGGCCCAAACTTCATCCTCCTTGTGTGCAGAAAATTGACAAGTGGTAACACAGTGAAATGAGACTGTTTCAGCACATGCAAAGTCCCAAATTAATAGGCGCACTCAGTCATGCGTGCAGTGGTGGCATGGAGTCCCCAGAATTTTTCTGTAGGCCCAAAATGCATCCTCCTTGTGTGCAGAAAATTGACAAGTGGTAACACAGTGAAATGAGACTGTTTCAGCACATACAAGTCCCCCAAAATTAATGGTGCACTCAGTCATGCGTGCAGTGATGGCACAGAGTCCCCAGATTATTTCTGCAGGCCCAAAATACATCCTCCTTGCTTGCAGAAAATTAACAAGTTGGAACACAGTGAAATGGGAGTGTTTCAGCACATACAAAGTCCCCCAGAATTAATGGCGCACTCAGTCATGCGAGCAGTGGTGGCACAGAGTCCCCAGATTTATTTCTGTAGGCCCAAAATGCACCCTCCTTGTGTGCAGAAAATTGACAAGTGGTAACACAGTGAAATGAGGCTGTTTCAGCACATACAAAAATTCCCCAGAATTAATGGTGCACTCAGTCATGTGCGCAGTGGTGGCACAAACTCCCCAGATTTTTTCTGCAGGCCCAAAATGTATCCTCACTGTGTGCTGAAAAGTGACAAGTGGTAACACAGTAAAATGAGACTGTTTCAGCACATACCAAGTCCCCCAGAATTAATGGCGCACTCAGTCATACGCGCAGTGGTGGCAAAGAGTCCCCAGATTTTTTCTGCAGGCCCAAAATGCATCCTCCTTGTGTGCAGAAAATTGACATGTGGTAACACAGTGAAATGAGAGTGTTTCAGCTCATACAAAGACCCCCAGAATTAATGGCGCACTCAGTCATGCGAGCAGTGGTGGCACAGAGTCCCCAGATTTTGTCTGCAGGCCCAAACTTCATCCTCCTTGTGTGCAGAAAATTGACAAGTGGTAACACAGTGAAATGAGACTGTTTCAGCACATGCAAAGTCCCCCAAAATTAATGGCGCACTCAGTCATGCGTGCAGTGGTGGCATGGAGTCCCCAGAATTTTTCTGTAGGCCCAAAATGCATCCTCCTTGTGTGCAGAAAATTGACAAGTGGTAACACAATGAAATGAGACTGTTTCAGCACATACAAGTCCCCCAAAATTAATGGCGCACTCAGTCATGCGTGCAGTGGTGGCACAGAGTCCCCAGATTTTTTCTGCAGGCCCAAAATACATCCTCCTTGCTTGCAGAAAAGTGACAAGTGGTAACACAGTGAAATGAGAGTGTTTCAGCTCATACAAAGTCCCCCAGAATTAATGGTGCACTCAGTCATGCGAGCAGTGGTGGCACAGAGTACCCAGATTTTTCTGCAGGCCCAAACTTCATCCTCCTTGTGTGCAGAAAATTAACGAGTGGTAACAAAGTGAAATGGGAGTGTTTCAGCACATACAAGGTCCCCAGTGAGCATCCTGTTGCTGGTCCAGTGTATTCTGCAAGGTGATTCGAGCAAATGCAATGTGATCATCTCAAGTGGATGGAAGGGTGCCCTTTGGCTGTACCCTAATAGTAGCCTTGGTGAGTAGATATACATAGATATATATTTGTGTATTTTGTAGGTGAGGAGGGGGGTTGACATGGACATGTACTCACGGTATTGTTCTGTATCACAGGTCCCAGAAACTGTTGGTGTACACATTCCAGTGCTCAATAAGAATTTTTTGCTTTGAAATTGAAAACGGATAACTCTCAAGCACATGAAGGTAAGTATTTATTTTGGGGAGGTGGGGGAATCATATTTGTAGGTTTGTCTGTAATGGTTTCTTATTTTGTTACTTCTTCACTGATTTCATCAGCATCCTTCTGGGGTCCGGTTGTTAATGATGGTCATAGTCATCAAATGAAATGACTTCTGCATGTTGCATGTGTGCCTAATCCCGGGGGATGGGGGTGCCTGATGATGTTGAAGAACTTTTTTGGATAAGGCCACTTTGACAGAACAACAAAGCATCTGGAAGTTTCCTAAAAATAGAAATGAATGACTTTTTACAACTTAATTGTTATTTGTCCCTTCCTGGTTCTCAATCTCAAGTCAAGATACATTTCAAACTCACATCTTGTTAAGTAACACAACCTGTGTGCAATATTTGCTGCAGTCTTTCCAAAACAATGAAACGGATGAAATAAAATCTTCATACTTACCAGAATGGATTTCATACGGATATTCCATAGGTTCCTCTCTGTACGGTACAGCTACAGTACCATTCCCACTGAGTTTTAGCGATGGAGACTTTTTTTGTTAACCTGTAAAAAAAACAAAATAAGTGTACCATATGTGTTTTACCAGTGCAGCTCTGAAAAGCTACAGAAAACAAAACATACAACTAAAGGAAGTGAAACAGCATAACAAACATGAGTACACATACTCACTTTATGGTTTAAATATTAAGAAGCTTTGTGTCTGTGGCTGATGGATGTGGTGGTCCGGACAGATTCATGCTCAGTGGTGGCAGTGGCTAACATCAGACCCGGTGGTGGTGGTCCGGGGGTCAGACAGACTCATGGTGGCAGTGGCTAACATCAGTCCCGGTGGTGGTGGAGGTGGTCCGGGGGGCGGACAGACTCATGCTCAGTGGTGGCAGTGGCTAACATCAGTCCCGGTGGTGGTGGTTCGGGGGTCAGACAGACTCATGCTCAGTGGTGGCAGTGGCTAAGATTAGTCCCGGTGGTGGTGGTCCGGGGGTCAGACAGACTCATGCTCAGTGGTGGCAGTGGCTAACATGGTGGTGTTTGTGGTCCGGGGTGGCACATCACCTTTTAACAACTTCAGTTAAAACCTGCCAACATTAACTACATAATCATCTTCATAAAGAAAGCTTCCCTCACAGTCATCTATGTCTGAAATCTGACCACTAAGAAATTCTTTCTCCATTGTGTCATCATCTATGTCAGTGTTGGGCTGTTTCAGGCAGCCACTGCCAGTGCCACCAGGATGGTCCATTTTCACATCACCAAAGCAACCATGACTAGGCCGGGGTACAAATACCGAAGTTGCAGTCTGTGCTGGTATGTGCCTCTCATTCATTTTGATGAATGTTAGCAAACTAACATTTGCAGGAGACAGGTTTGTCCGACAATCCCTGACTATTGCACCTGCTGAGCTGAATACCCTCTCAACACTTACACTGGAGGGTGGGCATATGAGGGACTTCAGTGCCACTGCAGTCAGCTCTGGCCATTCACTGACCTTTCCACTCCAGTACAAAAGAGGATCTTCAGTTATTGTCAGATGTCTGTTTTCAGACAAATATGACTCTGAGCCGCACTAAGCCCAGTTGTTGATGCATCATCCTGTTCTCTCGAATCATTTATTTCACAAATACCCACTTGGGATAAAGCCTCCCAAAGCGGGTTGACGCCAGCCACTTTGGATGACAGACCACCTGGAACTGTTATGCCCTTCCCCTTGCAGGATATGCTTGATAGTCCTACAGGTACACCTTCAGCTGGATTACGCTGCTGAGGTTTGCTGACCTTGGCCCATGACTTCTGTGCCCCATGAACCAAGTGCACCAGTTGACCACTGATATTTTTTACCTGTTCAGGCCCTCCCTCCAGTACTGATGCAATTCCACGTTTGTATCGTGGGTCCAGCATTGTTGCTATGGCAAAGTTGTCACTACGCTGAATGCTCACAAAGTGATGATTCTGGTCGAATACTGTCAGCATGTGTTGCAGCAACATACTGCTACCACCATCTCCGGCAACATCAAGGCCATGCTGTACATTCACCAATGTCTGCCTCAGTACCCGCAGCAGTGGAATTGATTGGCTAATGGAGGCAGACTCGCCACTCACTGCCTGTGTGGTATGTTCAAAAGGCCGCAAAATTGTTATTACAGAGTCCACAAAGCATCACTGTTCAGTTGTCATAGACATGGAGGCCCCGGAACTGTCACGGCTAGTGTGCATCACAAGATATTCTGAGATGACTTTGTATTGTTCATACAACCTCTCTGCCATGTATAAAGTGGAGTTCCATCAGGTGATGACTTCCAGCTTCAAGCAGTGCTGAGGCAGGCTGTTTTGTATCTGCAACTGCTGCAGATGGTCACGGGCCTTTCCAGATCTTAAAAAGTGAGAGCAGATATGTCGTGCAATGGTCAGCATTTCCTTTACATCAGGGTGCTGCAGAAACTCCTGCACCACAAGATTTAAACAGTGGGCCATGCATGGAACATGAGAAAAAAACACCATTCATGATGCATTTCACCACATTTGACCCATTGTCACTTGCTATGAACCCAGCTCTCAGGGACAAAGGGTTTAGCTATTTGTCAGTTTCAGTCAGTATCACATCCAACATGTTCTTACTAGTGTGTGAACAGGTCACATTGCGCATAGCAATCATTGTATGCTGTCGAATTCCTGGAAGATTGCTACCACGACAATCCACCTTACTGCACTGATTATTCACACTACCAACATCACAAACAACCCCCGAAATCTGCACCCAGTGTGCAGTTATACACAAATATGAACTCCCTGCTGTTTTGCCACTTGTCCACATATCCATACTTAAATGGATGAATGGAGAGGAGGAATGTTGAAGGGCATGTCTTACTGAGTTGGACACAGTGCAGAACAACTTGGGGACAGCACGGATAGAAAAACATGTCCTGGATAGAACTTTTCATTTTGGACAGGCACGTGCAGCAAACTGCCAGAACCCAGAATTCTCCACAAAGGAGAAGAGCAAAGATTATTTGCCAGCATTTCAGCTACAGCAGCATCAAGTTCACGTGACACTGTATGATTCGGGGGGTACTTCAGCTTATGTGCAAAAACACTATAACGTGGACCGACTTAAACATTTTACACGGGGTGTGATCACAAATGGTTGTGCTCTGTGATGAATGGCATTGGCTGGGGGTGGAGTGTGGATGTTTGATGAAGATGGTTGCACAGGTGATGATGACAAACCCAGAAATGCAGTTATTTTGCCAGATTTGCCAACCGGGGTTGATGTACCACTTGCACTAGACATACTGCATTCACCACCACCACAAAAACTGTTACTCTCACCAGCACTGGACAACATTTCTAAGTCATTATGGTCCTGCACCTCATCATGTCTGTAGTAATCCTCTGCTCTTATTACCTCTGTACTGCACACGTTTAATTTCCTACTGGACTTAACAGTCATGGAAGGGGATAACATGCTCGCTATGGTTGCCAGTGAAGAGGGTGAAAGCCCCACTGTGGTATTAGCTGCCAGCTTGTGCTGGGTCCACAGTGCCAAGTGCCTATTCTTAAGATGCTGTCCTCCTGTGCCCATATGGCTCCCCTTTTTACCTCAACTCACATGCACATGGCAAACCTGGCAGATTGCAACTGACTCATCATTTGCATCTTGAACAAAAAAATCCCAAACAAGGGATTGTGATGCTCTGCTTTTAACATGTCCATGAGATGGCTTATTTAAGTCCGTTATTTTAAGCACTGAAGTGGGGGGTGGGCATGTGATGATTTGGGCACTGCACACCTGGACTGCAACTGACCACCACGACTACTTATCATATTTATTACTGGGTCATCAGCATCAACTAAAACCAGTAGATCACAAGTTTTTACTGGGGGGGGATTCCTGCAAACAGACTCAGACACAGCCACTTTGAATTTCTTTTTCTCCGGTTCCCAACTGGGGTCAATTACATCATCATCATATTCATCAATGTCACACACATCCACATCTTCTGCTTGGATGCTAGAATGTGGACTGAATGTTGCAACAACAGCAACATCATTGTCATCATCACATTCATCATCAACATCTACCCCACCATCACCTGATATTTTTTCACCACACTGTGAATCACTGCATGGAAAATACGTGACATTAAGTGCCACAGTGGACAGAATATCACATTGTATGCTGTCATTGACATGATTATCAGAATCCTCAGGTTCAGTTACTGGGATGTTATTGGGAAGTATGACATTATCTACGCTGCCACTCACTTGCACTGCTTCACACTCAATATTTTTGGATACAGTACACTGGTAGGAATTCAAACTTGATGCACCAATACTAATACTACCACCACCACTAACACCAGTAACACTAATACCTCCGGCTGGGAAAACATCATCTCCTCCAACTATGAGTGAAGCTACTGATTGGGCTGTAAAAAACATTGCAGGAGAAATACCTTTCTTCACATCAGCCATGCACTTCTGTGTCTGCGTACTACCATGCCCACAGACTATCTTACTGCCAGCATTGCCATGGTGAGAAACAGTTTTGCTTACACATCTCTTTGCGGGCATTTTGGGGGATCAACCACAATATTATAACCAAATTTAGATTTTGATATGTTCACTCTCTGATTGGGGGAACGCTGGGTGTGAAGCCAAAAAAACAACTGTAGCTTCAGCAACAGATAAAAGACTAGTCTGTCATGCAATGACAACAGCTTCAGTAACCAGTGGTGCTGATGAGGTCACAAAAACAATCCAATCTGGTAAAAAATTCCTTTTGCCGGTGGGGGTGGGGGGGAGCACTGACTGCAGATTTTTACAGCAGTGCAAGCAGCAAAACAAAGAACAGATACCACAATCGCAGTACAAAATCAGGCAGCTACAGTGGATAGCAGGTTCACACTGCTGCGCCTGCAATTACACTAGTCTGTGGCACAATAAAAGGCATATTATTTGATGTCACCCAACACCGCACACACACTCACATACAGAACAGTTTGTCTACAATGCTGAATGAGTAATTAAATTGAAAAGTTCAGTAATATGCCATGTATTGTTATGTAAACAACCTGAAATTATGAACTGCTGCACCAGATCCACACAACACACAATCAGCAAGACAATTTCAACAATTACTGACAATATTACTGTGTGTACATTAACACAGTCAGTTATATAACAAAAATATAACCAAAAAACAAAGAAATCACTATTTCTCCAACTTAAATCCACCTACACCACAGATACGCCCATTCCCCAAAGCACACTTTCACTGTCTTTCACTACACACACTCAGTGTTCTACATTAGCATTCAAAATCCATACAAAAACCAAAATGCTCAATGATATGAACACAGGAGGGTTTTCTACAATCGTTGAACTGAAGTTTGAGCCCCCCAAAAAATGCAACAATGCTTTTTTAACAGCTTTTAGAAGGTTTCAATCACAGACAGCTCTCAGAGCACACTGTCTCCTACTCCTTCCTACACATACTACCCTGAGCTCAGGCTGTGCAGATCAATATAGAGCCCATGTGACCTGAAACCCCATGAATTACTGAAAAATTCACCTTCGGAGCTCAAACACAAGGCAAAGTAAGGTGAAGTGCATTGTTCTGAATGCACTCCGCCTTAATATTTGGTGGAGTAGTGGTCTGGGAAGGCAGACTAATGCGAAGTCATTGTTTTCAATGGGCTTCACGTCACCCATTCTAACGCAAAGTACTCTACTTCACGTTGCGGATCACTCCGCGAATCACTTCACGGAGTGAATTGAGCCCACTTCACCCACCACTAGCAGTGATGCACAATTTTGGAATATGGCGGTGGCACACAATTTCTGAATGTGGTGATGATGCACAATCTCAGAATGTGGTGCACAATCTCGGAATATGGCGGTGGCACACAGTCTTGGAGTGTGTCGGAGGTGCACAGTCTCAGAATGTTGTGGTGCTGCACAACTTCAGAATGCGGCACTGGCGCACAATCTCAGAATGTGGTGATCGCACACAGTCTTAGAATGTGGTGGTGGTGCATTGTCTGGGAATGTGGTAGTGGCGCACAGTCTAGGAATGTGGAGGTGGTGCACAGTCTAGGAATGTGGCGGTGGTACACAATCTTGGAAATGTGGCAGTAGCGCATAATCTCAGAATATGGCGGTGGCACACAATCTTGGAATGTAGTGGTGGCGCACAGTCTCAGAATGTCGCAGTGGTGCAGAGTCTGGGAATGTGGTGGTGGTGCACCATCTTGAAATGTTGTGGTGGAGCACAGTTTCTGAATGTGGCGGTGGTGCACAGTCTTGGAATGTGGCGGTGGTGCACAGTCTCGGAATGTGGCAGTGGAGTACAGTCTCAGAATGTGCCAGTAGCACACAGTCTTGGAATGTGGCAGTGGCACACAATCTCAGAATGTGGCAGTGGTGTACAATCTCAGAATGTGGTGGTGGTGGTGCACAATTTTGGAATATGTCTGTGACATCTTGGAATGTGGCAGTGGCATCTCAGAATGTGGCGGTGACACACAATCTTGGAAAGTGGTGGCGGCATACAATCTTGGAAAGTGGTGTTAGAGCACAATTTCAGAATGTGGCGGTGGTGCACAATTTCAGAATGTGGCAGTGGCGCACAGTTTCAGGATTTGGCAGTGGCTCTCAATTTAGGGATGTGGCATTGATACACGATTTTGGAATGTGGCGGTGATGCACAATTTTGGAATGTGGAAGTGGCGCACAATTTCCGAATGTGGCAGTGGTACACAATCTCAGAATGTGGTGCACAATCTCAGAATGTGGTGGTAGCACACAGACTCTGAATATGGCGGCAGCGCACAGTCTCAGAGTGTGTCGAAGGTGCACAGTCTCAGAATGTGGTGGTACTGCAGAATTTTGGAAAGTGGCGCTGGTGCACAATTTCAGAATGTGGTGGCTGCACACAGTCTCACAGTCTCGGAATATGGTGGTGGTACACAGTCTCGGAATGTGGCAGTGTTGCACAATTTCTGAATGTGGTGGTGGTGCACAGTTTTGAAATGTTGCTGTGATGCACATTCTCCAAATGTGGTGGTGTTGCACTGTCTTGGAATGTGGTGGTGGTGCACAGTCTCAGAAAGTGGTGGTGGCACACTTGGAATGTCACAGTGGTGCACAATCTCGGAATGTCATGGTGGCACACAGTCTCAGAATGTGGTGGGGGCACACAATCTTGGAACGTGGCAGTGGCGCACAGTCTTGGAATGTTGCAGTGGTGCATAATCTCAGAAATGTGGTGGTGGCGCACAGTCTTGGAATGTGGTGGTGGTGCCCAGTCTCAGAATATGGCAGTGATGCAGAGTTTCAAAATGTGGCAGTGAGGCACAGTTTCATAATGTGGTGGTGAGGCATAATTTCAGAATGTGCTGGTGATGCAACTTCAGAATTTGGCAGGGATATGCAATTTTAGAATGTGGCTGGAATGTACAATGTCAGAATATGGTGGGGATGTGATGCACAATTTTGAAATGTGGTGGCTACATATAATTCTGGAATGTGACAGAGACAAGCAATTTCAGAATAAATTAATCAGAGATTAGGTTGTAACTTTTTACTATACTTTCCTAATTATACCCATTAGGTGCAGAAGTAATGCAATGCATGTACACATATTGAAATAATAATATGTGTTGCCATCTTGTCAGAAATTGATTTTGTTTTGAAATCAACATTCTATGCACAAGCCTTTAGACAGCTCCTCACATTTGTAAAACCTTTTATCGGTCAGAAAAAAACCCCACTGAGACAGTGACAATGATCACAGCAAACAATCAAAATCCTATGCAATTTACCATGGCAGAGGGACTATTTTATATTAATTTCACACAAAAATAAGCAAAAAATATTTTAATCATTATTCAAACTACAATAACTCATAACGCAATTAAATAATAATAGCAATAATGAACTCTGGGGAGTTACGTTAATGTCCAGTTGATCACCGCTTGGGGGCATGTGGCGCTCTACTTCACCTCATGCCATATTATGCCCCCAGGGGGTGATTAACAGGACATTAACTTAACCTCCATCATTCATTATTGCTTAAATAGCAGTTCAACAGCTAGTATAGAAATGTCAAATGGAGTTAGACAGGGATGCCCCCTATCTCCAGCTATTTCATCTCGTGTTTAGAGCCATTGCTGCAGGCAATTAGAGTGAACAGCCATGGCATTTTAATAGAGGAAGATGAAGCAAAAATAAGTGTGTATGCAGATGACATTCTTCTGCTTTTCAAAAATATTTCTTCCTCTATTCCTGCCTTGTTTAAATTAATTGATAGGTTTACTTTGTTTGCAGGATACTCATTAAACCCAATTAAAATAGTTACAATGCAGATTTCCCAAGGTGACAGAGACAGAGAGTATGTAGACCTACTTTTTTTAAGGAAGATACACAAATAAAATATTTGGGGAGCATGCCCACTAAAAATGTTTCTAATAATATTTCATTAAATTATGGTATTGCTAAGGAAAAAAATGATGAATAAACTGTTGGATTGGCAATATCTCGCACTGTCACTTTGAGGAAGAGTTGAAGTTCTTAAAATTATGGATGTACCTTATTTCCTTTTTGTTGTACAAGCTATGTTTGGGGCTCCAGATGTCAAGTGTTTTGCATATCTTAAACAAATCTTCAGAAAGTTTTTATGGAGGGATGGAAAACCCAGAATGTATGGATCTTTATGTCAGCAAATAGGTCAGAGGGAGGTTTTGGCTACCCTGACCCATATAAATATTATCTGACTCAAGCATTGTCGACAGTTAGGCAATGGGTATTAGTATCTAAAAAAGAACATGAGATAGTCCAATGTTTAATGGATAGTGGTGGGGGCAATACAATGGTAGATTCCATTATTTTGCAAAATAAATTGAAGAGATGTAAAGTAATTCCTTTGTTCAGTTCCTTCTGCAATCACCTTAAAGTCACACTAAAGTATTTTGGTAAGGAACGACGGCCATGGATAAATGTTCATTTGCATGCATGTAATTCATTTGACATCTTAGCTGGTAAAAATTACTTTGAATTTTGAATCAGAAACATGTTAATAAATGGGCTGATATTATTCAAGGGAATAGTATAACATCTTAAAGAGAGTACATGTATATTGCTGGTAAAGGCCAAATTGGGAATTTTTGTATTATAATACATTATATAAATCATTTGAGCTGGTTCTGAAAAACATTAATGCCTCAAAAGTTAAATTGCAACTTAGGGTTGAAAAAGAAAATAGGCGATAAATTACAAGTCCAAATTATTGTCAACGTTTTTTAAAACACTGGTTGGTAAAGGTTTTAAATCTTGATCACAAATTCATAACAAATGGAAATAAGACCTTAAAGATTTGCGTCAGAATCTTACCTGACAAAAAATACACATTGCTGGAAATAAAAGATCTATATTAGCAAAAAAGAAATCTATATAGATCAAAATAAGTAATACAGCCTACACTACAACCAAAATATTAAATCAAATAAATTCAGAATACTTGAGTCTATGCTGGCATGGCTGTGGTAAAACCACAGATCTCCTTCATAATCTATGGAGTTACTCTTTTATTTATAAATGGTGGCAGAATTGAGCTGATCTGCTTATACAGTTATTAGATACTAATGTCCAATGCCAACCAGAAATATTACTTTTTAATGTTTTTGATTTGTTAAATCTGTCTAAAAATGAAGAGAAGGCCATAAGCATCGGTACAATAGTCAGAAAAAGAATTATTAAGGAACACTGGAATAGCCAGAACCTCCCCCTGAATTTTGAACAAAGTTGGTGGCACAAAACAAAGATAAAATTATTGTTTGAAAGATTATGGTACCAAGTGGAACACCCAGAAGATATCATGCAGTTAACATGGAAGGAGGTCATTAGCCTCTGCCCTCCGTTGATCCGGATTCCATAACTGGACTATGTTGTTACATGATTTATCTGGAAGATTCATTAAGATAATGAGATGTTTTTACAAAGTATTACTCTTTAATGTCTAGTCCATTATCACTGATTAATCATGAATAATGCTTAATTACTCAGTGAGCAGTCTTACTATGTAATATATACATATATAAGAAGATTGGTATATAGTACTCTTCAAAAATATATGTATATATAAGAAGACTGGTATACATACTAAAGTATTCTTAAAAAAAAAAAAAAGATTCTCTCCTTTTCTAAATGTAATTCTAAGTGTTGTAGTTGGTGTGCTGGCCAGGACTTCATCCCCTAGGAAAATTGACCAGTTATGTCTCACTGTGGCCCTTATTTGGCCTACTAGGGGGCTGAAGTCTGCTACAAAGGTTACCACCTTATTCTCATCTGCCCTGTTTTTCTGTTTTGGGGCCAAAACAGTTTCCCTCTGTTGGTTCTGTGCTTTTCCATGGGCTTGTTTTAGGATGGTCTCATTATATCCCCTTTTCTTCAGTCTATTAGTCAGTTCTTCACATTGTGTTTCAAAGTCGGACTGTAATGAGAAATTTTTCCTTATTAGTAGGTATTGCCTATAGGAGATCGAGTTAATGAGGGGTTTGGGATGGGCACTGTCTGTTTACAGAATAGTGTTGCCAGCCATTTCTTTCCTGCAACCCTTTGTGTTGATTTCCTTCTTGCATTTCCCCTGTAATGTGACATCTAAAAAGTTGAGTTTTTCTCTGCTCATTATGCAAGTAAATTTGAGATTATAGTTGTTTACATTCAGCCATTCCACAAATCTTTTGGTCTTATCTTGAGTTCCATCACACACACATGCACACACACACGCACGTGTACGTACACACACACGCCATGTCATCAATAAACTAGTACCTTTCTTGATGTGGTGTGGGTATGGGTTTGTGAGACTGTTGTATGTGCAGTCAATCTCCCAGAATCCTAAAACCAAGTTGGCAAAAGATGGGACCGTGAATGACCCCATTGCTGTGCCTAGTATCTTGTGGTAAAAAAACTCCATCAAATTCAAAGCAATTATATTCCAGTACGAGCAGGGTTGCTTTTAAAAAGGAAATTAACTGGAAAGATATCTTTCCAGATTCCTTTTCAGGAAGTATTCATAAGCTTTTACTACTCTATCATAATGTCTAATGATAGATGTACAGCATGATTCTATGCCTGTTCCACCTATAATACTGCTATCCTGCTCATCGGGTCATCCTGTTGTGTCTGCCATAGACTCACTGACAGGCCACTTATCTCAGTTTTTGGATTTCTTCCTGAAAGACTGCCCAGGCGGCATAAAATGTTTCTTAAGAGACACAATAGATAAGCTCAAAATCAAAGACTTTGAATGGGAGAATGTATTCTTGTGAATCTTGGTTAATGCATAAAAACTTGGTAAAACAGGACACTGTGGTTGTAAAAAATTAAGTTCTTCTTCACTAATGTGCCCTTCATTTCTAGCATCCTGTAACAGTTCTAACAGTTCTGATTTGAATTTTGTAGTGGAGTCCTGACTTAACTTCCTATAGTAATTCTTATTTAACAACAAATCCATTACACCCCCTTTGCATTGTTCAGATTTCCAAGTACAACTTTGTCCCCCTTATCAGCAGATTTCATTATAAAATCTACCATTTCCATCAGGTCCTTTAGTCCTCTTTTTCAGTATTTGTCAAACTGGAGAATTCTTGCACAAGCGTTTGAGTCCTCTCAGGTCCTTCATCAGGTGCAGAGAAAACTAACTAGAATTTCAGAATATATACAAGAGCTTGTGGGTCCTAGACTGCTTAAGAAAGGGGAGGTTGTAAAAGAAGCAATTTAATACAATATAGGTGACTACCAGGAAATAGGCCTAATGTTGTTAAAAGGTGCGAGATCAGACATGAAAATGGTGAGCTGCATCAAAGTGATACCATAACAAAAAGAGTCAATGGTTGAAAAAAGTGGCATTAAGTATGTAGGATATGCAATGCTGCCACTTCAGTAAATTAATTAAGCAGTGTCTGCATACATGACTCCTTTAAATTATGACCCAACAACAGAGGAAGATTACAAATAAAATAAATTCTGAGTGGTAGGGTCCAGACCTGCAATGGAAACTGTCAAAACTCAGTTTGGAAGCTGATAATGCGTGTGGAAGCCCAAAGTTTTGTTCAGCCCATGCTTATTTGTTCCAGAAAACCTCATGAGTTTTGCTTCCCAGAGAAGACTTGTATGAATGTCTTTGAGGCTTTCTCTCAAAACTGCCACTTTACGATCCTTCAAAGAATGGTTGTTTTAGGAGAAGTACTCTGAGTGTTTGATAGTGGATCTATGTCCATTCATGTATTTATGGAGTGTTTGTTCCGTTTCTCCCTTATACAATCCATGTGGACATTTTTGGCATCTTATTAGAAAAATCAAATTGCTTGCATTGCATAACACCGCAAGGAAGGTTTGGGGGGGGGGGCACATGGTGTGAGGAAAAAAAACTAATGTGGGATCCCATGGTGATCCAGCAGCAGTTCCAGCATGGACATAATTTGCAACTGATGTCCCTCTATGCGATCCAGCCACTGCTCCACAGCACGCACTCTCTCATTGTTTTCCTTGACAGCACTCTAGAGAGCTGCCAAGTTAGTCTGTGTTACACGCAGTTCTCTGGGGTCCACACATTCTACAGGCTAAACTGCTGGTGGTGGTGGTAGTGGTGGTGATGGTGGAGGTGCTGCTGGAGCAGCAGGTGCTGCTGTGGCCCTCCTCTTCTTAGGGATGCTGCCATGCACAGCTGCATCCTCTGTCATGGAACAGTGAGAAGGTGCAGGCATGGTCTATTCTGTGGCAGCCTGCCACTCCAACTGGTGGTGATTAAGCATATGGGTGTGCTGGCCCCCAGTCCCCAGGTGAGTCCCCTGTGGGCAATGATGCACCTCCACCTCACATAGGTGGCACTTGACAACACTGCTGTCCCCCCAACACAGTCAAAAAACTGCCAAACAATGAAGGTGCAGGCAGGGGAGGGCCAGATGAACTGGCAGCCAGCTGGTCACTGTGTTGAACAGGGATAGGATCCACACCTGGGCCTGGGGGCATAGGCACATCCTGCTCCAGAGGAATTGGTGCTGGACTTGGTGATGGTTCAACTGTGTCAGTGTCAGGACAGGAGGCAGTGCTGGTCCTGCTTCCGGGGGGGGGGGGACACTCACAAGTTTCAAGCGGTCCAACAGGAATAGGCACCCATGCCCCCCACACATGCACACGGTACGACGTTTACCACTACCACGCTCTCTCAGAGCTGCCCCCACTCCAGACATTCCCTCACCCTGGTCCATCTCTCCCACTGAGCTCCCTCAGACCGAGCAATCACTACTCACACTGTCATACAACACACACACAGTCACACAGACACAGACAAACAACTAACTACTTATAAAAGTAAGAAAAATAAAATTTACAGAAAGAACAAATTAAGTAAAAAAGAGTACAGAAAAGACAAAAAATGTAGCTTTTAAAAAAGCTGTTGGGTCTAAATCAAAGTTTAAATCTCCTCCTTGCTCTGATCTCAAAGTATCTGCAGTCACAAAACACACTCCTCTCTCTCCATCTGCACAGGAGAAAGTAAAAGTGTCTCCTTGTATGACTCCTTCCTTCCTGCCTAGCTAAAGAGCATGTGATTTACAGTACTGTAAGCCATGTGATGTGTGTGTGGGGGGGGGGGGCTGCCAAATCTGAAACACCAAGTGGATCACTTAGAATCATAATGAGGAACGTGAAGTCCATGAAAAACAATGACTTTGCCTTACTTCGCATTGCCATTCCACCTTAACGTGAAGTGGTAATGACAAGGCAGAATGAGCACTTTGCATTGCCCACCCAGAGGCCGGAGTGGCACGTGAAGTGCCCACTTCGTGTTCACTTCGCCGGCGGAATTTAAATTTGCTGCATCTCTACTAGTGCTGTGTGGAATTTTCAAATTCTGGCAGAATGAAATTTCATGGAATGTTTGGAATTCTCCTGAAATTCCTCTATATTTTGCCAGAAAAGGAATGATGAAATTCTGCAGCAGAAAATGGCTGTGGAACAATTTTCCATGAAAAAATTGCTGTTCCGCAGAATATTATTCACAGTTCACAATTTTTTTCACGGTAATGGTTGTGGAATCATTTTCCATGGAAAAATGCTGTTCCACGGAATATTATTCCGCAGATCACAGTAGGTGGAATTCTGCAAAAGAACCAGCAAATTTCAGCAGAAATTCAGTCATCAAAATGGTCTTTCCATGCTAATTTTGCCAGTGGAATTTCAGATTCCACACAGCACTATTATCCTCGCTCTCTCTCCATATTTAAAAAATGTTATCAATAAAATGGTAATAGAGCAATGGTTTTGTTCTCTGCTGTGACAGGAAACTCTCTCCTAATACAGCCATGAAGGTGATGGCATATTGAGATGCCATTCTAGTGCCCATAGCTTTGTCGGTTTTCTGTAGGTATGGGCTAGATTCACAAAAGCTTTTGGGACTAGGTCCCACAACGCAACTCAAGTTATGGATCAAAATCCTCACAGCTGCAGAGATTGAGATTCACAGTGTAACACTTGTGACAACTGTTACAACTGGTCCTGCCATGCATAACAGTTTTCCGCAGCTGTGAGTATTTCACAGGCAATGCCACTCGCAAGCTGCCGAATATCATGGAGCTGGTCGTAATCTGGCTCCACCTTTGTGGATACCAGCAGCTGTGGGAAAACTGCAGCGACCTGCAGATCCACAAGTGGCAACCCACTTGCACCAGGTATTTCCCGCAGCTGCGGGAATAACTACCGTTTTGTGAATCCTGACCATAGTTTGTTGCCGTAGGAAAAGTACATATGTTTTAGTACAAAGTCAATGAGTTCCAAAACTGCATCTGAAATTGCCTAGTTGTCTGTGTTCCTTTGTACTAATGTTTTGCATGTGTTTAGTCTATCCAAGTGTAGTATACTGGTATAGAGAGACCCTACATCTATTGTGACCAGAAATTACCTGGTAGGCAGTACCTTTAATTTGTGACATCTGTTTAGGTAGTAGGTTGTGTCTAGGATGAAGCTTGAAGTTCTCTGTGCCACCAGTTTGAGGATTCTCTTGACCCTCGACTTCAACGGACACACAAGGAACAAGGCGATGCAACAAGCCCAGATACAAAATATGCAGCATGATTGACACATGTGACTGTCTACTCTCCATTTACCAAACAGGAAAACAAAATGAAAGGGTCTTTCTCATGCAACATCAACAATCTGACTTATCTAATAAGATGCCACAAATGATCACATGGGTGGTACATGGGAGAAATGGGACAAACACTGTAAATGCATAAATGGACAGAGATCCACTATCAAACACTCAATCAGGCACCAGTGCTTGAGCACTTCTCCCAAAATAACCATTCTTTGAAGGATCTTTAAAGTGGCAGTTTAGTGAAGAAACCTCAAAGACATTCATACAACACTTCTCTGGTTAGCAAAATGCATGAGTTCTTTTGGAACAGATAACACAGAAACAGAGATTCTCATGGCAGATAAGGGACTCATGGCCCACCCAGTCAGTCCAATTTTTTGTAACTTAATTGTTGCTGCATACCATTTGATCTGTGGCACTGTCTCCCCCACCCAACCCCTACGATTCCCTTGTGCCTATCACAGGCATTTCTGACCTCCCCCCCAACACACACACTGTTTTCATCCCATTACCTCAGCTGGAAGCTGTTCCAATAATCCACCACTCTTTCTCTGAAGAAATATTTCCACACATCTCTCCTGAATCTACTCCCTCCCACTTCACAGTATGTCCCCTTGTTCTAGAGCGCCTTTTTTTCCGAAAAATACTCCCCTTCCTGTACCTTATTAACCCTGTGAGGTATTTAAAGGTCTAAATCATATTCCTCCTCTCCCACCTCTCCTCAAGGGTGTACATATTGAGCTCCATTCACCTCTCCTTGTAGGGCTTTTGATGCAGACCCTGCATCATTTTGGTAACCCTCTTCTGAGCTGCCTCCACACTATGTCCTTCCTGAGATGTGGTCTCCAGAACTGGACACGTGGGGCTGTACCAGCAATCTGTATAAGAGTAACACTTCCTACTTCTTTCTGCTGGCGATATCCCTTACTATGCAGCCCAGCATCCCACCAGCCCTCCTGATTGCCTTGTCACACTGCCTGGCCACCTTTAGGTCATCGGATATGATTACCCCCAGGTCTCTTTCCTGCTTTGTCGCTGTCAGTATCACTCCACCCATTATGTACTCTGTCCCCAGCTTTCTATTACCTAAATGCATTATTAAGCACTTTTTTGCATTAAAACCCAGCTGCTATACTCTCAACCACTTTTCCATTGTTTTCAGATCCCTGCCCATCCTTTACACACACACACACACACACACACACACACACGCTCACACACCATGAGTATCCACCCAATTGCAGATCTTGGTGTCATGTGCAAAGAGGCAGACCTTCACTTCCAGCTCATCTGCTATGTCATTAATACAGATATTAAAAAGGACCAGTCCCAGCACTAAACCTAGAGGTACCCTGGTGATCACACTCCCTTCCTTGGAGTGAACTCCGTTTACCACTACCCTCTTTCTCCTATCACCTAACCAGTTTTCTTACCCAGGTTATCACCTTGTTGCCCATCCCTTAAGCTACCCAGCTTGTTTGCCTGTCTCCTATGTGGAACGATGTTGAAAGCCTTGCTGAAATCCAGGTAGGTCACATCCACCGCGCCACCCTGATCTATCCTTGGTCACCCAGTCAAAGTAATCAGATTTGTTTGGCATCACCTCTCTCTATGAATCCATGCTGCCTTGGATTCTATAACCCATTAGATTCAAGATATTCCACAATCCTTTCCTTTAGTAGTGTTTCTGTTAACTTATCCACCACCAGTGTCAGGCTGACAGGCCTATAATTGCCCATCTCTTCCCTGCTACCATCTTTGTTAAGTGGGACTACATCTACCCTTCTCCAGTTCTCCAGGACCACTTCGGTCTCCAGTGATTTGTTAAATAGTCCATCAGAGGTGCAGCTAGTACCTCACTGAGCTCCCTCAACACCCTTGGATGCACCTCATCTGGCCCCATAGCTTTGTCCACCTTCATGTTGAAGGCCTTGGTGCAGATATCCCACTCCTTTCTCTTCAGAAACAGGACTATGTTTCTAGGACTAGTGGCCACCTCCCTCCTATCCAAGCCCCTGAGGCTTTTTTGCAGTCCCTCCCCTTCCTCTCCATTGTGAACACCAAACAGAAGTATTTGTTCAAGATGTCTACATTTTCTTGGTCCCCCTTCATATAGTAACCCCTTAACCTTACAATCCCTCTGTTTGTCTTGCTTTTTTTCACTAACATACCTAAAAATGTCTTAGCCACTTTAGATACTGCCTGGGCTATTCCTTCTTCAGTTTGCACCTTTGTGCTCCTTACTGCTTTCCCTGTCTCCCTCTGCTTTACCCGATACACTTCCCTGTTCTCCTTATACTTTCTGAAAGCTACTCTTTTAGCCTTTACTTTTTCTGCCACTTCTTTCGAGAACCACGGTGGTCTCCTCTTCCTTTTGTTTTTGCTTACTTGTTTGATACAGAGCTTTGTTGCCTTCACTATGCCCTTTTTTAGTTTGGCCCACTGTTCCAACACTCCCAAAGTTCATCTCCCCTTGCCAGGTCATTCCTGAGGCATTCACCCATCTTTATAAAATCTGCACTTCTGAAGTCCAGGACTCTTGCCAACGTGTGGTTGATTGCTGCAGCTGTTCTTATGTTGAACCACTGTACAATGATCACTGGTCCCTAGATGGCTTCCCATCTTGATGTCTGCAATACTGTCCCTGTTAGTTAGCATCAGGTCCAGTATTGCCCCAACTTGAGTGGGTTCACTTACTAGTTGCCTGAGGAATGCACTCTGCAGGGAATCCAGGACATCCCTGCTTCTAGCTGAAGCCACAGCTGGGAGACTCCAATCTATATCCGGCAGAATGAAGTCCCCCACCAGCAGCACCTCCCCCTTTTCAGCCATTTTGCCAGTTGCTTCTAACATTTCCTTATCTAACTCCTCCTCGATGCTGGAGGCCTGTAGATCATGCCTGTCTGAATAATGGCTCTGTTTTCTGTCTCAAGGGCGACCCACAATACCTTGGTCCCCCCAGAATTCACTGTATCAATGTTTCTTTAATGTTTTCCTTCACATAAAGCACCATACCCCCTCCTTTCCTTCCCTCCCTGTCCTTTCTGAACAGTGTGCAGCCTAGTAAGGCCATGTCCCACTCATGGTTGTCAGTGCACCATGACTCAGTAATGGCCACGGTATCCAGGTTAGCCTCTGCCATGATGGCCTCTGGGTCTGGGATCTTATTTCCTAGACTTCTAGCATTCACACACATGGACTTCCAGATTTTGTTAGCTCTTTGCTTGTTGCTTCCCCTTTTTTCCTTTTGCTACCCTTTCCATCCCCCTTCTCTTTAGACTTTTTCCTTTTTCTCCTTCCTCCTTTGCTATCACCTTGCTTCTTTGATTATGTTGTACCTTGAGGGGACTCTCTCTGGACTCTCTCCCCTTGGGATCTCCCTGCTCTCTATCTCAGCCTATGGGGGGAGGATAGTTTCTGCCTCCCCTATTTCTTCCATCACCCCCTCAGCTAGTTTACATGTTTATCGAGGTGACATCCACTGAGAACTATGGTTCCCCTATCAGATAAATGCAGGCCATTACCTCTGTATAGGCTCTTATCCTCCCAGGTGGGCCCCCAGTCCCCAATGTAGCCATATCCCTCCTCTCTGAACCATTCCTTCAACCATGAGTTGAAGGCCCTGGCGCATAGATCCCTCTCCTTTCCCCTGTCATAGACAGGCAACAGCTTCGCAAAAGCTACTGAGCATGCTACCTGTCTAAGATCGCTTTCCAGTTCCCTAAACTCCCACTACACTATTCCAGTTCCATCCATAGCCAGGTCATTTTTCCACAGGCAGACAATGACAACTAGCTTCCCCTTCCTTCTTGCTGCCCTAGCAATCCATAGGATACGCTTCCCATCCCTCCGGGCTGTGGAGACACGTAGGCACCTGACCTCCCTCTCTGCCCCTTCTCTACTCCCAGCTCTATCCCCTGACAATTGAGTCCCCACCAGAAGTTGCTTCCTCCTCCTCCTCTGGGGTCCTCTTCCATCCTCCTTGGGGTATCCACTAAAGAGGGCACCCACACCCTCCTTTGCCACTACCATGGGTGCTGCCTCTTGGCAGTCCCACTCCGCAAGAGTGTCATAGGAAAGGCCCTTGTTGAGGAATGTGCCTGCAACTCACCCCCCCATCCTTCCAGATCCCCCCACCCTTCTTGAGCCCACCATTGTCCACCCGCTCCTCTTATCTGGCATCCTTTGAGGTAACAGTGTCTGACCTGGTGGCCTCTGGGTGGGGAGAAGATCCCCTGACTCCTAGCCAACTGGGCTTCAAGTCTAGTGACCCTCTTTCTCAGCCCAGAGATGTGCACACAGATGGGGCAGCACTGTAGTCTCCAGAAGGTTTCCCTGAAGACTGCCACCCCATAGCCACTGCACTGCACTGCACCACTCTGCATATTCTCTATTCCTGCTCTCCCCGTGATTTCTGGTCCATTTTCCATATCTCAGTAAAGGTTACAATATACGCAGTACAAGTTACTAAAGTATAAAAACCACATCCCTGTAATTAAACTACCCTAACTATGTCACAGATACAGGTATGCCATAAACAACAGTACATTTTTTATATCAGTCTAGCAGTAAGATCCCCAAACCTCAGACTGTAGGAGTTAGCTAGAATATAACCCACAACCACACTCCAACTGACAACCCACAAACAAAAGAGGTGTACCTGTGTTCTGATGGGCATGGTTTCTGGCTATTGGCCATCTCCTTGACTGACTTAAGACAGACTCCTGATGTCCTTTGCATGGGTCTTTTGTGTGAAGGTCACAAGCAGGAGGGCCACTTGCAAGGTCAGCATTAAGAAGGCAGGTGCACAGTGAGTAAAAGACACTCAGTAGCACCTGATCGGTGCATGGAAAGTCAGGAAGTGAGGCTTCAGTTGGCTATGGTGGCTGTTTGGAGTGCCCTAGATCCAAGCACAGCAGGAGGTAGCCACTTCAGTTGAGCTCCAGCTTCAGTAGTTCTGTCTGTCTTCAGTGGCGAGGTGTAGAGGGAAGGCGGGTCAAGTTCTGTGAACCCTACCAGCCCCGACTACAGCAGTGCCAGTTTCTGTGTTTCAGCTGCTTTCTTAGCAGCACAGGACCAAAATGTAAAGCCCTCAAAGAGTGAGTGAAAGACACTCAACAGCACCCAATTGGTGCATGGAGAGTCTGGAGGCGTGGCTTCAGTTGGGGTCTTGTGGCTGATTGGAGTGCCCTAGATCCAAGCAAAGTGGGAAGTTCAAGTAGCCTCTTTAGCTGAGCTCCAACATCAGGAGCTCTGTCTGCCTTTGGCAGTGGGGTTCAGAGGGAGGGTGGATAAACTGCTGTGAACCCTCTTAGCCCCGATTCCAGCAGCAGTGGTCTGCATGTTTCAGCTGAGCATGGGCTGAACAAAAACTTGAGCTTCCTCACACATTACCAGATCCCAAACTGAGTTTTGGCAGTTTCCACTGCAGCTCTGGGTCCTACCATTTGGAATGTATTTTATTTTTTTTAAATCTTCCTCTGTTGTTGGGACATAATTGACTTAAAGAAGCTCATATGCAGACACCACTTAATTAATTTACTTAACTGGCACACATCCTGCATACTTAATGGAACCATTTTCAACCATTGACTCTTTTGTTATGGTATCACTTTGATGTACCTGACTATTTGCATGTCTGATCTCTCACCTTTTGATGACATGAAGCCCATTGTGTTATGTTGTCTCCATGACACTCCAGACATTACCTCATGGGTTCCCAACCCACCTGATAGGCTAGTGATGCACATGTGACCCAGATCAAATTTCACAGCATACCCAGGTCCCAGGAGTCCCTATTCTCCAGTTCAACCTTTGCATCTGAGAGGCTACAAGCACTCCAGGAGTCCCTGAGTGGTCAATCAAAGAAGGTAGGCCAAAACAAGTTTGTTGCAAAACGTGTGACTCCCACAGCAGTTAGCTATTATAGTTAGTTATATAGAGTTGTGTTTATACTGAAAGCAATGTGGTTAATTAAGTAATTGTTTCTCAGCTGGGAAACAGCAAACAATGTTCAGGGGCCTTCTTTCTCTGGCTATATTGTATTATGCTCCTCAGCTGTTGCTGTTGGTTTTTGTTTTGCCTCAGGGCATGAAAGAGAATGAGACAGAAACAGGTTGGATGGCCCCAGATTTATTGTGAAGTTTTGTTAGCAGCTGGAGATGTGTTACTTGATAGCATGCAGATAAGAATTGGATAACCTGAAATCTGTTCTTTCATTGCTTCTGTGTTTGTGCTTTGGGCTGCTTAAAACAGTTTTAATTAGCTTGAAACGAATTCTGCAAGTTTTTAAACAATTTGGCTGAATTATTGGAAAGAAAGAGAGAATGTGGTTCGATGCTGTAGCAAGCATTCTTCACTGCATGCCTGGGTTGTGAGTTTAAAAGTCACGCCATAGTTCCCTCTCAGTAACCGGTGGTCCTCCCTCCCAAGCGGGACCCACTTCCAAAATGCTGGAAAACGTCTTCTCAGCATCTTATTTCTGTTCCCGTGGTCTCCCCTCCTAAGCGGAGCTCACGCGGTCGCTTCCACCTACTACTCTACTTCCGAGCCTGCGGGTAGCGAAATACCTGCAATCTGCCTCTGCTAGCAGTCCCTTAATTTAAGTGTTTGTTTTTAGTTAAAATAATAGCAAACAAGGTCCAGGTTTCTTGCATGGAATAAATTATGCACTTCAGCTGTTTTCTGTTTGTCTGATTGTACCCTCATTAAGAGAGACAGAGAGAATGATATAGTCAGATGTTTCTTTGTTAGAAATTGTTGGCGTCTGGTCTGTTTTGTTTGTAACTTGCTGAAAAAAGATTAGATTCTAAGCCCTGTATTCTCCTTTCACTTCTATGTAATCTGGTGGAATGGATTGAATGATAGAATACAATTTGAAACAAATCCTGTCAGTTTGAGATGAAATTGCTGAGTTTTTAATGAGAAACAAGGAATGTTTAATCAATGCTGTAGCGAGCGATTCCTACCTACATGCTTGGATACACCATTTAGGATTTGCGCTCTAGCGCCCGCCTAGTAGCTTATGGTCCTACGTTCCAAGCGGGCCCATTGCCAAACACCACTGGGTTATCAACAGCGTCTTAGCCGGTCCGAACGAGCTACGTGCTTAACCTGTCCCTGGGCCCGTGGTCTCCCCTTCCAAGCGGAACCCACACGGTCACTTCTGTGTACTCCTCTGCTACCACTGAATCTGCGGGTAGTGTAGGACATGATATTAACCACGGCACACAGTCCCTAGCTGAGCGACTACTGCTGAGAGGTTTTTTTCTTTAAAACTAAATTGGGGCACGAAATTGACAGAATTTTTGTTCCTGTTTGGAAGCACTGAGAAGTCAGGTATCTAAGTCCCTAATTGCTGAGAATGTGGCCTCTAAATCAGTGACCGTTGCGAGAAGCCTGAGGGTGCGATTGTTGTGAGAAAGAGAATGTCGTGATTCCTGCTGCAGTTCAGGTATGCCTGGCACCTCGTGGCGCCACAGCTAGGGCCTGGAACCATGGATCAAGTGGATTCTCTGCATGGCTCAGGTCGCAATATTCTCGGAGCAAGTACCTAATCCCTCGGCTACCATTTTAGGGGAGGCCTTCACCGCATGGCTTGGTCGCCATTCTATTGGAATGATTTCCATTTTGAAGCAAGTCCCTACCACATGGCTGCCATTTTAGGGAGGCCTTCACCGCATGGCTTGGTTGCCATTTTGAATAGGACAATTCCCAAAAGACTTCGGCCATTTTTTGGCAAGCCCCGTGGCATGATCACCATTTTATGGTAGCCCGACCACCATTTGAACTAGGCCCCTATCCATTGGGGCCCAGCCACCATTTTAAGACTAAATTGATGTTTATTCCTCACTACATCATGCGACAGGTGTGATGTACAGGATAAACATATGCTGCTTAACAGGGTGGGGTTAGCCTTTGGGCATTTTATATCCAGATTCAATGCATCAGGTTTTCTCGATGCATGCATTCTTTTCCTCTGTGGTGCTATAGCAGTGATGGCATACCATGCCCTGGGATATTCCATAAATATATAAATATATTGGTTTTCATATATATATATATATTTATCTATATACATATATAGAAAGAGGTATGATAACTGGATAGCATGCCAGGGCGTCCCTTGCTGCTAAAAGGGCTTCTCTTGCCCACAATTTCATCAAGACCCAGTTTTAAGTTCGTGCACCAGGCTTGTATAGGGTACTTATTCGTTTGCGTATGGAGCACCCCGCTTCCATGGGATTTAGAAGCAAAATGCACGTAGTGACCACGTGGGTCAAGTGACCCCCCAATCCACTTCATTAACTTCCGAGAAGGCTCCAACTCGCTGGTGTCCCAATTCCTGAGAAGGCTCTAACTTGCTGGTGTTCGATGCTGGAGTCACCGGTCTCCTTGGTGGCGCAGTTTCCAATCACCTTGCAGCAGGCGTGTCTCTTCCAGCATGTCGGGCAGGCCGCTGATGCACAAGCATCCCAAGGGGTGGCACTGCCCACTATGCAGCTCTCTTGGTCCCTCTCTCTCTCTGTCTCTCCCCTGATGACTGAACTTGATCAGTGGCTTCAGGAGAGCATGACCCACCTTCTCAGGGTTTAAGTGAGAGGAAGAGAGATAAAAGGGTGCAATACAGTCAGAAGGGAGGAACAGTCTGCTAAAAGAGGTACAGCCTCTATTTCTGTGCAGAAATCAGACGGGGGGGGAGGGGACCCTCAAAGAACCTTTGGCTACTGCTCAGGGGACTCATTGATTTTTCGCCAAGATGAATGATAATTTCCCTTGGGCCTCAGGGGGATCCTCTCCCAAGCGGAGACCTCGAGTCACCATAGGGACACAAAACAGCTGGTGTTTTCCTTGTGCTTTTGGCCTAAAGAATTACTGGAACTACCTCATCAGTTCTAGCTCCTTCCTCAGTGGCCTAAACCTCGAGGTGTCAGAGGGATGCAGGACAGCTGGCTCCTGACCTGCTGGCTTAAGGAATTCCTGGGATTACCTCATCAGGCCTAGGCCCCTCCCACAGTGGCTGGCCTAGTACAGTCCTCACCCCCTTAGACCTAGGGGCCCTCTCCCTCTACTGGAATGTACCCTAGATTCAGCTAAGTATCTGAGGGACACGGCAGTAGATAACCCGAAATTAGAAGCCAGATCTGCTGCCCTGACAAACAGAGCCAGACGAGCTATGGCTCAAACTTGGGAAGCAGACTGTGAGTTGAAGAACCTTTTGCAGAACCTGCCTGTGAAAAGGGATAACGTGTTAGGCGAAGGCCTTAAAGAATTCCTGAAATAAAGGAAGAGGGCAAGGATCTCGCTAGAAAAAAACAGAGGACCACTTATTTGCCATCTGCTCGGCATAGATTTCGGGGGAACAACAGGTTTCAGCAGAACAGAAGACAGAATTACTCAAACAATTCCTTTCAGGGTAGAGTAGAGGCCATAACAACAACAATAATGGTTTCAGAGGTACCTCACAGAGCAGCTACTCAGCATCCAGAGGAAGGAACACACGCTTTGGAGGTATAGGCAGAGGAGAAAAGCCAAAACAGTACTATTTCCCCCCAACCTCCCCGCTGCCAAGACAATACTCAGACTATCCACCTGTGGGCCAGAGACTAAGACAGATGGGTCCTGGAGATTATATCCTAAGGTTACTCTATCGAGTTTTTAAACAAACCTTGCCGAGACAGAGTGATACTGTCCCCCATCGCAAAAGGAGGACCACTGCCCACCAAGTCCAGGAGATCATCCGGGACCTGTTACAAACAACACAATCTGACCAGTACCAGGCCCCAAGGCTGGCACAGGGGTCTACTCCATATTCTTCCTGGTCCCAAAGAAGAACACAGACCTCAGACCTATTCTGGATCTAAAATTTCTGAACCGTTTCATATCCACCCCACAGTTAAAAAGGGAGACCTTCGGTTGACTCTGAAGAACATATTGCTGGGGACTACCTCACATCCATGGATCTGAAGGATGCATACACGCACATCCCAATCAGACCCAGCCACCAGCGCTTCCTCTGGTTCCACACACTGGGCCAACACTTCCAGTATCAGGCCCTACCCTTCGGACTCACTTCGGCACCCAGGGTGTTTACAAAAGTGTCCATTGTTTTAGCAGCCCAACTGTAAGAACAGGGGGTGGGTATAATTCCCTACCTGGACGACTGGCTGATACAGGTGCGCAGCAGCATCAAACCTCAAAAGGACACGGACACAGTTCTGTCAGCTCTGTCTCAGCATGCTTGGGTGGTCAATCGGGCAAAGAGCTCTTTACGACCATCACAGCTCATAGAGCACCTCGGAACAGAGATAGACACAGCCGAGGGGATGGCGAGACCCTCACGAAAATGGATCGACACGATGATATCAATAGTTCAAACACTGTGGTCCATAGCCGAGCTGACTATGGGTCAAGCGGCACAGGTTCTCATCTGCATGGCATCCTGCCTAGGCCTGGTCCCTTGGGTGAGTTGGAATACGCTCCCCCTGCAGAACTGCATACTGCAACAAGGCTCTCCATCAGAGGATGGCCTCAACAAGGTTGTTTACCTGCCAAAGAAGGTCAAGAACTTCCTGGGGTGGTGGACCCACAGTCAGAACCTCGAGAGGGGCTATCCACTGGAGCTGTCATACCAGGTGACAGTGGAGACCGATGTCAGCTTGATCAGTTGAAGTGCATGCATGCACAATTTCACAGTGCAGGGCAAATGGATGAGGGTGGAGGCATGATTGTCCATCAACATCCTGGAAATGAGGGCAGTGTTCCACGCTCTGAAAGCATTCAGGGATAACATCGCCAGCAGGGTAGGCTTGGTAAAATCAGACAACCAGGTCACTGTAGCATACATAGCAAAACAAGGCAGAATGTGCAGCAAAGCCATGCTTAGAGAGGCTGCCAAGGTGTTAAACTGGGCACAGTCCAACCTCCACGCAGTGCACCTGGTGGAAAAGCTGAATGTCAGAGCAGACTGGCTAAGCACACAACTATGGTGCTCGATTACCTAATAAAGGGCCCGTGCGAGCTGGGCCATTAATTCCAACTTTACTGGCTGGTTTGAAAAAAAATAATAAATAAATTTTTTCTAATAGCAATCTGTTCCGCCTGCAGAATTAGTGAATGAGGTGCCCTGTCCTGCAAAGAACCCTACACTATTTTCACTGCCCAAGGGGTCTTTATGAAAACAGTACCAGCCTTTCGCCCCAAGGTCATGTCCACGTTCCATGCAGAACAAACCCTGGAGATACTGATGTTCCACACACAACGGCAACAGGGCGACTCTGGAACTCTCCATCTGCTGGATGTAGGGAGTACCGTATCACAATATATTACATGGACACAGACAATTTGCAAGTCCGAAAGACTCTTTATCATGGCTCAGGGTGGCAAGCAAGGAATGGTGGCTTCGAAGGCCACCATTGCTAGCTGGTTAAAGAGGACGATACAGAAAGCATAGAAAGCTAATGGCATTACACCTTCAGAGGGAATTAGAGCCCACTCAACAAGGGCAGTGGCTGCCTCCTTGGCAGAAAGAGTCAATGTGTCCATGGAGGACATATGTAGAGTGGTGACATGGACCTCGGTCCACACTTTCGCAAGACATTATAGACTTGAGACTTTATACAGACAAAGGACTGAATTTGCCAGAAAGATTCTATCATCAGCGTGTCGCACAAACTGTCTGCCAGATCACCCTGTCCCGCCCTGATGGATGTTTTGAACTGCTTATTATAGTAACCCATGAGGTAATGTCTGGAGTGTCATGGAGACAACATAACACAATGGGTGTTTACTCACCTGGTAAAGGTGATTGTGTTAGTTGTCTCCATGACACTCCACCCACTCCACCCGCTAGGTGACCGTGGCAGAGATCTTCGCTGGATATGTTTGTGTGTGCAGAGATTCTGTATTCCAAGATCATTATAAACTGTTTTGAACACATAGTTGGTTACAGTCGGTATCATTCGGTTACCGATTTTAGAATTGTACCTATAGGCAATAAACCCAGGTGGTGGTTATCCTAAAAAACTGTCTTTTGAATATTGTGTGGTTATACTCTATATATGTATAAAGATATGGGGTGAAGATGGGAGTCACGAAAGGGGGGATCTTTTGGCCTAAAACCTTTGTATTTCAGCTATGGAAGAATCGAACTGGAGAATAGGGACTCCTGGGACCTGGGTATGCTGTGAAATTTGATCTGGGTCACATGTGCATCACTAGCCTATCAGGAGGGTTGGGAACCCATGAGGTAATATCTGGAGTGTCATGGAGACAACTAACACAATCACCTTTACCAGGTGAGTAAACACCCATTTCCTGGTAGTCACCTGTATTGTATTAAATTGCTTCCTTTACATCCTCCCTTTCGTTAAGCAATCTAGGACCCACAGACTCTTGTATATATTCTGAAATGTTGGTTAGTTTTCTCCACGCCTGATGAAGGGACCTAAGAGGTTTTGAAAGCTTGTGTAAAAATTCCTCAGCTAGTCTAATAAAAGGTGTTACCACAAAACGAGTGTACTAGATTTTCCTGAGACTAATATAGCACAACTGATCTGCAACTCAGCATTTGTCAAATTACTTTTCTGTTATTAGGGCCTTGTTCTAACAGCAGATTTGTTTCTCTAAGTTCTACCTTTTCAAATGCCTTTACATTTGGGTTAGCGCTGGGAAGGGGTATAAAGGTAGATCTGACTCTAAACAACCTCTTTCTGTCTTAAATTTGTTACTAACCATACACTCATTAGGAGCTAATCTTGTCTAGATTAGAGCTATACAGTTCCTTGAGCATTGGCTTGTCAGATAACTGTAACATCATACATCTTGTTCTAACAAAGGGTGCTCAGAGTTACCTTGTATTTCAAGTCCATCTGATTGCAATGTTCCCTCTCCCCATGTGTCCTGTTCAGACAAAAGGGATATCAAGTCATTCTCCAAGGTACTCGTGGTATACGTTTGTAAGAAATTGCCCCTTCTTTTGAGGTGTTTTCAAAGGAAAATCCACCCATGTTGTCCTGTCTAGGATTCCTGGTGAAGAATTTCTTCAGTCTTATTTTCCTGAAAAACTGGAAAAGGTCGATATGCATTTTAAATTTGTTGCAAACAGGAGTTGGGATGCATATTTGGGCTGTTCACTTTTATTGAACTAATAAGGTAAAAAAGCAAGTCTGTTTTTCTAAAGCAAGTGCATCTGTGTCGATCCTTGGAGGAGTGCTATCCGCTCCTGGTTCCCTATCATGCAAGACAGGCAGGAAGGGGCAATCTAAAGTGGAATAAAAAAGTTATGGGTCAAGATTTTCACTGTATTATGCACTGCTGTGTTAAATTTACAGTAACTGCCCCTGATCATTCTCTGGCCAGTGCCCCTACTCCCTGTGGATGCAGATGCACACGACCCTGGGCAGAAAGGAATCCTTTGTAACAGAAGGGCCTTTAGCAGGCTACAAAAACAAAACCCTCCCTCTTGCACCAGACCCTTAACCAAAAGTTAGCCTGTCTAGTGATTCACTGCCACTCCTCACTAGCTCCAGTGACTAGGAGGATTTTGGAAAAGATCACCCTTGGTGCCTTTCCTGTTAGGAACATCTTTAGTTCTATAAATGACCACCTGATGTACTAGCAGTGATGGAGACTTGGCTTAAGCCCCAAATCCTTCTCTACAAAGTCAATCTCGTTGGCTATGTCTTTAGCAAGGATCGTGTAGGGAAGAAGGGTGGTGGGGTTCTAATCTATGTCAGTACCAGTCTAAATGCTACCCTACTTGACTGTCCTGCCCTATGCGACTCAGTGAGTGAGGCAATATTCATAAAGGTGCTCCTGGGTGACACTAAACCCCTTTACTTAGGGTGTGTCTACCTCCCACCCCCATTAGAAGCTTCTGCCCTCGAATCCCGAACCCAGGCATTGGCAGAGCACACCTCCAGGGAGTTGATCCTCCTAGGGACTTTAACCAAAGCTGGAGAACCATGGGTGCTTCTGAAAGCAAGAATTCAGTCCTGCACACCTGCTTGACCCAAATCATTAACTTGTCTACTAGGCACAATGTCAAGTCTGGCAACCATACCCTGTTGGATTGGGCACTAGATCAAACCCTGAGCGGATATTGGCAACTGGAATCATGACAGATTCCCTGAGTGATCACTCACCCATTTTCTGCACTTGGTCAGACAGGCTCCCTAAACTACCAGCCAGGGTAATAGAAGCCAGAAACTATTCCAGATTTGTAGTGTCGGACTTCTGCTCTGACCTATGCACAGTTAACTGGGAACCTATAGTTTCCCTTCCCTCCCTGGATGAGGCATTGGAATATTTCACCAATGTATTCATGTCTGTGGCTAATGTGCATGCCCCTCGAAAGAAACTAAGGGTACAGGGAAAGTGCCACAAATGGATCAACCCAGACCTTAAATGAATCATGTTGCTCAGAGACAGGGCCTGGGGCATTACAAAACCACTGGCCTTAAATTGGATTGGGAGAAGTACAGAGCACTTAGGAACAAATGCAAAAAAGCCTCCAAAAGTGTGAAATCAAAGTACTTGCATGATCTCCAGTTATGACACTTAAGGGATCCAAACAAATTCTGGAGTAAAATTAACCTGCTTTTGAAGGATGCAACAAGGGCCCCAGATGGAGCTCTTCTGGTCAGTAATACCCTGAACAATGACCCCTCTGCCATTGCCTAGACATTTAATGCCTCGTTTTCTAGTCCCAGCATGCTTAAGCCTGACATGCCCTTTGGTGTCCCTTGCAGTGACGGAACTGGATGGATCACCCTAGGCCTCAGTTTCACCTAAAACTGGTCAAGCCATCTTAAGTACTGCCCCTTCTAAACTGGTTAATCCCAACTCCTCCCCTGGACATGACCTGCTTGAACCAAGGCTGCTGCGGGCTGCTGCCCCAGCTATTGCCCTCCCAGTCACCAAGCTCATCAGCAGATCCCTACTGGAAGGAAAAGTTCCCAGTAAGTGGAAGGTTGCGACCATAGTCCCCATCCACAAAAGGGGGCTTGGGCTAACATTGAGAACTACAGGCCCATTTCCATTCTCTGCCCACTTGCTAAGGTGCAGGAGAGACTTGTCTATAATCAACTGTAGGACTACCTTGAGACCCATCTATTCCTAGCTGACAATCAACATGGTTTTAGGAAGGGCCATGGTACTGACATGGCCCTAATCAGGCTGAAGTCTGATATCCTGGATGGTATGGATAGGGGCTCCCTGACTGGAGCTATATTTGTTGACCTGTCAAAAGCATTCAACCTTGTTAATTATGCACTACTGCTCTCCAAGCTCTAAAAAGTAGGACTGGACTGGCTCTCGGTTTCGTGGTTTGAGAGCTACTTGCTCAATAGAACCCAAAAAGTGCTATGGAGAGGAACACAATCAGGTCCTAGACCAATGACCTCTGGAGTACCTCAGGGCTCGATACTTGGTCCTCTACTATTTATCCTATATGGCAATGACATTAAGCGGGACTGTGGGCTGGACAACCTCATCCTGTATGCAAATGATACAGTTGCATACTGCAGCGACCCTCTACTGGATATTATCTCTGCCAAACTTCAGTCCTGCCTCACAGCTGTTGAGGCTTGGTTCTCTGCCAACTTACTTGTACTAAATGAAGAGAAAACAAAGGCTGTCCTATTCGGAACTAGGCATCTTGGAGCTGACAGGCATGACCTCCTTCAGCTCTACACAGCAAATGGGATGAGAGCTGAGGTTATTGACAGGCCTCCTTTACAGGCTGGGAACCTCCCTTACAGGCGAGGCAAGGCAAGCCATAGCTAGCTGCACTCTGCTTCCCACCCTCCTCTATGGTGTCCCCATCTTCAGTTTCTTAAGGAGGGTGAACTAAGAAAACTAACCATACTCTACAATAGGGTTGCATGCTTCGCTACACACTCCCCTCCCAGAAGGCACCACTGTGAGGTCCTTGCTGACCTTAACTGGCCCATCCCTCACTTTGTATAACTCACAAATTCAAAACATCTGACCCCCCAAACTTGCAAGGCTTGCTTAACCCCAAGGTCCAGTGCAGTGACCCATGGTCATCTGCTGGCCGCCCTCCTGACATCCTCTGAGTGCGGACTAACTTAGGCAAAAAATCTTTTTGGTATGCTGCTCCCTACCTGTGGAACACCCTTCCTGAGTATCTGTCAGGTTCTTCCACTCTTCGGGGGTTTTAAGTCTTCACTGAAAGTGTACCTGCTGGAATCAAGTCTCTGTGGTTGTAATCATTAGACCCTGTCGACTAGGCCCAAAATCCTCCCACCCCATGCCTATATTCTTAGAGCATGTGGGTGCCTAACCCCTTAGAATCATCTGGGTGCATGATCAGTTCTGGAACACCTTGACTGGATGTCCATTAAACAATCTTATGTGTACGCTGCTACAATGTTATATAAAACTTTACTCCTACCAAACTGAACAATGTGGGGTTCACTTCACCCCGAAACTAAATTGTAACTGCACTACTGCTACTTCTTATCCTTGCATTTTATGTGTATTGCACTTTTACCTAACTAACATACTGAATGTACAATGTTATACCCTGTATGTACTCATAGTAGTTACCCTGTAAACAATCTGAAGTATGTACCACTGTATGTAATTAACATATGTAATTAACTCCGGGTCTCTCCTGAAAAAGGGACATCTGGTCTCAGTAGGCTTACCCGGTTATCAAAATTTAAATAAATAAATAAATTATGTCCACAGAACTTGTGCTTCCTATATCGTCCATGCAAAGAGAATTGTTTGGTGTCTACTAAGATTAAAATTCTGGTCTTCTGTTTCATACTGTAGGTAAATGACAGATCTGCTGTGCCATAGAGCTGTACTATTTAACTGCTATACAGTAAAACATGTGGTATATCAATTGTTAGAGGGGTTTTTACCATCAAAATGAGATCTATTTTTAGTTTGTTTCTTTATTTTGAAATGCTTGGATAATAGCAGAAACTGTCAGTCCTTAAATAGTCGGTTAACACTTAACTTCTGGATCCACTCACTTTCAACACATGGAACAATAACTAGGCGTAGGTATCTACAGCTTCATTGTTAGTCTCATCCAATGCTAGGGATTATTCTACAAACCTGGAATACTGAACTGTGATTATGAAACCATAAATGCCGGACATAGACGTCTACTGCTATTGATTCACACAAAGTCACCATAAGAGGGAGCCTGCAGCCAAAATGTACTTGAATAGACCTCAAATATTTATTTATTTATTTAAAAGTTTGGTGACTGGGAAAGACACACTGAGTTGAGGCTCATTTCCAGGTGCGACCTAGGGGAAAAAGGGGAATAAAGTGAGGTAGGCACTTAAAGACAAATGAAGTGTAATATAGGCAGTTTCAAGCACAATACCGTGTCTAACAAAATAGCAGTAGGAATACATTGAGGTATATGGCAACACTGCTGTACATAAGAGTCATAGAAAAAAGAAAAACTGTGCAAAGGTGTGCAGCAGGGGAGCAAGGAAGATTTAATTTGGGTAAGGTGAGCCCTTATATGAGACAAAGAGAGAGAGAGGGTGTGGGAGTGTAAAGGCACATTTGAGGGGGTAGGGTTAGCAGAGAGGGGGAGAGGTGGGTTGGGGGAAGGGGAGGACGGAGGGTTATTGGGGGTGCATATGAAAGCATGTACGAGTGATCCTGATGGGTGATGCAGATCCCCTCCATGCTCAATCTTTTTACTTTTTTGCTGTTTACTACGGATACATTTGTATTTGATATATATTCCCTTGTATATTTTATTAACATTAGCAGTACATAAGACCTGTCTTTCCTGGATACTTAGCAAAGTAGGTTACGAATTACAAAGGGGCATTGTCTAACTTTTGGCAAGATTTTAGCCACTTTCATAACCTTTGAAAAACTAACAAGATGCCAAGGCACACAAAATACCTAAACTACTTACGTTTTTATTAACCAAACAAGACAGACTTATATATAATGACCAACTATGTTTTGGGAACTACCCATTTAATGACCATATCTAACTATCCTCATCACACCCAGATGAAAAAACTGTAAAAAAAAAACAGCTGGGCATTTGTCTGCTTATGGAGTTCTACAAACAAGGCTCCAATATTTAATTACATTTTCTTTATTAAATAGTAATTTTAGCTGACAGCTGTTAACAATGTGGCCACGTGTAATCCCTAGCATTAAGGGTTGCACAGCATAACTAGGAGCAAAATGCCAGCAGTTAAGTTTGGATGTATGACTGAAGATGGACCCCTAAGTCCTCTCTGTTATGACAATATCATGTTGTAATAAATCGGTGGAAATTTTTCCCACAGGGAATCAGTGACATCAGAATGTCATAATGCCATCATAATGAAATCAGATCAATTGTATTATGAAATGGAATGTTCAGAGTTCCATGTAATATATGGGGTGTCACTTTTTTCCCCATAGGGAATCAGTGACAACAAAAACCCATAATACCATCGCTCTGACATCAGAAAGTTGTAATACTATTGTTCTGAGATCAGATCAATGTTATTATGAGAAGGAATGTTTGGAGTGTTTTATATATTACAAAAAATAACAGCCAGAACACCAACAGTAATCTAGGCTTGTCATTTGAGCCTAGATCTCTATGATATCACAAACCATGAAGTTTTTCTGCATGGTTTATGATATCACCAGAATCCCTCTATGGAATTATAGTCTTGCTACTGATGATTTCCTATTATTCTGTTTGTATTACAAAAAAATAACAGATCGCAAACTATCAGTAACTAGCCTTGTCATTTCATCTCGGGATTCTGTGATATCGTCGAGCCTTGAGCTTTGCTCTTGTGGTTTATGATGTCCCTGGAATCCCTCCATGCAATGAAAGCTTTGGTACTAATGATTTATTATCTGTTACTCTTTTTATTATATGTTTATTCCCTCTTTATTACAGAGATACATAGATATTATAGGACAGAGACTGAAAGTCCATCCAGGCCGCCCTGTTGTTCCAATCTAGAATTCCTCAATCCGTTCAGCGTTCCCAGGTCCCCCAACCTCTGTTCTAATTACATTTGTAACTAGAAACACAGAATTTGTTAGTAGATAAAGACTGCCTAGTGTGCTCCTCTTTCCTTACCTACTCTGCCACCACAGACCCTACCTGCTCTCTGGTCACGTCCATTCCCCCCCCCCTCTCGGCTTTGATACCTGGTTTCCTTTATATCTAACCCATGCATTATTTAAAGCCCATCACAGTTTTTGCACCCATCACATCCACTGGAAGATTATTGCTTGCATCTACCACTCTTTCAGTGACATAGTGCTTTCTCACATCCCTCCTAAACTTGTCCCTCTCTAAATTCATATTGTGCCTCTTAGTTCTTGTACATCTTCATTTCTGAAAAATGCTCCCTTCCTATACCATGTTCACCCCTGTAAGGTATTTAAAGGTCTCTATCATGTCCCCGCTCTCCTTACTTCCTTCCAGGGTGTACAGGTTCAGATTCTCGGCCCCTCTTCCTAGGACTTTTGGTGCAGCCCTTTCACTAGTTTAGTTGCACTTTAGATGGCCTCTACCCTGTCTATGTCCTTTCTAAGGTGCAGTCTCCAGAACTGGATGCAGTACTTCTAGTGTGGTCTCACCAATGACAGGTATTTATCCCAAAATTATCCCACTGTGATTTGATCCTTGAGACTCTGCTAATATTAATCACATTGCTGAACAGTATATTCCACCCATCGACCACCCTTTCTGTGAAGAGATATTTACTTATGCGATATCTTCCAAAAAGCTATGCACTCACACACCCACAAGAGGCCGGACACGGAGCTTCTTTTTAAAATCTTATTTATTGCACCCAAATACACTTATGCTGTCTAATGATTTTAAACACCTCATAACTCTGTGCACTAAATGTAGTTACAAAATGAAACTTCTTTCCTTTTATATTTTCTTTATTTTTATCAACCAATAATTCGTGTCGGCTGATATTCGCAGCAACTTGATACCCCCCTTCTATCACTTTTTGTGAATATCCTCTGCTATTCAAACATTTTCTAAGTGCTAAAGCTTCAGTTTCAAAATCTTCTGATTTACTACAATTACGTTTAATCCTAAAAAACTGTCCTTTAGGAATATTGTCAACTGTATGTGTTGGATGACAGCTTGTGGCAAAGAGTAAAGTATTTCCATCTGTAGTTTTCCTAAAAAGATTAGTACTAACCTGTCCTTCCTTTTCCCGATTAACCTGCAAGTCCAAATAATTCACAGTATTGCAATTTGCATTAAAAGTGAATCTCAAGTTCTCATTAGTACCATGTAAATAGTTCACAAATTCCTGTAACATAGTTTCATTACCATTCCAGATTAAAAAAACATCGTCAATAAAGCGCTTCCACAACAGCACATTATAGAAAAAAGGGTTACTATCTGTATTAAATACAATATCATCTTCCCATCGACCCACATATAGACTAGCTACTGTTGGTGCACATGTAGCCCGCATCGCCGTTCCCTTAATTTGTCTATATATATCTCCATTAAAGAGAAAAATGTTCCAACTCAAAACATGTTCAAGAAATTTCAAAATTACCACTGTTTCTCCATCTGATTTATCCTGATTTATTCAAAAAATATGCTGCTGCATCCAATGCTCCTTCATGAGGGACATTGGTATAAAGCGCTTCTATATCTAATGTTACTAACATACAATCTTCCCCAATAACTATTCCATCCAGTAATCTCAATATGTCTTTAGTATCTCGAACATAAGATTTTAATTTTTTAACATGATTACTGAGGGCAGAGTCAACAAATTGGGACAAAGGCTCTGTAAAGCTACCTAAACCACTAACTATGGGACGTCCAGGTGGGTTTTCACTATCTTTATGGACTTTAGGTAAAACGTAAAACGTTGGTTTTACTGGGCAGTCTACTTTCAAAAACTTTTTGGTCTGTTCTGTTATAATTCTTTGTTCAAAGGCTGCATCTATAGTGTGATCAATGCAGGATTTAAATTCCCATGTTGGATCAAAACTTAATTTTTCATAGAACAAAGCATCATTTAATTGTCGTAACACTTCTTGTTTATATTTGACAACATCCCACAATACTACATAGCCACCTTTATCAGCCTGCTTTATAACAAATTCCTGATTCTTCTGTAAACATTTTAATGCTTCTCATTCTCTCCGACTCAAATTATCAAACCGTGGATGTGGTAAGTTATTAAACAACCCTTCCAAGTCTCTTTCACAGAGGTCACGAAACACACTAATTGCGGCACTGCTTGATTGGATTAAAGGTGGAACTAGGTTAAAAGTATCAATAGCACCAGTTAAAGTCACAGCTTGATTCAAATTAGAGTCACAGTCATTCCTTTTATAAAAAAAGGCTTTTAAATTAAGATTTCGGCACATCAGGTGTAAATCTATGATAGTCTGAATCGGGTTCAACGAAACAGTAGGTGAAAAAGTCAATCCTCTTTTGAGTAGCTGTTCTTCAGAGTCAGTTAATGTATATTTAGAGAGGTTAACAATCTATATATCTCGACTCACCTCCTCGTCATTCTGGTGTTCCACCTGTTGCCATTGTTTCTCCAATTCAGTCGCCCTCTCTGTTCGCGGTACATGGTGTTTCTTCTGTCCTCTCCTCATCCGTCTCCTATGCCGTAATTTACCAATCTGGGGCTCCTGCGTAATTCTTGTTGTAATGGTTGTTCGAGTCCCTCCTGTTCTCTGTGAAAAAAACGACTAGGTACACCATTATTTTCTTCACCTTCTGATCCACTTCCTTCTGTACTGTAACTAAAGGAGACTCGTGCTGGTCGTTTTAAAATCCCTTTCCTTGTTTCTTTCTTCCAAGAATACATTCGGTTATTTTCATAGTCCCCTTTATCTCGAATAAATTTAACCTGTTTGGCACTTTTCAATTCTTTATCCAATCTGCTAATAAATTCCTGTAGCCGTTGATTACACATAATGAAGCCGTCTGTATCTCTATGTTTCAAAACTTCTCTTTCTTTACTTTTCAAATCTTCTTTTAATACAGCTTCTCTTTCTTTACTATATTTTATTATCAATTCAATTAATTTACCACTTGCTTCACTTAATATATTTTCCCAATCTCGCATGAAATTAAGATTGTTTGTGCAAAATGCTGGGTTCTTAATTAATCTCAGACCCCTTGGTATTCTTTTCAATCGTAAATAGGCTTCCAGGTTAGTCACATTCCAAAAGATTTTTCTCAACTGTTGCATAGTCTTTTCTAACTCTTTAAACGCTCCCCTCAATGACAATGGTTCTAATACAGGGGGTTCAGAATCACACACTTCTACTAAAAATGGATTGACAGTGCTTACATTTGTTACTAGATGCTCCACATAGAACAATGGATTTTCATTTGGCATTACTTCAGTCTGGTCCATCGGTGCTGCTTTCCTCGAACTCATTTTCTATAACTTGGCTCTCACAGTGTCCACACGGGTTTTACTCCAAGAACTTTAACCAAGGTATTACATCTTCCAAAGAAACCTGTGCAACGGTTCAAACAATGTCCAAATCCTAAACAAACGAACCATGCACTCGGAACCTGCGGTGCTCTCAGCCAATATTTTGCGATATCTTCCAAAAAGCTGATGCACTCACACACCCACCAGAGGCCGGACACGGAGCTTCTTTTTAAAATCTTATTTATTGCACCCAAATACACTTATGCTGTCTAATGATTTTACACACCTCATAACTCTGTGCACTAAACGTAGTTACAAAATGACAGGTTAGCACTAATCTTTTTAGGAAAACTACAGATGGAAATACTTTACTCTTTGCCACAAGCTGTCATCCAACACATACAGTTGACAATATTCCTAAAGGACAGTTTTTTAGGATTAAACGTAATTGTAGTAAATCAGAAGATTTTGAAACTGAAGCTTTAGCACTTAGAAAACGTTTGAATAGCAGAGGATATTCACAAAAAGTGATAGAAGGGGGGTATCAAGTTGCTGAGAATATCAGCCGACACGAATTATTGGTTGATAAAAATAAAGAAAATATAAAAGGAAAGAAGTTTCATTTTGTAACTACATTTAGTGCACAGAGTTATGAGGTGTGTAAAATCATTAGACAGCATAAGTGTATTTGGGTGCAATAAATAAGATTTTAAAAAGAAGCTCCGTGTCCGGCCTCTTGTGGGTGTGTGAGTGCATCAGCTTTTTGGAAGATATCGCAAAATATTGGCTGAGAGCACCGCAGGTTCCAAGTGCATGGTTCGTTTGTTTAAGATATTTACTTATGTCTTGCTTGAAGTCCCTTCCCAACTAGTTTGAGATTAGGTCCCCTGGTGGTTGATACTCTTTATAGTTGTTACTGTTTAGTTTGTATAAATCAATGCTGTCAATCCTGTGATGTCTGTGCATGTGTTAGCAAGTTTCTATCACATCCCCACTCTTTCTCCTGTCCAGTCTAGTGAATCTGTTTAGGCTGTATAGTCTCTCCTGGTAGGGCCTATCGTGTTGCCCCTGAATAACTTTTGTTCCCATCCACAGAATAGTATAATAGTCATTTTGGTGACTGTATGTGCATGTCGGCAACTGCTCCCCTCTTCAACTGCAGTGGCAGCTGGACCATCAGTGGCCACTTCTTTATTTTGTAAAGTGTGTGTGTGTGTGTGTTTTGTGTTAGTGGAAGGCATCCCCATCTTCCACAACCTCCCAGCTTGAGTGAAAACTCTCCCTTTGCTTTAAAAATGCCTGCCACTGGAGGGAGACCTGATCTGTTGGCTCTCATGGCAGCACATCTAAGGTGCTTGCCCCTTTTAAAAGAAATGGCAGTTCAATCCATTAGGAGCAGTGCATGCGGGGAAAAGGGCATGAGAATCAACTAGCAGGTCTCAAAGCTGGTTATGTTTACCAAATCCTTGATTTGCATAACCAGTCAGCATTATCCCTTTCCCCAGCCAATCAGGGACCCCCCCAGAGTAGTCACATACCATCCAGCAGTGCAAAAAAAAGGCTGCCAGGAAGGTTCAAGGGCTGTTCATTAATTCAGGAAGAGGAATCCTCAGAGTCAAAGCAGGACCAGACAATTTCCAGAAGTGGAGGGGCCAAAGAAAACTGCAGCTGGTAGCTGGGGGGGGGGGAGCACAGCAAGAGATGGAAGTCCTGCCTTCTATAACAGCCCTCTTGAAGACTCACTGAGCTATAATGCTAGGAAGAGCAGTGAACTCAGGTGTCCAGCTGTAGGGGCTGGTACCATCAAGCAGCTCCCCCTAGTGCTCCAGACAGATCCCAATCAGGGTGATGCTAAGGCAAGAGAGAGAGAGAGAGAGAGAGAGAGAAAGACATGGAGACTCAGCTAGCATGTGAGCCAGCAGTGAGAGGGCAGAGTGCAAGTGGGGGGGGGGCCTTGAGGATAGAGAGCCCAGCAGTCTTGACTGGGATATTAACCAGCAGTAGGGGTGTCAGCCTAGTCAAAATGGGCCCTGGGCTGAATGGGTGATAGGTAGATCGACCAGAAGTGGCCTTCCACTGGGCACCACTGGAGAAAGGAGACGCAGTTGGCAAGTCAGCTAGCAGTGAGGAGCAGCAGAAATTTGGCTAGCAGAATACCACATCTGCAAACGCTCACATTGTTAAAATTAGTAGCAACCAATACCTGGCATTGGAGGCGATGCATCTGTGCATGGAATCCAGGGGGTGGTGTGGTGTAGTTGGTAGGGTACCAGTAATTAAGATGTCATAAACCTAGTGCTGTGGTGGGCAAACAAGGGTGACCCATTCCTAGCCAGTTGACTACTGGGGCCAGAGTTCCAGGGTTGGTCTAATCCCTCACAAAAACCTTTCCTTAGGGCAGGGAATTGTCTCTAGCCACTAGAGGAAGCCTTTCTGTTGGTGGTCTGGTAGAGGTAAAATCTAACCCTCCTTCTATCTTCTGTGGGGCTTTGGGAGGTGGTCCTCAATTTTATAATGATAAACTAAACATTATCATAAAGTTTTAGAGTGATAAGTGTTTTCCAAAATTTTAGAGTGATAAGCATTTCCAGTACCTAGTCAATTAACACTATTCCATTTGCAAATTGCACTGTATTATTTACTGTTTACAGCTGATATTTACTTATTGAATGATTGATTGCTTAACTGATTGATTTATTAAAGGTAAAATCTTATTTACTCTGAAGGATTCTGTGTACAAGCTGTTATTTCTTTTTTTTTATTATTTATATTTCATTCAGTTACGTGACAACAGTAAGTTACTTGGAATATACTCACAATAGCCAGCTTCTGTGGATGATTAAATGCCGAGGCAAAGCTGAGGCATTTAATCATCCACAGAAGCTGGTTATTGTGGCTATATGCTAAGTAATTGAATGTTATTACTACTATAGAACTTGGAGTGACTTTTAAAGTTTTTTTTTCATAGCTTTGCGGGGTAATGTACAGGACATGCGGAAAAGAGAAAGGAAGTTGCACACACTCAGTCTAAACCGTATATTCGGAGGGTGCTCCCATCAGAATGATGGTTTACAGGGTTTAAATAAAAAAAAAATTACAGACTTCACAGTTTTTTCCCCCTGCTTTTGAACTATTGGCTTCACCTGAGGTTTACGGTAGTTCGTCTCCCAGACCAGGCTGCTGTGTTAGTTGCTCACAGGTCCCACCTCCCAGCTGTTTGTCTCGGAAGACAAAGTCCTTTAAGAAATACTTCGGAAGCTTCAGGACTCCAAGGGGGTGGCAGTTTTAATTCTTTCCTTCCAGGCAGAGTGATGCACCTCACAAGAAGAATGACCTTTATTTTCCTTTGCTCCTGCCATGGTAATACCTTCATTAACCCAGTGTGGCGTGGCACAGGTTTTAATTAACTGACTGTGGGCATGGCATATGGTTCATTAACCAACTGTGGGCATGGTTAAGTAAAAGTTTCATTAACCAACTGTGAGAGGGGTTTCCTTGAATAGCAGACTGTGGGTTTTCCTGCTAGTAGTTTATGAAATAATAACGGATGGCTGTTCTCTTGTGATTAGTCGAGAACAGATGCCTGTCATATAATTTGTGATAAATAAGTAACAAATACAATTACATCCATACAAGGAACAATCAGAAATACATAACGCATTGGGATGCAAACATTTCATGTTATACAGGATGATAAAGTATCCCCCGTTTATATGCAAAATCAGAGAGGCTACCACAAAATAGCATTTATTTATTCATTTTTTATGACCGGGTGGGTGCACTAGACATAGAAATGCCTATTTTCAAGCACAACCCGGGAGGGTATGAAGCAAGCCGAAAGGTTTGATTGATGGATGCACTGAGGGTGATGTGTGCTTCGACTGTTTTGTCTAAATATTAGAAATCAGATTTTCAAAGTAAATCCATTAGGTGGTAAGGCAGTTCTTTTCCTATTTAGCTACCTGTTGTTACTTTCACCAAAATGGAGAGGCAGGAGAAATGATTCAAGAAAGAAACCAGTTTATTGAGCAATGGACTACAGGATAGGGAACAGGAGGAAAGGGGGTACAACAGCATTAAGTACTGCCTCTGATATTTTACTGATGCCCTGAGGCCTTATGCTAAAACTCCAATCTTCTGTATGAGGAGGACTGTACACGGGAATTGTCTGTAACAGCTACGCTGTAAGAGCGTCCTATCTCTAATCCCTGTTCAGAGCTTTATAAGTCAGCCTCGAGGTGCACCTCTAGCTGTTACCTGGAATACTCCACACTATCAATCACTTTACATACTAAAGGAAAACTCTATATGTATGGTGCATGGCTGTTTGTGCACGTTTGGATTTTCTCAGTCGTCGAGAAGAAAATGTAATCACAGAAATTGTTCTGACAAGAATCAACTCAACTGGCTGTCCAGTGCAACTCTGTGAACTTTTTGGGAAACTAGGGGAATGCAGAGAGGATTTTTAACAGACCATGAGTTCTCAGCCACACCCCACCTCTCTAGGGTCGCCGGAATACAAACACAGGTACCAAGATTTCTTCATCTAAGAACCCACTGAGGGCCGCCAGAACTTGAAACACACAAAATCCAGCTGCAGTCTGCTTCTGGACTGCCTGGAGAGGGAAACAATGCAAACCACCCAGCCACAGTCCACTTCTGGACTGCCAGGTGAAGGATTCGATGCAGATCACCTTGCCACAGCCCTCTTCTGGACTGCCAGATGAAAAAGACAAAGGAGATCACCCTGCTACAACACACTTTTGGATAGCTGGATGAGGAAGATGAAGAAGATCACCCAGCCACAGCCCACTTCTGGACTGCTGGATGAAGAAGACAATGCAGACTCTACTGGAAACAGAGATCTGGATAAGGAAGTCTCTGGACATCAGAGAATGACAGTGTTCTGGTCTCCAAGGCCGGATGAGCCAAGGGCACACATAAAAAAAAACGTGCGTCAAAGTATGATGAAGTTCAGGGCTCCAAGGCTGGATGAGACAAGGGCACACTTAAAACAACAAATAGAGCGTCACTCAGAGAACAGGAACAGATGATCCGGACAGTACTCTGATGCGGACGTTAAAGTAAGAAAATGGATGGCAGATTCTGCACTGGGCCAAGCCGTACCTGGGGAACTGTCAGAGGAAAACAATAAACATGGCGTTGCAACTTGAGATGACTGAGGCACGGTTCTTCATGAAGTTGCTGTTGGCTGCTCCTGGGATGCACTGGAAGATGACTCCTGAAGAACTGCTGAAGACTGATAGGGGTGCACACTGGTGAAGTGACTCTGAAGATTGCTGAAGACTGATTCAAATACTTTCCCAGCACCGAAATGCTGGCACAAAGCAATGCAAAGACAGTTCTGGCACTTATACTGTTTGTAGAATGGATAGCAATGCAATAAATGCCACAGTTTCTACTGTAGTGGTCAACTGCAGAGTCTCAATGTCCAGACCACAGTAAATAAACAGGCACTTTACTATTCGGCGTGTACCCTAGCTTTCAGGGGACTTAATTACCAAGGAGTCCTTCTAGCTAAATTAGATTCTCCTGTTACTGTGGATACACTGCAGTTGGGAATAGGCTCTTTCAAGATGCTACAAACCCAAATGTCTGACCAGGCCCCTTTAACACTTGTGGGCCTAAATGGCTAGCTATGGGTCCTTGGCCTTGTGTTGCCCCTTTAAGTGGCTGTGGGCCTTCCCTTTGACTAGGCCTTTTAACAGCAGTGGTGGGCCTAACTTGCCCCTTTAAGATCTGGGCCTATTCACCCCTTTAACAGCAGTGTGCCTAACTTACCTCTTTTACAGCAGTGGGCCTAACTTTCCCCTTTAAGACCTGGGCCAGGTTGCCCCTTAGATGTTGGACCTATTGTGGCTGGCCCTTTCTAGCTGCTGGGCCCATTACTGGGCCGGATTTGCACCTTTTAATCAACCTCTGGGCCTATTATGGCTGGGCCCCTCTTTCTTTTGGGCTCACTGACTGTGCCCCTTTAAGGCTGTGGAGTCTCTAACTGGCTGGCCCCTTTTTAATACTGGGCCTATACTGCTCCTGCTCCTCCCCTCTAATGAATATTTAAAACCCTTTCTATGGCCTTTAGGTCTGGCCCCTCGTCTGGGCCTCGCCTCGCCCAAACATTAATTTATTCAAATTAGGAGCCCCCTTCTGGCTCACCCCCTCCACAGCATTTAGCCATCTTTTCAAGCACCTTGTGCACTTACACAAGTATTTTATCTTTATTAAAAAAAAACCTCTGGTAGTCAGCACCTGTCCACTGGTGTTGCTGCCGACTCACCGCCCCGACCCAGGGAGAAGGAAGCTGCTGTGGGAGGCAGGAGGCTTGCTGGCAGAGGGAGGGATTTTTCTGCAGGCAGGACTTGGCGACTGGATGCCTTGCGATGCCTGATGCTCCCTCTGAACCAATGCTCGTTTGGAGATGCAGCCCCACTTCTGGGTGCCGACAAGCAGGGACTGAAACTTAACGTTATTACAATGGGGCAATATGTCACAATCATGTCGACTACTGGAACTGGGGTACCCCGTTGGAACACTGGAGGACCACCGCAGCTCAACTGGACCACCAGACTGACTCACAGGGACAAGAGGAGGACTGCAGGTATACTACCATTTTACTGTTACCTCCCTGCATCCTCTCTCTTTCCCTTACTTTGCCGAAACTGTTCTTCTTCCGGCCTTCTCTTCCTCTGTGTGCTTGAGACCACTCACCCGACCGCTACTGCTGCTGGCCACCAACGAAATATTCTTTTTTTTTTTAAACTGCCATTTCTGCCAAAAAGAAACCTCCTTGGCATTCAGGACACTGAGTCTCTAGCAACCAGGGAGGCAAGCATCTTCCCATCGCGAGCTGGAAGAAGGTGGCACACACTCATGCCAGTGCTGGGCAGGCTACAACAACAGAAAAAAAACACATTTAAAACTGCAAGGATGCAGTTTCTTTCTGGGGCCCCTGCACCACTTAAGCTCCTACCCTGCCATCTAGCCACTGTGGCACCTATACTGAGGTACTGGGGACTTCTGGGGAAACTGCTGGGGAACCCCAACTTTGGGATATTACAGGTATACATCAGATTGTCAAAAAACAGAACAATTTGAAAAACAGGATATACTGGACACATTTACAGCAGTCAAATACAAACAAAGTGGCAATAGTACACATCAAGTAGGAGGGAAAATGCAATAGTAATAAGAAAAGAATGTACATGTTTACACATATTCATTAGAGCAGTTTTTTATTTATTTATTTATTGAAATGTTTCACCAGGAAGGCACACTGAGCAACAAGTCGCTTGTCTCCCAGTGTGATCTGGGGGAAGGGGTACAACTTGAATGAGACATTAAACATTCAAGTTATAAAATCAACATTAGCATACAGTTGTAAGGCTGGTGTTATAAACAGTGTTACAACAGTGTCACACATAACATGTAGAAAGAGTGGACAATAATAAGTGTTGGGTTAATAAGTAAACAAATGTTTACATGAAAGAAAAGGGAGGAAGGGAGGAGGGGTGAGGTGGGGAGGGAAGAGTCATGCCCCTGGAGACCCCTTCAGGATGCAGGAACCCTGTAAGGGACTAGGGGACATGAGAGAAGGGATAAGGCAGTGTCCCAGAGAGACCCTTTAAGATGGCGGGAAGGAGTAGAGAGATACAAGCCCCTTGCGGTGAGAGGGACCAATGGAGAGTATCTGGAACCTTTACATTCTGTGAGGAGATCAAGGGAGGTCAGTAAGGGGAGCAATTAGGGAAGGGAGAGCAGCTAGAGATTTGGGGAGTGGATGTGCACAGGGTAAAATGAAGGTGAGGTAGGGGTAGGATTTGTCCAGGGCTTAGAGGAGGGAATTAGGGAGGGACATGGCGAAGCAGCTAGGTGCAAGGTAATTATTGAGGGCAGAGCTGATGGAGTAGGCAGAGGATAAGTGCCAGATTTGGAGGGATTCCACATTTTGGGAGGCGGTGAGAGGTAACTGGATTGGCTGATTTGGGTAGATCTGTAGACACCGGGGTATGATCCCAGTTGATCTAAGGGAATGGGAGGGTGGGGGGTGTTATAAAGGAGGAGGTGAGGTAGGAAGGGAGCTCACCCCACCAGTGCTTGGAGGTGAATTTAGCACAGTGGGAGAGTCGCCTATTTGTAAGAAAGGGGAAGGATGGGGCAAGATAAAGATTGCAGTGATGGATGCGAAGGGGGCATCCAGAGAAAAGCGGCAGAAGGATTTAAAAAGGGTGTCCAGTCTGGCCAGGGAGGACTTAGTGGCAGCACCATAGACCACATCACAGTAGTTGAAAATTGGCAGAATCATCTTCTGAACAAGTTCACACCTAGCCGTAGGAGGGATGCAACTACGGTTCCTGAACAGGGCACCAAGCTTGGGGCGCAGTTTTTTCTGGATGGCATCAATATGTCCAGAGAAGTTTAGGTGTTGGTCCAGCCAAACACCTAAGTACCTGAAGGAGGACGTGTCCTCAAGTAAAGACCCCTCAAGGGTGTGAAAAGTGGGTGGGGGGGGCGTAGAGAGTCTCTGCCTTGTGCCAAAGGTCATGGAGACAGTCTTTTTGGCATTGAGGAAAAGTTTATGGTAAGCAAGCCAGAACTGAATCTTGCCAAAGTCTTGCAATGAGCTGGTTGTAACCTCAACAGGACAGGAGCCAGATGCATACAGGACTGTATCATCGGCATACATATATATAACGGAGGATGGGGAGCAAACAGAGGGAAGGTCATTTAAAGAAGATGGACAAAATGAGGGCCTAATACAAGCCTGGGGACTCCAGTGCTAATAGGGAGGGGAGGGGAAGTGGCATCCAAGATCTTAACTGCTTGGGTTCTGCCAATAAGGTAGGCCTTGAACCAGTTTGTGGCAGAGGGAGATAGGCCAGCTGCTGGGAGTGAGTTGAGGAGAAGGGAGTGAGAGATGGTGTTGAAGACCTAGGCCAGGTCGACAAAAATGGCAGAGGTAATTTTCCCATTGTCCATCCCGGTTAGGATGGAGTCTGTGAGCTGAAGGAGAGAGGTGATGGTTGAGTGTTTTTTCCTGAAACCAGACTGGAAAGGGGTGAAAAAGGAGGTGTCAGATAGAAAAGAGGTGAGTTGGGAGAGGACAATGTGTTCTTGAAGCTTGGCAAGGGTATAGAGTAGAGAAATGGGGCGATAGTTGCCAGGGGATGACAGGTCACCCCCTTTGGGTAGAGGGAGGACCACAGCATGCTTCCATGAAGAGGGGACAGAGGCAGTAGAGAATGAGAGATTTAGGTTTATTGAGAGGGGGTAGGCAATGGCCGTAGCAGACAGGGAGAGGAGTTTTGGGTCAAGGCCATCAGGGGAGGCACCTTTAGAGCGGTTGATGGCTGTTAGATAATGGCAGTAACAGCATTAACAGCTAACCAATGGAGTACACTCCAATACCAAAAAAAGAACACAAATTAGTACATATTTACATATGAGGTAGTTAAGTACAGGCAGAGACGATATTAAGCATCTAAGTAGATTGCATTTTAGGTGAACCAGGAAGAGGAGAGGGGAATGGTTGAAATCATACTAATCCAGTTGTAGAACATACAATGTGGTAGCAGCAGAGTGTGAAGAAGAGCTACTGGAGCAGAGTTGACATAAGGAGGGTTGTTGAAACATTGGCAGAGTTATAAGTGCAGAGGGGAGTACTTAGAGCAGACAAAGAGAAGGTAGAGGTGAGTAAACAGGAAAACAGAGAGAAGGTCATGGAGGATGGAAGCAGTTACAGAGATCTGGCTTTAGTAGGGAAGTATGAAGCATCCTTTTGAAACAGGCATGAGTAGGAGAGAGTTGAAGTTTTCCATTGGAAGCGAGTTCCAGAATTGAGGGGCAGCATGGGAAAAAGTCCTGGTGCCCATGGTGGTCCTACAGTATATCTAGGGACCTGCAGCAGGGATTGCCCCCCAGATCTAAGGTCATAGCAAGAGTTGTATTAATTCAGCATCAGGGCGAGAGAAGACGGAACACCAGAGTGAATAATGCTGTTGTAACCTCCTTGTTACCCGGGGTTACTAGAATCCCAGTAAGACCTAGTGGTAGGCAGGGAAGGCAGCTTGTGAAACTCCAGTTAAATGGGTTTCACACTGTCTCACTCTGTTCTCAGTCTCAGCTGAGACTGAGGGATGACATCACCAATAGAACTATCGCAGCTGCATGAGCCACATTGGAATCTGCAGCAAGGGAGTTGATTAGAACATTGGGAAGATTTGAAGTCAGTTCAGTCAGTCAGTGTGAGTCAGTTGAGTGTGAAGTTGGGAGCTTGCTGAGAAAGCAGCTCAGTGAAGGCTCTAGGAGCCTCAGCCCTGACAGAGGGCTACTTTTAGTTTAAAAAGGGTGTGTGTCTCCACCTTAAAGAGTGACACAGAAGATAGTTGAAGTGGTGGAGACCGCTGTTTTCCGGTTTCAGTGCCCCCTCCCTCTGGGGGGGGCAGGAAAGGGATCCCTGCAGATTCCTGGGGCAACCCCCTAGTTCTGTTTCTAAAGGAAAAGCTGCCTGTTTGTTCCAGTGTTTATTTGGGAGAACAAGAAGATTTGTGAGTCACCTGTGGGGCACCTGCAACGTGAGGGTGAGTGTCTGCTCTTGCTAAAAGGGCCTATATTTTTCACCCTGGGACTTGTGTGACAATGTGGGGATTGAACTACTAAATATTGGGAAGCCTAGAGTAATGGGCTAAGCAAAGTAAAAGTAGGTTCAAGTCCAGAGCTAGTTGGGATGCAAATGATATGTAGAGGAGATGTGACAAACGTCTACCCAGAATCTACATTTGAAAGTTCAGTAAAGGAATTGTTCAGTTTCCAGAGAAATGGCCGGGTATGGGCTGTGGGAGCTGGAGGTGGTGGCCCCCATCTTTAGTGGCCAGGTCCACCTCTCTGATTTCTTCTGTGATTTCTACTTTACCTCCAGGCACTTGGCCAGTGATGAGGGAAGTACCCAGATGTGGGATTGTAAGGAAAATTCTCTCTAGAGTCGAAGACTCTAGTGTGGTTTGGGGAGCCACAACAGGATAATTGGTTCATTCCTCAAATGGACCGTGGATCAAGTGGCCGGCGGGGGAGCAGGGTCAGTGGGGAAAACCCAAGTAGTGTACAAGTTGGGCTATGTACCCAAAACTGCATGCAAGTCTGGGCTGTGTGCCTGGTGGGTTTAGAGCCTGAGGGCTGGAAATAGTGATAAAGTGTTCTGTAGTCTCTAATCTGCATTACCAGGAATGTAGCCCCGTTGGGGTCCGTCTATGCTTTGTTTTGTTCAGCTTGGATGTGAATAAAAGCCACACTGAAGAATACTATTCCTGGTTCTGGACATTACAGTTATTGTTTCTTGTGTTCAGATTTACTTGGGTGCCCCTGTGCAGAGTAGCCAAACCTAGGTCCCCCTGTGCCTTGTAACCTCATCCTCCCCGAACCCAGTCCCCACCAGGTACTGCTGTCAGCTTCAACAGCATGCACCTGTCATTTTGCTAAAAAGGCAGGGGTGAGGGGTTACACTGTCAATTAAGGAGCCTAAGGATGGGCAGAGGGGGAGGGCCAGTTTAGGTAATTGTAAAGCTGACAGTGATGAGTAAGATGAAGAGATGCTAAGGCAAAGCAACAACTACTGTTGTAAGTGGAATCCCATCTTTGAAGAGTAGCTTTGGGGGCTCTGATATAAGTAACTGAGCCACTGGCAAGGGCAGGGAGTAGGATACCCTGAGCAATGGCAGTTCTAGCAGAGGGGGTTAAGGCATAACTCATTTTATACGTAATTCCAGTTTTGGCACTGACAGATTTGCAAGTGACCAAAATGTGATGTTCAAAGTCAAGGGAGGGGTCAAGTATAATTCCAAGCATTTGAAGTAGCTAACGCTTTTGAGGAGGGAACCATCTGCATAGGAGATCGACAGCTGTCCCTGACAGTTTCTTAGGCTGGGGGCAGATCCAAATATCATGGATTGAGTTTTGCCAGTCTTGAGAAATAGTTTATTATTTGAAATAGATTTGGATACAGAGGAAATCAGATGAGAGAGTGGCATTTATGTCAAAGATGTTTCTGGAGTAGTGATAGAGTACTCGGTCATCCCCACAGACCAGGGATGAGCAGGTAGAGGTATTAAGTGAGATATCATTAATAAAGACAGAAAAGAGGAGAGGACCAAGAATGGAGCCCTGAGGGACCCCGTTGTTTATAGTGGCAGGCTCAGAAACTGCAGAGTTAAATTTGACTACTTGTCTTCTAACAGGTAGCTTTGATACCAGGCAATGACATCAGGGGAGAAGCCTAGAGACCGCAATTTGGCTAAGAGGAGAGGGTGGTTGACCAGAACAAATGTCTTTGTTAGGTCTGTCAAGACTGTTCCTGTCAGAAGGCTGTTGTTCATGGCAACCTTGGGTGTCATTTGTAAATTTGAGGAGGGCAGAAATAGTGCTATGGTCCTTGTGAAATCCATGCTGGGAGTCAGAAAGAAGGTTGCGGTCACGAAGAAAAGTAATAGTTTGATGAGAGTCCAGTTTCTCAAGGATCTTGCTTAGGACTGAGAGAATGGCAACAGGCTGATAGTTAGAGATAGACTTATGTAACCCCCCACCGGCCACTTGTTTAACTAGTAAGAGCACCTCCCATACTATTTCTGTCTAGGGGAAAAGAGAGGGGTGAGGGTACAAAGTATTACACAGTATTTACAAGACAGCAAAATGACCATTACTAAACCCAGGTGCTGAGGAGAGAAACTTTGCTAAGGGCTTTGCGAAAATGCAAAACAGAGAAGGGCAATGACAAGATTAAGACTAGGAATTTTTTCAAGTGGAAGGATAATTAACCCAAGAATATCATATCAATTATGTAGCTGTGTGGAAATGACCAGACTCACATCTAAACATGTTTTGTTGGAGTGTGCATGTTTTGGGAAGAGAGGGAACAATTATTATATCCAATTTTCAACAGGATAAGATCTCTTGGAAATGATGAGAAAACTGAAAAATTGTCAAGTCCGGTTTTAATAGCAGAAATTTTTGCTGTAGCAAGCTTTGCACGAGTGTTTCATAAATTAAGAGAAATGTTGTCTAGGGTATAAAATAGGAATTGTAGTATTTTATAGTAATGGAAATGAATATTTTAGTATTCTTACATAAATGAGTGTGAAGTATATTTACTCCAATTGTGTGTAACAAACAAATATTTTATACATACTTTTTCAATAAACAAACAGAACTGAACTGAACTGAGAAACTTTGCTAAGGGCTATGCTAGGTTTGCACTTCTGGAGGGGTACCCAGTAAATCCACACAGGCAGCAGTAACTAGATTGTCCATACCAGGTTGGGATTCTAGAGTGTGGCTTTATTCCAAAGTTGGTACACAAAAGCAAAGGTGGATTCCCAATGGTTTACACTATGTAGCACAAGGCAAATACAGAACACAACATCTGTAAGCTGACAGAATCTCTAACTTCCCATATATCACAGGATCTGAACTCTTTTCAGCAGCATAGCCTCAGCTGAAACGCACATCTCTCTTCTGGTGGCAATGGCCACAATGGAGCACACAATTTCTTCTAGTGGCAAGGGCCACAACTTAGAACATTTCCCATATGGCATAGGATTAAACATCTGGAAATGTGGCACTGGCTACGATGGAGCACACTGGTGCTCAGATAAGCACAAACCCACACCAGGGGGTAAACTTTCTCTTTAGGCATTGGCCATGTGACCTGAAAAATAGGTGCCCTTACAGAACCAGAAGTGCTGAACTGGCCACTCCAGATGGGGGATTGCCCATTTTTTGCTTCCTAGTCCATACGCAGCCATTCATTCAGAGTTACAACTCAACATTTGCAAACTGTAGAACTGTGCATCTTGGAATGACTTTCACATTTCACATTAGAAACACGCTACTTCTGAGTGTAAACATTAAAGTTCTGTACAAAGTGCTAAGTCACACCGGGGACTCCACTATTGTCAGCCAACTTTAGAAAAACGTTTTGAGAACAGTCTCAAACAGAACTGGGTGCATAGGTCCCTTTTTCAAAGTAACACCCCAAAGCAAACAAGGCAAGTACACTTCTCCTGGGAATACCCAAAGTCAGATTTACTCAAGGTTGTACACAAAAGGCAGCTTCAAATGTCCTGGATCAAAACAGGGGATTGCCACTCGGATCCATTCTGCAGTCCTTCTCATCCCACTGAGGATGAGAACATCAGGAACGCCTGCTAAACGGTTTCCACCACTTCTACAAGGCAGGCAAATGGTTCTCAGACTAGGGTGAGAAAAAGTAGGCTCTCCTCAGAGCCCACACAGCAGCTCTTTACTCATGCGCTGCTCACTCTGCTGCTGCTGGCACAGAATTAACTGAAAATTATAAAACTCCCCACTCACAGCTAGCTATTGTGGCTTATGCTGCTGCGAGAGTTCTAAATGACATCACCTCTCTGCTCTCAGCTGAGATCAAGTAAACAGAAAGGGAGCAGGTAAAAATCTATTTAACTAGATAGTCACCAGCTGTCTTCCCTACCTAACACTGACACTGATGGGATTCTAGTAACCCCAGGGAACAGGAGGGGTTACACTTACGGTCACCTTTTTTGAAGATTGAGACTATTTTGGCAAACTTCCAAATGCTAGGGACAGAACCACTGCAGGGGGACAGGTTAAAGATTCTGGCAAGGGGAGCGGCAAGTATGGGAGCAGCAAGTTTAAGGAGTCTGGGTTCAAGTCCAGCGGCATCAACACTGGTACAGTTAGAGATGGTGTGAAGCAACTTGAGGACCTCCAATCTAGTTACAATGTGGAAACAAAATGGAGGGAATGAGTGAGTAGAGTCAGTGGCTAAGAGAGGAATTGAAGAATGAGATGTAGTGGAGGGAGTAGTGTATTTAGGTAGGTCCAAGAAGTGTTGGTTAAAGGAGGTAGCTATGGTGAAGGGGTTGTTACAGTGCACCCCCATTAAGAACCATGTCATTTGTCGTTTGGGAGTACTTGGTCCCAAAGAAAGCCTTTATGTGGGTCCAGAACTTTCGTGAGTTGCCTGCAGCGTTACATAGCAAATGTTTGCAAATGGAACTCTTAGCCAAAGGAATATCTTTTTTTTTAAACTTTATATTTATTGGATTTATAATGGAACAAATCCACAAACACTTCCAGGTACAGTGTTATCAAAAAATAAGGCAAACATATTCAAGTTTGTATCAGTGACTAATACAAGGATCAGAATAACCTGTACACATAAGTAACCACACTAGGGAGGGATTAATTAAAAATAGAATAATGGATAGGCCTCTGGGCATTACTGGTGAGTAATACCATAGAGAGGTTCCTGTGTCCAGAACCTCGAGATGGTATTACACCGGTAATGCCCAGAGACCTATCTTTTACTTTTTTTAACATATGGATCCGAGTTGGGGTTTTTTTCAGAGTCACTTTGTTAAGGACTCTGGGTCATAGCTGACTGCCACACTTTCTGGCTGTGAGTTCTGTCACGCTCTGTCTCACTCCCCCACCTCCACCACCTTATGCACACATGCACGGTGTGACAAAGCAGTTTGTTTTCCTTATGTCTTACCTTTTGGTTTTCTTCGGGGGGAAGCACAGAATCAGCTAGATAAATCTTTTTTTTTTTAATTTAAAAAAAGAGAAGAATCTTGATTCTGTACACTCTCGTTAAGTGAGAGTCTGCCGCCATGTTTTCAAAATTGTTTAGGATGCCCACGGACAGAAAGTGGCTAATGATGAGCTGCGGTTTGAGTTTCTGTGCTTGACTGACATTTGGGAGCATCAGTGATTTCGATAGTCATGGGGTTGTGCTGTATAGGTTTTGTGATAGTACTATCATTCAGCTGTGGAATGATATTATTAAAGCTGATTGACAGTACTATTGCCAGTGGAACTTCAATGGTATTACCGGATTTTGTTTGTATGCTTTATGACTATATTAAATTAAGAATCCATATATTAAAATAAGATAACAATAAAAGTCCCAGAAGTCCAGAGCCACCTGTGACTGTTTCTCCTAACCTCCCTGGCAGTCCCTCCTGTTCTTCACACCTCTCTACTATCCCCACCACTGCCTGTCACCACCCTCCCCCCTCTATACCCCTGCCTGTCTCCCTAGCCCTGGTCCACCACCTTCCTCTCTTACCCGCCTTCAACTCCCTTCCCCTCTTCCTTTTCTAATCTGCTCACCCCACCCACTTTTGCACAAGTTCCCTGATTCTTGCCTCCCTCCCACCTCTCCCTTCTACCTCCCTCCCAGTTACCCCTCTACGCCCACTCTCTCTTCCCACGTTCCTACACTACCTGGCACAACTGGAGCAACTCAAGTTTTCCACTCCACTTTGCCCTTTGACAATGCCATTCTGACAGCTTTAATTCATGTAAATATTGTTTGCCATGACTCATCATTCTTAAATGTATGCTTGGTTGTGTTGTTCTAACTGTTAATTATATTACCTGTAACTTTTAGACCATGTATACCCTGTACTGAAATTTGTATCCCAACTGCTTGCCTGCTAATTTCACATAAATTGTACTTCTATTCTTTGTATACTGACATGGAACCTTTGTAAAAGAGACATTGGCTCAAAGGTATTTATCCAAAATTCTAATAAATAAATAAAATAAGCAAGCCCTTTTCGTCAAGGAAGCAGACCTATAATATTCAAACAAGTAATATAATGAAAGGTGGTCCTGTACAATAAAATCATGGCAAACCAGCCATGAGGTCTGCATAAGGTGCCAAAAGAGTCCAAGCAAAGTAATAGGATGCTAGGCCCCCACTACGGAGTGAAGCTAAACAATTAAACGTACCAAAGACATAGATGTAAGTATAAAATAAGAATACTGATGGGAATAGCAAAAACAGCTCAACACAATGGAATAATCTAGTTTCAGTACAAGCATTATACATTTTTGGGGACCGAACAGAATTATCCAAACAGCTGTATGCAAGAACACAAACTGTATATTAAGGTCAAGTAGACAAAGTCCCACTGAACTTCGGAATCTTTCCCAAGATCCATAAGCATTTACTGGAGAGCAAAACAGTTGAATGCATCGTTACAAAATGGAAAAATCTGAGGCACTAACCACCATAGTCTATTTCAAGGTCAGTCCCCACTCAGAATATTCAAGTTGCCCCAGACTGACCACACTCAGAATCCTCTGTTTCGGAGCAAGTTTCTGCTGACAGTTTCTCCTGATCCACTTCAAGTTTCAAGACAGGTTTGCCTGCATCCTGTAGGTTATTAAAGAGATATGTTTTAGGTCCAACAGTGATGTGGAGGTGGGCTGGAAATAATAAGGCAAAAGGAAAATCCTGAGCCCAAAGTCGGCATTTGATGCCATCAAACTGCTTTCGACATTGACAAGTAACATACGAAATGTCTGGATAAAAGTGGATTATGGTTTCATCTGCTAGGATCTCTTTTTTTCACCTGGGCAAGAGATAACACTCTGTCACTGATACTTGAGCGGGTGAAAACAATAAGTACTGTCCTGGGGACAAAAGATGATGTAGTAGGGGGCTGCTGGGGAGTCACTTTAAAGGCTTTATTGATAAACCCCCTTGGTGGCAGATCACTCCATGCAAGTACTTTCGGCAACCAGTTCTCAAAAAAGTCCACTGGGTTATGACATTACATCTGCTCCAGGAGACTAGTAATCCAAAGGTTCCTTTCCCTTACATGATTTTCCAAATTTTCCATCTTCTTATTCAGCTTCTTGTTCTCCTTTACAAAGGTGTTCGAGGCGGACATGGCAGATTCCGCATGCTTAGTGGCGTTATCAATTTTTTCAGACCACCTGGTGATGAACTTTTCTACTGTTACCAGCTGACTAGTGAAAGTATCAAATTAATTCTCCAGCATTTTCACTTTGAAAGGTAGCTTTGATTTCTTGGATGTCTGTTGTAGGGGTTAAATTGGATTGTGGCTGTAGCGTCTACTCAGGCTTCAACAAATTTGCAGGCCCTGACTTTGGTCTGAAATAATCCACTTCTTTTGCCTGCACACCTCTTGATTTCCCCATCATTTACAGGATTCAGGGATCCCCAAAAGTCCAACAAACAAGAAAAACCAAATTATTCAGGTTTTGAATGCTTTTAAAATAAAGTTTTAAAACTCCGCAGCAGGAGCTCACAGAAGCGCATCCTCTCTCTCTGATGGCTAGCTTCACCCCCCCCCCGAATATCTTTTTTAGAAGCATTTCTCCTAGTTCTGTAGTGATAGAAATCAGTTAGGAGGCCAGAGGCCTTGTATCGAGCCCAACTTCTGTCCCTAGCTCTTACATGAGCAAGGTCATCTTTTTTAAGCCATCTTGTTGGCATTCCACAGATTCGGCGGGTGATTAGTGGGGCATGCAGGTCTTAAAAAGTACCATGTTGTGCTAAATAGTTATCAAATGCAACCTGGACATCATTGGTTGCATAAATGCAGGACCAGTCAACTCTGTTGCAGATAATAACTAAAGATCCAGTTCTGTAGAACTGTAGCCCAAGAACGCATGGCATAATTCTTTTAAGTGGTGTTCTGAAAATGTATCCCAAATATTCCTGTGCCCAATTGGGCTATGGGTGCCATGCATATACAAGATGCAAACTATTACAATAAAAGAATAATAATCATATTTACAATCTCCATCCCCCAAGCTTAAACAAACTTAGTAATGTAGCATAAGGTACAGTTATCCCTTAGGATCTGAGTAAGTACACTTACATTTTATATATGATAACACTAAAACCTAAACCACGGCAGAATGGCAAAGAACAGTTCAGGCAGCACTCTAGTATAAAGGAAACTAACTGTACTTCAATAATCCAAGTGGATCTAGTGCTGCAGAATAGAAGAGCTGCCTCAAATGAAATGCAAAGAGACATCATCTGTTCTAAATTGGTAACGATATTGTACTTATCATCCCAATACTGAGGTAACCAATCTTAAAAAACTTAACTTCAATAAATATGAAATAGGTGGTAATCAGACTTGTGTTACAAGTATGGAGAACAGGGAAAGAAGAACTGTTACTGTAAAAAAAGTTCAGTGAGCGTGAAACCCATGAAAAGTCAGTGTAGACTTTCAAGGGTCCTCCTCTGTTGTTATCGGTCCAGTACACTGCCGTGCGTCTGCCATCTTTGCTGCCAATTTTCCTGCATCAACCAGGTATGTAAACATATTGCTGTCATAGACGATGTGGAGTTTCATTGGAAACTGGATGGTATGAGGGATGTTCATTTCTCTCAAAAAACTGCAAACTCCTTCAAGCTTTTTCCTATGGAGTCTAGTAGTGTAGGTAAGGTCAGGGAATACATGCACTATAATGCCCTCCACATTCAGAGGCCCAAACCATCTGGTAACATTCAAAAATTTGTCTCTGTTTCCCACACTGTCTAGTACCACCATCATAACCCACGGTAGTTCAGCAGGGGTCCTTGCTCGAGGTGAAATCCTGTATGCCTTCACTATTGGTGAAGGTCAGGGACCTTTGATTGAAACTGCTCCTTAAACCAGTCCATCAGGAATAAGATAGCATGATTGCCATCTAAGCCCTCTGGCAATCCCACCAGCCTAATGTTCTGGCTGCGGATCTGATTTTCTAAAATTTCTAATCTATTACACATGTGCTAAGTTTCTTTAGCTCTTTATGCCATTGCAGTCTTGCAAGCGTCAGAATGATGATGCATCTCTGCCATGTCACCTTGAAGCATATCAACTGCTGTTTCCACCATGGCAATATGGCCAGTGAGTAAATCCAGCTTCTGGCTCACTGAGTTAGTTGAGGCAAGAAGCTGGTGCATTTTTCAGCCCAAGGTCTGTAATGTTTCCTCCACACCATCTCCCTCAACCAACTCCTGCTGCATGGAGCGAGTACTCAGCTCTGCAGTGTATCCCTTGGCGCTTGCCTTTTCTTGCATCTGGTTGTTGTGGATTACGATTCGATTGACCCATTATGTAATCCACATTCTTCTACAGCTGTAGAGATCGATTTTCTTTGTAAATTGAGCTTCAGAAAGATTATTTGTTAAGTTTAAAAGTATTAGCCTGAGGAGCCAAAGTGAAATACCACTTCTTGGCTTGGGCTCCAGAGCACCCCCATACCAGCTGTTATTTCTTAATAAGTCTTGATGCCCCTTTTTAGTCTGTTTCTCTGGGTAGTGGCAGCACTGCTTTCCCTTTATTAAGACACTTCTTGTTTCTGCCAGTGGCTGGAATCCCACTATGTTTGAGTGCCCAGCCATCAGGTTGAATGACACAGCATTATCTCTCAGTCAATTCAAGCCTGTGGCTGAGTGTGGGGCTGCCAAAAATGCCATCTCGGTGATATCATTGATGCACTGAGGGTTCCAAAACTGCACACAATACTCAAGTAGTGCTCTAACCAATGATCTGTAAAGTGGCAAAGTCACCTCTTTTTTGTGACTAGTGAAACCTCTTCTGATGCCCCCAGTATCCTAATTGCATTCCTGTATGCTGTCCCACATTAAGATGAGACCTTACAGTTTCAAAACTCTGAACAGCTTTTAGAAAGCTTGCTGAGGATGTCTACTAAGAAAAATAGCGTTCTCATGGGGCTCTATTTTCCACTGCGGCTGTTCCCTGAGGCCTTTAGTCCAGTCAGTCATTTTTTCACAGCTGTTATTGCAAGTCAACAGTTTTCAATGGGAACTACTTGTGGCATTATTACAATTTAGCTGCCCATCAGCTATAATAAATTTCATCCTGTGAAACCAACCCTATTGTTAGTAAGCCTGATTTTCTACCACACCTTTAGAATGTAGAGCTTCACCTTCGTAATCCTCCACCCTTGGGAAAGTTGGACCCTGGTCCTGATTATACTTTACCTTTGGCAAAGCTATAGCCCACTCCCCCATACAAATATGTTTAGTCAAACTCAGTTTAGAGCACAGCTGGTTCTAACCCTAAAAACACAACATTTGACCCAGTTGGCCACTGTACTGAGCTAACTATATAACTGGTATCTACATATCTAGAAATATTTGCTTTACAACAACATACAGGCCACTATATAAATGGCTTAGTGTAGTGGACTACAAAGATGACTTTGTACTTTAAAAAACAATACCCAGAAGGCAGGGTGGTGGTGATGGTAGGGTGTTGGGGAGGCAGCGAGCAACTACACAGGGCAGGTGTCAACACAATGCATATCCAGTAAGTGATCAACAACAGAGGCATGTATCATTTTGAAAGGGGAATTTTGTGTCTCTGTTCTATCTAGGGTAAGGCCTACCTGCACACACTACTCATTTAGCTTTTCTGCACAGCTAAGTTGCTTCTCCTGTATATTTACTATTGTAATGCCATGCCACCATGGACCACCACGCAAGTGAAATTCCCATTCAGGCAGCACAGGAGGGGAGATTAAAGCCCTGCCTCATCTGGGGTGCACAAGCAGCGTTTGAGGCAGCTCTGCCCCCAGGGTGACTTTCAAGGCAGAAAAGCAAAATTACTACACACACCATACTCCCATACTGCAGCATAGGCACAGTTTCAGCCAGCAAGGACAATCTGGCCAAGTCAAATGTTTTCCTACTTCCTCTCAAACACGGACCACAAAAGGGGAGTGTCACTGTTTAATTTCTATAAATATGTTCTACGTGTCTGAACTTCTATTAACTTTTAGTGGCCAACAGGCTTAGCTAAGCTCACCAAGATCAACTCTCCCCCTCAGCCTCTAACACATGAGTTAGACTCCTACAGGTCAGGATATTCTAATCTGGTTCATATCATCGTACACAAAGTTCATTTTTTGCTCTGAAACAAACCATGTTGCAGAAAGAGCTATACAGACTTGAGAAGTGGGTAATGAAATGGAAGAGCAATGTTAATGCTGAGAAATGCAAGGTGAGGAATCTACTGTAGAAAAGAAGAACATACATGCAAAACACAGTTCAGCCCATATAAGTGCACGCTGAATAAGTGCATATTTTGGTTAAGTGCACATATTTTGTAGTTCCTTTTTCCTACATCTTTTATTCTAAATTTGCTGGATTAGTGAACACTGGTGAAGTACTCATTCTGGTTAAGGGTGCAGGTTCTCTGTTCACAGCTGTATCTATTTTCACCTAACTGATGCGTGATTTGTGCAGAGCTGGGTGTCAATCACGGTTTAATGGGCAGCCAGACAAGACAAGTCAATTTACACACGTGAAAAAAAACAACTGACAACACTATTTGGATGTGAGCACTTCCAAATGCACCTAGCACTGATATATCATAAACAGAAAAAAATTTAATGTTTTTTTCAATATTGTTTAGTTAGTGAATGAATAAGTGTATATGCTGCTATTTCTTGCAGTTAATAATTTTTATTAATTTCAAACTTTGATGTCACATTGTTACAGCTTTATGTTTTTGTGAGTACACAACATTATTCCAGAACAGTTAATACAGTAGATAGTATACACCAGGCTATTTTAAAGATTTTACATCTTGCCCAATAACATAACAAGTCAACGGTAGCTAACAGTAATGTTACAGTTCACATTATGGGCTCATCAGGAAATATAGCAGCTGAGTCATAATAATAATAATAAGAGACATCAGGTTTATCCAAAACTTCATTTGTAATGTCCAAGAGATTGTCTTGCACTATATACATTGTTACCTCAGGTTAATTAACTATCTGGCCATAATACATCTTTACTTAACTTGTTACATAGGTATTTAATAAAATAATTTCTATCTTGAGGGCTGTTACTATATTTAATTTTTCAATACAATTAGAATTAAACTATCCACCAACTAAAAACTAGAACTAACCCAAAAGAACAACAACAACAAAGAAAAAAATCTAAGTCAGAGAGGGAAACAGAGAGTTCTAAGTATGTATCCTCTTGGTCTGTGTTAACATATTCCTTCGAGGGTAGTCATGCTAGGGTGAATAAAGCCTATTCCAGTCTCATAATCTACTCTATAGTGTCTCTAACTTGGGGGGAAGGCATTTAGTTATAGGTTTTTAAGGGGGTTGTGATGAAAGCACTGGCGATCTCCTCTTACATTTCTTATCCTATCCCAGTACAAGGGAGCTGTATGTCGGTGATGGGCGGTGGCCCACTAGGGGTAGGGGTAGAGGTTTGTTTTAGATATTGATGGAAGTTGTCCCAGATTTTGTTGTAGTTGTCTATAGAGTTCGTGGCCAGGTATGACAATCTCTCATACTGGGCCAGTTTTATCGTATTATTAAGAAATTCCTGTGTGGAGGGAACCTCCTCCATGCACCATTTGTGCAATAATAGGTGCTTCACTTCTATGTTGGCCAAAATTGTACTGATGCTTTCGCAGGTATGGTGTGTTGAGTTTCGTTCCCAGTAAGAGGAGTTCTGGTGCAAGGGGTATGATATCTGGAGAATCGATTGTAGGATGTTTTGGATTTGTTGCTAATAGTGTGTGATTTTGGATCAGGCCCATAGAACATGTACAAGTCTCTGTTGGTCTGGGAGCATCACCCACAATTGTTATCAGGGCTGAGGTGTGCAGCATGTGGAGCTTTGGGAGTGCGGTACCAGGAGTGTAGTATTTTGTTCTGTATGAGTCTGCTGCTGGAGTTTCTGGCTGGTGTTTGGGTGGATTTCCAGCATGTAGCCATTCTGTGTCATCCAGAATGATATTCAAGGTTTTCTCCAAATACTTTCTGGCTTTCTTGGTTTGGTCAACTGTACCGTCTCTGATATAGGAGTAAATTTGGCTAACTGTGCCTCTGTGGTGGGTGAGTCAGATTGTGACTGGGTGTGCAGATATGTGGGTCTGTGTATCTTGTATCTGTTTCAATCAATCAATCATTTAAAATGGGTGTTAGTGCCCTTCTCAGTTGCAGGTAACTTCCAGAATTCTGATTTTTTTAGGCCGAATCTAGTTTGAAGGCCTTGAAACTAATCAAGTATTTTTGAATTGGGTATCAGGATATCTGATACAGTGAGAATTCTTTTGTCTTTTCATGTGGTTCAGTTGACAAGCATGCCCCCTACTTGTATAGGTGTATTTCTCCAGAGTGGGTTAACAGCTGGGTGTAATAGATCTATTTTCAGGCAGCGGGCAACTTGTTTCCAAGTGACACATGAGGCATAGACTAGGGGGGAGGACTGGCATGGGTTTGGGGCTGCTTCAAACAAACTAATATGTGGGGATGATTCCCTAACATATGTGTTTCTATATCCAACCATAGTGGGCAGGTTTGTCTAGGGTCTGGGACCATCATAGTGTTTGGGCTACCTTAAATGCCCAGTAATATCCATTTAACCAGGGGAGGCCTTGTCCCCCCTCTGTGGTCTGAGTTTATTCCAACTATATCTTGGTTGTCTCTCTTCTCATAGAAATTGTCCTATACACTCATCTATACGTGTGAACCATTTGTTAGGGATATTTACTGGGAGGTGTGATATAAGGTGGAGCAGTTTTGGCATCGTGATCATTTTGATTGCTTTGATTTTCCCTAATAGTGATAGTTGTAGGAGTTTCCATCTGTTGAATTCTATAGTGATTTTGTTTAATAGGGGTTTAACATTTAGGTCTACTATCTGATTTATCTGGGGGGGGGGGATTTTTATTCCTAGGTAAGTAATAGGTTCTGGGGTCCACCGGATATTTAGTGTAGTAAAGTCCATGGCCTGGCATCTTGTAATTAAAGGGAGGACTTCTGTCTTGTTTTGGTTGATTCTAAGCCCTGATATTAATGAGAAAGTGCTCAGGAGTTGGATTAGATGCTGAACAGACACATACACTTCACTTGTTAGGACTAGTAGATCATCTGTGCATAGGAGGGTTTTTGTGTTGTTCCAAACCTGCTTGTATACCTTTGATGTCTGGATGTTATCATATCGCAGTGGCTAGGGGTTCTGTTGTTAGGACAAATAGTAGGAGTGAGAGGGGGCAGCCTTGTCTGGTGTCTGTATGCAGAAAACATGGATTGGGAGAGCACACAGTTAGTGAGGACTTGGGCTTGTGGGGCTGAGTGCATGGCTTGTATGACTTTTATGAATAATGTCCCAAACACAAGATTTGTGAGAACCTCATGAAGATATTTTCACTCCAGACAGTCAAACGCCTTTATGAAGCTGATGGCTATGGCCACTGTGGGGGGTGGTATCATCTTTGGCTAAGTGCATTAGGTCTATTAGTGTGTATGGTCCGAACTTAGCCACCCTTTAACAAAGCCCACCTGAGAAGGGTGGAACAGGGAGGGAAGAAGCTTCTCAAGTCTGTTCACTAGGATTTTAGCATATATTTTGCTGTCCACAGTAATTAGAGAGATAGGACAACAGCTAGCTGGGAGCTCTGGGTCTTTTCCAGGTTTCAGGAGAACTGTGATTGTCGCTTTGGCCGTGGTGGTGGTGGGGGTATACTCCAGTACATTAGTAGAGCCTTTCCAGTATAGGACAGACTTGGGTGGCCAGTACCTGATAAAATTCTGTCAGGTGCCCATCCCCTCCGGGGCTTTTTTTGAGTTCAAAGTATGGATTGAGGTAAGAATCTCCTCCTTAGTGACTGGAAGCTCCAGGCTCTTAACTTGCTCCTGGTCCAGTGCCGGTAGGTGGATGGAGGATAGAAAGGTCTTCAGTTTGTTCAGATCAGGAGAGGTTGTAGATGAGTATAACTGCATGTAGAATGCTGTCATGGCCTCGTTGATGCTAGACTGGAAGGTGCAGAGTTTTCCCCTTGAGGTTCGTAGGGATATAATAGTATTTTGGACTGCTGTTTTTTTAATCAGTAGGCAAGTAGTTTGTCACCTTTTCCACCCCCCTTCCCAGAATTTTTGTTTCAGATGCAGAGTTGCAAGTTCTGCTTTTCTGGCTGTTATTTATTTCCTGCCTAAGGTCCAGAATATCCCTGCATGGGGGGGGGGAATGTGTTGGGTGTGGGGTTGTTTTTAAAGAGAGATTCTTTTTGGGCCAGTTGTCATTCCAAGGTGGCCAGTTCTTGTTCTCTTGATTTTCTGAAGTATGCAGCATACACCATCACTGAGCCCCTGACTGACGCCTTGTATGCCTCCCATATTAGAGAGTGAAATGTCTCTCATGTTATTGAAATGGAAGAACTCCTCCATGGCACCCGTTAACTATGGCTCAAGCTGTGGCTGTAGTAGGAGAAGGGGATCCATTCACCAACTAGTGGATTTGTGGGGGGATGCCCCATACAGCAGATCAAGTTGTACCAGGGCATGATCTGAGATGACTAATGGAGTTCCGTGTGTGTGATTTACCATGGGGGTAAGTTGTTGCGAGGTGAGCCATAAATCTATCCTGCTATATGTGCCATGTACTATGCAGTGGGATGCATAATATCATAGTTGTGGGTTGTGGATGTGCCACGTGTCTGATAGGCTTGACCTTTCATCTAGCACTTGAGAACTTTTGTGATTCTGACATGAGGTTTGGGTCTATTATGGCTTCTGTCCATCTGTGGTTCTAATGTTCAGTTAAAATCTCCCCCTAGTGATATTGGGGCTCCCGTGTCATTAAAGGCTGACACTTCAGCTGCAACTGAATGGAAGAACTGCAGTGAGTTGTTGTTGGGGCATAGAGATTTCCCACCACTAGAGGGCCATGGGGTGTTTTAAACATGGCTAATACCCAGCATCCTTCTGTGTCTTGAGCTGTCTTAACTAGATTCCAATTCAGATTTTGTGTACCAGTATGGAGACTCCCCCTTTTCTTTGACTGGGCTACACTGTGAATCTCTTGTCCTACTCATCCATTAGCTAGCTTGTCAGCTTCCAAATCTGTGAGTTTGGTCTTTTGTAGGAGGGTTAGCTGCGAACACATCTTATGTAGGTGTATTAGAACCTGCTTGCATTTCACGGGGGAATTTAATCTCTGAAAATTCCAGCTGTGGAGTCTAATATCAGCCATTGAATGAGTTGTGAGGTGCATGTGGCTAATCACGGGTTACGATAATAAGGCAAGCAGGTGACGGGGTAGTCTACTTATTGGGTTGGTAGGAAGAGATAGTGTTCTTGTAGGGCCTTCCCTCCCATATCATCCACTGTGGAGGTGCTTTTGACTAGGGAGGGTCATACAGTATCTTATCATGGAGAGATAAACCTAGAGGATACGTTCACAACAACCTTAACTATATACATTGTCTGATCATAAGAATGGACTAGATAGTGTATTGGCATCCTTATCCAGACACAATAATGATCACACATATATATTACATTAAGAAATACCAAATACGTATTTACAAAGGGTCCTAATGCATGAGATCTGAGATTGTGACCAGGTGCCCCGTGGCTCCTCATAGTCTCTTGGGTTCCAGCGAGGCTGGCTGATAGAACTGAATCGTTATATCCAGCTAATTATCTGTTGATGGGGTATATATACTTAGTACTTCCTAGCTGTGAAGCTATTAGAACTAGTTCTAAGTGCCTGGCTTCTCCTCCGGTCATCCCTGATGTGGGTAAATGGATAAGCTATAGTAGCCTAGGGAGAGATCTGATGTTTGGGATTGGGGTTGTATAGGTTTTAGTTTTGTCTTGTAGAGTGGCATTGTGAGATACCTAATCCACATATCCCTGCTTAGCTGTGGCTCTACTATATTGGGGTGATGGGGGGCATTAGCATAGTCACACACTGGATGGTGGCAACATTCATGCGCTTAGTGTGGCCTGCCACCCTCTGTGGATGAGTGCGGTGTTGATGTGTCCTGTGGGGTTCTAGGACAGTCAGTGTTCTAACTGTGGTGTCGGCAGTTTTGTGACCCAGCATAAGCGTCTGGATCTCCTGTGCCTATGTTAGGTTGATCTATTCATTGTTGTCAGCCCATATTTATGTATGTATCAAGCAGCTCATGTTCTCTGACTTCTTTGAGACTGGTTGCTCAATATATGTATTTACCGCCACTCCTCTCTGACTATCACTTAAGGGGGGGTTAGTTATTCCGAGAGTCTGCAGATGTAAACAAAGGATTGGAGCCCACTCTCTCATATGCTAATTTAAATTATTTTTCCACCATTAACACCCCATCACACAAACCACTATACTAAAAAGAAAAGGACATAAAGATTTTCTCAGAGCCTTGCTCTGAGAGGTCCAGGAGCTTCTGGCAACTTCCCAGTTCAACTGTCCTTCTCTGACTGAAGAAACACAATATTGTAACCTGATTTGTCATTGAGGCTGTCAGTCATGGTTCTGGCTTTCCAACTGGCTGTTCAGAAGGCACCAAACACACAGTCCTCCATTCTTCCCAGCAGCCGTAGCTAAGGACCCCTTAAGACCCTTTGAGTTCTGGTTGACTAAAATTAAAGGTCAAGGTAACAAGATGGCTGCCAGAAGGCAGACAGCTAAATGTCCAGCTTTAAAGTCCAACTTTATCTTTTTTTTAGTTAATCTTTTTATTGGAAACATAACAAAGAAACATAGAAAATGATGGCAGAAGGGGACCGCATGGTCCATCTAGTCTGCCCATAAGCCTAACCCCCCTCCCTTAACTGCTATTCACTGTTATAATACCTTTGTGCCTATTCCATGCCTTCTTGAATGATCCGACTGACGTAGTCTCCACAACCTCTGGTGGAAGGCCATTCTAAGTATTCACCACACTCTCAGTAAAGAAGAACTTTCTTGTGTTACTCTTGAACTTGCCTCCTTCTAGCTTCATGCCATGCCCCCTCGTTCTTGCATGATTCTTGATCTGAAATAGGTTCTGAACCTGGACCTTGTTTATTCCCTTCAAGTACTTCAAGGTTTCGATCATGTCCCCCCTTTCTCTGCATTGCTCCAGGGAGTACATGTTTAGGTCATGCAGACATTCCTCGTATGTCTTATTGTGGAGTCCAAGTATAATTTTTGTAGCTCTCCTTTGCACTGTCTCCAGTCTGTCTATGTCCTTTCTGAGGTGAGGTCTCCAGAAAAGTTTAACAGTTAACAAATACAATCATTTCAACTGAAAGGAGACATTCATCTTCCATAAGACAAGTGAGTAAAAAATATACAGTAAGTAATACTGTAAAATAGTTAGCACAGTAAAATTACAGCCACTACAATATATCCCTCCCAATGGGTTCTCTCCCTCAAGCATAGAGTCCAAGTTCAGTTCTGAACACAGAATACAGAGTTTAGATAAGTGCCCCATATACTGTAATATAGATCTAGGCTGTTCGTCTGTGTGATCATTTTTCCAACATAGAACCATAGACTGTGACGACAGATAAGGACCGCTTGGCCCACCTAGTCTGCCCATTTCCCTACCTACAGGATAGGCCGCAGATCCTAGTTAACCAACATCCTATTTCTTCCTACCCCCCCCCCACAAGAATTGCCTTATGTCTGTCCCATGCATTCTTGAATTCTCCCACAGTTTTAGACCCCACAACCTCCTCAGGAAGGCTGTTCCATGCATCCACTACCCTCTCTGTGAAAAAATACTTCCTCACATTGACCCTGAGCCATCCCCCCTCTATCTTCAAATTGTGTCCCCTTGATCTTGCACAACTCTTTTTCTGAAAGATGCTGCCCTCTTGGACTTTGTTGATTCCACTGAGGTACTTAACAGTTTCTATCATGCCCCCCCTCTCCCGTCTTTCCTCAAGGGTATACATATTAAGCTCCTTTAGTCTCTCCTCATATGGCTTCTCTTGTTAGACCCTGCACCATTTTAGTTGTCCTCCTCTGGACTGCCTCTATCCTGTCTATGTCCTTGCAGATATGGGGTCTCCAGAACTGGACGCAGTACTCCAGATGGGGTCTCACCAACTGTCTGTACAGAGGGATAACAACTTCCTGTTTTCTACTGGTGATGCCTCTCCCTATGCATCCCAGTATACACCCAGCCCTCCCTACTGCCTTCTCACATTGCTTGCTAACCTTAAGGTCATCTGATATAATTACCCCCAGGTCCCTTTCCTTTTTTGTTGTTGTTACTACCTCCCCCCATTGTGTAATCTTCCCTGGATTCTTGTTTCCCAGGTGCATTATTTTGCACTTCTTTGCATTGAATCCTAGCTGCCATACTTCTGACCATTCCTCCAACCTTGCCAAGTCCCTTCTCATCCTTTCCACACCTCCTTGTGTATCAACCCTGTTGCAGATCTTTGTGTCATCTGCAAAGAGGCATACTTTTCCTTCCAGTCCCTCTGCAATGTCACTTATAAAGACATTAAAAAGGACTGGACCCAGTACTGAACCCTGCGGTACCCCACTAGTAACCCCTCTTTCTTCAGAGTGGACTCCATTTACAATTACCTTCTGTGTCCTGTTGTACAGTCAATGTTTTACCCAGGCTACCACCCTGGGACCCACTCCCAGACTGGTTAATTTGACTATTAATCTTTTGTGTGGGACTGTGTCAAATGCCTAGGTAGGCCATGTCCACAGCCCCTCCCTGGTCTATTACTTTGGTCACCCAGTCAAAGAAATCTATTAGATTCATCTGACATGACCTTCCCACTGTGAAGCCATGCTGCCTTGGGTCCTGTGCCCCACTGGCCTATAGGTACTCAACAATTCTTTCCTTCAGAAGTGACTCCATCACTTTCCCTACCACAGAGGTCAAACTGACAGGTCTGTAGTTTCCTGCCTCTGTCTTGGTCCCACTTTTGTGAAGGGGAATCACATCCACTTTCCTCCAGTCCTCGGGTACCACACCATCCTCCCATTATTTGTTAAAAAGAGTAGTCAGTGGTTTCACTAGTTCTCCCCTTAATTCTTTTAGAATTCTGGGGTGAATTCCATCAGGCCCCATTGCTTTGTCCGCCTTCAGTTTTACGGAGTTCTTGCAGAACCCTTTCTTCTGTGAAAGGACTGGGATCGACCCCCCTATCAAGAGTGCTTCTGTAAATTGGATTAGGCACTTCCCCCTCCTCTTTTCTGAATACTGAGCAGAAATATTCTGCTCAGTATCCCTGCTTTTCACTGCCCCCCTCTGCCCACCCACCATTCATTCTATTCAGCCTCACTATCCCTCCCTTTGTCTTTCTATGCTCTCTGATGTACCTATAAAAGGTTTTATCCCCCTTCTTAACCGAGTTGGCTATCTTTTCTTCAGTTTGGGCTTTTGCTATTCTGACTTCCCTCCCTGCTTCCTTCTGCCTTAACTGGTACAGCTCTCTGTCCTGTTCCTTCTGTGTTTCCTTATACTTCCTGAATGCGATCTTTTTCTCCCTGACTTTCCGAGCCACCTCTTTTGAGAACCATAGTGGCTTTTTCTTTCATTTTAATTTGTTTATTTGCTTCACACAAGGGCTTGTTGCCTCTGTGATGGCAGTTTTGATGATTCCCCATTGTTGCTCCACCCCTCCTTCTAGCCTGTTTGCTAGTGCTTTTCTGAGGCACTCTCCCATCTTGCCAAAGTCAGCCCTCCTGAAGTCCAGTACCCTCACTTTTGTATGGCTTGACTCTGTAGCTGAGTTTAACGTGAGCCACACCATTTGATGGTCACTTGTTCTCAGATGGCAACCCACTTCTAGATCTGAGATCCTCTCACTGCCCCCATTTGAGAGCACATGGTCTAAGATTGCTCCCTCATGAGTGGGTTCCAAAACTAGCTGTCTGAGGCCTGCCACCTGTAGGGCATCGAGAATGGCCCTGCTTTTGGATGTGGCTGCAGCAAATGTGCTCTACTTAACATCTGGCATATTCAGGTCTCCCATTAACAGTATCTCCCTTTTCTCTGACATCCTAAGAATACCTTCTATCATATCCTTGTCCATTCCCTTCCCCTGACATGGGGGTCTGTACACAACCCCTGTGTGGATTGTGATGCCCTTTCCAGTCTCCAAGGTGACCCACAGTGTCTCCTCTCCTCCCTGTTTACTCTTTTGTTCAGTTGCTTTTATCCCTTCCTTTACATAGAGAGCTACTCCTCCGCCTCTTCTCCCCTGCCTATCTCTCCTGTAGGTTATATACCCTGGTATGTTAACATCCCAGTCATGGTTCTCTGTGTACCATGTTTCTGTGACTGCTACGATATCCAGGCATCCCTCTTCCATCAAGGCCACCAGTTCAGGGAGCTTGTTGCCCAGACTACGGGCATTGGTACTTATTACCCTCCATTTCCTGAAGGCCTTACTCCTTTTTTCCCCATCCCTGTCCTTCTTGCCTTTGTCACTTTCCCCATTTAACCCTGCCCTTCTCCCTATCGACACCTCTATGTTGGTGTTTATTGCACTTACTACCATGATTTTTTTGGGGGGGCTAGGATTTCCATGCTCCTTTCCAGTACCTCCCCCCTTGGGTAGTTTAAATGTTTGCCAATGAAGCATTTAAACCTATCACCTAGGATTCTGGTTCCTCTTCTGGACAGATGCAGCCCATCATGCCAGTACAGGTTTGCATCACTCCATGTGGACCCCCATTCCCCAATGAAGCCAAATCCCTGAGCTCTGCACCAGTTTTTCAACCACTGATTGAATCCCATGGTGCGGAACACCCTAGCCTCTCCTACGCCATAGATGGGCAGCACCTCCGAGAAGGTTACCATGCGTGCTACTTGTCTAAGACTCCTCTACAATTCCATAAACTCTTCCTGCACTGCTCTAATCCCTTTCTTAGCCAGATCATTTGTCCCTAGGTGGACAATGACATCCAGCTCCCTCCCCAGTGCAGCTGCTCCGGCAATCCTGAGGATTCGCTCCTTGTCCCTCCAAGCCATGGCGCAAGGCAGGCACCTTACCTCCCTCTCCCCTCCCTCCCCCAGTTCTACCTTCCTAACAATGGAGTCCCCCACCAGGAGTTGTTTCCTTCCCCTTCGGGGTCCCATGCCACCCTCCTGTGGGTCTCCTTTGTGGAGGTTCCCAGCATCCTCCTTGGTCTCCACTGCGGGTGTCTCCACAAGGGAACCACACTTTGCCAGAATGGCATAGGAATTGTGGAGAGGTACAACTGGAGGGATGCACCTCTGTTCCACCACCCTTACCCTCCCTGAGCCCACTGTGGTCCAACCGCTCCTCTTTCTTGGCAACCTCTGAGGCAAGAACGCAAAGTGGGCACTGCAAGGTGCTCACTTCGTGTCATTATTATTACCACTTCGCATTGCCATTATTCCTTAACAAGAAGTAACGCGAAGTGAGAAGAGAATAGGCAGCCCCCCACACATCACATGGCTTACAGTACTGTAAGTCACATGCTTTAGCCAGGCAAGAAGGAAGTGAGTCAGAGAAGCAGTTTCACTTTCTCCTTTGCATTTGTAGAGGGAGAAAGCATTGTGAGAGGAGACTAGGAGTTAAAGTGCTTGATTGCCTTGCCACTTGCGTTTCAGAAGAAAACCAACAGCTTTTTTAAAAGCTATATCTTTACTTAGTTTTTGTATTGTATTTGTGTTTTTTTTGTTAGTGAATTTTTTTGTATAAGTTTTGTTTTGTTTTGGGTGTGTGACTGACTGTGTGTGTCAGTGAGTGTCAGAGTGTGTGTCTGTGTGTGTCGGCCTGGGGACTTGTTGTGTGTGTCAGGATGGACCCAGGAGAAGGTGAGTTGCTAGCCCATGGGCGCGGTCGGAGGAGAGTGCGGACCTGGGGGGGCGGTCATGTCATGCTGGACCACTCCTGACTTCTGGGTGTTGCTTCCCCCCATGTTCAAGCAACAGGAGCAGCAGCAGCAGCAGCACCAGTGCCACTGGTGGCTACTGTGCATCCACCTTCTCTGCCACTACCTCCACCACCAGTAGCAGCAGCTATAGGAGCTCCAGCAGCACCCCTCCACCACCTCCACAGCCACAGGAGGTGGCCCTGGAAAATGTAGGTGGTGGGACTTGTGCAAGGACTGTGTCTGGTCCCCCCGCAGCTCCCCAGTGTGGGAGTTTTTTAACTCTGTGGGGGAGACAACTCAGTGGTGGTGTGTTGTCTGTGTGGTGTGGTGGTTCGCTATGGCCCCCGTGGGACACATTTGGGGACCGGTGGCCAGCACACCCACATGCTGAACTACCACAGAGCAGAGTGGCAGGCTGCCATGGAAGAGGCCAGGCGTCCACCTGCTGGCCCTTCTGTGGCAGTGGCCGAGGGTGCTGCTGGGGTGGGAGTTGTGCCTCATCACTGCCGCAGCAGGAGGAGGGCTAGTACAGCAGCTGCTCCACCACCACCACCCTCTCCACCACCCCCCCACTACCTGGATTTCCTGCTGCAGTGGACCCCGGCACAGTCCCTGCAACACAGTCTGACATCGCCCTGCTGTGGGCAGCTCTTGAAGAAAACAATGAGCAGTTCAGTGCTTAGCAGCAGCAGGTGAACAGAATAGAACAACAGCAGCAGCAGCAAATAGTTTCCATGCTGCACCTGCTGCTGGACCACCATAGCATCCCACGGCCACAGTAAGTTAGTGGATTGTTTTCTGACACCCCAACTCACCCCACCCCACTACTGTGTTGTACTGTTTTTGTGTGTTTTTTCTTTGTTGTTGTTTAATCATACACATTTTCCCTTCCAGGGGAATTTTTTTGCACCACACAGTGCAATACATTTGTGTGAAAACCTCCCGTAATTTCATTACAGTGTGTCACATGACGGAGGAATTCCCATTCTGAAAATCTGCCCACATTCTGTCTCCCTTCTCAGCAATGTTAGGATGTGATGGCAGGTGAGAGTGCATGTGCGTGCTCCTTACAGTGAATATCCGATTGTCCGGCAGCTTTCTGAATGTTTCTTTATGTTATAATGGTCAGTTTGTGGTGAAATGTGTGGGCACATTTCCAGTAAGAAGAGCTTTGTTAGTGGAAACATTCCCACATTTCACCACAAACTCAACCTTATAACATAAGGAAACATTGGGATAGCTGCCGGACATTCACTATAGTGGAGCATGCACCTGCGCTCCCCCTGGCATCACATCCTAACGTTGCTGAGAAAGGGGGGCAGAATGTGGGTGGCTTTTCTGATCGGTAATTCCTCCATCACGTGACACACTGTAATGAAATTATGGGCAGTTTTCACAGAAATATATTGCACTCCATGGAGCAAGAAATATTCCAGTGGGAGTAATGCCCCCACATATTAGTTTATGTGCATCACCATAACTACGTAATGTGGTGAATCTCTGTAAAGCAGTAGCACAACAATCTGTTGAGAACTCTGACCTATATTTTTTAATGCTATGTTACAACTTCCTTTACTTACATCCGGACTGACTGGAATGATACACGAATTTGCAGTAGTTGAGTCTGCTATACTACCTTTTTTTATGTATGAAATAATGAACGGAGCATTCCTTTTAAATTGGTGCTGACCAGGTCTTTGTCATTATTTTCCTCTGCTTTTCTCCATCACATTAATTAGTTGTTATATATCACTTCTGTTGTTAATTAACAGTTATGCAGCAGGCAGTGTTTTATGACACCAGGAACAATAGTTATTGAAAAGCAGCTGCAAATAAATACAAACCTAGTCCGAACAATATTGGAAGGCGTGCTCATTTTTTTTCATACATGAAAAAAGTAGTCAAGTAAGTAAAGCAGACATAAATTGTGAAAAGAAGCATATCATTCAAGTCACGACTCAAAGGTAACTAGTGGTGGCCATGGCAATGTAAAGTAGCATAAAAAAATACAGTTCAAAACTGTCAGGACATTCTTGCAATGCTGCTTTAATTGTAAAAATGTCAGTATGACATCATGAGCTCATAGCAACAATCACAGAACACACAAAAGTGGCACAGAGTCCCCAGATTCTTTCTGCAGGCCTAAAATACATCCTGCTTGTCTGCAGAAAATTGACAAGTGTTAACACAGTGGAATGAGAGTGTTTCAGCACATACAAAGTCCCCCAGAATTAATGGCGCACTCAGTCATGCGCGCAGTGGTGGCACTGAGTCCCAGATGTTTTCTGCCGGCCCAAAATGCATCCTTCTTGTGTGCAGAAAATTGACAAGTGGTAACACAGTGGAATGAGAGTGTTTCAGTATATACAAAGTCCACCAGAATTAATGGCGCACTCAGTCATGCACACAAAAGTGGCACAGAGTCCCCAGATTTTTTCTGCCGGCCCAAAATGCTTCCTGCTTGTGTCTAGGAAATTGACAAGTGTTAACACAGTGGAATGAGAGTGTTTCTGCACATACAAAGTCCCCCAAAATTAATGGCTCACTCACTCATGTGCACAAAAGTGGCACAGAGTCCCCAGATTTTTTCTGCCAGCCCAAAATGCATCCTGCTTGTGTGCAGAAAATTGACAAGTGTTAACACAGTGGAATGAGAGCGTTTCAGCACATACAAAGTCCCCCAGATTTAATGGCGCACTCAGTCATGCGCGCAGTGGTGGTACAGAGTCCCCAGATTTTTTCTGCTGGACCAAAATACATCCTCCTTGTGTGGATAAAATTGACAAGTGGTAACACAGTGGAATGAGAGTGTTTCAGCAGATACCCCAGTATAAAATGATGACTGTGAGCATCATTTTGCTGGTCCAATGTGTTCTGCGAGACAATTCGAGCAAATGCAATGTGATCATCTCAACTGGACTGAAGGGTGCCCTTTGGCTGTACAGAAATAGTAGCCTTGGTGAGTGTATATATATATATATATATATATATATATATACACATATATACAGTATATATATATGTGTGTGTATATATATATATATATATATATATAGATGTGTATTTTGTAGGTGAGGAGGGGGGTTGACATGGACATGTACTCATGGTATTGTTCTGCATCACAGGTCACACAGAAACTGTTGGTGTGCACATTCCAGTGCTCAATGAGAATTTTTTTGTGCTGAAATTAGAAACGGATAACTGTCAAGCACATGAAAGTATTTTTTGGGTGGGGGAATCATATTTGCAGGTTTGTCTCTAATGGTTTCTCATTTTGTTACTTCTTCACAGATCTCATCAGCATCCTTCTGAAGTCCGGTTGTTAGGATGGCCATGGTCATCTAATGAAATGACTTCTGCGTGTTGCATGTGTGCCCAAGCTCGGGGGAGGGGGGTGTCTGATGTTGAAGAACTTTTTTGCATAAGGCCACTTTGACAGAACAACAAAGCATCTGGAAGTTTCCTAAAAAAAATAAATGATTGACTTCTTACAACTTAGTTGTTATGTGTCCCTCTCTGGTTCTCAAATCTCAATCTAAAGTCAAGTTACATTTCAAACCCACATCTTGTCAACTAACACAACCTGTGTGCAATATTTTCTGCAGTCTTTCCAAAACAATGAAACAGATGAAATAAAATCTTCATGCTTACCAGAATGGATTTCACATGGATATTACATCGCTTCCTCTCTGTACGGTACAGCTACAGTACCATTCCCAATGAGTGTTCGCGATGGAGCCTTTTTGTTACCCTGTAAAAGAAACAAAAGAAGTGTACTGTATGTGTTTTACCATTGCAGCTCTGAAAAGCTGCAGAAAACAAAACATACAACTAAAGGAAGTGAAGCAGCATAACAAACATGAGTACACATACTCACTTTATGGTTTAAATATTAAGAAGCTTTGTGTCTGTGGCTGATGGATGTGGTGGTCCGGACAGACTCAGGCTCAGTGGTGGCAGTGGCTAACATCATTCCAAGTGGTGGTGGTCTGGGGGGGCGGACAGACTCAGGCTCAATGGTGACAGTGGCTAACATCATTCCCGGTGGTGGTGGTCCAGGGGTGGACAGACTCAGGCTCAGTGGTGGCAGTGGCTAACATCAGTCCCGGTGGTGGTGGTCCAGGGGGATGACAGACTCAGGCTCAGTGGTCGCAGTGGCTAACATCAGTTCCAGTGGTGGTGGTCCTGGGGGGGCACACCGCCTTTGAAAAATTTCAGTTAAAACCACATCATCATCCTCATAAAGAAAGCTGCCCTCACAGTCATTGATGTTGGAAGTCTGACCACTGGAAAATTCTTTCTCCATTGTGTCATCATCTACCTCAGTGGTGGGCCATTTCAGGCAGCCACTGCCAGTGCCACCATGATGCTTCATTTCCACATCAGCAAGACCACCATGACTAGGCCGGGGTATGAACACCTAGGTTGCAGTCCATGCTGGTATGTGCCTCTCATTCATTTTAATGAATGTTAGCAAACTAACATTTGCAGGAGACAGGTTTGTCTGACGATGCCTGACTATTGCACCTGCTGAGCTATATACCCTCTCAACTTACACTGGAGGGTGGGCATGTGAGGTACTTCAGTGCCATTGCAGTCAGCTCTGGCCATTCACTGACCTTTCCACTCCAGTACAAAAGAGGATCTTCAGTTATTGTCAGATGCCTGTTTTCAGACAAATATGACTCAACCATTCTCTGTGCCGCACTAAATCCAGTTGTTGATGCATCATCCTGTTCTTCCGAATCATTTATTTCACAGATACCCACTTGGGACAAAGCCTCCCAAAGCGGGTTGACGCTAGCCACTTTGGATGGCAGACCACCAGGAACTGCAGTCCCCTTCCCCCCTTGCAGGATATGCTTGATGGTCCTCCAGGTACACCTTCAGCCAGATTATGCTGCTGAGGTTTGCTGACCTTGGCATGTGACTTCTGTGCCCCATGAACCAAGCGCACCAGTTGACCACTGATATTTCTTACCTGTTCAGGCCCTCCCTCCAGTACTGATGCAATTCCACATTGGTATCGTGGGTCCAGCATTGTTGCTATGGCAAAGTTGTCACTACGCTGAATGCTCACAACGTGCCATTTCTAGTTGAATACTGTCAGCATGTGTTGCAGCAACATACTGCTACCACCATCTCCGGCAACATCAAGGCTATACTGTACCTTCACCAATGTCTGCCTCAGCACCCGCAGCAGTGGAATTGATTGGCTAATGGAGGCAGATTCACCACTCACTGCCTGTGTGGCATGTCCAAAAGGCCACAAAATTGTTATTACAGAGTCCATGAGGCACCACTGTTCAGTCGTCATAGACATGGAGGCCCCGGAACTGTCAGGGCTAGTGTGCATAACAAGATATTCTGAGATGGTTTTGTATTGTTCATACAACCTCTCTGCCATGTATAAAGTGGAGTTCCATCAGGTGACGACTTCCAGCTTCAAGCGGTGCTGAGGCGGGCTGTTTTGTATCTGCAACTGCCGCAGTTGGTCACGGGCCTTTCCAGATCTTGAAAAGTGAGAGCAGATACGTCGTGCAACGGTCAGCATTTCCTTTATATCAGGGTGCTGCAGAAACTCCTGAACCACAAGATTTAAACAGTGGGCCATGCATGGAACATGAAAAAAACACCATTCGTGATGCATTTCACCACATTTGACCCATTGTCACTTGCTATGAACCCAGCTCTAAGGGACAGAGGGTTTAGCCATCTGTCAATTTCAGTCAGTACCACATCCAACATGTTCTCACCAGTGTGTGAACAGGTCACACTGCGCATAGCAATCGTTGCATGCTGTCGAATTCCTGGAAGATTGCTACCGTAACAATCTACCTTACTGCACTGATTATTCACACTACCAACTTCACAAACAACCCCCGGCACCTGCGCCCAGTGTGCAGTTATACACAGATATGAACTCCCCACTGTTTTGCCACTTGTCCACATATCCATAATTAAATGGATGAGTGGAAAGGAGGAATGTTGAAGGGCATGTCTTACTGAGTCGGACACAGTGCGGAACAACTCCAGGACAGCATGGTAGAAAAGTATATCCTGGATGGGACATTCCATTTTGGACAGGCACGTGCAGCAAACCACCAGAACCCAGAATTCTCCACAAAGGAGAAGGGCAAAAGATCATTTGCCAGCATTTCCGCTACAGCAGCATTGAGTTCACATGACACTGTATGATTCGGGGGTACTTCAGCTTATGCGTAAAAACACTCTGTAACGTGGGCTGACTTAAACGTTTTACACAGGGTGTGTTGATCACAAATGGTTGTGCTCTGTGATGAATGGCATTGGCAGGGGATGGAGTGTGGACATTTGATGAAGACGGTTGCATAGGTGATGATGACAAACCCAGAAATGTTGTTATTTTGCCAGATTTGCCAACCGGGGTTGATGTACCACTTGCACTAGACATTCTGCATTCACCACTACCACCACAAAAACTGCTACTCTCACCAGCACTGGACAACATTTCAAAGTCATTATGGTCCTCCACCTTATCATGCCTGTAGTAATCCTTTGCTCTTACTACCACACTACTGCACACGTTTAATTTCCTACTGGGCTTAACAGTCATGGAAGGGAATAACATGCTGGCTATGGTTGCCAGTAATGAGGGTGAATGCTCCGCTGTGGTATTAGCTGCCAGCTTGTGCTGGGTCCACAGTGCCAAGTGCCTATTCTTAAGATGTGTATGCTGTCCTCCTGTGCCCAGATGGCTCCCCTTTTTACCTCGACTCACACGCACACGGCAAACCTGGCAGATTGCAACTGAATCATCATTTGCATCTTGAACAAAAAAATCCCAAAACAAGGGATTGTGATGCTCTGCTTTTAACATGTCCATGATGTGGCTTATTTAAGTCCGTTATTTTAAGCACTGAAGTGGGGAGGGCACGTGATGTTTCGGGCATTGTACACCTGGACTGCAACTGACCACTATGACTACCTATCATATTGATTACTGGGTCATCATCATCATCAACTAAAACTGGTAGATCACAAGTTTTTACCGGGGGGGGGAGGGTGGATTCCAGCAAACAGACTCAGACATAGTCACTTTGAATTTCTTTTTCTCCAGTTCCCAACTGGGGTCAATTGCATCATCATCATATTCATCAGTGTCACACACATCTACATCTTCTGCTTGGATGCTAGCATGTGGACTGCATGTTGCAACAACAGCAACATCATCATCATCACATTCATCATCAGCATCTACACCACCATCACCTGATATTTTTTCACCACACTGTGAATCACTGCATGGAAAATGCATGATGTTAAGTGTCATGGTGGACAGAATATCATATTGTATGCTATCGTTGACATGATTATCAGAATCCTCAGGTTCAGTTACTGGGATGTTACTGGGAAGTATGACATCATCTACGCTGCCACTCACTTGCACTGCTTCACACTCAATATTTTTTGATATGGTACACTGGTCGGAATTAGAACTTGATGCAACAGTACTAATACTACCTCCACCATCACTAACACCAGTAACACTAACACCACCGTCTGGGAAAACATCATCTCCTCCAACTATGAGTGAAGCTACTGATTGGGCTGTAAAAAAACATTGCAGGAGAAATACCTTTCCTCACATCAGCAATGCACTTATGCGTCTGCGTACTACTACCATACCCACAGACCATATTACTGCCAACATTGCCATGGCGAGAAACAGCTTTGCTTGCACGTCTCTTTGCAGGCATTTTGGGGGGATCAACCGCAATATTATAACCAAGTTCAGATTTTGATACGTTCACTCTCTGATCGGAGGGACGTTGGATGTGAAGCCAAATAAACAACTGTGGCTTCAGCAACAGATAAGAGACTACTCTGAGACTGTCATGGAATTAAAACAACTTCAGTAACCAGTGGTGCTGATGAGGTCACAAAAACAATCCAATCTGGTAAAAAATACCTTTAGAACGTGGGGGTGGGGGGGAGCACTGAATGCAGACAATGCAGATTTTTACGGCACTACAAGCAGCAAAACTAAGAACAGATACCACGATCACAGTACAAAATCAGGCTGCTGCAGTGGATAGCAGGTTCACACTGATGTGCCTGCAATTACACTAGTCTGTGGCACAATAAAAGGTGTATTATTTGATGCACGCAACACTGCACACACACACACACAGAACAGTTTGTGTACAATACTGAATGAGGACTGCGTAGCAAATGCAAAAGTTCAGTACTATGCCACGTTACGTACTGTAAATTTGTAATGTAAACAACCTGAACTTATGAACTGCTGCACCACATTCACACAACAAACAGCAAGAACATTTCTACTATTACTGACAATATTACTGTGTGTACATTAACACAGTCAGTTGTATAACAAAAATATAACCAAAAAACAAAGAAATCACTATTTCTTCAACTTAAATCTACCTACACCACAGATACGCCCCTCCCCCAAAGCACACTTTCACTGTCTTTCACCACACACACTCAATGTTGTAAATTAACATTCAAAATCCACAAAAACAAAAACACTCAATGATATCAGCACAGGAGGGTTACCTACAATCGATGAACTAAAGTTGGATCCCCCCCTGAAAAACGCAAAATGCTTTTTGAACAGCTTTTACAAGATTCCTATCACAGACAGCTATCAGAGCACACTGTCTCCTATTCCTTCCTACTCATACTACCCCGAACTGAGGCTGTGCAGATCAATATAGAGCCCATGTGACCTGAAATCCCATAATCACTGCAAAATTCGCCTTTGGAGCTCAAAAACAAGGCGAAGTGAGGCGAAGTGCACTGCCTGCAATGCACTTCATCTTAAATTTGGCAGAGTAGTGGTCTGGGCAGGTGGAGTAACATGAAGTCATTGTTTCCAATGGATTTTGCTATTCTCACTATAACGGGCATTCTTTTGCTTCATGCCATGAGCACTGTAATCTGCCTTGCTTTCTCATGGAGTGATTGAGCCCATTTCACCCACCACTACTTGAGGTAAGAGTTACTCAATAAAATTCAAATTTTAAAAATAGGTTAATAGCTTGGCAAGGATTACTAAAGATATTCTGATAGGGGTTAAGAGAGCTGTAAAGTTAAGCTGCCATCTGGTGGGTGCCTAGCCATGCCCCCTAAAGTCCAACTTTATAAACAATCTGTTCAGTTTTAAAATTAAACATTGACTACATGCAATAGGGATCCCTCTGCACTTTTATTCGGTGCAAGAGTGGAGCTTGAAAAAGCATTCCCTGGCCAGTCGCAAGCGCCAAAGCACTTGGACACAGCACAGGATACTGTCAGTATATACAGAGCTCTTAAAACTATAGCACAAAGGTGCCAGCTTGCACATTCACGCAGCAGTTTCTAGAATGCGCACAGTCCATCTATGCGGCATACAGTTACTTAACATGAATTTGGCCCCAAACTGGATATTATCCCAGGTTCAGGAGAGGGCAGAACACCAGGGCCAGATGGAGGGCAAAGGGGCTGCCTGGGGAGATTACTTAAGGTAATCCCCACCAATTTGGGGGGTTACACTCTTCCCCCGCCTCAGAAGCTTGGTGTCCATGTCAAGTCCATAAATAGGACCCTGGTGCGTACAAGCAACAACATTTACACTATCTGCCGGGTTCACTATTTACAGAGTCTAGACAGACATTAAGCTAGAATCTGTATAGTGACATTTAAAATATGAAGGCCTTCAATAATTCAGTAGCATTGTCATGACAGTAAAAATACAGTACTGTAAAGGTAAACACATTTCAGAATCACATCTAGCTAAGGGTTAATTGACACATATTTCCAACATTTTTGTATTAGCACCCTAGGTCAGCTGGTACAGCATTGCCCAGACTGGGTGGAGGATTTTCTCTTTTTTGTGGGAGTGAACACAAGTCTAAGTAGAGAAATGGCCTTGCTGTAGACTCCTTTGTATACAACATTCATTGGGAGATCAATAAGCATTCCTGGAGTCTCATAAGTTAATTTTAATAGAGGTTTTATAGTTCTTTCAAAATGATGGGGTGGGACAAGCACTTTTTCATTGGATTCCAGGTTGATCAGTCCTGGTTCATTGGCCAGTGATGATTGCTCCTCTGTCACAGTGGGTACCACTGTGTCCTGTGGGACCTCAGTTATATCTGTTGTCTCTTCAGGTTCAATTTCGTCATTAGAGGTATCTCAACAAACTCCGTTTTATCAGTTGTGGATGCATCACTACCCAGTTCAGCATTATCAGTGGCCTCAACACTTGTGCTTGGCTTAGCATTGTTACTTGGTTCAGCCTGGGTTGATTACTCTTGGACAACAACAGCATTTATGTCATGGACAGGCACTTGGCTTTCATTGGTTTTTGCTGGCATCTCCTTATTGAGATGGCGAGACTTAGGAATTCCACGGAATAGCCTTGCGAGTTCAGGAGTAGGATAGCAGGCAATGCAAGACTCATCTTCAATTTCAGAATCAAGACTCCCTTGTTCAACACTGTCATAAGCATTTACCACAATATTCTCAGAGTTGGAAGTTTGCAGAACTTGACGCTTCTTGCAAGTAACAGACCTGGTCACAGGACGATTAGGTGGTTTAGAGTCATTAGGTTCGTTCAAGATCATTTGGCCTATGGGCAACAAGTGGCTGTGATGAATGTTTTTTTATCTGCAGATTTCACCTTCCAGATGTATCTTGTACACACCAAGTCTGTCAAGTTTCTCTAGTACTATATAAGGCATACTGCCCCACCTGCTGCTATTTTATGTTTGCCAGTGATCCCCAGGTGGCACATTAACAGACAATCTCCAGGTGATCGCTCTTGAGCCTTTACTCATTTATCATGTCAATCTTTGTTGGCTTTGTTCCTCTTAGCAGCTGTCTCAGCAGCCAACTTATATGCAACATTTAGATGTTCTTTCAACCTCTGAATTTACTGCAGATAGTTTTCAGATTTGGTTCCATCTGTCGATGCACCAAAGCACAAGTCAACAGGAAGTCTGGCTTTTCTTCCAAACATTAAACTGTTGGATGAGAAACCTGTAACGTCATTCTGCACACAAATATAAACATGAACTAGAGCACTAACTTGCTGGCTCCATTTACTCTTTTCTCTTGTATCTAGGGTGCGCAACATTTCTAATAATGTTATATTAAACCTCTCCACCTGAGGGTCACCTTGAGGATGGTATGGCATTATCCTGGACTTGCTAACTTTTCATAGAGTCAACATTTCCTTTACTAGTCTGCTTTCGAAGTCTCAGCCTTAATCAGAATATATCATCTGGGGTGCACCATAATGTACAAATAACCTTTCCACAAGGACCTTGGTGACAGTTGATGCTTTTTAGTCCTTTGTAGGGTATGCCTGTGCATAACCGGTAAAATGATCTGTGACTACCAGAGTGTTGGAGATGTTCTTTGAGTCAGGTTGAAAACTGAGTAAGTCCATACAGACCAGCTCCACTGGGGCACTTTTTACAATATTTTCTAATGGTGCTGCTTTTTGTGGTTGAGTCTTTCGTTGAGCACAACCGCTGCAGGTCTTATAATATTTCTCAATTTCACTTGCCATTCTGGGCCAGTAGAAATGGGCACGAGCCAGGTCCAACGTACATTCACTCCCCATATGTCCCATTACATCATGTAGGGCTCTGAGCAATAATGTAGTTTAGCACAGGGTCATTGCTTTGCTCTCTTTGTTGATCCTCCACTGTTAACTGTGGCGAGGAACTAAAATCCAGTGTGACTAAATTGCAATAGGCGGTAGACAAACAGTCTCCAGAGGCCCCAAACAGTCCGCCAAGTGGTTGCCATTTTCTGTAGGCATGGTGTCTTCATCTTTGAACCTCTTGCAAAGGGCTTTTACTGATTGCTCGGGTATTCATACCCAGTTTTGTAGATTCTGGGACTTAGCAGCAGGGTGCCTGGAAAGAGCATCTGCATTGATGTGATTCAGGCTAGGATGGTAGTCTACAGCAAAGTCGTATGTTGATAGAGCAGAGAGCCACCTGTGGCCTGCAGCATCTGATTTGGCAGTAGTTTCGATGTATGTCAGTGGGTTGATGTCAGTCTGTACCAAGATTTTTGCTCCATATAGGTACTCGTGAAACTGGTCAACTACAGCCCACTGATGTGCTAAGAATTCCAACTTATGCACAGGGTACTTTTCCTCTGTGTTAGATAGAATTCAGCTGGCAAAGGCAAGCATTCCCTCGAGGTATTCTTGATAGAGGCCAGCTCCCAGGCGACTAAGGCTAGCATCTGTATGGAAGGGAACAGAAGGGGAAATTGTTTAACCAGGAAAGGCATACTAAGCCAGATCTTGTTTCCAGGTGCAAACTGGGAGCATAAGGAAGTTAAATCACTTGCTCAGGGTCACACATTAGGCATCCTGTCCAGTACGGGTGACCGTCTTCTCCTGCAAGCTGCAGGATCTGCTCTGAACCCAATGGCTGTTTTGCACTGACCCACCTGCCTCTCGGCTTACAACCAGGCATCCTGTCCAGTACAGGTGACTGCCTCCTCCTGCAAGCCGCAGGAGCTACTCTGAACCCAACGGCTGTTCTGCGCTGACCCGCCTGCCTCTCAGCCTACAACCAGATACAGATTTGGAAGAGCAGCCCACAGCTACCAACGGGATTGAACTTGGCGCTTTTGCTTTTCAGGCCATTTGGCCGCACTACTACTGCTACTGAGCTCTGATTAGGCAAAACGCTATTCCCCCTCCTATTATTGGCTCTTGACTCTACCATTCCTGAGCTTTCTCTTTTTTAATACAACAACTGCTAATGCTGAGTTTACTAGTACCAACTGTTTGGTGGAACAGGATTGTTAATTTTTTAGCTTGTTGATTTTTACTGCTTAGAATAGTTAATAACTGCAGTTTGTAGATGTTACCTGCATAGAGTATGTAGACTGTTTGCATTCTTCTTCCACTAACCAACTATAGACACCTGCACTCTTTTTCCCCTGTCCTACTCTACAAATCCTGTCTGTGTCTAAAGTGGCCTGTAAGGCACCCTAAGGACTCAACTGTTTGAACTAAGAGCTTGATCATTATTACTGTAGTCCCTGTGTCCAATACTTTTTTTCTTCTAAACTATCAGATCACAATTCCTGTAGGCATACTATCTCCCCTCCATGTCCTGTGTTTTTTGTTTTGCTTTTTCCTGGCTTTGCAGCTAGCTACAGTAAGCACCCCCCCTCCCAACTGTAACAGCTCTTTTGTGAAGGTGTTTTTCAGCTGCATTAATAATCTGTCTGCTCTGCCCTGAAACCTCCCCCTGCCATTATCTCCTTGTTTGCGTGGGGCCAAGGTTTCTAGTGCCCATTGCCCCTGTTGGCCTTAAATTAACAGACCCTTCTCCATTCCACAGGCATCCTGTCCAGTACGGGTGACTGCCTCCTCCTGCAAGCCGCAGGAGCTGCTCTGAACCCAATGGCTGTTCTGCGCTGACCCGCCTGCCTCTCTGCCTACAACCAGGTACAGATTTGGAAGAGCATCCCACAGCTACCAATGGGATTGAACTTGGCACTTTTGCCTTTCAGGCCATTTGGCTGCACTACTGCTGCTACTGAGCTCTGATTAGGCAAAACGCTATTCCCCCTCCTATTATTGGCTCTTGACTCTACCATTCCTGAGCTGTCTCTTTTTTAATACAACTGCCTTTTTTTTTTTTTTTTAAATTATACTGCAAAGCCACTAGAGGGCAACAACTCTTGGAGGTTGCATTCCTCTTCCCACTGCTCTCCCCCTAAACACTTCTCATCCTGGGTCCTTCTTCCCTAAAGCAAATTACTAACCCTAACAAAATTTAGTCAGTCACCCTACCGCTGTGCCACAGAGACCACCTGAATTATGGGTATCGGGGTGCCCCCCTTATACCGACACTGGGCCATTTCCCCCTTATCGCCACTTGCTGGGTACCCACTGTCATGCGGACCACCCAGGCTCCTACTGATCACTCTTACTATCCTACTTCTCGTACTCCTAAGCCCTCCCCTCAAGGGTCTTCTTCTCACACCTCCCACCCCTACGAACCACCACTGACTGCCATCCACACTGCCACTACCTCTCTTGCATCCCCCATCCCCCCACATCACTTCCTGCAGTCATATGCCACCATCAACCTCCATGCCAGATCACATTCCTATCTTTTCCAACACTTATCACCCTGGCCATCCCTTGTACTACCCGCACTATAACTAGGCGGCAGCTATCCTTGACAATAAGGCAACGATCGTTTGCTCTCCACAGAGTCTTTCCCATACTCCTATTAATCTCAGGAAATGTTCATATTTCAACCTGGGCCCATCTGCCCAGCCCTAGCCTATCACAATATGGTTTAGAATAGCTGCAATGAACATTTGCAGTTAGCACAAAAAGACAGCAGGTCTCCATTGCTGGATACTGCAACATCAGCCAGATGTGCTAGCACTGACAGAAACCTGGCTGTCCAAAACACCTGACTCTTTGGTTGTCCTCCCTGGCTTCACCTGTCATAGAGCCGACAGAATGGGCAAACGTGGTGGGGGGTGTGCTGCGTATGTCCGTGACTCCATGATATGCCAAGCCCTTCCAATACCTCCATTATACCATGGTGCCCAAGCCTTATCATTAAAACTTACTCCAGATCCCTCCAGAGCCCCTGTAATTCTTACTGTCGCAGATGTCTCCCCAAGAAACCAAGCTCCTGCTGTACAGTACAATCCCTTGCTAACTACATCTCCTGCTTCCTCCCCAAAACAGAACACATCGTAGTTGGAGACTTTAATGTGAACTGGCTTGCCAGTTCAGCTTCCCACGCCAAGGACACCTTCGCTGCACTGGACCTGACCCAGCTGATCAGCCAACCTACCAGGGTGAACCCCACTAATGGCTCTAGCACCCTGATTGACCTTCTCCTCACCAACTTTCCCCACAGAATCTCTGACCTGGTGGTCCTTCCAGACTCCCTAAGCGATCACTCACCCATCCTCTTTTCCTGGTTGTGTCTTCAGCAGAAACCCAAACCAAACTATATTGCCCGGCATCTTCTCCGACCAGAGGCCTCACAAAACTAAGAAAATACTTAACTCAATGGGACTGGTCCCCCATCTCCAGGGCCCCTACTATAGATGAAGCCCTTGATTATTTCACCTGTTCTTTTAATAAAGCATGTGACATCTATGCCCCACTAGCAAAAGTGCAATCCAAGAAACATAATGCCCCCTGGTCACGCCTGCACTGCTCCAACAACTAAAGCACAGAGATGATCTCTGGCATAAAGCAGTCGCATCCGGCATGCAGGCGAACAGGCAAGCCTATAAAGTGGCTCATAACAGATGCACTTCAGCCATTAAACAGGTCAAATTGGGCTACTACAAAAAGACCCTTGCCTCCTCCTGGGGAATGCTCAGTTGTTCTGGGACAATATCAAGGAACTCAATGGCAAATCCCGGCTCCCCTCCTCCCTACTAACTGTCAACAATGTTCCTACCACCGACCCACTGGCCATCGCCAACTGCCTCAACTCATCATTCTCTGACCTTAGTACAGTACTCCCAAATAACTTCTTCGACCCCACTCCTGCAACCCTGCCCCCAAACACCCAGCATCCCCCCTTCCATCTCAGGGTGATCTCTACAAATGAGGCAAGGCCTTTTCTCATGAAAGCACTCAGTGGCTCTTGCTATTGCAAAGATTCTTTTGATATGAGAATCCTACATCTAGTACTAGATACAGTCCTCTCCCCACCGACTGACCTCATTAACCACTCCCTAAGTCTGGGGCAGTTCCCAGCAGTCTGGAAGACTGCCACAGTCACCTCAATACTGAAGAGTGGTGATAGCACCTCCCCCAATAACTACCATCCCATATCCATTCTCTCACCACTCTCGAAAGCCCTCGAAAAAATTATAGCCACCTAACTCACTGAGTACCTACTTGCTCATAACCTACTTTGCAGGGAGTAGCATGGCTTCAGATCTGGGCACAGTACAACTATGGCTCTCACTGAGTTCTCTAATTTTATTCACTCTGCCCTGGATAGAAAACACCAAGCTGGAGCTGTCTTCATCGACCTGTCAAAGGCCTTTGATACAGTCTCCCACCCCTTACTCTTAAGCGCACTCCACCACATAGGTCTGCCCCAAGGACCCGTCTCCTGGTTTACCAGTTACCTCACAGCTAGATCACAATGTGTCAAAATATACAACACCCTCTCAACCACCCTGCCAGTCCACTCTGGGGTTCCCCGGGGCTCCATCCTCAGCCCTCTATTATTCAGCATCTACCTAAACACCTTGCCCAATTCCTGCTTCGGCAACCTACTACTCTATGCGGATGACGCGGTTCTTTTTGCCTCACACCCAGATCCCGCAGTATTGCAGTCCTCCCTCCAACACGCATTTAACCAGATTGAAAACTGGTTCATAGACCAAAGATTTATGGTCAATGTAAAAAAGGAAAAGACTATACTCTTTTCCCATCGACAGAATAAGGCCAAGAATGCGCAGCTAACAATCTTCTCCCACTCTCTCCTTCCTCTAGAACAGGTCCATACATATAAATACTTGGGCCTTAGATTTGATTCCAGCCTCTCCTTTCATTCACACATTGACACTCTATCATCAGCCATAAATGTCCATATAGGCCTATTGTATCGGCACAAGGATTGCCTATTTCCGGAAGCCCTTAATCTGGCTGTCACCTCCTCAGTCCTCTCCCTAGTCGATTATGGGCTCACTATCTACTCAGCTGCTGACCACACAGCCCTTAACAATATCCACCTTGCCATAAACAAAGCATGCAGACTCCTCACCGGGGCAGACAAGCGTACCCATACCTGTACCCTATATGCTCTGACAAATCTCTTTACCCTGGATGAAAGGCTATTTTATCAAACATGCCTCCTCACAAAGAAAATACACCTGGGGCTTGCCCCCTTGGGGGTTTCTGCCTCTCTCCTATCCTCCCACGCCTCGGTGAACATCCGCACTGCCAACCGAGAGGTGTGGTCCATCCCAAGGGTTAGAATCTCCTTAGCCCAAAGGTCATTCCCACACAGGGCCCCAGCCTGGTACAATGAACTCCTCTCTGATGTCTCCTCCATCTCCAAATTAGGACCTTTCAAGTCAGCCCTCAAACAGCACATTCTCGCTTTATGGCACTGCCAATGTACCAGCTAGTGCTGGGTCATCTATCTATCATCTTACGGGACCACCCCGCCACTGAGCTCCTACCGTTAGGGCTACCAAACATTACCTATTAACAATGCCTCCTTTGGCTGCACTCACAAGGTATCTGTCTAATTCTCTGCTTCGCTGTAAATATCAAACCTGTTACTCCCTCCCTCTATCAGCAAACTTATTGTTCCCTTGAAAACTGTAAAATACAGCTCTCGGTAACACGTTCAATGCAATGTATAGCTGATCTTGATTCTTTAATATTGTATAACTAAAAGAGCTGTAACCTTTAGCTGCCATTCTATGTCTATATGTATTAAGTGTTTATGTTTGTTTTTTTGATGCGGAGCCTTTGTAAACGAGTCCCTGACTCAAAGGTTGTAATCCTAAAGTCTGTTAAATAAATAAATAAGTGGGGCTTTGGGATTCAAACCCAGGTCTCTAGGTTTACAGCTCAGAAACCTAAACTACTGCACTATACTGCCTCCTAAAGCACATAGGGTTTGTAGAGGTCAGCATAGGCTAACACAGGTGCGTGAGTTAGGCGGTATATTATTTCATCAAAGGCAGTGACACACTCATCAGTCCATCTAACTCCAAAAGGTTCACTGGGCCTTTAATAATACTTTAGTTTATCATCAGCAGTATGGTTTTTAGTTTTTTTGTGAGTGGGAGCTTAGCTTTGAGTAGATTCATCAAGGGCTGGACCACCCAGGTATAGCTTGTAACAAATCTACAATAATAACCACAGAATCCCAAACCTTTGTAATTCTTTCAGATTGGTTGGCTTTGGCCAGCTAGTTAGCGCCTTCACCTTACTGGGATCAGTCTGAATGCCCTGGGCAGACACAATATGTCTTACATATTTCACTGAGCTCTGGAAGAATTGACACTCATCTATTGATAGCTTGAGCCCAAACTCCTCCAAGCGGTCAAGGACCTTGAGTAAGCAAGCTTCATGCTCCTCCAATGTTTTTTCCAAAGACTATGATGTCATCTAGGTATATTAGACATTCAAGGAGATTCATATCCCCAGCTTCTCTCTCCATAAGCCACTGAAAAGTGGCAGGGGCTCCTGATATCCCCATGGGCATTCTCAAGAATTTATAGAAACCTAAAGGACAGGTGAAAGCAGTCTTCTCTTTGTCTTCAGGCACCATTGGGATGTGATAAGAGACACTCCATAGGTCCAACACAGAGAATCACTTACTCCCATTCAAGCAGTCTAAGGCGTCTTGTATATGAGGCATGGTGTTCTGATCAGGGATGGGTTTTTTTTGTCAAGAGTTCTGTAATCAACACGTATTCATAAAGACCCATTCTTTTTGCACACCACTACAATAGGGGAAACATATGGGCTCCTGGACTCTTGAATGATGCCTGCAGCCATCAACTTTTGCAAACGGTGTCTCACATCATCTATATTAGCATGTGCCAACCTCCAGGATCTCTCTCTAAATAGTCTATCATCATGTAGCCGCATGTGGTGTTTGGCTCCTGATACACATCCCATGTCCCATTCTTTAAGGGAAAGACTATAGTTCTCTATGCCAGTTTTTGACTTATATGGGCTCGCCATTCATCCAAGATAGGTGACTCTCCAAAATTGAACATATCAGGAGTTACTTCACTGACCTCCCCTTTTTATTAGCAGAAGATTGCACAGCAGGGTCAGTGTAATATATTTGTGCTAGCATGTGGCCTCTATAGACTACAACGTCCTGGCCAATGACTTTCTTTACTTGGACAGTAACACATCCAGCATTAGAATGGGCCTGAACAGGAAGCACACTGGACTTAACCTGCAATCCTTCAGGTAAAAAAAACAGAAGAAAGTCACTGTGTGTTTCTCTGTTTGAGGAAGGGGTCTGCATCAGCTTAATTTACTGAGTCAGGAGCAAAGGGTGAAGCTAACTGGGGTGTGGCTTAGGAGCTTAGGAGTACAAAAGCAGGTGTCTCCAATTACAGCTTCCTGCTGTTAGTTTTTGACAGAGGAGAATTTTGCTTTCAGAGCAAGTAACAGCAGTCTAGAACTACAGCTTTCTTACTGATAAATCACTTCTATCTCAGCAGGAGTCGGTGCCTATTTGGTTTAAGCAAACTGATACTTAATTAGAAGTGGGGGTCTTATTTAAGTAAAAAAAAAAAGAAGAAAGTCACTGTGTGTTTCTCTGTTTGAGGAAGGGGTCTGCATCAGCTTAATTTGCTAAGACAGGAGCAGAGGGTGAAGCTAATTGGGGGTGTGGCTTAGGAGCTTAGGAGTACAAAAGTAGGTGTCTCCAATTACAGCTTCCTGCTGTTAGATTTTGACAGAGGAGAATTTTGCTTTCAGAGCAAGTAACAGCAGTCTAGAACTACAGCTTTCTTACTAATTGCCCTTCTTCCCACCCCTCCACCCTCCCACCGTAAGCTAGTTCTACTTTTATAGCCACTGGATATGACTGACAACAGGAACTTCCTGTTTGGCAGTAGGAAGTGAAGGATCATTAAGATACATTAGTTTCATCAACTTTGAAGGAACCTAAAAAAATAGCTCTTTCTCCCCACCGGCTGCTGGAGGTCTGAATCCAAGCACAGGAGAAGGAGACTACTGAAGACTACAGAAAGTTCCTGTCCCAGAAAAGGAAGGGCGAGAGTTGTAAGGGCACATAGGTAGTAGGAAAGTAGGTGTAAAAAACACATAGACGGAGGAGACAGTAAGCATACAAAGCAACAGGAGAGGGGACACAAAATAAATCAAGATGGGAGTGGTGCAGTGCAATGGCTGTGGGTCAGCAGTGTTCCAGGAGACATTCTGGAGGCTGCGATGCTGCCCTGTTTGCAGGCACCTCTCTGGTCTGAGGGAGGAGGTTGCCTGTCTCCAGGCTGACCTGGCTAGGATTCGTGAAACCTCTTCCCCCACCCAGGGACCACCAGGACCACCACCGCTACCTCAGAGGTTGCCAAGAAAGAGGAGCGGTTGGACCAAGTTAGGCTCAGGGAGGGAGAGGGTGGTGGAACAGAGGTGCATCCCTCCAGTTGTACCTCTCCACAATTCTTATGCTGTTCTGGCGAAGAGTGGTTCCTCTATGGAGGCACCTGCAGTGGAGACCAAGGAGGATGCTGGGAACCTCCACAAAGGAGACCCAAAGGAGGGTGGCATGAGACCCCACAGGGGAAGGAAACAACTCCTGGTGGGGGACTCAATCATTAGGGGGGTAGAAGTGGGGGAGGAAGGGGATAGGGAGGTAAAATGCCTGACTGGCACCATGGCTCAGAGGGACAGAAAGCGAATCCTCAGGATCACGGGAGCAGCTGCACGAGGGAGGGAGCTGGATGTCATTGTCCACCTAGGGACAAATGATCTGGCTGTGAATGGGATGAGAGCAGTGCAAGAGGAGTTTGTAGAGTTGGGGATGGGCCTTAGACAAGTAGCATGTATGGTAACCTTCTCGGAAGTGCTGCCTGTCTATGGCAAGGATGATGCTAGGGTATTCCACACCATGGGTTTGAATGAATGGTTGAAAAACTGGTGTGGAAAAATGCTTCATTGGCAAGCATTTAAACTAGCCAAGGGGGGAGGCACTGAAAAGGAACAGAGAAATCCCAGCCTCCCCCCAACAAAACACAGTAGTTAGAGAGGTAAACACCAAGGTAGAGAAGTCAGTAGGGAGCAGGACAGGAGTAAATACAGAAAAAGGCAGTAAGGACAGGGATGGGGCTAAAAAGGGTAAGGCCATCAATAAATGGAAAGTGATGAGTACCAATGCCCGCAGTCTGTGTAACAAGCTCCCTGAACTAGCGGCTTTGATGGAAGAGGGATGCCTGGATATTGTGGCCATCACTAAAACATGGTACACAGAGAACCATGACTGGGATGTCAACATACCAGGATACACAATCTACAGGAGGGACAGGTGGGTAAAAGAGGAGAAGGAGGAGGAGTAGTATCTCTCTATATAAGGGAAGGGATTAAAGCAACAGAACTAAAGAGTAAACAGGAAGTTGATGAGTCACTATGGGTCACCCTGGAGACAGGAAATGGCACCACAATCTGCATGGGGGTTGTGTACAGACCCCCATCTCAGGGAGAGGAAATGGAAAAGGAAATGATAGAAGACATCCTTAAAATGGCAGAAAAAGGGGAGATATTGTTGATGGGGGGCCTAAATATGCCAGATGTTAACTGAAGTACCATTGCTGCAGGCACATCCAAGAGCAGGGTCGCTCTTGATGCCCTACAGGGGGCATGCCTCAGACAGCTAGTGTTGGAACCCACTCAGGAGGGAGCAATCTTAGACCTGGTACTCTCAAATGTGGAAGGAGAACGGATATCAGATTTAGAAGTGGGTAGCCATCTGGGAACAAGTTACTCACCAAACAGTGTGGTTCACAATAAACACAGCCATAGAGTCAAGTCATACAAAAATAAGAGTATTGGACTTTAGGAGGTCTGACTTTGAGAAAATGAGAGAGTACCTCAGAAAAGCAGTAGCAAATGGGCAACAAGGAGGGGTGGAGGAACAATGGGGAATAATCAAAACAGCCATCACAGAGGCAACTAGCCTTTGTGTGAAGCAAATCAACAAAACAAAATGAAGGAAAAACCACTATGGTTCTCAAAAGAGGTGGAAGGGAAGGTTAAGAAGAAAAGGATAGCATTAAGGAAATATAAGGAAGCATAGAAGGAGCAGGACAGAGAACTTTATAAGTTAAAGCAGAAAGAGGCAGAGAAGGCAGTCAGAATAGCAAAGGCACAAAATGAGGAAAAGACAGCTTTCAGTTAAGAAGGGGGATAAAACCTTTTATAGGTACATTAGGAAGCAAAGAAAGATCAAGGGACGGATACAGAGATTTAATAAAGGGAAGGGAATGTGGGCAGAGGGTGACAGTGAAAAAGCAGGGATACTGAATGAATATTTCTGCTCAGTATTTACAATGGAAGAGGAGGGGGGAGGTACCGAAACCAAACAAGAGAAACACTCTGAATGGGGGGGTCGATACTAGTCCATTCACAGAAGAAAGGGTTTTGAAAGAACTCTTGAAACTGAGGGTGGACAAAGCAATGGGACCTGATGGGATTCACCCCAGAATTCTAAAAGAACTAAGGGTAGAACTAGTAACGCCACTGACTACTCTCTTCAATAAATCATGGGAGGATGAGGTGGTACCTGAGGACTGGAGGAGGGCAGATGTGATTCCACTTCACAAAAGTAGGAGCAGGGCAGAGGCAGAAAACTACAGACCAGTTAGTTTGACCTCAGTGGTAGGGGGGAAATGATGGAATCACTTTTGAAGGAAAGAATTGTTGCATACCTAGAGGCCAGTGGGGCACAGGACCCAAGGCAGCATGGTTTCACAGCAGGAAGGTCATGTTAGATGACACAAAGATCTGCAACAGGGTTGATACACAAGGTGTGGTGGAAAGGACGAAAAGGGACTTGGCAAAGCTGGAGGAATGGTCAAATATATGGCAGCTCAGATTCAATGCAAAGAAGTGCAAGGTAATGCATCTGGGAAACAAAAACCCAGGGGAAGAGCACACAATGGGGGGTGAGATAATAACAACAACAAAAATCGAAAGAGGTCTAGGAGTAATTATATCAGATGACCTAAAGGTGGGCAAGCAATGTGAGAAGGCAGTAAGGAGGGCTGGGGGTTACTGGGATGCATAGGGAGAGGCATCAACAGTAGAAAACAGGAAGTTGTTATCCCTCTGTACAGACAGTTGGTGAGACCCCATCTGGAGTACTGCGTGCAATTCTGGAGACCCCATCTCCGTAAAGACATAGACAGAGTGGAAGCTGTTCAGAGAAGGGCAACCAAAATGGTGCAGGATCTGCACCAGAAGACATACGAGGAGAGACTAAAGCAGCTTAATATGTATACCCTTGAGGAAAGGAGGGAGAGGGGGGACATGATAGAAACTTTCAAGTATCTCAAGGGAATTAACAAAGTACAAGAGGGTAGCATCTTTCAGAAAAAGAGATGCGTAAGAACAAGGGGGCACAATTTGAAGATAGAGGGGGAACAGCTCAGAGGTAATGTTAGAAAGTATTTTTTCACAGAGAGGGTTATGGATGCATAGAATAGCCTTCCTGAGGAGGTTGTGGAGTCAGGAACAGCGGGAGAATTCAAGAATGCATGGGACAGACATAAGGCAATTCTAGTGGGGGTAGGAGGAAGTAAGCTGTTGAATAACTAGAATCTGCAGCTTATCCATCAGGTAAGGAAATGGGCAGACTAGGTGGGCCAAGTGGTCCTTATCTGCCATCAAATTCTATGCTTCTATGTAGCCCATATTTGTCCTGTGCATCTAGCATCAGTACCTGGTTAGTGATGTCTTTCTTTAAGCATATGTCACCACTGATGCTACACTCTGCGTTAGGTGGTAGCCAGATCTCTGCAGGATCTCTCCTCCACACTACTCCCACAGGGTCATCTTTATCATCTACTTTAGTTTGCATTTGTAGCTCATATGCCTTTTTCACCATGACATGAATATGCACAGCTCTTCCAGACTTTTTACTCATTCTTGGTATAACTGTGTTAGCCGACCAAACAATGTGCATTAGTGCCGATCAGTACTGGTATATCATCATACATCCTGGATTCTGGACATACCAGGGCCAGAGTCTCTACAGGATATCCCACGTCAGTTACTGATGGTGGAAAAGAGATGCATACCTTGAGACAGCCCAGATAGGGATAAGACTTGTCGGTCAGTCCCCACACATTCAGTCCTTCCAGCGGCAACAATTCACAATGAGACAGGAATTGGTTGTACCAGTTCTTGCAAATGATTGTCGTATCCCTTGTATGTGAACAGTGATCTCCGTTAAGAGTCCTACCAGTTCTTTTTCATCAATTGGCGCATTTGCTGTGGTCTTGACAGATGACTTAGCAACAGATTGATTAGTCGGAGGCCTAGTAGGGGAGTCAGCACTATTCCCTTGCTGTTTCACCTTATTCAACAACTTTTTTGTCACTTTTCGTAATCTTCAAGGGATTGGCATCCTCCTTTAGTGTGTCCATCCTCTCCACAATGTAACAAAATATGCGTTGTCTGGAAGGGCAAGGCTGAGTTGACTCCTTAACAGGCTTCTCACTAGTAGGCTGATTTGGGCTACTGGTTGTATTGTATCCTTGAGCAGTTTGGCCAGACATGCTCCACTGTTGAGGTTGAGCATTGGACTTTGCAAATTCAGTCACAAGAGATCTCAATTCTCTCATCTCTTTCTGAATTTCACTGTCAGTTCCCACAGCAGAGGCCTGGGCTGTGACCCTGCTTACTGATAAATGCTGTTCGCTAAAGTTTCAGGCTTGACTCTGCCTGGAATTGTGACCCTTAGCTGCATCTAAGACATTTACAGTACTTGCCTTTAGTTCTCTCAGCTCTTCCAGTAAGTCTCTGAGTTCTTGGGGATCATTTACATGCCCTCTCTCTGTTTCACTGGCTACTCTCGTGGCACCCGGATATCATTCTCAGTCTCCCTCATCTTCTTCATCAGCCAACAGTATGTGGGAGGGGGGAGGTTATCCCTTCAATCCTGTAGTTTCAATCTCAAGATTAGTAGACTAGAACAGTGGGTAGGCTTCAAGATATGGTCCAGCCTCACACGATTCAATTCACCAGAGGCCATGGCTCCCTTTCTATAAGCTTTCTGTAAGGCTCTCTCCAGCCGAGTCACATAAACATAGAGGGACTCTCCCTTTCACTGTTTGATTGATTTGAATCTCCACATTAAATCCTAAGCAGACTCTGTGCTGCTGAAGACACCTTCTAAAGCAGCCAGATACTCTTGGGCTGAAGCATCAGGGTTGGTAGGCCTCAGAAAGTGAAAGGCTTCCAATTCAGGCCCCAACAAACTCTTTATGATTCTCTTTCTTTTTTCAGCCTCAGTACACTGCCATTCTTGCACAAGAGGTGAGGCATAATCCATCCAAGTCTCCAGGTCATACTCCCCATTAGGAGTGGGCCGGGAGCCAGAGAACACTTGCACTCTGTGGTAAGAGTCAAGGCTAACCAGGGGGTACATAGGTGGGTTCAGGCCCAGGGGGAAGGGTACCTTCAGGGTTTCAAACAACTTTTGCAAGTCCTCCAAGGTTTGACCTTCAACCTGCAGCCATTTGCCTAGTTTTTCTTTAAGTCCTTCAGATTTGGATAACCCCTCAAACTTAGTAGTCATACTGTCCTTGGTTACCACTTTCCAGGCTACATGGGACCCCCTCCAAAACAGTGGCTCAGGTACTTTCACAACATCCACTGTATTTCTGCATTCTACTAAGGCAGTTAAGGTTTGGGTGGTCAAGTCCACATTTAGGCCCCTAACAATGACTTTGCCAAGGCATTTTACTCCCAAGAGGGCCTCTTCTATTTTTTCTCTATCAGTACCCAGAGGTATTCCTAAGAGCAGGATAGCTTTCTGTGGGTCTATATCCTCTCATTCACACCAACCAAGCAAGTGACAGCCAGCCATTTTACTGGAGGAAAGATCAGGATGAGGACTAGGGGCACTGCTTATACGAGCAATGAGATCCATGTGGGGCTCAACTGGTAAATAGGAGATCCCAGTAGTGCCTCCAATGATGTAATCCAGGTGTTGTGTACCAGCAGGCTACTACTCTTGCCTGATGACCAAAATACAGGTTGAGGGCCTGGCTCAGATGTTCCTAAAGTGGGGGGGTCTGTTTCCAGAAAATAGATAAATAGCTCAGTGCCTCCATCTAGAGCAAGAGGATAAGTGAGTCAGAGGACAAGCTAGTACAACCCCCTGGGATGCTGTACCTACCCACTTCCCCGCCCAGTGGTCCCACACATGGATTAACACACAATAGTTCAAATAGGCTAAAGTCATACAATTAATGGCTATAGCTAATAATATGCTCACACTGGCTGCACTTACTAAAGGGGTTCTGGCTATTGCTGAGACCCTGCGTTACCTGTGGAGAACAGCAAGCAACAATGGCAATACACTTTAAGGTTAGACACAATAATGTTACACCCCGTTATAATATGCTCATGGACAGTGTTAAAATAGCAATAAACCCTTTTTATTATGGGGATTTTGGGGGGAATAAGGAAGCGCACATTAAAGTTTTCGCTATGCAGATTACTTTTGGCTTTGAAACGCATTAACAACTGTAATCTCGCCTCCCACCAGCATGGCACAATTTAGATACAATTCCCAAATTATTAGTCCAGTTAGATGCTCCCAGTTAGCTTCACTGGGTACCCAGACTTGTACTGTTGCAGTCCTGATGCTCATTGCAGTTGGCTGGTCAGCGTTGGTGCACGTAAACAAATGACTGGATTTATCCCTTTAGCCGTGCAATTGTGACTGAACATTTAAGAAAGAACTTAATGGATGAACTCCTAGACAAACTAGTATTTGTAATCCCTGGCTTGATGGCCAACAGTACATTCCAAAGGCAACTTGGAAAACACTGCTGCAGGGCTAGCCCTGAAAGTACTCACAATTCTGAAGGACCTCAGTCTCTTAATTAGTGTCGGGATGGACGGCGCCCTTGGCCGTGATTGAACCTCCGGAGTCTCGGATCCAGGCTTCTGGCTTCTGAAGCAGGGACCAGTATAAGGGACCAGGGCTGGCATGACTCTCCCCCACATCCAGGAATCAACCCCCGAGGTGGCCGCAAACTAGCACTAACCGTGGCGCTCGTGGCTGACTCCCTGAGCTGGCCTGAGTATCGATGCAGCTTTTGGACTCAGGATACAGTCTCGGGAACTTCTGACTCTGGAAACAGGTTTTGGTAAATTCGACTCTGAGTTCCCACTCTGGCAGTTTTGCTCAGGATACCAGTTCTGGCAATTTTGGCTCAGGCTGGCAAAGTCAGTCTCTGTCCCTTTCAGGCTGAAGGGGCCAGTTTGGCTTAGGTGGTAGGCCCCTGGCCACGAGCCAGGAGACTCACAGAGAAGCTCCATCTTTTCTCAAGAGTTTCTGGCACCCACCCAGTTCAATGGTCCTTCTTTGATTGAAGAAACACAATATTGTATTCTGATTCATCATTGAGGCTGTCAATCACATTTCTGGCTTTCCGACTGGCTATTCAGAAGGTGCCAAACACACAGTCCTCTATTCTTCCCAGCAGTCATAGCTAAGGATCCCTTAGAACGCATTGAGTTCCGATTGGCTAAACCAAAAGATCAAAGTAACCAGATTGCTGCCAGAAGGCAGACAGCTAAATGTCCAACTTTTAAAGTCCAGCTTTATAAACAATCTGTTCAGTTTTACAATTAAACATTGGCAACATTCAATAGGGATCCATCTGTGCATATATCCGGTGCAAGAGTGGAGTTTGAGAGAGCATTCCCTGGCCGGTTGCAAGCGCCGAAGCACTTGGACCCAGCAAAGGCTATTGCCACTATATACAGATACAGAGCTCTTAAAGCTATAACGCAAAGGTGCCAGCTCATACATTCATGCAGCAGTTTCTCGAATATGTGCAGCCCATCTATTCGGTGTATTGTTAGTTAACATGAATTTGGCCCCAAACTGGATATTAACCCACGATCAAGAGGGCAGAACACCAGGGCCAGATGAAGGTCAGATGGAAGGCAAAAGGGGTGCCTGGGAAAATAACTTAAGGTAAGCTCCACCTCTTTGTGGGGGGGGTTACACAATGCACATCCTGTTGTGTTATCATTTACTTGTAGCATGTGTTTGCTTTTTTTTTTCACTTAGTGTTCATCCACCTTTCCTCTTTCTGGCCCCTGTCTGGATAGTCCCCTGCCCAGTCACCCACCAACAATGGGACTTACCCCCTTTTTTCCAAGGTTCACTCATGCTGCAGCAACAATCAATTTTGCAATGTAAAACAAAGCGCAAGCAATCTGCTGACAGCACCTATGGTGCCCTGACATTCTGCCATCCGGCAGTAGCAGCGACCTCCAATAGCTGGAATTATTAGAGGAAACAAGCAAAACATCAGAAAATTCATGGCAGAGCAAGTAAACATACAAAAAAGGGCATGAACAACTAGAAATGCAATATTGAGAGGTGCTCCACCCCCCACACTCCCCAGGAATTAATAAAACAAACTCCAGGTTGTAACATGTCCGAGATAGGGCATAGATGAGCACTCAACAATACCCTAGAAACACTGCACTGTAAAAGCTATAATGTTTAACACAGAATGCCAAAAAATCAAAGTCGCCCAACAAACCTGTGGCAACATTCCTTCGCAAATATCACCACGCCAATAATGAGTCGCCGTATTAACGGGATACCTCTTTCCCATAACTTACTCCTCATAGCTGGGAGGAAGGGGATTGGTCTTGCCCCTCCAAGGCAGGATACAGATGGGTTCCTAGTCCGAAGGTAGCATGTCTGGGGGGGCTGTCATTCATCCCGTCATGACAAGGGATTTTATTTCCCCTCCAGTTTTCTGCCTACCCCTGGGACATCCACATGCAGTGACACTCTTGTCCATGCCTTTGTGACCTCCTGTCTTGATTACTGCAACGTCCTTTACCTAGGGCTTCTGGGGGTTGATATCCGCTGCCTGCAGCTGGTGCAGAATGCTGCAGCAAGTTTGTTGACTGGGCTTCCTAGATCTAGCCATATCACACCTGTGCTGTGCGGCTTGCACTGGCTGCCAGTTCAGTGGAGGATCACCTTCAAGGTTGGTTTACTAACATACAAGGCCCTACATGGACAGGGACTGAGTTATCTGCAAGAGCTCCTCTGTCTCTACCACCCCCTCCATCTGCTCCGCTATGCTGAGGAGGGATTGCTAGAGATTCCCAGGGTTCATTTGAAGACCTCTTAAGCCCATTCATTTGCTTTTGTGGCTCCTACCCTGTGGAATTCTCTACCTCCGAGGATAAGGGGGTGCCAGACTGTGGAGAGCTTTAAGTCAGCTTTGAAAACTTATTTGTTTTCTCTTGCCTATCCTTATCAATAAGTTCAGAGTTTGTTATTTAAGGAGTTTTTAAATCATTTTATAGCTTTAACTGCTGTAAAAGCGCTTTGATATGTTTGAATTGCACTTCATATAAATAAAGTTTATTATTATTATTGTTATTATTAATGTTCCATGCCCTTCTGGGCCTCCCATCTACTTCAAAACCCAGCCTCCGCTAGGTGTCAGGCACATCATGGGAGGAACAACCCCCCACCCCAGGAGAGCCGAGCAGCAACACTTGATCCTCTCCCCCGGCTGACCCCTGATAACTCGGGTTTGCTCCTGAACCCAGATCACCAGCATAGTGACCAGTACTGCTACCATTGCACTGCTGGGCTGGCTGTATTTGCTTATTTATTTGCTGTAAGGGACCTCCCCATTTTATTCATTAAGTGCAATTCATAGGGAAAGACCTTAACTTAAACTGACGGGGGGAGCCATCAGGCTGCAAAATACCCTTAGTCTTCTGGTAGAGGAGGGCAACAGGTCTCCTCCCCGATCAGGACAGAATAGGGAGGAACTAGTGGATGGGGTGGGAGGAGGGAAGGAGAGTCTGGGGGGAGGAGGAGGGACAGGGGTAAAGGGGAGCCAGATTAACTAGTGGAGAGGGGAGGAAGAAGAAAGGAGGGAGTGAAGAGGGGAAGGGAGGAGGGGTCATGACAGCGGCAAAGGGGGGCTAGAGTCGAAGTGGAGGGTAGTGTCTCTGAACACCTGAAGCCTGGAAAATACAATGGCTGAGATGCAGGTGCTAATGGCCAAAGGAGAGGTGGACATAGCAGACATTACAGAGACATGGGCCACACCAAACCATGACTGGGACCTCGCAGTCCCCAGATACAAAATGTATAGGAAGGATAGGACAACAGGTGTGGGGGGGTGGCTCTGTATGTGATGGAGGGGATAACCTGTTCTAGAGAGGAAGAGGTGGATGGAAGGACTGAACCATTATGGGTGCAGGTCCAAACCAACATGAAGAGGAAACTAAGGATGGTGGAAATTTACACCCCATCTTGACAGGATGAGAACTTTGACAAGGTACTGGGGTCCCAAATCATAGAAGTTGCAGGCAAGGGGGAGGTAGTAATAGTGGGGACTTCAATTTACTTGGGGTGGATTGGAAAATCCCAGGTACCTCCAACATCAGGGAGCAGGTACTGCTGAATGTATTCCAGAGTGGTTTCCTGGTACAGACTGTCACAGAGCTCACTAGGGAAAGGGCCATTCTGAACCTGGTCCTGTCCAACTGTGGACAAGTCCAGGATGTAAAGATGGAAGCGCCACTTTTAGGGAGTGACCACTATGCAGTGTTTCTACCTGGACATGGACAGGGGGATGGTCAGAACCAAGATGAGAGTTTCGGATTTCAAGAAGGTTGACTTTAATAAGATGGGAGAAATTCTGGTACAGCACTTTGCTGGGATCAGTAATGAGATGGAGGTGGAACAGAAATTGGCCATAATAAAGGAGGGACTGATGAAGGCCACTAGTGGGTGTGCCAAGATCAAAAGCAAGAAATCTATGGCCAAAAATCACAGCTGGTCTGGAAAGGGAGTGGCAAATGAAATAAAGGAAAAGGAGGCAGCCTTCCGGAAGTACAAACATACTCAGAATGAGGAGGATAGGGAGGTCTATAATGATAAATCAAGGGTGGCGAGCAGAGCAGTTAAAGAGGCAAAGGCTGCTAGGGAAGTATAGCTGGCACAGGGAGTAAAATCAGGTGAGAAGGCCTTCTTCAAATATATAAGGGAGAAGAGGGATATTAAAGATGAAATTGTCAGGTTAATAAAGGGGATGGGGCAGAAGGAAGTGAAGAGAAAGTGAAGGTGCATGACAAGTACTTCTGCTCCGTTTTCACTAGAGAGAAGGATGGACCAGTGCCACAAGTGAGCAGCAGGGTGGGGGCAGGGAAGGGGGAGTCACCAACAGCGTAATATAGGTGGACAGGATGCAGAATGGCCTAAAGGCCCTGAAGGTGGACAAATCCTCAGGGCCAGACGGAGTGCACCCAAGGATCCTAAGGAAACTGGTGGAGGCACAGGCGGGAACCCTGGCAGACCTGTTTAACACCTCTCTGGAGTCTGGGAGTGTGCCCTGGGACTGGAGAACTGCATATGTGGTGTCTCTCCATAAAAGTGGTCCAAGAATGAACCAGGGAATTACAGGCCAATCAGTCTGACCTCAGTAGTGGGGAAGGCGATGGAAACTATCATGAAAGAGATAATTGCCGCGCCCTCCTGGGGAAGGGTTGGGGAACCCGAAGTGCCAAGGCTTTGTGTGGTGCTGGCATGAATTTCAGCAGTAAAGCTGTTTAGTGCTTGAATACTTTGTCTGTTCATTGGTGTGCGAGCATCTGGATATGTTGTATCCTGAAAGAGAGACTAGTTGGCTTTCTTGAGGAAAACAGGCTGCAAGATGACAGGCAGCATGAATTTATGTTGTGGAGTTCCTACCAGATTAATCTGATTGACTTTTTCAACTGGGTGACCAAGACAGCGGACAGGGGCCAAGTGGCTGATGTCCTGTAGCTGGACTTGAGGAAAGCAGGTGACTCTGTACCTCAGAGTAGATTGGTCAAGAAGCTGGAGTATCTGGAGGTGGGGGCCAAGTTTGCTAGATAGGTCAAAAACTGGTTAAAGGACAGAAGCCAAAAGGTGGTGGTTGAGGGGAATTCCTGGAAGCAAGGCCAGTGACCAGTGAGGTCCCATAGGGCTCAGTGCTCAGTCTGGCGTTGTTTAACATCTTCATCAGTGACATTGTGGTAGGGATCAAGGGTAACATCTACTTGTTTGCAGACAACACAAAGTTCTGTGGGAGGGTGGATATGGAGAAGGGGAGACAGGAACCAAGGGAAGACCTGGCTAGGTCAGAGAAGTGGTCTGGCATTTGGCAACTGGGATTCAGTGCTAAAAAGTGCAAAGTTATGCACTTACTCAGAGACCAAATACTGGTTGGGAGGTGTGCAGGTCACCGAGTCTCAGGAAGAAAAAGACCTGGGGGTTATTATCACAAGTGACCTGAAGCACTCAGCACACTGCAGGACAGTAGCAGCAAAGCAAATTGGATGCTAGGCTGCATAGCCAGGGGGATTACTAGCAGGAGGGCGGAGATCATACTACCACTGTACAGGTCACTGGTAAGACCGTGCCTAGAGTACGGTGTGCAATATTGGTGCCCTTATCTTAAGAAGGATGTCAATTTTCTGGAGACAGTCCAGAGAAGGGCAACCAAGATGATACGGAGCCAGCAGGGCAACACCTATGAGGAGATGCTCAAGGGGCTCAACATGTACTCCGCTGAGGGCAGAAGGGAGAGGAGGGATATGATTGAGACCTTCAAGTACCTTAAAGGTATTAATAGGGTGAATACAGAGGGCCTCTTCAGTCTTAGTGGGAACAAGTCCACTAGGGGGCATAGCCTAAAGCTGATAGGGGAAAGATTCAAGGGAGAGATGAGAAGGCACTTTTACACTGAGACAGTGGTGGCCAACTGGAATGAGTTGTCAGAGGAGGTGGTCTCCTTGAAAATGGTGGATATCTTCAAGAGATGATGGGACAGAATAAAGGGGACAGTTGCTGGAGGGAAGGGGGAACTGTGTCCTTACTGGGCTTTTTTTTCCGAAGCGCCTTTCTTTTCTTGGTAGATGCTTCACCACCATGGCCATTCAGGAGGAGTGAGGTATGCGGGGCATCTTGCGCATGTGCGTCTCTCAGACACAAACAGCCATGGTGGTGAGAGCTGGACATAAAGGAGAGTGGCGCAAAGTTAAAAAAACCAAAAGTAAAGACACATTTCATTTAACTGGTGCCCATACACTATAAAAGCTAATGGATGGGCATCAGTTAATAACTTAGCTGCATTCACTTCTCAAGGTTGCCATGGCAACAGTAAACCTCTCGAGTGTCACTCTCAAGGTTTACAATGCTGCCCTGGCAACCTCTTGAAGTGAATACAGCATGGTTATTAACTGATGCCCATCCATTATTCGCTATGTAATTCTGTTGGGGGGTCTATGATGTCATCAAAATCCTGAGCTAGAATGACAAACCTAGTCACTGATGGTTTGCAAGCTGTTATTTTTTGTAATGTAGTATATGGAACGCTCTGAACATTCCATCTCATAATACCATTGATCTGATGTTAGAGCGATGGTATTATGACATTCTGATGTCACAACCACAGTGTTGTGAGTTTCTTTCTTTTAACATTTAAATTTGTTTATTGATTTTCATATAACAGAGTACAGAAAAAGACAATACAGTGTCACAATACAGTTTTGCAGGACACAAAGGTAGTCATAATAGTGAGTTGTCACATGATATATCTTCAAAGGAAGGTATAAACATCCATTTAACCGGGTCAAAGTATGAGATCTTATAACATTTGTATTATTAAAACAAGTCATTTCCATATAATGAGTGGGTGGAAGCTGTTGGTAAGATGTACAAACTTGAAAACGGTTACAGAATTGTTTTTAGTTAAATTATTTTTATAATTAATTAAGACCATTATTGGGTTGTTGCTAGTGGTATTTATTAGCCTGTTTTTTATTGGGAGTTCAGACCGGAGGGAGGATGATGTGGGAATCCCAAGATTAGATTATCCATGTGGGAAGTTAAGTAAGCATACCTGGCATTTTCCCTTATAATACGGTAAAAGAAATGTGCCTTTAGCCTGTGAAATCCTTACAATGAATTCTCCTCCTTTCCCACTCATTATGGTTTTAGTGAGGACCCAAATTTACATGATGTTACAGAAAAATTGTAGGAATGGGTTATTTATAGAATTCACTGCCCGCCTTGGGACACCAATTGAAGGGGTGGGGATACTTAGTAGATTATTTATTATTTTGACATTACTTCAATGTGGTGATATCAGCCCCAATCCTGGTCCATCTGACAATACACTTAAGGATGGAAAATGTATCCTGATTACACATTCTAATGTACAAAGTATTTTATCAAAACTTTGATTAGGGAGCTTGCTATAGAGCATGATCCAGACCTTATGGTATTTATGGAGTCCTGTCTAAACAGCATAATTGATGATTCAGATGTGGCAATACAAGGCTATAACCTAATTAGGGCCAATAGGAAAAAATCGGGGAAGGGGTTATAATCTATTTTCAAAATAAGTTCTCACCTAAACAATTATTACTTAATATAGAGCTGGACTGCTGTGAGTTCTTAGCACTAGAGATCCGAATTAAGTTGTGTAAACCATTGTTGTTATTTGGAGGACACAAACCCCCAAAATTCCCAAAGTCCAAGATGCAGTCCTTATCTGACATCTTACATCCCTGCACTACAACACATAAATTGCTTCTGTTAAGGGATTTTAATGAAGACTGGATGGACAATAAGGGCACTAATGTTATGAAAAATATTGCTCTTAGGTTGACTGGTCCCCTCTCTACCAAACAGAGGACATTAACATAGCCACAGAATATTTCAACTCTGTCCTCCTCTCTCTTCAAAACCTTCACATCCCGGTCACCACACGTAGGATGGCAGGGAAAGTAACCAAGTGGCTAACACGCTCCCTGCTTCAACTTCTCAAATCTAGGGACAAACTTTGGTCCAGGTGGAAGATCTCCCACCTCCGCGCAGACTTTGAAGACTATCGTGCATTCACGTAACAACTGCAAAGACAAATTCGTGATGCAAAAGCACCTACTATAGGAACCTACTAATAACATCCTCTACAAATCCGCGAGGTACTGGTCCAAAATTAAGGACATTCTCGCAACAACGAGCAACAGAATCCAGCTGACATGAACATTCAAGGTATTCACTGCACCAACCATGACACCATTGCCAATGCTTCAATGCCCTTTTTTCTTTCCACCAGTCGCTACTCTAACTAGCCCACAACCTGACTGTCCCTTCTCCTCTCGCGCCTCCCACCCCTCCCTTTCGCTCTGGCTCCAACCACATACCTTGAAGTTCGTAGCTACTTAACTCCCTTCCGGCACGTGGGAGTCAAGGGCCTGAGGGCATCCATCCTTGTATACTTAAGCAGTATGCACCTTGGCTGACCAGACCTATCACCTGGCTTTTTAACCTCTCGATTCATACATCTACTGTCCCGTCCACCTGGAAAACTGCCAGAACCATCCCTATACACAAAAAGGGCGATGTCAAACTCATGTCCAACTACCACCCTATATCTCTTCTGCCCACTCTCAGTAAGCTGCTTGAAAAAATAGTCCACCGCCAGCTTGCTGCTCACCTTAACATGTTTAATCTTCAAACCCTGTGCCAACATGGTTTCCGGCCCAGTCACAGTACCACCTCTGCACTTACACAACTTACAAATGACATCAGAAATAATATGGACCGTGGCCTACTCACTGGGGCTGTCTTTATCAACCTGTCTAAAGCCTTCGACATGGTACACCATTCTCTCATGCTAAAGAAGCTCCAATCCATTGGAGCATCTGACCAAGCCCTCTCCTGGTTCCATAGCTATCTTGACAATCGGACTCAGGAAGTATCATTTCACAAGGCCCTTTCCTCCCCCCTAAACATCTCCCGTGGAGTTCCCCAGGGATCCACTCTTGGACCTCTAATCTTCTCCCTCTTCCTAAATGATATTCCCACCATGTCCAGCATAGCTGCACTCTTATGTACACAGATGACCTTGTTTCTCTCTAGGTCAAAATCGGTTGCTGCCATCAACTCCACTGTCACTAATGACTTCCAATTCCTGCAGACCTGGCTGTCTAGCAACCACCAAGTCCTGAACCTAGAAAAAACCTGTGCTATGCTATTCGGATCCTCTAAAAAACTGTCTGCCCCTGCGAACAGGCTCCGGGTTCAATGCATTGATGGCTCCCTCATCTCAAACATTGAGTCCTTCAAGTACCTTGGGGTCACTTTGGATCCCACACTTGACCTGTCTCAACATGTCAATATGGTGTGCTGTGCCGTCAATGCTAAAATTGGCGGAGCTTATCGCATGCCCCACTCCCTCACTCCTTCCGCTAGACTTTCTGTTGCGAGAGGTATTCTCTTACCCCAGCTCCAATATGCTCTGCCCCTCCTCTTTGCTGAAAACTCTGCTACACTCCACAAATGGGACACTGTCTACAACAACATCTGTAGATTCGCCTTAACTGCCTCACGTCTTACCCATCATTGTCTCCTTTACGCTGGCTTAAATTGGCTGTCACCTAAGGATATTCGAGCCTACTCCTGGGCTGCTTTATCGACCCCTGTCTAGACCTCCCTGCCCTGTCTATCTTGCCAGCCTCCTGACTCCTGCCTCACACACCTGTACCCTCAGGTCTTCCTCTGTCCCCATGCTCTCCACTAGACCTTGCGTGACAAAAATGGGTGAACAGGCATTTGCCCATTTTGCTCCCAAATTCTGGAACTCACTCCCCCTTATGGTGAAAACTTCAGCCTCCCATCGAGAATTCAAAAACTCGCTGTTCACCCACCTCCTTGTCTCTGGCCAATGCAAATGCTCTTAATTTGCTTTGTCCCACTGCAGGCTGTTGGGTCTGACCCTGAGTACTACACTAATGTTCTCCCATGCAATACGCTTGTCTAGGTGGCTATGAACCTTGATGTCTTTACTGTCCTCAGCTGTCTTATGGTTATCCTAATTGTTTTATTTTACATCCTTATTATGATCTATGCCTAAAATGTACCCTTATGTAACTATTACTGTGCTACCCAATGTATATCTTGTTTTGCTCCTGTACACCTATATTACATCTGTGCATTTCTGCATATTGTAACCAGTGTCCTGTGCTCTCCCAGGTCGTGCCTGAAAATAGGCAGGTCTATTGCCTAGCGCACTTACCCGGTTACCAAAAGCTAATAAATAAATAAATAATCTGGGTTTGGAACAATTGATTAATGACCCTACCTATGTCAATACTGTATCAAAAAAACAGTAGACTCTTCTCTGTTGGATTTGATTTTGACAAATACACCACATAACTATCTAGAAGCTGGAATTTTGGCTGACATGAGTAGTGATCATAATACAATGTATTGCATTAGGGGAAGAACTAGAGTTCCCAAATCAAACAAGGTTTGTTATATTTAGTTCAAATAACATTTTTGACTATTTAGCATTTGCAAAAGATTTAGATAACATAAATTGGAAAGACTAAAGTTAATTCCTGACATTGATCTGGGGTGGAATTACTTTGTATCAGAATTAATGAAGGTATATAATTTACATATGCCAGTTAAAATTAGGAAAGTTAAAAATAAGTCCACCCCTTAGTTTACCACCTCATTACGGAAATTAGAAAAGTTGAAAAATCTAACCTGGGACAGACAACATAAGACGAGGCTGTCCAAAGATTGGGGAAATTATAGAAAGTTAAGAAATGCCTATGTAACTTCGATCAGAGATGCCAAGAGAGCATTTTATACTGCAAAAACTGATGACATGGGAGGTGACCCCAAAAAATGTTGGTCCGTGCTAAAAGACATAAACGGCCAATCAAAAAAGATGACTAATGCGCACCTCTTTGAGACAACTGATAGTACTGGTGGGGAGTCTATAGCTGATAAATGTAATAACTAATTTGTGGAGGCTGAAAACTTTTTTGGCAGCCCTGATCCAAACTTGGGCATCCCTGGAGTCCAGGAAGGTGAGGTAGAGGCCCCGTTTTTTACATTCAGGACAACAGAGGTATATGAAGTTGAGGGATTTTTGTTAGAATTGAAGACCAACAAAGGTAGTGGACCAAATGAACTAACCCCATCACTATTAAAATATTCTGCACTCCAAATTGCTGAACCACTTACTTATTTGTTCAACTGGTCTCTGTCTGAGGGGGTAGTCCTGTAGGAATGGAAACTGGCCAAGGTTGTCCCCATTTTTAAGGAGGGCAGTCCTGGCCAGTTAACCAACTACCATCCTATATTCCTGTTGTCCCAAGTTTCAAGTTATTTGAAATGTTACTGGCTAGGCAACTAACTGATTTCTTCTACAAAAACAATCTCCTTGACAGGTATCAATCAGCATTTCGTAAAACCCATGGTACAGTGGCCTCCATGGCGAGGATCCTGGATAATGTCAACAAAGCTATGGACTGGGGTCAATTGACTGGGGCCATCTTTATTGACCTCTCCAGGGCTTTCAACACAGTTGACCACGAAATTCTCCTAAATAGGCTTGCAGAAATAAGGGTTGCTAGAACAACCCTGAAATGGTTTTGTTCATACTTCAAATCCAGGATGCAATTAACTGCCATAAACGGCATGGAATCTATACCATTGCCAGTAGTCCAAGGAGTCCCATAGAGCTCAGTCCTTGAACCATTATTGTTTTTTATTTACTTAAAAGGTCTGGGAGAAAGAGCACCAGGTATGGCATACCATTTATATGCTGATGATACAATTTTATACGTTGCTGCGCCCTCATTGTCAGAAGTTCAAAGTAAATTACAGACCAGTTTCAATGTTCTCCAGATCTATTTTGGACAGTCTAAACTCAAAATGAATACAGGTAAAACTAAATGTATGCTGTTCGGAACTACAGCCAAATTTAACGATGGTAGAGACCTGACTATTCTGGACACTGATGGGGTATACTTGGAGCAGGTAGATTCCTACAAGTACTAAGGATATTGATTGGATTCCTCAGGCTCTGGCAGTGTTCATGTAGACAAACTTGTTACACAGACTGGTAGGAGAGTGGAGTTTTTGTACCGTAATCAAAGTTGTTTGGGTGGTCACACTATTCAAAAAATAGTTCAAGCTCCACTTTTTCCTTTATTCTACTATGGAGATGTTTTGTATGACTACTCAAACAAAAGTAAATTACAAAAATTAGATACAGTTTACAACCATTTGGACAGGCTGATTTTGAAATGTGCAAAAGAAACCCACCACTGTAGCATGTATAAACGTTTAAGGTGGATTTTCCTGACAGATAGACACGATCTGCACAAATCTGTGTTAGCCTATACAAGTGGATTAGGTAAAGTCCCAGACTATTTAGTAGTTAGGCTGCAGGAAAGGAAGGTAAACTCTTCTTACAGGTACTCAGCCTACCATGAATTGACTGTGCCAATAACCAAAACTCAAAGGTCAATGTATATTGCTATAGTCAAGTGATGTCTTTTTACTGGAATAACTTACCACATAAATTTTGACTGTCTAATATTAAGCTCATTCCATTAAATGTAGTGAAACAATGGTTCCCCCCCCCACTGGATTCTACCCTCACATCTTGGTATACCCAATGCTGCACTTTTCACCCTCTCCCCACTCTTCCTACATTCCTTCTCCCCCCCCCTTCCCTCTCCCTATAATTCTGGCATTTCTTAACTGTTGTCTATTTTCTTTGACAAATGCCACTGGCTGCCTTGCTTACAATGCTACCCTTGAATTGTATTAATCTGTACTCTGTTTGCAATGTCCACATTGTTGTAATGTCTGTCTTGATGTTCCCCATAATTTGTATTTCTCTGATGTGGGACCTTTGTAAAAGAGCCAAGGCTCAAAGGTATTTGTAATCCTAGACTTGATAGATAAATAAATAAATAAATAAATAAATAAATAAATAAATAAATAAATAAATAAATAAAATAAAGACCAGATGTTGCTGTGGTCAATTTTTTGAATAACTGTATTGAATGGTTGTACGTTATGACTGTTGTATTTTATAATGTTTTGAAAACTGTGGTGTAATACGTTCTATTGTCTGTAAAATGTTAATCATGGGTCACCATTTCAAATGAGCTTGCTCAATGGTTTAACCCAAATAAGAATGAAATGAAATGAAAATATAAAATGAACAACATGGCATGAATAACAGGAATGTTATACTGGTCTTTGCAAGATGTTACGTTATACAATATTTGCTGCTTGTGGGAATACACTGAAGTTTTATTTGCGACCTTGTCTCTGGTATGTTTATTTTAAGATGGAAATAAGTTGACAAGCAGCAAAGAAGGAAGTGCCTGGGTAATCATGAAAAGAAAAGGTAAGTATAAGGAAAGGCAATATGAAGGAGTATAGAAAGATGTGCAGATAGGGCAAGGAAAAGTAAAAAGGAGAGAGACAGAGAAAAAGATAGGAAGGAGGGATAGCTCCGATGGCACAAAGTCCAGGTTGATTTGCATTTGATACAACACCCACTGTCTCCATCAGTCTTCAAAAGTTGGTAATCTATCATGGAGGGAATAGGTGAGTCATTCCAGGACATAGATTTCATGTACTATTTTTTGCTCGTTATCTAAGGAAGGAATAATGGGGGTGAGCCACCCTCTTGTGACAGCCTTTTTTGCTGCGAGGATCAAGGTAGAAAGTAAAGTGTCTGCCCATGGAAATGCCTGCCATGTGGCGGGATTGCCATTAGTGTAAGGGAAGGTGTAAAGGCCCCTGGGCAGGTGAAAATATTGTCCAGTGTGGCAAGTACCTCTTGCCAGTAGAGTTGAAGCAGAGGGCAACCCCAAAAATATGTGTATGATTGGCAGGAAGGAGTCCACACCGCTGCCAGCATGTGGCTTGGTAAGCCTCATCATATTCAGCGACTGTATCTGGTATCGAGAAGTAATGGTAGCAGCATTTCCAGGAGCATTCTCTCCATCCTATAGCAGCCATTAAACAATAAAGGAACAAGGGAAGGGAGGCAGTGAACCCCAGAGGAGGGGGAAGCTTCTCCTAGTGGGGGACTCTATTGTACAGGGAGTGGAGTTAGGGACACCTAGCAGGGGAGAGAGGGAGGGAGGTCAAGTGCCTTCCAGGAAGTGCTGTGTGGAGGGATGGGAAGCAGATCTATAGGATCGCTATGGCAATAGCTAGAAGGGAGCAGCTGGATGTCATTGTCCACCTGGGGACCAATGATCTGGCCAGCAGAAAGGTGGAGTTAGCCAGAGTCCAGGAGGAGTTCAGGAAGCTGGGGGGAACCTGAAACAGATAGTACGCTCCATCTCATTCTCAGAGGTGCTACCTGTCCACGGCACAGGGGAAGCTAGGGCACTCCACATCCATATCTTCAACTCCTGGTTGAAGGATTGGTATGGAAGGGAGGGTTTTGGCTTCATAGGGGACTGAGGCCTGACCTGGGCAGATGTGAGCATATAAGGAGGACGGCCTGCATCTGTCCAAGAAGGGGATCTTGGTCCTTTGTGAGAAGTTTAAATGCTTCAGCTGTAAGCATTTAAACTGGCTAAGGGGGGCGAGCTAAGAGGGTTAGGAGACTTAGGACCCCCCATGGAACATGCAGAACATGTTTACTACAGGAACAGCTAAAGCAGGCAGGAGGGGCAGGCAGGTGAAAAATGTATAATGAGTGATTGGGGCAAGAGCACATAGGAAAGGAAACCAGGGTGGGGAAGAAACAGGAGAGGGTGAACAAGAGCAGAGGGAGGGCAGACTGTAAAACATGGAAGGTCATGTAAACGAATGCCCATAGCCTAGGAAATAAGGTTCCAGACCTGGAGGTCTTATTGGTCTTCTCTGAGATCCTGCCAGTCTGGGAGAGGGGGGGCAGATGGTCAGAAGGTCAGAGAAGGGGAGATAGGGGAGCTAAACATGTGGCTCAAGGGCTGGTGCCAGGAAAAAGGACACACATTTGTAGGGAACTGGCAACAGTTTTGGGAGCGAAAGTTATTTAAATTTGATGGACTGCATCTGACTAAGGAGGGAGTCAGTGCATTGGGGCAGATGTTTGACTTCTTTGCAGAATATTTAAACTAGCAAATGGGGAGAGGGTGCAGCACCCCATCCGTCGAATGGGAAGAACACCCCTTCCCCCTCAGCTAGTGGTCAAACAGCAGTTCATTTGCATCACCGGGTAAGGAAAAAGGTCCAGCTCCCCATGCGATGCACAGGTGAAACGCCAGACCTCACCCAACAACTAACACACCAAAATCTGGCCAAAGGAAAATCATGTACACAAATGCTTGCAGTCTGGGAAACAAGATCCCAGACCTGCAGACAATAATGACAGAGGCTAAACTGGACATAGTAGCAATTAGCGAGACGTGGTTTACCAGTAACCACACTTAGGAGACTTTAGTACCTGGCTATGTACTGTTCAGAAGAGACCGAGGTGCAAAAGGGGTGAGGTGACCTTATGCGTCAATGAAAATATCAAAGCTACAGAAATTCAGAATACACATAAGGAGCCAGAAGAACGGTGGGTCACCCTGGAAACAGAAAATGGGACAGCCATAAGAACTGGAGTTGTCTACAGGCCCCCAGACCAGGGGGAGGACATAGACACATTACTGTTAGAAGATATACAAAACATGACAGCTAAAGGGGAGGTTCTGATAATGGGAGACTTCAACATGCCAGATGCAGATTGATCAATACCAGCAAGAACATCTGCCAGAACGAGACACATGGTAGATTCCCTGCAGGGGGAGGGCCTCAAACAACTGGTACAACAACCCACAAGAGACAGGGCTATCCTAGATCTAGTACTGACTAACAGAGAAAGGATCACAGCTCTCCAGGTAGAAGGTCACCTGGGGACCAGTGACCATCACATGGTATGGTTCAGTTTGGCCACTACAACTAAATCATCCCATTCCAAGGCAAAAATATGGGACTTCAGAGGAGCTGACTTCGATAAGATGGCCAACAGAGTTAAGCTTGCCCTGGCAAAAAGAAATACAGGTGAGGGGGTACAGACAAAGTGGGCAAGCATTAAGGATGCAATACTTGAAGCAACATCCCATTGTGTTAGAGAGAAAAGGAAGTGCAAAAGAAGAAGGAAACCACTTTTGTTCTCAAAAACAGTAGCAGAAAAGGTCAGAGCCAAAAGGCGGGCCTTCAGGAAATATAAGGGAATGCAGTGGGATGAAGATAGGGAGGCATACCAAACTTCCCTAAGGGAAGCAGGGAAGGCAGTAAGACAGACAAAGGCCCAAACCGAGGAAACACTAGCACAAACAGTAAAAGAAGGTGACAAGACTTTCTATAGATACATTAGTGAAAGGAGAAAGTCCAGAGGGGGTATTGCTAAGATAAAAGGAGATAAGGGGGGGTGTGAGGAGGAGGACCATATAAAAGCATCTATCCTAAATAGATACTTCTGCTCAGTATTTACTGAAGAGAAGGCAGGGCAGGGCCCACAGCTCAGCACCATGGACACGGGGGGAGGGAGGTGAGCACTAGTCCCTTCACAAAAGAAAGGGTCCTACAAGAGCTCGATATGTTCAGGGTGGACAAGGCAATGGGACCTGATGGCATACATCCAAGGGTACTAAAGGAGCTAAGGGTGGAACTGGCAGAGCCATTATCAGAACTGTTAAGTGAGTCTCTGAGCATAGGAGAGGTCCCAGAAGACTGGAGAAGGGCTCATGTGATCCCGCTCCACAAGAGTGGTAGCAGGGAGGAGGCAGGGAACTACAGACCAGTCAGTCTTACCTCAGTAGTGGGCAAGGATTATGGAGCACTCACCCAGAGGATAGGATAGTGCAATGCCTGGAATCCATAGGCGCACAGGATCCAAGACAGCATGGGTTTACACAAGGAAGGTCCTGTCAAACTAATCTCATAGATTTCTTTGACTGGGTAACCAGAGTGGTGGACCAAGGGGGAGCAGTTGATGTCGCCTACCTTGACTTTAGCAAAGCTTTCGATACTGTTCCACATAGAAGATTGATTAATAAGCTGGGTAGGCTTGGGGTGGGTCAGAGGTTGGTCAGCTGAGTGGCAAACTGGTTGACGGGCAGAAAACAGAGAGTGGTGGTAAACGGTATACAGTCAGAAGAGATGCAAGTCACAAGTGGGGTACCTCAGGGATCAGTCCTGGGGCCAGTCCTCTTCAATATCTTCATCAGTGACATTGCAGATGGACTGGAGGGTAAGGTTTGTCTGTTTGCAGATAACACCAAGATCTGCAACAGAGTAGATGATCCAGATGGGGTGGACAGAATGAGAAGAGATCTGAATAAACTAGCAAAATGGTCGGAAGAGTGTCAACTGGGGTTTAATGCAAAGAACTGCAAGATCATACACATAGGAAAGAGAAACCCTGAAGCCACCTATGGGTGGGAAGGGAGTTGCTGGCAGTCACAAGGGAAGAAAGAGACTTGGGTATCATCATCACCAATGACCTGAAATCATCCAGACAGACCACTAAAGCAGTAGATAAGGCTAGGGGGATGTTAGGGTGTATTAGTAGGGGTATCAAAAGTCAGAAGAGGGAGGTAATAATCCCTCTTTACAAGACACTGGTTAGGCCCCATCTGGAGTACTGCATGCAGTACTGGAGGCCACACCTGCACAAGGACATTAACCAAATTGAGGCAGTCCAGAGAAGGGCAACCAAAATGGTGCAAGGACTGCATCAGAAAACATATGAAGACAGATTAATGGAGCTCAATATGTATACCCAAGAGCAAAGGAGGGAGAGAGAGGTGATATGATCGAAACATTCAAACACCTTAAGGGCATTAACAAGGTGAAAGAGTCTAACATGTTTCAATATAAGACAAATAGCAGGACAAGAGGACACAGCATGAGATTAGAGGGAGGCCGATTAAGGGGTAATGTGAGGAAGTTATTTTTCACAGAAAGGGTGGTGGATGCATGGAACAGCCTACCTCAGGAAGTGGTGGATATGAATACAGTGCAAGGCTTCAATTAGACATGGATAGGCATAAGGGAGCAATACAGATGAGTATGAATAGATAGACCATTGACAGAGCAAAGGCTGATGGCCCATTTATAAGGTAGAAAAAGAAATGGGCAGACTAGATGGGTCTTGCCGTCCTTATCTGCCGTCAACTTCTATGTTTCCATGTTGGCAGATGAAGATCTTGACATAGCAGCAATGACATAGACATGGTATTCTGCTAATCATAGTTGGGAAGTCAATGTACCAGGCTATACACTGTTCAGGGTGGGACAGGAAGGGTAAAAAGGGTGGGCGAGTGATTCTGTACATCAGAGAAGGTATAAAGGCTACAGAAGTTCAGGGAAGACAAGGGGAGGCTGAGCTAATGTGGGTCACCCTGGGGCCAGGGAATGGAACAGCAATATGCACAGGGGTGATCTACAGGCCTCCGGCACAGACGGAGGAAGTGAACAGAGAACAGTGGAGAAGCCAATGGCAAAGAAATCCTGCTACTGGGGGATTTTAATATGCAGGACATGGATTGGGCCACCCAGGTGGCTGCTTCAGCCAGAAGCACAGCCATCCTGGAATCCCTGCCGGGGGTTGGACTCAGGCAGCTGGTGCATGAGCCAACCAGGGACAAGTCAATTCTGGACCTGGTATGGACCAGTGGGAACAGAGCCGAAGAAATACTGGTGGAAGGGCAGCTAGGGTCCAATGACCACCACATGGTGTGGTTCAGCATGGAGACATGGACTCAATTAAGCCACACAAGGGCAAGAGTATTTGATTTCAGGAGGGCAGATTTCACTGAAATGGATAGATGTATACAAGCAGTCCTGGGGGAGGGAGAGGTAATAGAGGGGGTGGAAGAACAATGGGAGAAACTGAAAGGAGCCATAGTGGATATAACAAATCCAATGCTTTAGGACAGTGGCCACAGGGAAATGAAGAAGGAAACCACTATGGTTCTCTAAAAAGGTGGGGGACAAAGTCAGGGCTAAAAGGCTGAGTTTCAGGAAATATAAGGGGAGCCAAAGGGAACAGGACATGGAGGTTCATAGATTCATAGATTCATAGAAGTGTGAAGGCAGAAAAGGACCGAACTAGGCCCACAAAGTCTGCCCATTTGCCCAGCTATCTGCTTGGACCTGTGCCTCCCCCCTTTAACACTCCCATGTGGTTGTCCCATGCCCTTTTGAATCCCTCCACTGTTAACTCTCCAACAACTGCTTCTGGGAGTCTGTTCCACTTTTCTACGACTCTCTCTGAGTAATAGCATTTTCTAATGTTACCCTGAACTGTCCTCCCTCCACCTGCAGGCCATGCCCCTCGTCCTCTGACTTCCTTTCATCTTGAAGATGCCCCCCAGCACCCCTGTTTATACCCTTAAGGTACTTGAAGGTCTAGCTCATGTCCCCCTCTTCCTCCTCTGCTCCAGGGAGTACATGTTCAAATCTCTCAACCTTTCTTCATAGGATAGGTGGCTTAACTCTTTTACCATTTTTGTCGCTCTCCTCCGAAAGTAAGTAAAAAGTAAAGTAAGTAAAAATTTATTTTTAAGCGCTTTTCAAAGCCAAAGTGCTGTACAAATAAAAACAATTAAAATACATACATATAACATAAAACATCAACAATAGCAATATAATCACAATAAGATCACTCTCCATATGCGTTTTGAAATAAATCGTTTTAATTCTAACTTAAAACTCTCAATGGTCAGGCAGCCATTGTCTGGCGAGTGAAATTCCACAGGGTAGGGGCAGCGTAAGAAAATACCCATGCTCCAGAAGTTTTTAAGCGGACCCTGGGAACCTCTAGCAATCCCTCGTCGATGGAGCGGAGCGAGCGAGAGGGACAGTAGGGAATAAGGAGATCTTGAAGAACCCTCTCTATCCTCCCCACATCCTTCCTGAGGTATGGCCTCCAGAACTGGACTCCGTACTCCAAGTGTGGTCTAACCAAATGGGTGTACAAGGGTACTATGACCTCCCTATTCCTATTGGTGATCCCCCTTCCGATGCATCCCAGCATTCCACTCCCTCTGGCCACTGCCCTCCCTCACTGTCCTTCCACCTTCAGGTCCCCGGATATAATGATGTCCAGGTCCCTTTCTTGCCCCGTCTCCTCCAGCTCTCTGCCCCCCATACGGTATCCTGCCTTCTGATTTCTGTAGCCCAAATGCATGATTTTACATTTTTCTGCATTGAATTCAAGCTGCCACCTTTTTGACCATGCCTCGTCTCCCCAAATCTCTCTGCATTTGTTCCACCCTTTCCTCCGTGTCCACCCTATTGTAGATTTTGATACCATCCACAAACATACTCACACCCCCCTCAAGGCCCTCCATGATGTCTCCTACGAATATATTGAACAGTAGGGGCCCCAGCACTGATCCCTTGGGGACCCCACTCATGACCTTGCCTTCCCCGGATGCCATCCCATTTATTATGACCCTCTGCCTCCTTTTCTCCAGCCAGTTTCCCACCCATTTGACTGCCCTCTGCCCCATCCCCAGTCCTGCCATTTTACACAGCAGCTCCCCATGAGGCACCGAGTCAAATGCCTTTCTGAAATCCAAATAAGCTACATCTACCACTCTACCTTGAATGTTTAAGGGAAGCAGGGAAGGCTGTTAGGAGGGTGAAGGCGCAGACAGAAGAGGGCTTAGCACGGTCTGTAAACAAAGGGGATAAGGCATTTCACAGGTACATCAGTGAAAGAAGAAAAATTGGGAATTGTGAGGCTCAAAGAGCAGAAGGAAGAGTGTAAGGAGGGGATTTGGACACGGCAGAAATACAGAACAAATACTCTGCTCAGTATTCACCAAGGAGGGGGAGGATCAAGGACCCAGCCATTGCATGGCAATGGGGTGCGGGAGAGGGACACCAGTCCATTCATAGTGGAGAGAGTTCTGGAAGAACTCACAAAGCTGAAGGTGGATAAGGCCATGGGGCCAGACGGCATCCACCTGAGGATATTAAAGGAGCGGCAAAGAGAACTAGCAGCACCTCTGGCGGCCCTGTTCACAGAGTCACTCAACATGGGTGTTGTTCCAAAGGACTGGAGGAGGACACATGTAGTCCCACTGCACAAAAGCGGCAGTAGGATGAAGGCAGAGAATTACAGGCCAGTCAGCCTCACCTCAGTGGTGGGAAAAATCATGGAGACACTGCTGAAAGAAAGGATAGTGGCACATATGGAATCCCAGCGGTGCTCAGGATCTGAGGCCACATGGATCAACAGCAGGAAGGTCATGTCAAATGAATCTAATAGATTTATTTTGATTAGGTGACTAGGGAAACAAATCAGGGAGGGGCAGTAGATGTTGCCTACGTAGATTTCAGCAAAGCCTTCGACACCATCACACATAGAAGCCTGATTAACAAAATGGGTAGTCTAGACATGGGAGACAAGGTGGTAATCTGGGTTAGGAGCTGGTTAACAGACAGGAGACAGAGGATGGTGGTAAATGGGGTACAATCTGGGGAGAGGGGGGTGACCAGTGGGGTACCACAGGGATCAGTACTAGGACCAGTCCTGTTCAGTGTCTTCATTAGTGACATTGCAGAGGGGCTAGAAGGAAAGGTCTGCCTGTTTGCAGATGACACCAAGATCTGCAACAGGGTGGATGCTCCAGAAGGGGTGTAGAAAATGAAGAGGTACCTGGAGAAGCTTGAAAGATGGTCAGAGAGGGGGATAACTGAGGTTCAATGCAAAGAAGTGCAAAATAATGAACCTGGGCAGAGGGAACCCTGGGGACAGCTACAGGTTGGGAGAGGAGGAGCTGACTGTCACCAAAGTGGAACGGGACCTAGGGGTTATCATTTATGATGGCCTTAAGGTATTAAAGCAGTGCACAAAGACTTCAGGGAGGGCCAGTGGCATGCTGGGGTGGATAGGCAGGGATATCACTAGCAGGAGGCGGGAGGAGATGATGCCATTGTATAAAACATTGGTAAGGCCTCACCTGGAGTACAGTGTGCAGTTGTGGAGACCACACCTGCACAAGGACATAGATAAGGTGGAAACTATCCAGAGAAGGGCAACAAAGATGGTGCAGGGCTTGCACCACAAAACATATGAGGAGAGACTTAGGGACCTCAGTATGTACTCACTGGAGAAGAGGAGACAGCGGGGGGACATGATTGAAACTTTCAAGTACCTCAAGGGCATAAACAAGGTGCAGGTGGGGGACCTTTTCAAATGTAAAAAAAAGTACTAGAACAAAGGGGCACAATATGAAATTGGAAGGGGGTAGATTAAGAGGTAATGTGAGGAAGTTCTTCTACACAGAAAGGGTAGTCAACATTTGGAATAGTCTGCCACAGGAGGTAGTGGGGGCAAGCACAGTGGAGGGGTTTAAGCAAGCCTGGGAAAAGCACAAGGGAAGCTTGAGAGGGGAGGGAGTGATGAAAAACCATTGATCACATAGGGTCAGTGGCCACATACAATGTATAGGGCCTACAGGCAGACTGGATAGGACTAGCGGTCCTTATCTGCTGACAGTTTCTATGTTTCTATGTTTCTATGATTCTATGCCAGCAGGGAAAATTTTTGCCATGTTTATAGTGGGTGCTGCTCTTGCAGCTCCTCATTCCACCTCTGTAAGATACAAGCTGTATAATCAGACTGTGTTGCCTGTAAGGCTGACGCCAGTTATCCAATGAGGTGGGGTTCCCCTCAATATGTGACTGAAGTATTTGAACTAAGGGTGGGAGCTGATCCAGGAGCAGGGAATAGGCTTCTTCCTGTTCCTGCACGTATGAGCGTATTTGAAGGTATTAGTAGTGGTCTGTCCTAGAGAGTTTATACTTGGACTGGAGCATTTCAAATGGGAGCACCCAATTTTTATCAAGTAATTGGTAATAAAACCTAAGTCCCTGTTGACTCTTTTTTTTATTATTATTTATTTATTTTTAGTTGTTTAACCAGGTATAGCACACTAAGCTGAAAGCTTTTTTAACAGGAGCGACCTGGGAGCACAAGGAGGTTAAGTGACTTGCTCAGGGTCACACAGTATGCAAGTGGAAGCTGTGGGATTCAAACCCAGGTCTGGTCTGCTGGATGTCACCAGATTTGCAGCTCAGAGCCTTAGACCACTGCACTATACTGCCTCCTTAACTCTTAACTTATCATAGCCCAGTCTTTTGCATTCAGAGGGTAGGTCAAGTTGTATGAGCCGTTGACCCACGCATAAGCTTTGAATGAGGCATAAATACCTCTAAGCATTTGTGTCACCTCATCTGAGAAGCTCAACAGGGTGAACCAGAGAAAGGTGTAGTCCACCCTGTCAAATGCCTTTTCTGCATCCAGACTGAGCAATGCCATTGATGTCTGGTGAGCTATGGTATGTTTATTTATTTATTTGAATTTTGGTAACCGGGTAAGCCCACTGAGACAAAAAGTCCCCTTGTCAGGGGCGACCCAGGGGAAGGTACAAGGGGAGGTACAGAGAATACAAAATAAAGCAAGATAAGTGTGCAAAGATACTTGTACAATAAACAGAATGTGGAGCACAATATATGTACAAAAAGGCACATATAAGTAAAACAAGACATATACATTATATACAAATAATACAGTGAGTACAGATGCTACAAAATAAATGATGCAGATAAATACAAGTTGCTTAGGCAAGGTTATACAAATATACATAATTACATAAATGCAGAAAGGAGTTCAAACAGTGCAAAATTGTCAGAAAGTGATTCAAGCAGAACAGGGACTAGGGTGAGGTAGTAGACAGTTAACAGAGTAGGACACAATGCAACCAGAGTAACCCCATGAACAACTCATGGGAGGGCTGCAATCTGAGTGAGAAAGGGAATGGGGAAGGGAGTAGGATGAGGCAATGGAGGGGGAAGAAGTGAGATTGGATGGTAGGGGTGGGAAACTATTAGTTACAGGTGCAGACTTGAGGGGAAGATAGGTGAGATTTAATAGAATTCTTGAAGGAATAAAGAGAGGTACAGGTCAGAACAATAGAGGGTAGTGCGTTCCAGAGGAAGGGCCCAGAAAAGGCGAAGGCATGCCGGCCTGCTGCTAGGTGAGGTTTTGGGATGGAGAGTAGAGGTAGGTCAGTTGACCTTAAGGACCTAGAAGAGGTTTTACGTTGGATGATGTGTAAGAGGCAGAGGGGAGTGAAGGTATGAATGAGCTTGTAGGTCAGGCAAAGGGTAGGGTATCGAAGTCCGTCTTCAAAGGATGGCCAACCAAGGGAATCAAGGACAGAACAGTGGTGCATCCTGGCATTAGCACCCAGGGCGAAGTGAGCAACCCTGTGGTAAGCTTGCTTAAGTCTGGCAATATGGGAGACTTGAGCAGAGTGGAGAATAGGGGCACCATAAGTGATGAGCAGGAGCAATGAGGAGGATGCTATGGGAAGTTGGGAGGGGAAAATAAGGTAAGGTAAGAGGCAGTACAGTAGCCTGAGCTTTTGGTGGATGGTCTTGACAATGATTGAAACATGCGAGTCGAAGGATAGGTGGGAGTCCAGTGTGACGCCAAGATATTTAAAAGATTGAAACTGATCTAGGGGGCCCCCTCGAGAGGAATTGATCACCATGGGAGGTGAGAGGTAGACTTAGTAGTAGAACAGCATTGACTTCATTTTCTTAGTGTTGAGCACCAAGAGCTTATTGAGGAACCAAGCCTCAAGAAGTTGGAAGTCCTGTTGCAAGAGTAGATTCAGCAGGGTGGGGTCAGAAGAGAACCTGTACAAGATAGCATTGTCTGCGTACAACTGAACTGATGTGCCTCTACAGTGCTGTGGGAGTTCATTGGTAAATAAAGAGAATAAGAGAGAGAGCCAAGGATGGACCCCTGGGAGACACCATCTCTTATGGTGCTGAAAGTGGAGGTATGTCCGGCCCACCTCACACATTGGGTAACGCTGGAGAGATAGCTCGAAAACCAGTTTAATGATGGGACATCGAGATCAAAAGAGAGGATCTTGTGGAGCAGGAGGTTATGGTTGACAAGGTCAAAGGCCTTGGTAAGGTCAACAAAAATAGCACCAGTTACAAAACCTTTGTCCATAGAAGAAAGGACGTCAGCTGTTACCTTAATAAGGACAGTGTAGGTGCTGTGGGATTTATGGAATCCATGCTAGTTAATGGAGAGTGAAGTATTTCGCTCTACTGTAGGTGCTGCTGAAGTTGTGCATGTATAATTTTTCCTGCATTTTAGCGAGGGGGCAGAGTATGGAGATTGGCTGGTATTTCTCGAATGCAGAGTTAGGGCCGCTCTTGTGAAAAAGGACAACAATAGCGGACTTCCACTTCAAAAGCACAGTGCTGGAGCAGAGGGATTTGTTGATTAGGTCACGCACAGGGGAGGCAATGGTGACGGCTCCAAATTTTAGGAATCAGGGTTCAAGGTGTCAATCCCTGGCAAGGTTTCTTTGATACTTTTGAGATGGTGCATCACCTCGTTCCAGGTGGCCAGTTTAAGGTGGAAGGTGGAGCTAGTAGAAATGAGGGGAGAGGAGGGAGGAGATGGAACAAGGTCCGGGAGGGAAGGAGGTCTTATGCTTAGAGAGGTCGGAGAAGGCCATGTTAAATTCAGAGACAATGGCTATGGGGTCAGTAACCTCAGCACCATCACGCAGCATAGTGTTGGGAAGGGATGCGGATTTACCCTTTAGTAGAGAGTTAATTTGACCCCAGAATTCTTTGGGGTTGGAGAGGTTGCTAATCTGGAGGGACTGGAGGAAGGAGCGTTTGGTTGAATGCAGCATGCTCTTACATCGATTATGTAGCTGTCTATATGCCTACCAGTTGGTAGGTAGGTCAGATATCTTATAAAGCCTCCAAGCGGCATCCCAAGAAGCCATGATGTCCCTGAGCTCTTTAGAGAGCCATCTTCGCTTGGACAAAGGGGCATGGAGGTTGACTATTGAGTTAAATGTATTTATAAAGAATTCCAATGCAGAATCAATATCTGGTAAAATGTTAACCAGGGACCAATCAGTCTGGGATAGGGAGGCTTGAAAGGCTTGGGGAGAGAAAGAGGTCATGTCCCTAGATGACATAATGGGAGGAGGGTTAGGAGAATTGTTCCTCCACACGCAGAAGGCAGGGGACTCGTCACTTAAGGCATCAGGAAGAACACCAGAAGATTTGATATGATGGGGGAGAACCCAGTCGAGGAGGGTATGGTGACGAAATTTGTTGTTGAGTCTTGTGGGGTCGCTGATAAGCTGGGAAAGGTGGTTGTCAGCAAGGGCACTATGAACATGACCTAATCCAGGGCCAAGCCAGTTGTAGTTGAAATCCCTGCATAAGATCCAGTCTGTTGGCAGGAGGCTGGCCCAGGAGGAAATGAGAGAGGTGAGGGAAGAGGCAGGAGCGGTTTGGGGGAGGTAGGTACAACCAACTATCAATTTCTTCACTTTCCCAAGTACCATGGAAAGGAAGATGGATTCGGCAAGAGGGGTTTCACAAGGGGGTGATGCAAACTTGGATGCAGATAGAGAACATCGAACATAGATGAGCACACCACCGCCACACTTATTTGGCCAATCTTTCCAGAAGGTAGTATAGCCAGGGATGGAGACCTCATGTGGAAGGATGGCTGGCCTCAGCCAGGTCTCGGATATAGCAAGTATACCTGGGTTGTAATGGCATGCCCAGGCTTCAATCTCTGGAACTTTAGGTCTAAGACTCTGGATATTCATATGGGCAATTTGCAGGCCTTTCATATTGTTCCAGGGAGGGACAGGCAGGGTGGAAAGCACAGGCATTCCACCAACTCAGTAAAGGTATTCCTAGGAGTAGAAAAGAGTCAGGAGGACAGGTTGGTCTAGGGGAAGGTGTAGCCTACTCAAGAGAAGTATAGTGCGCATAAGCCCAGAGTTCAAGCCACAATGTGCTAAACCAGCCACCAAGGAAGAAAAAAAAGAAGCAAGGGAAAAGGAACAGGTCAAGTTCTAATTCTATTTAATGTTGAGGTTGAGAAAGTAGCAACAGCACCAAGTAGTAGAGGGAGAAAGAAAAGGAACAGCACTGATAGGGAAGGAAGTAATGGGAGAAAAAAAAGAGTAGCAGAGAAGAAGAAAGAAAGGAGTGAGTGGAAGCAGAAACAGTGACTCCTAGTGGTCAAGGAGTATAAAATACAGCAGGGAAAATGGGGAGATAGTTTCAGAGCAGGAGAAGCATGTGATAGGTTACGTGACCTACCTTACCAATAAAGAAAAGGCCTGCCCAGGGTCAGAAGCTAGGGCAGTCACCGCGATAGCATTGACGGGCTACCACAGTGCAGCCTGTGCTCTCTGGAGAAGCTTACTGAGGGGACATCTACCTGAAGTCTTGCAGGCCTGTTGCTCCTGGTGTGCTGGGGAAGGGAGGACTGGTGAATGCAGCCTGGGGAAAGAGATAATGAAAAGGCTCACTGAAGGAATTAAAAGGTCACAGCAAACAAAGGAGCAGGAAGGGGAGGCAGAGAGAGGGGGTTGGGGAGGCCAGTGAAGCCTGAAGCCAAGGCAAATGGTGGCTTCTAGACCACACCCCTAGGGAAGAGGCAGACTGAAGAAAGAAGCTATGAGCAGAGACCTGGAGAAACAGGAAAATGGCTACGTGAGCTGGAACAGGTAATTAAACAAGCGTATAACAGTTATTGTAGCAGAGCAGCAGTCAAAGCAATACAGTGAAATAAAAGCTAGCATTAAAACAATTAAGGTGCAGGTAAAGCCTCCACTGAACAACAGAGGCAAATAGCAGCGAGCACAGTTCTATTAGTAAGAGGGTGCGGTGGATACTATCCTGGGCCTGTCGCCCACCAATGAAACCCACCTAGTTGCTACTTATTAACATGGGTAAAAGTGTCTCAAAGTGATGGGCCCTTATCACCATAAACAAATTGTAATCTGCATTCAAAATGGAGACTGGGCAGTAAGAGGCCACTTGTCTCATGTCTTTACCCAGTTTTGGAATTGAAGAAATGACTGCATATTTCCATGTTGGGGGAGGATCTCTGTCATTTTTAACAGATCAGAAAGTCTGTGATAGGGAAGGGATTAAGAGATCTTGACATTTTTTTATAATATTCATACGTATATCCATCAGGACCTGGGGATTTTTGTGCCTTAATATCTTTAAAGGCTACGCTTATTTTGTGCTGTGATAAGGAGTAGTAGGTTTTGGACTGCGGTCAGCAGCAGAGTAGGAAGGGGGAGAGACTGGAGGAATTGGAAGATGCTTTCTTGAGATGGTTAATTTTCTGGGGTGTATAGGATGTGGTAGTAGGTAGCTGGTATGTCACTGATCACCTCTGGTCGCTCAGTGTAGGTGACTGAGGCAGGGTCAAATATAAGCCTGTGTTTGATTTGCCCAGAGACGTTGTGCCAGTTTTCGGGCTCCACGTGCTCCACCTTCATAATGTGATTGTTTCAGATAGAACAGCACCTGTTCTATACGGGCATCTACGATCTGTTGCAATTCTTGTTTAACTTTAGCTTGTTGCGGCTTAACCATTGCATTGCCTTGCTGTACGAAGGATTGCAGTGTATGGAGCAGTTGTTTGAGCTCTAAGTATCGGGTGTCTCTCAGCTTTTTTTGTTGAACTGAATAGACGATAAGTTCCCCTCTAAGTACTGCTTTGAGGGTGTCCCAAAGTATCGGTGCCAATACCTCCGATGACAAGTTGTCACCGATAATTTGGGAGATGCAGTCCTTCAAAGTGCCCAGTATCACTGGTTCCTTGAGGAGGGCTAAGTTACATCCCCAGTGAGTAGTGCGTCATGCTTTACCCAGAACAAGTTTGGCATAAACTGGGTTATGGGCTGAAAGCAAGGTAGTTCTGTAATGCACATCATGTACCATGTCTAAGCGTTCTGCTGCTATTTGTAAGTAATCTAACCTAGCCCAGGTGTTTGCGCATGGTGCGTAGTGCATATATTCTTTGACTGTAGGGTATGAATGTTGCCAAATATTGATGAGACTGAGGTGGGAGAGGATGTGACAGAGATATTTTTGTAATGGTGTGACTTTATAGGAGTGTAGTCTGGTAGCGTCTAGGGTGGAATTAAGGGTTACATTAAGGTCCCCCCATGATAAGTTGGCCATAGAGCAGCGGAAAAAATTTTTCAAGAAATGGGTGAGCTACAGATCTGTCAGAACCCAGCATGAAGTAGGCATTGGCAATAGTAAAAGAGGTGCCATTGAGAGTGCCAGTGATAATGATGTACCACCCTTCTGTGTTTACCCCCGATCCTGGGTTTTAAAAGGTACCCCCCCCCAGGGATTAGGGTGAGAACCCTTTATCTACCGACAGAGTTATGAGATGACCTCACCACTACATGACACCCATGCTCTTAAATTTATTATGTTTGCTCATAGGGAGGTGAGTCTCCTGAAGCATTATGATATCAGGGCATTTCCGCTTTAAGTATTGCAGTAGTCGGGGTCGCTTCCTGGGGCTGGAGATTCCGTTAATGTTAAAAGAGATAACTTTATTTGTGCTAGCCATGATAGCTCAGAGTGGTAGGCTGGCTAGCTACTGGCAGATGATGTGACCTCCTCCTCCTCTGCCACAGAAAGAGAAACATCCAGTAGAAAGGGAGTGGAAAGGGTGAATTATAGAGTGAAAGTAGAGATGAGAGGGAAGCAGAGGATTAGTGTGAGAACAACATGAATCGTATGAAGTAAGAGAACATTAAACAGTTGCAACATTACTGTTAGAACACACAGTAAAACCATGAGCTAAAACAGAGTTGGTATGAAATCTTTGAGAGGGCTGACCAAGCCACTCCGGTATAGTGATAAACAACAATAAATAAACACTAAACTAGGCTTCCAAGGTAGGGAGAGCATCTTTACTCTCCTATAGTGGAAGTGATGGTATCTCCAGGAGAGGATGTCATGTGCATTGGTGGCATGAAGCCTTGTGACAGAAGATCTGTCACAAGTAGTTGTAGGGGCAACCTAGTGACTATCATTCTAAATAACCACTTGCTGGGGAAAGGACAATTAGTGTTTAGATGCTGGTTAGGTCCCTGCAGCTCCATGTGCCTGTGTAATGCTGTGATTAGAGAGGGTGGGATGTGTTGGGATAAAATAAGAAAGAGGGACCTCCTTGGTATAACAACGTGGGGCTAGTCATATTTAATTAGTTCTGTGTCTGCCCCTTCTCTGGGTGGAGCAAGAGGAGGCATTAAAAACCATACTGTCCAGAGATGTGGTGGTGAAAGAGGTGCGCCTACCATACCCCCTAAGCAGTCGCGCCAAGATCAGCCCTGGGGAATGCATTCCCCTTGAGGGCCCAGAGGTGACGGCCTCATTGCCCACCCTAGTCAGCCACCCTCCCACCCTGAGGAGCCCAGCCGCCTAGCCCCCTCACTCCTCCCCCCATCACCACTGGACACTGATACTACTTGTTGCACAAAAGCCACCATGTGAATCTCCTCCAGTGTGAGGTTCTGTGTTTAGTTCTCCTGCATATCAGTTGCTAGCAGTTAGAGAGTTCTGCTGAAAGGTATCCCAAGTTACCTTGGGAGGTTGGAGCATCATGCCCTCTCTCTCCCCTTTATATCTGGGAGACAGGTTCGAAGGCAGTTCCCATCCTCCCTGGTTATGTGTAGGCTGGAGAGATTATGTAACAGCAGCAGTCTGAGGCAAGGTATGGGTTGCTAGGTAGGCTATGCCTTTATTGGAACTTTTGGCTCTTCATGTGGCTAGTCGGGCAGGACATTATACTTGTGGAGACTCGATGAACGGGGGGGGGATTGCTCCACCTCTCTCCTGACCCTCCTCTCTAACCCTCTGCACTTAAATAGGAACCCCAGCTCCTATATTCACTTGAACTAATTACTTGCACTTTTTGTTCTAAGATGTTACTCCAGCTTGTACTAGTCCTGTGCTAACTTGCCTCTCACAACTGGATTTTGCTGTTGTTATTCTGGCAATGCCCTGGCTCTCCTCTCCCCATCTTACTTGCTTCTCCGTCCCCCAGCTGGCATCCCCTGACCATCCCTCAACCCTCTTGGTTGACCTCCCACTGCAACTTAGTCGTTAATTGTACTGATTCACCAGTCTCTTAATTGTAATGCAATCCAGCAAGGAGTTGGCTATAGTGCTATGTTAATTTCTGTACGTTAATCCTCAGGTATGCTAAATGTAATTGTATGTATAATCCACCGTAATTGTAATCTTATGAAGTGTACTGTATTGTATTAATGCCCAGGACCACCTTGAAAATAAGCTTGCTCAATGGTGTTTATGCCTGGTTAAATAAAGTGATTGATTGATGTTAAATGTTAACTGTATGTATAATTTTACATCCAATTGTACCCCCGGTCGCACCAGGAGACGAGCAACTTGTTGCTCAGTGTGCCTTCCTGGTGAAACACTTCAATAAATAAATAAATAAAATCATTGTTGTATGTGTCGACGGGGGGCCAGGGCCAGACCACAGGGGTACACCAATCTGGGACTGGATGGCTCCAACCAGTAGGCAGAGGATGAGGGCCATCATAGTTGCCAAGTGAGCAGCTCCAGAGGAGGAATGGTCCCTAGTGCCGGTGACAGCAAAAGCACCCCGAGGGTCAGCTGGGAGAAGTTAGCCTCTACAGCTAGTGGGGCTGAAGGACATGCAGCACTCTGTCGTCATGCTGACACAATATGCAGTATAGTGCCACAGACGGCAGTCAGGGTCAGGGCACTTGATGAGGCTGGAGGTAGGTGGCCAAGAGGGTCTCTAGGAGATGGAAAGAAGGAAACAGAGTGTATAAAATGTGAGCTTGGGGGCTCTGGCAGGACTAATATGCCAAGCTGTGAGTTATGGGTAGTGGGAGGAATTCAATTAAAAGGTGTGGGACTCAGCCAGCCCTGTGGCGTGGCAGGCTGAGGTGCTGCAAAGAACCTTATCTCCTACTACACCGGCAACCCGGGTTCGGGAACAGACTCGAGTCATCAGGGGTCAGCTGGGGAAGGAGAGGACTGAGCATCAAAGAGACTCCTCTCCTCTCCCGGGGAAGGGGTGGCTTGTCTTCCTGGCCTCGGCTGCCCCCTGGTGGAGGCCAGGGGGTAGAACATGTCAGGGAGACAAAGCATGGTTGGGACCTGTAGGGATACATAGGATGGACACGCCTTGCCAGCTTGAGGTGCCGACATCCTGGGTTCAGGGTCGGACTCAGGGGTCAGAGGGTCAGCCGGGGGGAGAAGGATTGAGCATCCTAGAGATGGCTTTCCTTCTCCGGGGAGGGGGTGGGTGCAGAGTGTCCACTGTTTTACAGACCCCTGATGGAGGCTGGGGGTTTTGTTGCATCTGGTGCTGTCAGTCATAGGTGGGCAGGGCAGGCATCGGGCTTCGGCCCCTGTACATCATTGTGTGCCCCACCTAGGGATCAGCATATTAAAAATGGCCAGAGGTCCCACCATGATGTCCACCCACCCCGGTCCCGCTGTACCCGCCGTGCCTCCTGGTTCTGACCGAGACAGTGTTCCATTGGTTGGCTTGCCCTTGCGGCCCTACCTTGGGGGGCAAGCCCAGGGAGCCCTGCCGGCAGTGGTGATGTCGCTGGTAATCTGGATGGAGGGAGGTGTTATGGCTCCGCCTTGTGGGAGTAAGTCAGGGCAGTTGGCAGCCATGGAGGTTGCGGTGGGAGCAGAATCCAGTAGGGGTACAGGTGGATGCAAGGAACACCAGGCTGCAAAAAAAGGATGGGCACGCCTCCACATGCGAGTCCTATGCTCCGCAGGAGAGATGGTACAGAAGAAAAACAGGAGGAAAAATGGACATTGGGGACTTCATGAAGCCAGGCCCAGCCATTTCTGCCCCTGGCCCTCCCCCCCGGCCTTGCTATGAGAGGGGAACTCATGAGGAGAAACTACGACCTGGGGCACACTAGGGGAGGCAGGAACCAGTCTGGAGGTGCTGGGGAGCGGGCTGAGGCAGTGGCCCCCGGATGTAGGAGGATTGAAAACTTGTATTAAAAAAAAAAGGTGTGGGATTCCAACCAGCTGAAGTTACTGCATGGTCGTCCCCCTCCTCCTGAGCAATAGTCATGCCGCTGGGGCACCGGAGCATATATATATATATATTTTTAGATTGTTTCTCCTCCCCTGGTGGCCCATATTCTGGCGGTACTCCAGCCCCATCCCCGTTGTCCACTGGCACTGGCTGTGACCCCCAGGGCTTACCCCCCCCGGCAGGGTCGGCGGGGGAAGCGCTCACCCCCGCTTTCAGCACGGATCTGATCCGCTGGTCCAACTGGCCTGGGGTGGGACCTGCGAATGCCGTCATCATCCAGCTGCTGGCATTTTCCCTTTTCTCCCCTGCAAAGGGGGGCATGCAAGGACTCCAATGGTGGTGCCGTGCACGCTCCCATATGCTGCACGCCTGGAGTCTGCCCTGCCTCTGCCCCTCTTTCTTCAGCATCAGTGTGCCAGCCCCTAGCTTCCACCCACTATGGGCCAGGCTAACACCGACTGCTGCAAGCCCCCATTCCTGGAAGAGAACTGTCCTGGGGACACTCAATCCTCCTCCACCCAGCCGAGCCCCGGCAACCTGCTCGCACCATGAACACATGTCGCTGGTGTGGTGTGAGGTGTGGCATCCAGTGCCTCAACCCTCAGTGCCACTGGGCTGGCTCATGATTACATATATTGGAATATACAGGAACCCACTCTGGTGTCTCGGCATCTGGCCAGATGATCACATTTTGTCTAGGGGCGAGCGACCAAAGGCTAGGGCTGCTTGGGTGAGCAATGCCATAGTTTGAAGGAAGAAGTTTTATCCAAAAGGCAGAGAGGGAGCGTTAGTAATGGTACCTCTATGTCAGCATCAGTGAAGTGATGTCTTAATGAAGAGAGGGCTCATGCCACCCCCCACTGAGCCATCACAGGTGTAAAAGCAGGGAGATAAGCAAAGGTACCATCGGTAAGCCCAAGGGCTAGCAGGGTAATGTAAGGGATATATGGTAGCGGCTGCAATGAAAGCCCATCATTTGGGTTATCAAGTTGGAGAGGTGATCTGTGGATGGTAAAGCTGCCATACACATTCTCAAGCTGTTCAGTAAAGCAAGAATAAGTCTAGAAACATCTTGGAAGTCTGTTGTCAGGCTTTAACTGTAATTATGCTTGGCAGCTTTGAAACCTAGCAAATGCTCCGTCTTTCTGTTCCTCATTGCCTATGAGCTACTTGGGGATAAGAGGGAGCAATGGTAGGAGACAAGAGAGACACCCTGTCCACCATAATGGTCCTTCTAGAATCCAGTTAAGCATGTTTTTTTTTGGTGTTAAGAGTTTCTAATGTCACCGATTTCCTATGGGAAAAAAATGATCATCCATACAGCTCCAAAAAGTGGTTAGAAATGGAACATTCTTATTGGTTGAGAGCATTCTAAAAACAGGTTAATGCCTGAAAACCCTCATGTACAACAGAACAATCACAATTTTAAATTTTTAAAGCTTCATTAAAAAAAAATTAAAACTTTAATAATAGCATTAAGGCACTCCAGGGGTTTGGTCACCTTTGTTAACCTAACTGATGGGGTATAAGATACCCAGCCAAACCTCATGACCCACTTAGGGTTAGAGTATTACATGGTAACCTAGTCCCTGGTCATGTCGTAATGCTTAATTCTCCACAACCAGAAGACCGAGCTGATATCATAAAGTCTTTCACTTCTACTGCTGTCTCAGATGACTCAACCAAGCTGATTCACCCAAAGTCACCACAAGAGGGAGCTTGCAGCATTAAAACATACTTGAACAGACCTCAAATATGGAAGCAATTAAGAGTGAACCTGATGGGTAAAAATCCCCTCCATTCAAAATTATTTTCCTTTTACTGTGTTTACTATGGCTTCGTTTGCATTTGCTATATATATATTTTCCCTTGCATATCTTATTAACATTAGCAGTACACAAGAACTGTCTTCCTTAGATACATAGCCGAGTAGGTTACAAGTTACAAAGGGACGCTATTAACCTGTGGGCATACTTGTGGTACTTTTCATAACCCTTAAAAAGCTATCAATGTTCTAGAGCATATAGACTGTGTAATTAAGTTTTAATTAACCAAATACATAAACATATAGTGACCAGGGACATTTCGCACATAACCTCACTGCCCCCACATGAAAGAACTGTAAAACAATTCAGAACATTGGACCTCGTATTTTTTCTTTATTAAAAGGTAATTTTAGTGATTGGTTGTTAATAATGACCACTTGTGATCCCCAGTATTATGGGATGCTCAGCTCAAGTAGGGGCAACATATTGTGGGATTTGTCCTAACAGAGATATACATCACATTACATTTTAGTTGAGATATCCTGGGCAGATGAATTGTAAATAAAAAATACATCTCCTTGTCCACAAGCTGGTAACTCTGATTCTGATTAGGAATGCATGCTCCCTGAAAATGTGTACTGCTTTCCTGTCAAGGTAATCATTTATTATACCAGAAGTGGACACCTAAGTCATGAAGCTACTGTCTATTCTCAGTCTCTCGATCTGTTCCTCAGAGTAAATATAGACAAGGCACAAACCCTGTGTTCAAATCATCTGCCATTTCATAGACCTTTGCCCAACATAGCTGCTGACATAAAACCATCAATCATACAGTTTCACAACTCTGAACGCCTTCTAGATCTTGTGCTTGTGACTGCTTCTAGAATGTGTGCTGAGGATGGCTGAGGAAAATCTTGTTGTCATGGGGCCCTGTTTTCCATCGTGGCTGTTCCCTGGACCCCTAGCACAGAATAGCCTTACAATGTAGTTGCCCCTCCATAGCCGGTTCTGTATCATAGTGAGATAATTATATCCAGCCCCCTTAGCATTGCTCAATAAGTAACTAGGGGCAATTCAGCTGGTGAAGTATAGCCAGTCAGCAAACCTCCAGTCGTAAGTCCCTGATCCACATATAAGCAGTCCCGGATATGAAGGGTCTGGGTGTGATCAGAGGTTTAATTGGACAAAACCCCCACAGGAACTCAGTTCCACCACCTCTTACAAAATTGAATGAGAGTTCCTGCACCTCTGTCATCTTTCTTTGTTAAATACTAGTTGCAAGACCCTGGAATTCTGCAGTTACACAACCACAGAATTTTCCTCAGAACTGGCATTGTACCATGGCATATGTGTAATGCCACAGAATTCTGTGCTTTCAGTGATTTCTCATTCAAATGCATAGTTTTACCATAGTGCCTGGGTCCCGTCTCCCCATTGATTAGCCTGAAACCCCTCCTCTATGCTCAGCATGTGATGTCATCGATGACATCACATAATATTTCAGCCAATGAAAAACTGCATTCTGCCACAGAAATGAATCATTTTTGCTGCACGAATGAACAAATGCTAGCGCAGAAGCCTAGGAGCCCTGACACAGAAATCAGGGTTGAAGTGCCGCAGAGAACTAAGGGCCCTGGCTATATGAGAGTTCCATCGCCTATAGATGATGATTCTCTCAAATACAAATCTAGAGGTGAGAGTTCCCCCACCTAAACAGTTTCCAGGGTTCCTCATTGCCTGAAAACGCTGGGCGGTAGTTGTGGTGATTGGGCCAACAGTGCATTATTCCTTTGGACCCCTACATGCACTGTAAGTATGCATAAATGGGTTTTAAGTAAAGTATAGAACCATGAAAATATATCAAAACAGGTAGCAGTTCAATAAAGGATGGTGGTAAAAGACAGCATTGGATATTTTATATAAACAAATATGGGTGGTGGGCAACAATGTACAGTGGTGGTAAAAAAACTACAGCACAGCAGTAAAAATACAGAGTGATGGCAAAAAATACAGGGTGGTTGCCCACTACAATATAATAATTGACTTGAATTTTATTTATAGTTAAACAGGATAAGATCACTAGGCAAATTTTCAGTATCATCCTGCAACATTCATACAGCTGAAAATAAAATAATAAAACAAACAATACATATAATCTTATAAACTTTGCATTCAGGTACAATCACATTTAAAATAATACCGTTTGAGTAAGGCTACCTTGAAACTATGACTTGAGGGTAAATTTTATATGTGAACAAGAAGGTGGTTCTATGATGATGTTGCCATAAAACAAAAAGACGTGGCTATAGCGTGATTTGATTCTCGGTACAACTAATAATGAACAGAAAATGAATGGAGAACAGTAACCACAAATGCTTCTGTTGTAGACTAAATGACGCAATTCTGATGTCATGTACCATATGGAATATAAAAATGTAATTACCCTGGATGCCTGTTTGCATTGTGACTGTAAATCTGAGTTGTATTGTATTTAGAGTTTATGGGACCGATTCTAGTAGGGTTGGCACAAGTCGTGCCAAAGGTGACATGCGCCAAACGCTGTTGCACCAGGGACCCTGCGCCCGAGTCTCTATTGGGCAGGGTCCGAGTGGCTATGTCCCATGACTTGCACCAACCATACAAGTACGCCAAACAGAGCACATACCTGAATGGTTGGCTGCAAGTCTGTGGCATGGCAAAGGAAGGGCACAAGTGCCCCGCCACCCCAGTCCCAAAGCCTGAAATGCCCCCTGAGCCCCCAATGCATGTTGTAAAGCCCCACAGGGATAATCATGCCCCCCCAAGCCCCAAGCCACATGTTTTAAAGCCCCACAGGACTAATCATGCCCCCCAAGCCCTGATCCATGATCGCCAGCCTGCCCACAAATGGAAAAGGTAAAAAACAAAAATCCATAACCTGTTATCCCTGGTAGTCTAGTTGTCCCCCCACCTGGCAGCACCAGTTCACCCCACTCTCCCCATCCCATAGCCAGCTGGCGACTGGCACAGTCCACCTCTCACCTCCATGGCCAGCTGCCGACTGAGCTCCTTCTGAGCATGTACTACTGTATATAGTGCGTGCTCAATGAATGACAACTTTCATTCATTGAGCCGCATTATATACATGCTGATAACTCAGAAGAGTTCGATCAACAGCTAACAGCAGTGGTGAGGTGGGCTATGCTGGAATCATGCTTTAACTATGGGCCGAAGGTGGGGGTGAACTATTTTCTCCAAGGTAAGAAAGGAGATGAAGTCCACTAGACTGCAAGGAATAACAGTGTAATTTTGTTTTACAGCATTACCATTTGCAGGCAGGCTGGTGGTGAATTGGGGCTTGGGAGAGGCATGATTAGCCCTGTAGACTTTAAAACATACACTGGGGATTGGGGCTTGGGGCATGTATAGGCCCTGTGGGCTTCTTTATGATTGATGGGGATCGGGGCATGGGGGGTTCTAGTCCTGTGGGGCTTTTGCCACATATCTTTTGGGGATTGGGGGCATGGGGGGTTCCAAAGCCCTGCGAGGCTTATTCCACTGCTTGGGGGATTGGGGCTTGTGGCACATTATGCAACCCCCGGTGGAGGCAAAGTACACTTACACCAGCTAATAGCTGGTGTAAATGTATTTTGACAGACGTCCTCCAGGGGTTGTTTTAGAATTGCAAATTTGGGGATCTGACAGCCACCCTTCCTGAATTGGGTGAAACTGCTTCTGTAAACCCCCTTGCACCATGTCACAGGGAGTTTATGGCATAAGTCCACATTGGCACAAGCAGCCTGCGACATATCACAGGCTGCTTTGCAGAATTGCAAATGTCACAACTCCTGACATAAAGTGCTACTTGCACCATTTTTTTTGGCGCAAGTCACTATGCCAGGCATAACCCTTTCTAGAAATGGGCCCTAATGTTTTCTGAGCACCTGTAAAACATATGTATACCTTTCTGTTACAGTACTATATTGTATGTGAATTAACTCCAGGTCACTCCTGAAAAAGGGACACTAGTCCCAGTGGGCCTACCCAGTCAGCAAATTTCAATAAATAAATAAACTATGTGTGATGTGCATGCTCTGGGGCTTATGGGATGCATTTACTACCCTCAAGCAAAGCCTTGCACGCTGCTGGTCATCTAGATCCATGCCTTTTTTTTGTTGGGGGGGTACCTAGGACTTGTAATGCTGTACCACATGACTCAAATAAGGAGATTCACCCAAAGTCACCACATGAGGGAGTCTACAGCCCTATAGGATACCTGAATGGAGCTGTGAAAAGGTGGGAGAATTTATATGGCAGGAGCTGTTCACACTGTGAGACAACACATAATGTTAGAGTTATTTCTGGACATATTCAGAAAGTGGGTTAAGAGGGAAAGGGAGCTAGGGTTCAAGTGGCATGGTCAACATAACAGAGAAAAAGGTGTTGGAAAATCTTACAAGGTTGAAAGTAGATAAATCTATAGAATCTGATGGCTTACACACCAGGGTGTTGAGGAAAGTAGCAGAAGTGATAGCAGGGCCCCTTAGAGACATATTCAACAGCTCGTTGGCCTGTAGGACAGCAGATATGGTCCCTCAGCAAATGAGCAGAAGGAAGGATGAGCCAGGGAACTATAGATCAGTCAGCTTGATGTCTATACTGAGAACAATTATGTAGTGTTTACTATGGAAGAAAATGGTGGACTTCCTGGAGGAAAATGGGCTACAATGCCTAAGAAAACTTGGGTTTATGAGAAGAAGGTCTTGTCAGACAGATCCGGTCAACTTCTTCAACTGGGTGACCAGGGCATCAGAGAGGTGACAGGCAGTAAATGTGGTATACTTGGATTTCAGCAAGGCCTTTGACTGAGTCCTCCACAGGAGAAGATAAGGGACTCACTTAAGTGTGTGGGAAAAATCGGCAACTTGGGTGGAAAACTGGCTTAGAGGAAGAACACAAAGGGTAGTAATTAATGAGGAGTTTTCAGAGGTAAGAGAAGTAACAAGTGGAGTACCTCAGGGGTTGGTGTTGGACTCGGTCCTTTTCAATGTATTCGTTTGTAACATAGGAGAAGGTATGAAGGGCAAGGCATCCCTCTTCACATATGACACATAGATCTGTGCAAGAGTGGGTATGGAGAAAGGAAGAAGGGAACTCAGGGAAGACCTGGACAGGTTGGAGAGCTTGTCAAAGATCCGGCAGCTGAGCTTCAACATAAAAACATGTAAAGTACACTGAGAAGAGGAACCCAAGAGTGCAATTTGAAATGAGGGGAGTGGTGCTGGACAGTACCATGGAGAACAAGGATCTATGGGTCATGATATTGGAGAGCCTAAAAACAACAGTGTATTATAACAGAGCTGTGGGCAAGGCAAACAGGATTCTAGGTTGCATAGGGAGGGGGATAAACAGTAGAAGTCAGGAGGTGAGCCTTCCATTGTACAGGCCACTGGTGCAACCACATCTGTAATACTGCACAAGGTACTGGAGTCCACACCTAAGGAGAGACTGTGACAAGGTTGAAGCAGTACAGCGCAGGGCAACCAAGATGGTGTGTGGACTAGGAGGAAAGACATTGGAGGAGAGGCTGCAGGACCTCAATATGTACAGCCTTGAGAAAAGGAGGGAAAGTGGTGACGTGATTGAGACACACCAGTACCTGTATAGGATAAATAGGGCGGACACCAAGGAACTTTTCTCCTTGAGTTCAACTACAAGAATGAGAGGGAACTCACCTAAACTCATGAGGCAATTGAAAAGGGATGTCCAAAAGCACTTTTTCACAGGAAGAGTGGTGGACAAGTTGAACAAGCTACCAGAGGAAGTAGAAGCCAAATCAGTGAACAGTTTCAAGTAGGGATGGAACAGGCATATGAAGTTCATTAGAAAAGTGGTGGGGGCAGAAACAAAGGGGAAGGATGGCCACTAGGGCCAGTAAAGTAGGGTGGACAGACTGGATGGGCTCACAGGCCTTTTTCTACTGTCATTGTCCATATATCTAGATACATTCCTTAATTCTAAACATGATGGCCATCAATCTAAAATCATTATTTGTTAAACTAAAATTGTGATACATATTCTGGCAATTGTCTCTGCATTTTAATGGCCAGTGTTATGCACTGTAATGTTGACAGATGGGGAGGTATATTTATGTTAACTATTTGAAGTTCTTTGTGAATGGACCCAGGACGTGCAACACATTTTATTGGAAGGCCCCTGGGGAACTTAATTCTCTGGCATTTTCTGTTATACATAATTTAGAATGAAAAGTTGTATTTTTATAACACTTACTATACACAGAGTCTACAGTTCTAAGTACTGAGTTAAATGCTGGTAGTGCATTGACTATATGCAGACAACCTGTTACAGTCAGCAGAAGGGATGGTAATTTTTAGCACTTAGTCCACCAGCAATTCTGTGTGACCTTCTGGCCCTGAAAAGAAAAAGGCAAGGCAAATTTTATTTTTAGGCACCCAATCCCAGAGGCTCTGGGTGCTGTACATATAAAGATACAGTAAACAAGAAGCTAAAATCAGACACAGTGATACATAAACACAACAATACTGGATAAAAACAGGCCACAGCAGAGTAAAACAAAATAGCCTGAAACAGAAAAAACATTTCTAAACAGGGCTATCTCTAAAATGAATATCTAAAGGACAGTGTCTAAAAGATAGCTTCTGGGAAAGCCTGATTGAACAGAAATGCCTTGAGGTGGGCTCTGAATACCTCAACTGAGGGGGCCTCCCTTACAACTGGTGGAAGCGAGTTCCACAGGACAGGGCCAGTGACACTAAACGCTCTGAGGAGATGAGGAGGAATCCACTCTCCTGCAAGACCAACAGTACAACATCAACCTTGAAGAAACAGCTCATTCACCAGATGATTAATATGATAATGGAATTTATTCAGCAGAAATATATACATCCATTGTAATACCCCATCAGTGTTTAGTGGACTGCTTGCCACTTCATTAGGTTGGGTAAGAAGCACATTCTACTGAATTTCAACAATGATATACTGCATTTGCACAGACCCAACATGTTAATGGCCTTTTTACTTGTGTGCCTATGTAGGCCATTAACAAGTCAGATAACTAAAACTTGTGCAACCCACCCACCCTGAAGTAGTGGACAGCAGGCTATGAATAACAGCAGGCTATTATGGCATGAGGAGGTAAGGAGGATGTTGGAATGTAATGTTATGGGAAGATTTTTTTCTGTTTACTGACATGGGTGTGAGGGAGCAGGGAGGGAGCTGGGATGCAGTGGGATGGCAAAGGGATTTTACTATTTAAAATAAAAACATAGACATACAGATGATGCCAATGTTGGCTAAAAAAGACCATTTGTCCATTCTGTCTGGTTTTACCCTACCCTACCCTACCCTACCATTCCCTACCCTACCCCATGACTGGGTGTCTAGATAGTTTTTTTGCCTTCACCTCCTCCTTGCGCTCTGCCTCACTGCTACCCCTTGAGTAATTATTAAATGCTTTTCTCTGTCCCAGCTGTGCTTAAAACCATTAATGTTTTTTGCGTCCACCACCTCGGCTGGTAAGCTGTTTCACAGCTCTGCTGCTCACTCCATAAAGTAAACTTTTCTCACATTCCTCCCCAATCCCCCTCCTGTCAGCTTAAATTCATGCCCCCCCCTGATTTTTACCTGCCATTCCTGTTGAATAGTCCCTCACAGTGTACCTTATTTATTGCTTTCAGTAACTTGAAGGTCTCTATCATCTTGCTCGTCTCCCTTCTGATATTCAGCAAGTACATGCTCAGTGACCTAAGCTGATCCTAACAGGATCTGCCCTGTTGGCCATGAACCATTGTGGTTACTCTGTGCTGCACTGTCTCCATCCTGTCTTTGTCTTTCCTCAGGTGGGGACTCCAGAACTATGGGGTCTCACGAGTGATATCTAGAGAGGTAGTATTACCTCTTTTCTCCTGCTGTCAAAACCCTTTCCAATACATTCATGTTCTGGTTGCCTTGCTGTAGAACTTGTTATAATGGTTGGTTTGTTTTAGGGAGTCACTTATGATGACTACCAGGTCTCTTTCCTCTGAAGTAGTGCCCAATTTTACTTCTTCAATTCAGAATCCTGCCCTGGGGTTCTTGTTCCTGAAGTACATCACCTCACACTTTTTGGCATTGAATTTCAACTGCCAAACCTTGCAACTCCCTTACCCTCTCCTCACTACTTACCATGCCACAGAGCTTAGTGTAATCTGCTAAGAGACACAACTTGACCTGTATTCTTTCTCCTTTGTTGCATCACTGATGAACATATTGAAAAGGACTGGTCCCAGCACTGATCCCTAAGGTACCCCACTCATAACCATCCTTTCCCTGATTTGACCTGTTTACCACCACCCTCTATCTCCCCCTAACCAACTACCCACCCAACTAACTAGGTTCTTCGCTGCTCCCTGATACTCCAATTTCTTCAGAAACCTTCTGTGTGGTACCAAGTTGATTGCCTTGCTTAAGTCATAAGGAAATCCACTGCTTGTCCCTTATCCACTGTCCTTGTTACCCAGTCAAAGAATACTGTCACATTGGTCTGACAAGACTTCCCTACCACAAACCCATGCTGCTTACTATTCTGGAGGCCATTTCTCTTCAGGTAGTCCACTAGGTCCTCTTTGACTAATGTCTCCATCAGTTTACCTACCATGGAGGTAAGACTAAAGGGCCTGTAATTTCCTGGTTCCTCCCTGTCCCCTCCCTTGTAGAGTGGCACCACGTCTGCTATCCTCCAGTCTCTGGGGACCACCCCTGACTGTAGTGAGGTATTCAACAGCCCTGCCAGGGATTCAGCTAGTTCTGATGCCAATTAGCCGAGTACCCTCGGGTGTTTCCCATTTGGCCCAGAAGCCTTATCTATTTTTGGGGCTGCAAGCCTATTGCTAACCCTTTTGCCTGTAAGCATTACATGCCCACTTTCTGTGTTCCTCTTGCAGCAGCCTTTATGCTGCTTTCAAGCAAAGGCCTTCAATACTTAACTATAAATACTGAGCAGAAGTAGTTGCTAAGAATGGCTGTTTTCTGCTTATCCTCCACTTTTACAGTGCCCCCCCATCAGCCTAACAATTCCCCTTCTTGCCTTCCATTTTTCCCTGATGTAATGCAAGAATTGTTTTCCCTTCACATGCATGACACCCCACAATATGTAGCTCTGTGTGCATGGTACTGGAACATGGGTAAAAGTGGGTAGGCTGTAGTAATCACAAAAGAGACCATAACTGCTTCCCTTTTGACCTTGCATACATTAAAGGGCACTTTGAATGCTCATGGGCAAAAGTGTGTGTGTGTGGGGGGGGAGATGGCTGCCACCACCCTTTGACCTAGGTTCTGGCACCTTTGTCTGTGTGTGCTTTTGGGTCCCTGACTGCCTTCTTGGCCTCCTTCATCTTTACTTGGTATTTGCTCCATTCCTCATCCCCCGTTTCTCCTTACAGCTAATGAAGGCCATTAATTTGGCCCTCACTGCCTCACCGAATTTCTTAGAGAACCAGATTAATCTTTTGTACCTGTTACCCTTCGTAACTGTTCCCAAGCATGATTTAGTTGCCTCGAAAATGGCCACTTTAATTTCTCCTCAGCTCTTCTCCATCCACCTGGTTTTGTCTACTCCAGCTAACTTACTCTGGACAATTTCCCTCATCTTGTAGAAAATGGGCTGCAGGATGATAGGCAGCATGGGTTCACGGAGGGAAGGTCATGTCAGACGTTTCTCATCAAATTCTTCAACTGGGTGACAGGGAGTGCGATCAAGGAGGGGCAGTGGACATGGCCTAGTTGGCCTGCAGCAAGGCCTTTGACACCGTCCCTCACAGGATGCTGGTGAGCAAGTTAGGCAGTCTAGGGGTAGGAAAGAGGTAACAAATTGGGTGGAAAACTGGCTTGGTGACAGGAGTCAAAGGATGACTGTAAATGGGGTTCATTCCAGGGAGGAAAGAGTGACAAGTGGGGTACCACAGGGGTCAGTACTGGGGCCGATACTCTTTAATATTTACATTGGGATATTGCCAAGGGTCTGAATGGAAAGGTGTGTCTGTTTACAGATGATATAAAGATCTGCAGTAGAGTAGACACACCAGGGGGAGCGGAAAGCATGAGAGAGGACCTCCTGAAGCTGGAGGGGTGGTCGGAGAGTTGACAACTGAGATTTAATGCCAAGAAGTGCAGAATAATGCACATAGGGCATAAGAACCCAAGGGCCGCATACATATTAGGGGGAGAGGATGTTGTGGTAATGGAGCAGGAGAGGGATCTGGGGATTATTATTTCGGACAACCTTAAGGTGGCAAACCAGTGCAACAAAGCAGTTGGAAAGGCAAGCAGTATGCTGGCATGCATAAGGCAGGGTATCACAAGCAGGAGAAAAGAGGTGATAATGCTCCTATACATGTCAATGTTCTGTCCCCACTTAGAATATGCAGTACAGTTCTGGAGACCTCACCTACAGAGGGATATTGATAGGGTGGAAAGAGTCCAAAGGAGGGCAACCAAAATGGTGCATGGCATGCATCAGAGGACATATGAGGAGAGGTTGGAGGAGCTTGAACTATATCGGCTGGAAACCAGGAGAGAAAGGGGGATATGATTGAAACTTTTGAATACCTGAAAGGAATTAACAAGGTGAGGGAAGGGAGTATATTCAAGATGAAAAACAATCCACAAACTAGGGGGTACAGCTTGAAACTGGAAAATGGTCAATTCAGAGGTAATAAGAGAGGGAACTACTTCACTGAGAGGGTAGTGGGCCCCTGGAATGGGTTACAGGGGAGGGTGGTTGAGGCATCAACAGTGGAGGGATTCAAGAGGGCATGGGATAACTACATGGGTTTAAATAAGAGAGGGAAGGATAGATACCCTGATGGGAAAAAGGGGTCAGAAATCTACGGGGGAAGGGAGAACACGTAAGTGGTGTGTAGGGTGGTAGCATTAGGGCTACCTATGGGGAGGGAACAAGGGCAGACTACATAGGCCAATAGGGTCCTTTTCTGCTGACAAATGTCTATGATTCTATGATCTGGTCAAAGTCTGCTTATCTCAAATCCAGAATCACAGCCTTTGACAAAGGTATACTGGTTCCCAGGGTCAGTTCAAATAAATATAGAATAATGGCTGGGGAGGTGGTTAAAACAAGAATTTTACACTCCCCTAAGGTGTGGGATGCCATATAAACCCCAAGAGCAAAGCTCGAGGGGTTTGTAACGGCATCCCATAGAAAGGGTGTGTGTAAAATTCGAGTTTGACACACCTCCCCAGCTTTTATTTTATATAATTGCTGGGGATCACTTTTTCGCCTCAGCAGTTATATAAAATAAAGAGATTCCCATGAAGCCGTGCACTTGGTTGGGTTTGACACAGTCCGCAGCTCGTGGTAAAAATTCCCTCATGTTAGCCAGTTTGGGAAGCGGTCGTTTTAAAGTTTTATTTGTTTATTTTTTAAATTAACTTACTGCCAGTTCCAACTGGTGGTGAACTGTGAGCTGCTGTGTAGTGAAGAAGACCGGAAGAGCAGTGTGTGCGCATGCTCAGACCCGTTATAACCTGTGGGTTATAACAGGGAAATTATAACCCACTTTCCCTATGGGAAAAAGCAATTCCCAGTTATTATGATATTATGGTCATTGTACCCCAGTGGTTCCCTAACCCACACTCCACCTACCATTTCTGAGTTGGTGAGTACCATATTAAAAGTGGCAGCCTGTCTTGAGGGTGCCCTGACCAGCTACACCAGCAGGCTGTCCTGCAACATATTTATCAGGACCTGACTTCTAAAGATCTTAAACATAGAAACATAGACTTTGATGGCAGATAAGGACTGCTTTTTCCACCTAGTCTGCCCATTTCCCTACCTATTGGATAAGCTGCAGATTCTAGTCAACCAACAGACTACTTCCTCCTACCCCCCACTATAATTGCCTTATGTCTGTCCCATGCATTCTTGAATTCCCCCACTGTTTCTGACCCCATGAATTCCTCAGGAAGGTGGTTCCATGTGTCCACCACCTTCTCAGTGAAAAAAATACTTCCTCGCATTGCCCCTGAGCTGTCCCCACTCTATCTTCAAATTGTGTCCCCTTGTTCTTGCACATCTCTTTTTCTGAAAGATGCTCCCCTCTTGGACTTCGTTGATTCCCTTAAGGTACTTGAAATTTTGTATCATGTCCCCCCTCTCCCACCTTTCCTCAAGGGTATACATATTAAGCTCTTTTAGTCTCTCTTCATATGGCTTCTGTTGCAGACCCTTCAGCATTTTAGTTGCCCTCCTCTGGATTGCTTCCATCCTGCCTATGTCCTTGCAGAGATGGGGTCTCCAGAACTGACGCAGTACTCCAGATGGGGTCTCACCAACTGTCTGTACAGAGGGATAACAACTTCCTGTTTACTATTAGTGATGTCTCTCCCTATTCATCCCAGTATCCTCCCAGCCCTCCTTACTGCCTTCTCACATTGCTTGCCTACCCTAAGGTTGTCTGATATGACAACCCCCAGGTCCCTTTCCATTTTTGTTGTTGTTAGTACCCCCACCCATTGTGTACTCTCCCTCTGGGTTTTTGTTTCCCAGGTGAATTACTTTGCACTTCTTTGCATTGAATCTAAGCTGTCATACTTTTGACCATTCTTCCAACCATGCCAAGCCCCTTCTCATCCTTTCCTCCCCCCCATTGTGTATCAACCCTGTTGCAGATAATTTTGTCGTCTGCAAAGAGGTATATTTATCCTTCCAGACCCTCTGCAATGTGTCCTAGAAAGACATTAAAGAGGACTTGATCCCAGTACTGAACCCTGCTGTACCCCACTAGTAATCATCCTTTCTTCAGAGTGTACTCCATTTACTATTACCCTCTGTGTCCTGTCGTCCAGCCAGCCTTGGCTGCTGGAATGTCCCAGTGTATGTCTGGTAGATTAAGATCCCCCACAACCACTACCTTCCCCTGTGTAGCCCTCTTTTCTCTTGCTGCCCTCAGCTCCCTTCCCCCTTGTCTCCCTGCCTTGGCAGTCTATAGACCACCCCACGCGCAACTTCTTTCCCGATGTTCTCATGACCTGTACCTACAGCAATTCTGCCTCCTCATTTTCTCCTCTGATGGGCCCAACCAAAACTGCCTCTATATCTTCCTTGATATAAAGGGCTACCTCACCTCCTTTCCCTTATCCCTAGCTCTCCTAATCATGGTCATTATTCCCAATGGCACATGTTTCTGTAATGGCTACAAGGTCTAATCCTGCATCCACCACCATCTCTTGCAGCTGACTAATTTTGTTTCCTAGGATTCTGGTATTTAGGCAGACTGTCTTCCAGTTTGAGCCTTTACCCTTCTTCTTGTCAGCTTCTCTCCCTTTGTTCTGCAACTCCCTCCTTAACTTCCTGGTCTTCTGGCTTCCTGCTGTCTTTATGAGATCATCTCAGTACCCTTGTTTACTTTTTCATGAATCAGTTTTGCGGTTTTCATCCCCAATATTCTTAACCCCTATCTCTGTGGTTTCTGAGGGAGTCTTATCCAGGTTCCCCTTTTGCCCTCTGTTAAATGTTCCCCAGTTTCCTGTAAGACAGAACACTAGAGAGAAGTGTCACTGTTTAGTTCCCTTCCCTTAAGAGGGGAGACATGATTGAGACATTCAAGTTCCTCCATGGGATAAACAAGGTGGACAGCATTTCACCATTAGCAATTTGTGGTAACATGGGTAAGTGGGGAAATTCCATGAAACTGGCATAGGGAGGTTCAAAAATGATATCAGGAAGTACTTGTTGAGCTCGTCATGGCGCGCAGGTGCAGACAAACTCATTGGTATAAGAGGTGCTTTACAGGGGTGTGCCCAATGGAGAGCTCTGTTTCTAGGGCCAGGTCAGCAGCAGGCGAATCAGTTGGCAGGCTGATGATGACTGCTTTTCAGCTGTTGGGGTGGAGTTGGGCAACTTTTCAAAGGACAGAGCCGCACAAAATAGTGGCGCGTCTCAGTCCTTTGAAGTTGCATTCCTGCATTGCATTCCTGGTTGCGAGTTCACACTGCTGTAGCTTACAGCAGTGTGAATGCCCCAAGACAAGGCTGTCCGCATGCCCCGTCATAGTTAAAAAAATAAACCGACGGGGGTACCCAATCCTCCTGTTGGCATGCCCCCTCCCAGTTCATCTGCCGACAGTGGAGCCCACTCCCCGTTGGCATAATGTCGCCCCTCCCAATTTATGTGCTATGGGGTGTGTCCAATCCCCCTTGGCTCTTGTCCCCTCCCAACACTTGGTATGTGCCAATGGGGGTGCAGATTCCCTGCTAGCTACAGCCCCACCAACAAACACTCAAGTGGCATGCTGGGTGCCCACCCCAGCGTGTCAAAAGTCCCTGTAAGAAAGAAAACCTTCCCATGACATTTTTATTTTTTTAAACTTGCAAAACTAGAAAACGGTCCCACGTTGAGTCCGGTGGCCTCTCCCCAACCCGCGCCCACCCTCTGCGCAACCCATCTCCCCACACCTCCGTCACCAGATACTTACCTCCAGAGCCTGGCGCGATGATCTTCGGTGGACCGGGAACACGTTTGCACTCTTCAAAGCCAACCGAAAACTCAAGAAATACCGGTAAGCTGTATAATGGCATAAATGGGTTTTTCTTTTCAACTTTGGTGCATATCTTGTCCATTTTTGTGAATTTTGCCAACAAATTTTCAACATGGGGTTCTTGGGACCCCATCTCATGAATTCAGTCACTGTCATCTGGTTATCCGGTCCCGAAAGTGATTTCACAGTCACTGCATGGAATCACCTTTCAGGACCGATTCATGAAACAACAGAGTCACTGTTCATGAGGTGGGCTCCCAAAAAGCCTATGTTGAAAATTTGGTGAAAAAATGACTACGTTATGAGCGTGCATTGCGCAGTTTCAACGCACATGTGTAACATTGTGAATATCTAATATTTTCACTCCAGATTTTCAACTCTGGTATTTTTTTACACCTTCTCATGAACAGTACAGCTGTCATTTTTCACATCCTGGCCGAAATGCGTTTTTGCACTTCCGGCACAGAATAGAGCGGTCACTGTGGGAAATTAGTGTTCGGGACAGATTATGAAAATCACAGTGACACTGTTCATGAGCAGAGGTCTCAAAATACCTATGTTGAAAATTTGGTGACAAAAGTCCATATAATGACTGTTATGAGTGTGCGTTGTGTAGTTTCAACGCACAATTGTAACGTCATGAATATGTAATATTTTCACTCCAGATTTTCAACCTTGGTATTTTTTTATACCTCCTCATGAACAGTACAACTGTCATTTTTTGCATCCTGGCTGAAATGTGTTTTCACACTTCCAGTGCAGAACAGCGCGGTTGTTATGGGAAATCAGTGTTCAGGACAGATTACGAAAATCACAGTGACACTGTTCATGAGCGGAGGTCCCAAAATGCCTATGTTGAAAAGTTGGTGACAAAAGTCCATAAAATGACTATTTTACGCACGTACATTGCGTTGTTTCCATGCACACTCGTAACGCCGAGGATTTGTAATATTTTCACTTAAGAGTTTCAACATTGTCAGTTTTGCACACCTTCTTATGAACAGTACAGTGTCATTGTTCACATCCTGCCTGAAATGTGTTTTCTCACATCTGGCGCACAATGGCGCAGTCGCTGTGGGAAATCAACGTTCGGGACAGAGTAAGAAAATCATAGTGACAGTGTTCATGAGCAGAAGTCACAAAATGCCTATGTTGAAATTTGGGTGAAATTATTCCACTAAATGACTGTTATGAGTGTGCTTTGTGCAGTTTCCACTTACACGTTCGAGCATTTTTAATATTTTCACTCCAGATGTTCAACACTGCCATCTCTTCACACCTCCCTATGAATGGTACAGCTGTAATTTTTCACTTCCTGCCTGAACTGTGTTTTCACACATCTGGTACAGAATTTTTCCTTTTTGCAACCAGTGTAATCCTTTGTAACATGTGACGTGGAACCTTTGTAAAAGAGCCTTGGGCTCAAAGGTAATTGTAATCCTAGACCTAATAAATAAAAAAATAAAAAAATAAATAAAAATAAAAAATGGTTCAGTTGCTGTGAGAAATCAATGCTCAGGACAGATTACCAAAATCACAGTGCCACTGTTCATGAGAAGGGGTCCCAAATGCTTTCATGAGGTGGGGGTCACAAAAGGTTGTGTTGAAAATTTGTGGTGCGAATACCAACAAACACCCAGGGTGTTAGGGTTTCTAACCATAATGTCCCCCCCCAACCCATGGTGGGGCTCCAGTGCCCTCATCTTCTCTGAACCGCAGACACATCATCGCTCTTCAGCTAAATCACGAATTGAGGAAACAAGTATGCACTTCGCTGTATTTCAATGGGAATGTGAACTTGGTGGCATAACTTGTTCTTTCTGCTGGGAACTGTAGTCCTGCCAATCGATACATACCAACAGCAATCCCAATGACGAACTCCATCATTGACAAATGCTCGTTATGGAAAGAGTGCTGGCAGACAGAAACAAACTTACAGAAGAGCTGCGCTAAGACAGTAGCTGGATTCAAAATAGGGGTGGGACCAGCATACGGACAAAGTGTGGATGGGAGCAGCTGGGAGAGAGGGGGGATGAAATGAGTACTGTTAGACACAGTTAGATAACTAGACAGGATTTGGCAGATTAGATGAGCCGATAGCCCTTTATCTGCTGACATGTTCTCTCTGTGTTTCTATTAAAATTCTCTACCTGTCTGATATGTTAAATATTACAGCCTAACAGCTTAGTTAAGCTCAGCAAAGTGCACTTTTCCACTTCAGCCCCTAGCCCATGAATGAGACTCCTCCAGAGAAGAGCACAGTCATAAATCAATAGGCCAGCAGGATGGGCTAGTAAACTCATAATCTGTGAGGTTGCCACTGTGGGCATGAGAGTTATGGTTCAGTTTTCATTGATCTGGCATCTAGGCTGAGTTGAGAGATTCTAACGTGGTTTACATCATTGTTCACAAAGTTCATTTCTGCTCTGAAAATATTTAATTTTTATCCTGAAGTTCTGGGGGGAAGGGAATTGGATTCTTCATGAATTGTTCATCTTAGTTCTATGTCTAAATTCTGCAGAATAGCAAACATAGAAAATTCTTAACTGCCATACTGTGAACCAAGTGGTGTAGCAATTTTTACAGGGTCTTTTACTACCAATCCCTGATTTCATATATTGTTAGGGTATGGTGTCTGCCTCGATTTCCCACCCTGTAGGTCTTCTTTCTTCTTGCATCATTGTATTTCTTTTGCATTGCTGTTTATCAGTTATACTGTACATATATGTTTTGCTTTTACCTCCTGTTGTAAAACTGTAGTTCTGCTGACCTTAATTATGTTGTATCACCTGTCCTACCTAGGACCTCCTTTTAAATTAGCTTTGCTCGATGTAGCTTTTCTCATGGACAAATCAATAAATACAAAACAATATATCTATTGTTTCATTTTATTTCTATAGTTTGAAAAACGAATTCAAACAAATACAATAAATACGTTGCAGGTGATACTTTTTCATGGACTAACAAAAATGTTTTTTAAGAAAGCAGCTTTCAAGAGTTGTATTCCCTTCAAGTCGGTGGGACTCTTACCACTGACCTGATGAAGGCTAGATAACAAAGTGCGTCTCCAAAAAACATTTTTATTAGTCCAACATAAGGTATCACCTGCAATATATCTGCAGTTTTGTTGACTTTTTTTTGTTTGCATTTTCATGGATTGACACAGCTACCAAATTTCTTTGTTTCTATTTTTTCAGTTGTGTGGGTAATAGCAGAAACTCTCAGCCCTTTACAAGTTGGTCAATGGTTAAACTTCTGATCCAGTCAATCATAATACATGAAACAGCTATAGGCATCTGTTGCTTCATTATTAATTTCATCTGACATTAGCAATTATTCTACAACCCCGGAAATACGAGCTACCTTCATGACACCCTGGACTTCTACTGTTGTCCCGGATGTCTGAGCCAAGGTGATTCACACAAAGTCGCCACAAGAGGGAGCCTGCAGCCCTGTAGCATACTTGAATGGTCTTCGAATACGGAAGCAAGAGTGAACTTGATGGGTGACGCAGATCCCCTCAATTCATAATCCATTTTCTTTTCCTCTGGATATTATGGATTCACTTGCAGAGCAGTAGCAGTTGATTTGATAAGTTATATTTCAAAATCTCTGAACGTCTCTAAAGAGATTTTGGCAAGATTTTCTGCAGCACAGGCAGTTCCAGATATTTATTTTCCTTTAGGTATCTTGAGAGATCTCAGGAGTTAACTTGCTAAACTGACTGCTACCACTGTATTTGCTATATATATATATATATATATGTATATACTGTATACTAACGTTAGCAGTACACTAAAACTAGACATGCCTTAGATAGCTAGCTCAGTAAGTTACAAGTTACAAAGATTCACAGCCAACCTTCTGGCATAATTTTGGTCCCTTTTCATAACCATTGAAAAACTATATAAGTTCCAGGGCAGACAGAATTCTTAATGCACTTAACTTTTTTTCAGCTAAACACAGAAAGACGTATGGTGGTCATGGATGTTTTGGCAAATAACCCCACTGCCCACAGATGAAGGAACTGTAAACAAATACATTTTACCCCTTCCCTTTCATGGAGATGTACAAACAAGGCTCCAATCTTTAAATCTTTATATATATATATATATATATATATATATATAAGGTCATTTTAGCAAATGACTGTTAACAATGATTACTTGTGATTCTCGGCATTAAGGGTTGCACAGCATGAGCAGGAGGTAGCTCTCCAGCACTTAAGCTTGGGTGTGTGTGCCTGCACTCAAAATGGGGGTATAGTCCCTCCCATGCAGCAGAAGAGACAGACAAAATGGATCCTAAGTCATTTCAGTTACCACAATGATATCACTATTCCAGTTAAGACTACATAAAATCTGCACAGCAGCCCAATTCATAGTTGGCAGGTTTAGGTGCTTGAAAAAAGGGTAATCATCAGTGGCACAGTAGGAAGTCTGCTTACTTCTGGGGCTAGAAGATCAGAAGGTTGTGGGTTCTAGCCACACACTATGTACAGTACTTGAGGTTGCACCCATAACTCACATCATAGTGTAGTATGGGGGGGCATAATCATTAAACAGAGGTCCGTTCTGACTATCTGTGGTCACTGTCCAGGTGAAAATTAAAATCCCCATGCCACTTTTTCTATATTTTGTTTTTATCAATTTCACAAGCAAAACTCACAAAACAATGAGTACACAGGAGGCTAGCAAAAGACTCATCATATAACCCAGAATATTCACTTACAAAGGATTCATTTAAGACACCTCCTCATGAGTTGCATCATAGGGGGGAATATCCACAAAAAGCACCATCCGCATAATATACATTCCCATTGCATGTAGCCAAGGAAGGACAAAGGGGAATCAGACACAAGATAAGTAGTGCCCAAATATCAGTGACCAGTATAACTAAATGGTCAGAAAGATTCCTCCAATGTAGTCAGGTAGTACAAAAGTTATAGGAATTCCCCAGCCTCCCAGGAATAAGTAAACATTCAAACATGCCCATATTTTAGAGAAACAAAAACACCCATTAGGAGACTGGAAGGGCAGAATAAGACTAAAAGAAACATAATAAAACAGACAGGCTTAACACAGATAACTGCCCCCCCAAATGACCTACAATATAATCCAAAAAGAGTCCGGCGCAAATAGTTCCCAACATGATAGGCAGTCTATCAGTAACATCAAAATACAGTAGTTGGGGCTTACAAGAAAAAAATCAACTGTATGTAGCTCCCATTGAGAAGAAGAAACCAGCACGGTCCTTATAAAAACTCAGCCTGCCAGTGCCCAACCATGCCCATCCACATTACTATAACTGAGTAGTTAAACCAGAATCCATGTCCCAAACTTACATTTCAGTTCCTCCCAGAACATCAGTCCTCTTCAGAAGAATTTCCATCTTCTGCACCTGCTGCCAGCTCCTGTTCAATACAGTGCACCATCTTTTCAGCATCTTTGGATTCGTTAAACTGATACTGGCAATCCTTCCATGTTAAATGGAGCTTAGCTGGAAGCAAAAGCTGATGCTGGACTTTTAATTGATGGAGATGACTCCTGAGCCCATCAAACTCTTTGCGTCATTGTCTGGTGCTGTAGGAAAGGTCCAGGAAGAACATGAAAGTATCCTCCCCATATTTCAGAGACCATTTCCAGTGCACACCACCATCAATGTTCGAGGCGCTGTGGGGTCCAACGCTGCCTGGTGTGGAGTAATACAGTAAGCTTTTTCAATAGATGGGGAGGATCATCCTTGGAAAGCCCCAGAATAGTGTGTAGAAAAGTTATTGAAAAACTGAGACAAACCTCCTCCCTCTGCAGCCTCAGATAACCCCACCACTCTCAAATTCCTCTCCCTGGCCTGGTTCTCAACAGTTTCAAGATGCTGCCTCAGCAGTGCATTTTCTTTAATCAGCTTTACCATCACCTCAGAGGACTCGAGGGCTGAGACTTCTGATCGTTGCACCGTCTGTTCACACAAGTCCATTCTTGATTCCAGGGCCGAAACTCTGGGAGTAAAACTGTCAAACATTTTATTCAGCTTCTGTACAGACTTAACAAGCTGGAGCAGGGTAGCCTGAATTGAGGTGTGGGACGCTACCCTGAATGGTGGCTCATCCGATTCCATGGCTCCGCCAGGCAATGCAGGCCACTCCTCACATTTCTGCTGCTGTTTCTTGGGAACAAAAAAAGTCTCAGGAGGGGCATTTGCCCCATGAGATTTACCCATTCCACCAACTTTAGTAGTACCATACACTCACTCATACATTTTTTCAAGAAAATTTCCAAGTTGTAGGTAGTCTTTAGGTAGTTTTTAACAATTATTCTGGGGAGCTCAATAATCATGCTGCTTCCTTGATAGCTACTCCAGGTCATCCCCCATGACACTTAATGAAGAAGAGTGGGAGAGTGCTCTCAGTGTCATGGCCAGCATCCCACCTGTCAATAAAACAGGTCCATGTAACCTTCCTCCACCGCCAATGACACACTCGGTATGCCTTTCCTTAGGGTTACCACCTGTCCCTATTTTCGCAGGACAGTCCTGATTTGGGCAGCTGTGTCCTGCAAAAAAACATGAAAAATGCTACATGGCTTGACTTTATAGTAGTAAAAATATTTTCTAATTTTTCACTAAATGTTGCAGAAAACTATAATACCTTAACTAAAATACCTTAAAATGATAAACAATAGAAGCAACTAAGAAACTACAATATTAGCCTTAATTCTGATTATGTAGAGAAAACAAGTCTGTTGTACTGGTCGAGGATATTTACTGTCCTGCGAAAAATCATGTTTCAATAAGAAATGTCCCACTTTGGGCTTCTTAACCCTACCTTTCCTGGTCAAAAAAATTACAAATTACAAGGGGGGAGGAGTTGCATAACGTCTCCATTTTGGACTAAACTATGCGAATTTACTCCTAGGAATCCACTTGGAAATTAAGGAACAGTCCCAGGGAGACAGTAACTGAATTGAATTATTTGGGAATAATTTTGTCTGATAACTTTCTATGGTCAAAACAGATTAGGTACAAAGAAACTGCAACTGTACTGTCCTCAGCTGCAGTGCTAAAATGTAGCTGTGATTATGGCGGTAATGCTGCTAAATTCACATTGCAAGTTTTAATATGCAAGTACTGTAAAATTTTACTACTTACTTAGGTATTTTCTCAAATGGGCTATGCAACAGCGATCTGGGGATGGTCCCTAAATGATAACCATGGCACGATTCAATCAAACTTCCTTAGTAGTCTACTTCAGGTCCTACCTGATATCCCAGAATGATTCCTAACAGTTGAAATGGGTGGAATTACTGAAAAAAACATTGGCTACCTTATGAGTTCTATATTATTGGATAAAGCTTCTTTGGAAGGGGGAGAAATGACTGTCTAAATTATGTCTGCATGAAGCGACTCAAAATAGCTTTTCAGAATCTACTTTCTCATGATGAAAATCAATAAGGGACTACCTATATCTGACAGGCTTAGGGTATTTGTGGGAATCCCAAAAGATACTGGATATGAAAATGATTCAGCGGCTGTAAAGGGGGAGGGAGGGCTAAAATTTCACAGATTTACCTCTTTATTGAAAAAATCATCAATGAGAATCTCATCTGTTAGTCCTGAAGTCTGTTAAAATAAGGTGTGCTTTTGCCAGACTTAGAGATTTGAGGTTTTTGACACTAGATTAGGAAAGGAAGATTTAAACATATTCCTTTTGGGATGGCCCATTTGGCATAGCAGTAGCATTACTGCTTGTGGTGCCGATGAGTTCAGAAGCAAACTCAGGACATTGGAGGGCTGGAGGGGGAGGAGGGTCAAGTGTCCATAGGACTGCTCTCCTCCATGGGTGGGGGGACGTGGAACACAGAATATGCCTGACCCCTAGTGGAGGCTAGGGTGAAGACAGTCTGGGGCCACCAGACATGTAAGGAGGTGTGGCAGCCATCGATGCCCATTATGCAGAAATGTGTGACATGTATCATGATGGCATTGTACATCTACACCTCCTGGGCAGAACAGTGGTCTATTGTTCACAGTAAGTATCCACATTGGTACAGTAGATATCCATTAAATTATAGAAGTTTAAAAAAAAGTCTTAATAACAGGCAATTTTTCACATCTCATGGGTTCACTGACATCAGGAGCTCTTGACCTGAGCTGTCCTATAAATACATTTGATTTTTTATGTAAAATTTGATAGGCGGGTACCCCCACGGGTTGACTCTGAAATCTCTTGTGGCTGGTCGTAATTCAGTTCCCTGAGCTATGGGGTTCCCTCGCCCTTACCATCCACTCTGCCTCTTCCCATCACTCACTCTCCTCCCTCCTCCATGACTTCACTACTCACTCCTGCAGTTGCCCCTGTTACTGGTCCCTGGGCTGCTGCCCACTATCCTCCTTCTTCTGCTCCCCGTTCACCCACATGTTGTTATCCTCCAGTACTTTATTGTATTGTAATTGCAAACACAGTTATCCTCCAGCAATTTACTGCATAGTTATATATTTTACTTCTTGCAGTCTTTGCCTTTGCACAGTTGTTATTTATGATGTTTATTCACCTATTACTGTATGGATCCATGACAGTTGGTTGACAAATTAGTTGTCGACCGACTGTACAGTGACACCTTTATGTTGACTGGTTTTGCAGTTGGCATAAAGGTAGTTACTGGACTATGTTTTTAGGGGTTTTGCCCCTGAACTCCCATGTGGAGGCTTGCCCTGCCCCCCACTGTAATCTGAAACCAATCAACCTGAGCCAGAGTTAATTTGGGAGGGGGGTGCAAGACTCCCAGAAAGCAGTGCCGGGCCCCACACCAACACTCCTCTTCCCTCCCTTCCTCCTCCTTATCCTCCCCTCCTTCTCCCTCCTCTCCTCCTCCTCCTCCTCCTCACTTCCCTCCTCCACTTCCCCTCCTCCCCACCTCCTTCTCCATCATTTATGATGCCAACTGTAATCCAGTGTGACTGCCCAACCCTGAAAAGTAAAAAAATGGAGGAATCTGCACATTTCACAAGAGTAGCAGTACAATAACCATCATTAAGAAGCAGTTCACTTGCCAGAAGACTGAAATAATAAAGTAATTTATTCGGCAGAAATGTATTCATCCACCGTAGTACCCCACAAGTGCTTAGTGGACTGCTCCCAACTTCATCAGTCTTTTTTTTTTTTTTTACATTTATTTACCCAGGATAATCCAATTGAGATAAAACATTTTATTTCCAGTGGGGTCCCGCTTCTACCCATTTCAGCAGCTGGGTGAATTGGAGCACTGGGAGGTTAAATCACTTTACCAAGGTCACACAGCAGGTATCTGTCTCTAGTGGGGTTTGAACCTGCAAGCTCTGGTCCCCAAACTGGTGCTCTAACCAATAGCCCACATTTCATGTCTAACTCTGCCTCTTGAAGTCTGTTCAATTTCAAGGAGGATATACAGTATGTTTAGTACCCTGGCTTACTAATGACCTTTTAATATGCACACCTATAAAAACCATTAACAAGCAGGGTTACTAAAAACTGTGCCAACTACCAACCTTGAAAATGTGGGGAATCAGTCAGCAAAATGTTGATAAGAGTATTTTCTGCCAACAAAATGACATTACTTTATCAATCATCTGGCAAGTGAACTGTTGCTTCATGACAGTTGATGATTTTTGACATGAAAACATGATGATGGAAGCCAGCCCGGTAGTACAGAGGGCTGATGCACCGTTAGCATCTTACCTTTTCCCAATCCAGTGACCCGGGTTCAGGAATGGACACCAGTCACTTAGGTGTCGCAGGAGGAGGGAGGATTGAGTGTCCACAGGACTGTTCTCCTCCCTCTGGGTGGGTGGGGGGATCTCATGCCTCGTCACTTGACTGCCACCTGGAAAAATCCAGGTGGCAGCATGTGCAAGGCACAGTCAATGGGAGGGCATATGTTCAGAGCAATGGGGGGGTCTCTGTGGAGGTGGAGCTCACACTGCATGTCTGTGCTGCCCAGGGGAGAAAAAACAAGGAGGAGAATGGAGGATAGGCTTCGTGAAGCTTTTCCTGCTCTTGCCAACAGCCCGCTCAGTCTCTCTCTCAGGCTCTGGGGACATCTTGATTTATTTATTTAGTTTTTTGTTGACCAGGTAAGTGCACTAGACAAATCCTGCCTATTTTCAGGCATGACCCGGGGGAGGGGGATACAGATGAATGCCAACTGACCTTGAACCAGATTAAGCTATTGGTGGTATTTTTAGTGAATGAGGGAAATTTGGCCAGGACACCAGGGAAATTCCCCTACTCTTTTCGATAAGTGCCATGGGATCTTTAACATCCACCTGAACTACCACCAATCCAGGCAGATGGGACCTTGGTTTAACGTCTCATCCGAAAGACGGCACCTCAGAAGTGCAGCACCCCTCTCATGCTGCACTACAGTGTCAGTACTGGGATATTAACCCAAGTGTCAGATGTGGGAACTGAACCCACAGCCCTCTGATCTCCCGGCCTCAGAGGCGAGTGTGCTACCTACTGAGCCACTGACACTGCAGTGTGCTGGATGGGTGAGGATGGCTCTCCCTTCCTGTCGCTACCACAGGGGGCAATCCATAGGGAATATAAGTCCCCCAGACCAGAAGATACACAAGATGGCCGCAGATGGTGGGGATGGGGCTGAGCCAGCCACCCACACATGCCAGGAGGATAAAGGGAACAGGGAAAGGGAACATTGTTTAACCAGGAGTAGCACACTAAGTTGAAGCTTATTTCCAGAAGTGACCTGGGAGCACAAGGAAGTTAAGTGACTTGCTCAGGATCACATAGTATGCACCTAGGCAGCTGTGGGATTCAAACCAGGTCTCCAGATCCGCAGCTCAGAGCCTTAACCCACTGCGCTATACCACCTCCATAAAGACCTATATAGAAAAAAACACATGATGATGGGGCTGGCCCAGTGCTGGTAGCTGTCTGTGATTCTGGCAAACCTGGTCTGCAACCCAAGCCTGGGCCCAGTAGTAGAAGGACTGAGTGTTCCAAGGACAACCACTGCCTTTGGGGATTGGAAGTTTACATGCCAAGCTGTTATACTGCTACCTAGGGGTGAACAGGTGGCAGTGCAGCAAATGGGTCCACAGCAGGTGAGAAAGAAGCATATTCAGTGCTTCAGTCAGGCTGGCATCCCTGCATCTTCATGGAGAGAGGTCCATGGGGAAAAAGAGCAAATGGTCTCTTTCCGCACAACTCTGGCACACCCAGTAGGGGACCAGACCCAAAATTTCTCCCTCCTCTCTATCTCTCTCCTGATCCTAACTATTTCATTTTGGCATGGTCAAGAAACTGAATGTTGGTCCTGGAGTAGACCCTGCTGGGAAGAGCTACTACAGAGATTGTTGGAGGGATTAAGGGAGGCTCAGGTGGGGGTGGGGTGTAGTGGTAACTAAATCCACAGATGTTGCCGGGTACTGAGGCTTGACTGTAGGAGATGTCAGAAAAGGATTACTCAGGATGTAAAAAAGAATCCTGGGCCCTTCTGCAGCTGTCCTGTTCCCTAGTGTGAAGGAAATACTGTAAATGCTACTCCAGCCCCACTAATGTTGTATTATTTGTGCTCCAATTTACACCTTTTCAGGAGTACATTCTAACCATTTTATCCTCTGACTAGGTAGAAATTTATGAGGTGGCTCACACCCTTTCTGAGGATCTGTGCCTGTGAAATGCATCTGTTGTCACAAACGCACTCCGGGGTTCAGGCCCTCTGCTTCCACAGTGCCAAACCTCGAAGTGCAATATGTGAACAGGAAACAAACAGGGTAACCCTGTCAGTTTTGGGTCCAAACAACTACCAGTCTCAAGTCCTAGGGTCAAATATGAACCCTTTTTCGCTAGCATGCCCAGGTAACAGGTTCAAATATCACACCCTCTTCAGGGAAATGCAGTGTAATACTTAACCCAGCAGGCACACAACCTGGTTCACAATCCCCCTTTTGACTCAATTGAGATCTTGGTACTTTACCTTGGTGCATATAGTAACACACTGTAAGCGCTTCACAGCTCTATTAGAATTGTCAACACTGTCCCAGCATTCACACTCAAAATGAGGAAAAGGCTCAGGCAGGATTTCAAGGAAAATAAAGTTTACTAAAATTAAAAATAGTAAATGAAATACAAAACACAGTACATGTAACAGTTAGGGTACAGTCATACAAATTAAATGGACAATTTAAACAAACCACCTTATTAAGTGAGTATCTAATCCTATCCTAGTTTCACTTGATAAATAGTGGTGGTTGAATTACCTAACTTAGAAGTGCTTCTTGAGAGTGTGTTCTTTCAGGAGTCCAGAGATAAAAAGCACAAGTTTCCCTGAGCTTTGACAATATCAATGAGGGGGAGAAAAAGGGTTCCACCCAGCTTGTGAGGTCACAGCTCCGTGGTGATGCTGGCTGTGAGGTCACACAAATCCCTGGACACTGAATGGTACTCACAGGCAACTGCACATTTGTTAAACACCCCACTTAAAAAAACAAAACAAAAATGGAATACTTTTTTTAAATTAGTGAGCCTGCTTTATGGCAGGTCAGATTACCCCATTGATCTTCAGAGAAACTTCCTGACAGCTATTTCTCCTATTTGTGTGAAATCTAACAGGTATCTGTCAGAAGTTGCTTTCCTCCTAATAGGTCATAAAATGCAATACTTTTTACAAGTGACTGGTTTACAACCTATACAAACTGGTTTCTAAAGGAAGCTCTTAATTAGATTTTCCACTCAGAGGGAGAACAGTAATGTTTTTTGAAAATCCAATGATGCCTTGTGCTGACTGCCATACTTTATTTATTTATTTTATTTATTTATTTAGTTAAACATCAGTTTAGAAACCTTTGAGCCAGAGGCTCATTTACAAAGGTACCTCATCACAAAGAGGACATCAGAACAGTAGTACAAGGGACACAGTACTTACAAACAAAAAAGTTACAGTTCAATTACAATTTTGTTTCAATAGAATACAATCTCCAACGGAGCAAAAGATAACAAAAGGTGCAAAACTTATGGTTGGGGGAGAGCTGGTGGGAGTAGAAGGGAGGGAGATAGGGGAGGAGGAATTAGTAGGGAAAGGAAGGGGGGGTGCCGCTCAGTGAGCATTGTCAAACAGAGTATATATATTTTTTTCTTTTTTACACTAGGCTAGCGGCAGTTGCATTTGCGAGAGCTAAGCAGGAAGTTTACTTTTACAAGCAGAAATTCACAGAAACATATAATTATATTACAAATATACTACAAATAATAACAAGCAGACTGGCTAAGCATCACAGTCCTCCCTCCTGGACTGAATTTGGGGAATTTATTCCTAGATATGAGATGACTTTCCCAAATTCAGTTCACTGCTCTAACTGACCCGATAGCCCATCTGCGTTTGCTGCCCCTGCCCTGTAACAGCCACGTCGTAACCCTGCAAGGCAAGGCTCCATCTTAAAAGCCTACCATTTGTTTTACCCATTTGTACCAGCCAAACCAGGGTTCTGTGACCTGTTTATACCTCAAAATGCCACCCATATAGGTATGGCTCTAACTTCTTTAGTGCCCACACCATTGCAATGCTTTCTTTCTCCACTGTAGAATAAGCCTGCTCCCTGGGAAGTAACTTCTTACTGAGGTAAACTATTGGGTGATCTTACCCTTGGTTAGAAGTCTGACTAAGTACTGCCCCAATACCCACATCTGAGGCATCTGTCTGGACTACAAAGTGTTTACTATAGTCTGAACTGGCTAATACAGGAGCACCGTACAGTGCCTCCTTTAGCCATGTGAAGGCATGTTCACAGGCTGGTTCCCAGTTAACCTTTTTAGGCATTCTTTTCTTTAACCGGCCAGATAGGGGAGCTGCCAGGGCACTGTAGTTTGATACAAATTTTCTATAGTACCCTGTGGTCCCTAGAAAACTCTGAACCTGCTTCTGTGCTTCAGGTCTGGGCCATGCCACGATTGCTTCAATTTTTGCTTGATTAGGATGGAGCTGTCCCTGGCCTTCTACATGTCAGAGGTATGCTACCTCAGCCATGGCCACCTGGCACTTTTCAGCTTTTACAGTGAGCTCACCCCTCTGTATCCTGCCCAGCACTTCCCTAAGGTGAAACAAGTGTTCCTTCCAGCTGGCACTGAAGTCGGCAATATCGTCCAAGTACGCCACGGCATACTCTTCAGTACCATTTAACACCTGGATCACCAACCTTTGGAAGGCGGCAGGGGCATTCTTCATTTCGAAAGGCATTACTTTAAACTCAAATAACCCTATCGGAGTGATGAAGGACGACTTCTCCCTAGCTGTGTCAGTTAACTCCACCTGTCAATACCCTTTCATTAAGTCAATAGTGGTAAGGTATGTCGCCCCTCCCAACTTGTCCAGTAGTTCGTCCATCTGTGGCATTGGGTGGGTGTCCGACTTCATGACTGTGTTGAGTCCATGATAGTCCATGCAAAAATGAGTAAAGCCATCTGGCTTGGGAACAAGGACTATGGGTGAAGCCCAGGGGCTGTGGGATTTCTGGATTACCCCTAAATCCAGCATTTCCTCCCCCTTCCTCCTAATGTCCATCTGGATGGCCTCTGACACCCAATATGCTGTTCACCGTATGGGCGCTTGCATCCTCATATGTATATCGTGCGTCACTAAGGGGGTTAGTCCAGGCTTGGCACTAAACAATGGGGCAAAGTCTGCTAAAACCTTGCTTACTTCCTGGATCTGGTGTGGGGTCAACTGGGGCAACATTTTTAATTGCCTCCACAGAGGACTCCAGCTTGTCTTTCAGCAAGTCCAGAATGGGGTCTTCCTCATCGAACCCCTCCCCAGGACTACACACTGCAAAGACCATGTCAGCCCTATTTGCATAAGGCTTCATCATGTTGACATGGTACATCCTTTGGGTATGTTTCCCGTCAGGTAGTTCTATAATGTAATTTACATCATTCACCTGTTTGACTACTTTGTATGGTCCTGCCCACTCAGCCTGCAACTTATCTTTCTGGACTGGGATTAGGACCATGACCTCCTGACCAACAGTGTACAAGCAAGCTCTGGCTCTGCAGTCGTACCATACATTTTGCTGGGCAGCTGCCAGGTTGCTCTGGGCTGTTCCCATATAAGCTCCTTCAGCTTTTCCCTAAACCTAAGGACATAATCCACTATGAGAGTTCCTTGGGTGGCGTGCTTGCCTACCCAGTCCTCCCAGATCAAGTCTAGGGGCCCATGCACCCTGCATCCATATAAGAGCTCGAAGGAGGAAAACACTGTTGACTCTTGGGGCACCTCCCTGTATGTGAACAACAGGTGGGGAAGGTATTTCTCCCAATCCCTCCCATGCTGTTCAGCAAATGCTTGGACCATCGATTTAAGGATACCATTAAATCTTTTCACAAGCCCACTGGCTTGCGGGTGATAAGGTGTCATGCATCTCTGCACCACCCCACACTGCTCCCACAAACACTTCATCAGGTCTGACATGAAGGAACCCCCTCGATTGGTGATAACCTCCTGCAGGAACCCGACATGGGAGAAAATCCCCTAGCAAGGCATCTGCCAATTTGCCTGACCTCAGTGAGGATAGGGTGACTGCCTCTGGGTAACGGTGGCATAATCCACTACTGTTAGGATAAACCTCTTCCTGGAGGAGCTGGGGGTATTCAAAGGCCCCACAATATCCATTCCTACCCTCTGGAATGGCTCCTTCACTATGGGCAAGAGAATTATGGTGGCTTTGGTTTTACTACCCACCTTCCCTATTTCTTGGCACCAGTGACAAGACCTGGAATATTCCTTCACCTGCTGGGTGAAGTTGGACCAGTAGAAATACTGGGCCAATTGCTGCATAGTGCATGCAATTCCCAGATGTCTAGACATGGGAATATCATGATCAATCTTGAGCAACCACTCACGGTACCCCTTGGGAACGACAAGCTGCCTGCCCATCACCCCTCCCTCTGTCCTTATATCCTACGTATACAGCAGTCCATTTTCCCAGTAAACTCTGTTTCTCATCACCTCCCAGTGCTCCATCAGAGTCTGCCAAAGCCCTCACCTTCTCTAAACTGGGGTCATTTTTCTGAGCAGTTGCAAAATCTTTACATATTCCCAAGGGATAGGACAGGTCCCCTCCAGTTTCTAAACTAGGGTCCCTAGCTCTCTGACAATTGGCTACTCCTCCCTCCTCAGAGTAACCTTCTGTAGCTGTTCTGTTAACTGCTACCTGGGGAATTTCTATTCCCCTTTCACCATTCTCCATATCAGGAGACACAGGCTGGGGAACCAGCCTTGCAGTGTTTTCCACAAGGGCTTCTATGGGGTCCAGGGAACTACAGTTAGCCTTTGCCGCCTGTCTGCAAGTAACTGCACACACCATTCCCTTTTGGAGATTGTTCCCTATAATCACATCCAGGGCCAGATTTTCTGCCACTGTAACTTTTTGTACAGTCTCTCCTGTCTCACCCCAGTTCAGGAGGACACTAGCAAGTGGCAGAGTTTTCTCCTCTCCAGTGAATCCCCATCCTGTAACAAACTAACTGAGTGTAAGCTGTTCAGGCTCAACCAAATCCCCTTTTACCAAAGTAAGGGATGCCCCCATGTCCCTTAAACCATGGGTCTGCACCCCATTCACAGTAACTGAGTACATGTGCTCCCTCATGTTTACTGGCATGCTTTCAGGGATACATAAAAAAAAACACTTCTTTCCCAGTACTACTTTGTGCACTCTCTGACTTTTTAGGACACTGTCTTGCAAGATATCCAGGTTGTTTGCAAAACTAACATTCATTTCTTTTATCATGCAAATCTTTTCTTTGTAACCTGGGGCTGCCCATTTTTGGTGGAGGCAGTGAGGGTTTTAGGTGCCCTGAAGGAGCGCTTTTCACTTTCTGCACTGCCACACCTGCCTCACTCCCTCTCAGAGTATGTCTGCTCCTGGCATAGTGATCCGAGAGCTCGGCAGCCTTCTGCACTGTTTTTGGATCTCGGTCCTCTAGCCAGGTTTTCGGCTCTGCTGGGCATGCCCAAAAAAACTGCTCCAGAGGTACAACATTCTCAATTTTCTCTACAGAGTCTGCTTTTATCCTTCCCACCAATATTTTAAAAACTGACTTTGTTTAGTGGCCTGCTCCTCGTAGCTCATATCAGGGCTTCTCCTGAGCTTACAGAACTTAACTCTGTATGCTTCAGCTGTCAAGTCATTCTTTTTTAATAATCCAGCTTTAAGTTTGCCATAATCATTACTGTCCTGATTGTCCATTTGACCCAATGCATCATGCAGCTTTTCCAGTAAGTAGCAGGGATAGCTGGAAGCTCTAGGACTCTGGGAATTTTTACCTGAATGCATACCTTTTCAAATGAGTTTAAAAATGCATCCATATCTTCCTCCTCTTTAAATTCAGCTATCAGTTTAGAATTTAATTTGTAACCCAGTCCTGGAGTCCCAGGTTCACCCATGCCACTTACCTGCTCTGGCGCTGGTCTGTGGAGTTGTAGCTTCTCCGATTCAAATTTCCTGTGGTGCTCTCCCTCCTCTCGCTTGGCCTCTTGCTGCTGTCACTCTGCCTCTCGCTGCTCTTGCTCGGCCTCTCTCTGATGCTGTTGCTCTTTTTCCTCTGCCTCTCTCCACGCTCGCTCCTCCTCTCTCTCCATCTCCAGCTTCCTATGTTCAAGCTTCTTCTGTTGCTGGGCTTCAAATTTTTTCTGTTCAAATTCTAGCTTCATTCTCTACAACTCTATCTGCAGCCTGATTCCTTCTGGCTCCAGAATGGTGGTGACCTTCCCCTGCTGCAGTGGCTCACAGTTCACACTGGTCCTGCTGTCCTCCTCCCCGAGTCTGGACACTGCGGTGGACCCTGGGCACTTCATGCCCAAGGTCTGGTCCCTTCCAGTCACCGACTGTGACTCAAGGTCTTGGGCATCGGCTGCCACAAGAGCCTCCATGAGGTGCTGCTTGTTCCACCCCTCGCAATGGACTCCTCTTTCCTGGCACAACTGCCTCAGGTATTCTGCAGTGTACTCACTGTAGGTGGAAGTCATCTTCTTCCCTAATCTATGGCTACACTAGCTTGCACCCAGAAAAAAAAAAAACAGGTAGGGAACTTTGACTGTAACCACAATGATATATTTCTTCTTCTTCTTTTTTTTTTTCCAAATCTCTGCCTTGTTTTGTGTGTGAACTGTTACAGTTTATCAGTCTGACAAACTGGACTGTTAATGCTCATGTCACCAAATAATTTCACAGTATGCAAATAAATCTCTTTCGATTGCAGCACTGCAAACCAAATCTTTTAAACTGCACTGCTGTTAACCACATCTGTCACAAATGCACTCCGAGGGTCAGGCCCTCTGTTCCCACAGTGCCAAACCTCAAAGTACAATATGTGAACAGGAGACAAACATGGTAACCCTCCTGTCTGTTTTGGGTCTGAACAACTACCAGTCTTGAGCCCTAGGGTCAAATATGAACCTTTTTTCACTAGCACGCCCAGGTAACAGGTTCAAATATCACACCCTCTTTGGGGACATGTAGTGCAATACTTAACCCAGAAGGCAGACAACCTGGTTCACAATCCCCCTTCTGACTCAGTTGAGACCTTGGTACTTTACCTTGGTGCATAAGATAACACACTGTTAGTGCTTAACAGTGCTATCAGAATTATCAACACTGTCCCAACATTCACACTCAAAATGAGGAAAAGGCTCAGGCAGAATTTCAAGGAAAACAAAGTTTACTAAAATTAAAAATAGTAAATGAAATACAAAACACAGACCATATAACAGTTAGGGTACAGTCATACAAAGTAAATGGACAATTTAAACAAAACCGCCTTATTATTGAGTATCTAATCCTACCCTAGTTTCAATTGATAAATAGTGGTGGTTGAATTACCTAACTTAGAAATGCTTCTTGAGAGTGTGTTCTTTCAGGAGTCCAGAGATAAAAAGCACAGTTTTCCCTGAGCTTTGACAATATCAATAAGGGGGGAAAAAAGGGTCTCACCCAGCTTGAGAGGTCACAGCTCCATGGTGATGCTGGCTGTGAGATCACACAAATTCCTGGACACTGAATGGTGGTCACAGGCAACTGCACATTTGCTAAACACCCCACTTCAAAAAACAAAACGAAATACTTTTTTTTAATTAGTGAGCCTGCTTTATGGCAGGTCAGAATTACCCCTTTGATTTTCTGAGGAACTTCCTGACAGCTATTTCTTCTATTTGTGTGAAATCTAACCGGTATCTGTCAGAAGTTGCCATCCACCTGATGGGTCATAAAATGCAATGCTTTATACAAGTGGCTGGTTTACAGCCTATACAAACTGGTTTCTAAAGGAAGCTCTTAATTAGATTTTCCACTCAGAGGGAGAACAGTATTTGTTTTTTGAAAATCCAAGGTCCCACGATGCCTTGTGCTGACTGCCATACTTTTCCAAGCAGAAATTCACAGAAACATATATTTATATCACAAATATAATACAAATAATAACAAGCAGATTGGCTAAGTATCACATCCATCACTATGGAACATATGAATTCACTAAGGTATGCAGTCCTATAAATGCAAATCTAAACAGAGTATAGAATTTAAAGTGCAGCTGATACGTCTGCCCGTAGCATGACAACAATACTTGAGCTGTCACCTGGGAGATCAGGGTTCATACATAAGCCAGGGAATCCCATTCCTGGGGCAAGGGGCATTGTCAAGGCAAGGTGTTTAAATAAATTTGGTTATTACCATTTCCAAAGTAATCAACTGGCTAGTTTTCAGTCATTATTCCCTAATAGTGCATCATATCAAGTTATTCATGAAGTCTGCACAAAAGGACAAACTGAAGATTTTCTAACTCTATAATGCACTTATTTAGCACATCCAAGTCATATCCATTACAACAGATTAATGCCTCAAACACAGCTACTGTATTGTGATGAGCTGACTAATAATTTTAAACCTCATAGATCAGTGAGGCACTGACCTGTCCAATGACTGAAAATGTGAGTGTTAGCTGTTTTATGTGAAGAGATGGGGATAAACTTCCTACCATTACTGTTACATGCAGAAGTCCACTGGTTATCTAGAGGGAAAGTCTTCATCCACCTTCAGGTGCTGCACAATTAAGTTTGCAGTGTTCTGGTAAATGTTAAATATAAAAAATAGGGGGTACACAATGGCCTAACTCAGAATATGCCATTTATGTTCATGAGTGAGGGAGCAGGACCATAACTCATGTGGGGTGATGCCATGAGTCACATGTCAGTTATAAATGTCTTATAAAATGGGCAAATGAAATCCAGAATCTTGATTGACTGAAAGTTGTTTTCAGCCGTGTCCTTATCAGGACATAACCTGCCAACTGACACTGGTTGTGCCAACCTGACCCCACAACAAAAATATATCACTGTGCCACCACTGTCAAAATAGTCATGCCAGCTTAGACTTGACAGCACAGAGCATGGTTCCGTTGTTGTTTAAAAGTCGAGTAGTGGCAGCATGCAGTACAATCACTGGACAGAAATGTTTATATGCTTTTTTCATTGATTTAAAAGAAAAAATCTCATCTCTGATGTTTCCGTATAGAAAGATGGCCCCGATTCACTGATCATTATACGTGCCACCACAATATGGCTTTCAAAGCAGCACACCAGATCCTCCATCAATAAACCACATGTAAAAACTAAGTGTCATAATTTTAAATAAGTCTGTTTTTAAAAATGGAATGATGGGCATTGCTCATGCAGCAGCACTAATCTTGGTGAAGCAATAGTGAGGAAAACCACAAAGTAGGCAACCGATAGGAGACACGCTCGCTCCCACTTGTTGCCAGTGAAGTTGACTCTGTGCACTCCATCAGTCATCATGTAACACTGGGAAAGTAAATAAAATAAAAAACAGTATAATAAGCATGTTCTGCAAGATTGGTGTGTGTGTATTTAGCTGTGGGGGGGTAATAAACACTAGCTTCAGCACTCCAAATGTCGCTAACAGAGAGAACACAGCCAAAATTTAAAAAAAAATTATAGTAATAAATAGAAACAGCATCTGTGTCAGTGTATCTGTGTGTGTTGGTGGGGCAAGACAGACAGACACCACTGCCCACTAGTGACTTTCTCCTTTGCAATACAATGACAAGGACTACTTTTTGTTATTTTCTCTTGATATGATTATATTTGCTACTATATTTATTTACAGTTTCTTATGACTTTTTTAATTAACTATTTTACTGGGGGACCCATTTTATAAGCGCAATAAGAAACTCTGAGCTGTGGGTTATAGCTTGATAAGAGCACTTCTCAGGTGCAAAAGGCACTCGGCACAAGCGCCTCATGCCTCATAACACACCTGGGGCATGCTCTTATCAGGCCATAACCCAAACCTGGTCGTGTCTTATTGCTTGCATATTCTGGGTTAGGCCATTGTGTGCCCAGTTTATACTACCCATTTTCAAAGGCGAACCTTTCAAAAAGGCTCTTGTCTGGAATTGCAACTGTTTATTCAATGCTATGTTTATTGAGATTGTCATACATACACACAATACAGTATAAACATATACATATAGATGCTTGAGATAAATTGTTTCACAATAGATGTCACATCACTGCTCTGGTTAGAATGCTGCATAGCTTCACTGTGATGTAATAAGAGCAGTGTTTCAGTGACTTTCCCATTATTAAGTATAGCATTATGACATATCTAACCTATATTATTTTATTTGCGACATATCTGCTTTCAAGGTATCTTTATACTGACTGCAGATATGTCTTCAACAAAATAACACCATTTATCAAGCAAAATGTATTCTCACTGGTGTGGTATAAATAGGGTATATAACATGGCCTAACTGAAGATAACATAGTTATCTTCACGAGAGGCCAGTGATATCATAGCTCACAATTGACGAAGCAACGGAATGTTGCCAACAATGCTGCCTAGCAACACATGGCAGAAAAAAGTGGAGCCATAAGTGCTAGGGTAGCAGTGTTGAAAAAATGCCACAGTGAATAAAATGTTTATTCCTGGATACCCTATGGAATGTCCTATTTATAGCATGGGCCACATCTCAAATTGGTATAGCAGTAGAACCAACATGATTGACAGATATAGACAAAATAACATAGTCTGCAATGCAAAAAACATGGTTTTCACCCTAGAGGTGAATAACAGGGCAGAATAACACACTGTATTCAGCAATGCTATTCATTTCTCCCATGGTATAAATAGAGAACAACTACTGGTAAGCATTTTTAATGTACATATAGCCATGCTGTAATTTGGCATTATAACCAGTTGTGTATAATCGCCCACTGTCAATCAAACGTGCATCGATCAAGCCGTCTACCTAACACACATAAAGAAATTAGAATCAGAGACTTTTCGCAGTTGGGAAAACTTGGAAGAAAAATGTTCAAAACCACTTGCTTACTTCATGAACACTCGCAGACTACTGACATTTCAAAGTTCAAAGTGAATCTTTATATTAAAAACTGTTTCCCAAGTAAAACATCTTGCATTTAAAAAAGCCTCTGTCTCTATGTACAACTCGGCTCCGGCAACCTATGAAAACCTGGAAAAAACTGTTCAAAACAACTTGCTTACTTCATGAACACTCTCAGACAATCTTCGGCAGGCCTCCTCCCTTTCTGCCATTAAACAACTCCTCAGGCTCCCTTCCTCTTCCTGCCAAAGTTGCCCCACAGCACCCTCCCCTACTAGGGTCTAACCTTCTCTAGGAAGCCTCATACAATCATTGTGTACATGTTCCCTCTTACGGTATTGAATTTCCTGCTTCTGTGCTGTACTATGCCTGTGCTTATTTATACCGAATTGTAAATATGATAGTCTGTACAGTGCCTGTATATTACCTTTCTGTAAAGTCAAACATCTACATTGTATTTCTATAGGTTGTACATACTGGGCCAGATATTCAGACTGCACCGGGCAGTGGTGCAAGCCTGGGTACAGCGCAACTGGGCTGCGCCAGGGCCAGGACCAGGACCAGGTGATATTCAATGGTTAAGCATCATTGAATATGGCACGGTCGGTACACAGACTGCACATGGCGCAGTGGCACTGCACCAGCACAAGCCACAGAGAGGGAGCACGGGGATGCGCAAGTGCAGTTGCTCTAGGCACATCACCCATGATATTCAGCCAGGGGCATGTAAATGAGACCAAAATCTATGCAGGGCACAAATGGGGACTTTTGCATCTCATTATGGCCCCATTTGCATGCGATGCACTAGGTGTCCCGGCGAATAGCACCTTGCGCCCTGCCAAGCTGCTGACGTTGGGGGTTGGCTCCCTGGTGGGTTATTGCAGCCCTCCCCGCATGCCCGAATGCAGGCAGTAGTAAAACACAACATGATCCCATGCCCGATCGTGGGCAGTAGTAAAACTAAACATAATCCTATGCCCAATCACGGGCAGTAGTAAACATGAATATGATCCTATGCCCGATCGCAGGCAGTAGCGAGAATAAGCATATTCCTGGTGGTCTAGTGGACACCCCTCCCTCCCTGTATGCCTGATCTTGGGCTGTAGTTGGTTGAATTACAGTCCTATGCCTGATCGCAGGCTGTAGAAAGTAGACATAACTCCCCATGCCTGTTCGCAGGCTATAGTATGTGTACATGACATCCAATGCCTGATCGTGGGCTGTAGTAAGTGTAAATAAAATCCCATGCCCAATCGTGAGCTGTAGTAAGGGTAAATGAAATCCCATGCCTGATCGCATGCTGCAGTAATACATGAGAACAACCTGGTGGTCCGGTGGTACCCCCCTTCCCACCCAGCCACAGAGGCCCCCTGCCACCCAGCACCCCCCATCATCAGCTGGCAGCAGCACCCCGCCCGCGTACTGCCCGGCCACCCACCGAATGACAGCATACAGTATGATCCCTACACCTATTGGGCCACAGTGTGAACCAATGACTTGCAGACCATACTGTACTACACGGACCAGATGTTGTGTATGAATGGTTCATTACATATCTGGTCCTCTGTAGTACAGTATGGTCTGCAAGCCCATTGGTCCACCCACTGGTGCTAAATAACAGATCATCCTGCACACCGTCATTCGGGCGGCTGGTGGTATGAGGTCTGCCACCCAGCCGATGACGGGTGCCTGCAGGAGGCCTCTGTGGTGGGTGAAGAAAGCACCACTGACCACCCAGGTTGTTCTCATATTACCAGCCCGCGACCGGGCATGGGATTTCATTACCCTTACTACAGCCCGCGATCAGGAATGGGATTTTAATTACACTTGCTACAGCCCGTGTTCGGGCATTGAATGTCATGTACACGTACTACAGCCCGCGAACAGGCATGGGGAGATATGTCTACTTACTACAGGCCGCGATCAGGCATAGGACTGTAATTCTACCAACTACAGCCCGCGATCAGGCATGGGATTTTAATTTTAATTTTAATTACACTTGCTGCAGCCCACGATCGGGCATTGGATGTCATGTACATGTACTACAGCCCACGAACGGCATGGGGAGTTATGTCTACTTACTACGGGCCGCGATCAGGCATAGGACTGTAATTCTACCAAACACAGCTCGTGATCGGGCATACAGGGAGGGAGGGGGGTCCACTAGCCACCAGGAATGTCTATAGTCATACTACTGCCTGCGATTGGGCATAGGAGTTTATTCTTTCATCCTACTGCCCATGATCAGGCATACGGGGGGGGGACCACTGGACTACCGGGGGGGACTGGGTGTTTGTGGATGGTGTTCCTGCCAGGCGGATGGCCACCCATGGCTGGCGGCTGTTGTGTTGCGCCTTGTAATACAGCCGACCGCCTGTAGGTTGCCAGCATTTGAGCCTATATTTTACTGCTCAACTTTGAGCACCAGTGTGCAGCTCATGTAGGGGTTGCACCAGCATATGCACTGCACATCCTGGGCTGAATATCGGGATGTGCCGTGTATGCATGGACACGCCCTACATCTGCGCTGCATAGGATTACCTTGTACCTCGAGCATTGGGATTTGCGATGCCGCATCGGCATTTTTCAATATCTTGCCGACGAGACGCGGGTTGCACCAGGTGCAACCCCTTTGAGTATCCTGGCCACTGTCTATAGTTGTTGCTATTACTGTCTGTAACCAAAATCTTTATGTAATTCTGTATATTTCTGTGTACACCTTGTACATGGGTCACACCTGGAAACGAGCTTCGGCTCAGTGTGCCTTTCCTGATCACCAATTTTAAATAAATAAATAAAATAAATATAATGTTCAAAGTGAACCTATATATTAAAACCTGTTTCCCAAGTAAAACATTTTGCATTTAAAAAGCCTCATTCTCTATGTACAACTCGGGGCCATCAACTTACAATCAAGAACTGAAGTCCTTGACTTTAGAGGGGCAGACTTCGATAGGCTGAGGGAACTGGTCAGGGATACATAAGTAGCAGTGGAGGACATACGGTGGGTAAAGGAGAGATAGGTGTAATAAAGGAAGTCATCCTCAAGGCATCAAAGGCAACCATAAGAGCAGTATAAAAAAAAAAAACAGGTTTAAGAGACCACTATGGTTCTCAGCTAGGGTCAGGGAAGTGGTTAGGGCCAAAAAGAAGACCTTCTACAAATACAAGGAAAAACGGGAGGGGGGGGTGCAGAAAGGGAGGATCATCTACAGAAAAATAATGTGGCAAAGAGGGTTGTCAGGGTAGCGAAAGCAGACAAGGAGCTGCGTAGTGTGGAGGATGTCAAGAATGAAAACAAACTGTTTTTTAGATATATCAGTGAAAAAAGGAAAGGGGCAGGCTTGCACAGCTACTTGAGGGTGGCAGGGTGACAGAGGAGAATGAGCAAAAGGCTACTATCCTGAATGACTACTTTTTCTCAGTATTCACTAAGGAGGGCTGCAGGTCCATGCCAGAGAGAAGAATCAAAGTGGTCGCTAAGGGAGTCCCTGAAATGAGGCAGCCAATACTTACTGGTGAGAGGGTCCTAAAAGGGCTGGCAGCCTTTAAGACAGATAAAGCCCCAGGACCAGATGGGTTACATCCAGGGATACTTGGTGAATTAGCAGCAGAACTGCCTGAACTACTGGCTGGGCTATTCAACAGCTCACTCAGGTCTGGAGAAGTTCCAAGGGATTGGAGAATAGCAGACGTTGTACTGCTTCATGGGGGAGGGGGGGAGAAGATAGGGAGCAACCAGAAAACTACAGACCTGTCAGTCTGACCTCCATCATGGGGAAGCTGATGGAATCACGAATGAAAGAGGACCTCATGCACTACCTAGAGAGCAACGGGCTGCAGGATAGTAAACAACACAGTTTCATGGCAGGAAGGTCTTGTGAAATTATTTAACCAGTTTTTTTTCTTTGACTGGGTGACCAAGGAAGTAGACAATGGAGCTGCTGTACTTTGACTTCAGCAAGGCTTTTGATTCGGTACCACACAACATGTTGCTCAAAAAGATGGACAACCTGGGCTCGACTAAAACCGTAGTGAACTGAGTGGGTAGTTGGCTAGAAGGAAATGTGGGCAGAAGCCTGAAGGAAATGGGTAGACAACTTAAACTTGTTTTTTTAAACTCAGCTTTAATAGCTAGATATTGTCAGGATCACCATTTTTAACACTGATAGTTCATGATGGCAGTTCATAACACTGAAGACACAAGCCTCAGGGGTAAACCCCTCATTATTGCACAAAAAGTCATTCTTAATATTGCACAAAGTCATTATTTAAGGCCTACCAGCTGGGCAGGACCCCAAATCATATCAAGCTCAGCAACCTTACAATAACATTGAAGGAGAAAGACATCTTCAGGCAGCCAACCATGGAGCAGTGCAACCTTCTACCTCGGCTGCCTGGAACAAAATAAAATAAAAAAAAAGCTCCTCCCCAGGCTCAAGGTAGCCTTTTTATGCACCCAAGGGATCACCTAACTACCAACTAATTATCCCCAATTTATTAATTAACTCCAAAACCCCACATAAATAGCATTTAAAACTATTGCACATATCACAAAACCCCATTACCTGAACGTCTGCTAACATACATAACATAATCCCACATGTAAATCTAAATGAAAAGAAAAAACGGCTGAGAAAAAAGATTCACTGGGCCCTGCAAATTCCATGCTGGAATGCGGAGACCTAATTGAGCATATAATATTCCTTATAAAAAAAACTCCATGCTGGAATGCAAAAACCTGCAAACTCCATGCTGGAATGCAGAAACCTCGATGCTGGAATGTAGGGATCCAAAGCTGCATGCACCACTCCCTTTAAAAGAAGGGAAGGCTGGTAAAACTGGCCCCTAAAAAGACAAAAGCCACAACCAGACCCCCACCAACACAGTCCCAAACCTACAGCCATAAGGACTGAAACCCACAAAAACATAAGTAGAAAAAACGGGAGGGAGAGACACTGTTTTCCCAACCTTTCAACTGCCCAGTCTCATTATTTAATAAGGAAACAATTGTAATTGCTATCTCCTTTTATTATCTTGTCCCTCTAGGAGTACTACAGGCCAGTCTTACATTTCACGGCTCTCCCCCGTCTCTCTTCACCATCACCAGCACTGCCTTCCCTGCTAGTACCAGGGGGCGCCATGGCAAAAACCCTTCTCTTTAATCATATCCTATGATTGACACTACAAAGCACTCTTATCCTTTATCTCCCTCATCTCCCTAACCACCCCACCATGGATCCAGATGGCAGGTGGCTGGGAGACACTATCCAGCACAGCTGTGCTCCTATGGTCTTCTTCAACTCCTGCTGCAGTCAGGAGGGGACCCGTAACAAAATCAAAATATTGGAAAGGGATTTTAAGGGCCCTTTTAGAGGGAGGCAGCAGAAGGTGGTTGTCAATGGGGTTAAATCAGTGAAAAAGAAGCTTATGAGTGGGGTTCCACAGGACTCTGTCCTGGGTCTGGTCCTCTTCAACATGTTCATTAAAGACATTGGTGAGGGAATCCAGGAAAGGCTGTGTCTCTTCGCAGATGACACAAAACTATGTGAGAGGGTGGATAATGATAAGAGAATAAAGGATATGCAGAGGAACCTACAGAAATTAGAGGGGTGGTCAAAGGTCTAGCAATTAAACTACAGATCTCTTGTGAGGCCTCACCTGGAGTACCGCATCCAGTTTTGGAGTTCTCACCTCAGAAAGGATAAGGATAGGTTGGAAATAGTGCTGCGTAAGGCTAGCAGGGCAGATCCCATGGTACTAAATATGCATTCATAGAAACATAGAAATTGTCAGCAGATAAGGACTGCCTGGCCCATCTAGTCTGCCCGTAAGCCTTTGAACTGGATTACTGCTTCCGACCCACCCGCTGCTGTATTTCTATGGTTCTCCTATGCCTGCCCCAAGCATGCTTGACTCCATCCACAGTGCTCGCTCCCACCGCCTCCGGAGGCAGACCATTCCATGCATCCGCCACTCTCTCTGTGAAGAAGAACTTCCTCACATTCCCTCTTAACCTCCCACCTTCCAATTTCATGTCATGCCCCTCATTCTTGTGCTCTTCCTGTGTTGGGAAATGTCTCCCCCTTGCACTTTGCTTATACCCTTGAGGTACTTGAATGTTTCTATCATGTCTCCTCTTTCCCTCCTCTCTTCCAGTGAGCACATATTGAGGAAGAGAGGTGAGAAAGAGAGGACATGATAGAAACATTCATGTACCTCAAGGGTATAAACAAGGTGCGGGGGGGGAGACATTTTCTAATACAGGAACAGCACAAGAACAAGGGGGCATGACATTCACTGGAAACCAGAAGGGAGAGGGGAGATATGATAGAGACCTTAAAGTTCCTTAAAGAAATGAACAAGATACAATGTGGGGAATCATTTACACTGAATAACAACCCAAGGTCATGTGGTCATGAGTGGAACTTAACAGGAGGGAGGTTCAGGAGGGATATGAGGAAGTACTTCTTTACAGAAAGGGTGGTGGGACTTTGGAACAGTCTGTCAGCCAAGGTGATGGGTGCAAACACAGTCAGGAGATTCAAGCAGGCATGGAATAGAATGAAGGGAATAGTGGTCACCTGGGGTGACAAGACCAGGGTGAAGAATGGGGATATGATGGGGAAGGTTAGTACCCTGGAGGAACAATAGGTTCCAGGGAAGGTTCCAGGGATTACAAAGAATATGGGCAGACTGGATGGGCCTCTGGTCTTTTTCTGCCATCATGGTCTATGTTTCTGTGTTTCTAAGTAACTGAAACCTCCTCTCATTAAAATGCTTACCAGTAATTATAAAAAAACAAAACTAGGGGTAGGTGTGTGATGCTTGCACTTAGAGGGTTCTCAGGGTTTATGTAGCATCACACACCTCTTGTGTGTATAAAATTCTGGTTACACTTTTTATTTAAGGGAATCAGATATACCTTTGAGCCAGGGGCTCTTTTACAAAGGTTCCACGTCAGGTTACTTGAAACATTAGGACAGGCAGTGGTATTGTGCAAAAGAGAAATAAACATAGCAGCCGGAGGGCTTTGTCAATTACCAAATCATCACAATTGTGCAAATCACTTCTATAACAATTTAAACAATGTATATTCATATAGGTAGCCATCTGATAGAGGGAGGCGAGGCCAGAGGCTGGTGTAAAGAGGGAGAAAAAGAGGGAGTGGGGGTGGGTCAGGGGCAGCGAGGAGGTGTGTGGCAGGAGTAGAGGAGGGAAGGAGTAGGGAAGGAAGAGTGGGGGGATAAACCCATGTGTAATTCTTTATATAATGTAAGAGTTACAATGTGTAATGATTTTTTTTTACACACCTTGGGTGTGTGATACCTTCATTTATACTGGTATTGCACACTGAGGGTGTGGCAAAAGAAAGTTACTACACTGTAACCCATGTCTTAGTTTGTATAATTACTGTTTTTTACTCAAATTCTTTTCACAGAAATACAGTAAGAACCTGGAACAAGGAAGTTTGCTTTTTTCCTTGACCATTTATTAAAAAAAAAAAAACTCTGTTCAAATTAGGTTCACAAAAATTAAAATGCAATAAAAATTAAATTTGAATTAATAAACTTTGTGGAAGTAGCACTTAAACAGTTCAGTCAGTAAACGATATCCAGTTCAGAATGATTTCCATTTCTTCTTGGCTCTGATCATAAGTGTTGTTATGGCAACCTCCCTGAGCGAGAGCGAGAAACAGACAGGGTGAGAGAGTGAGAGAGTGAAAGAGAGAGACACACACACACACAGATACTCACAACTCACACACAGCTAATGTTGTGTGTTTAAATTTGAGGAGATAGTGGGCTTCAGCTGAAGAGCACAAGCTCAGTGGCATTGCACCCACGAAGGAGTACCAGGGCATGTAAACCAGTCACAGGTTTCAGGTTGTAATGACCCTAACAAGTAATTATGTAATGGTCACCCATGACAGAGCATGCATTTCTAGAGAATTAATGCATGCCCTGCATGAACTGAAAGGCACATGGCCAACAACTGAGTGCCTTTCAATGCACCCGGGGAACTGCATTAATTCTCAAGAGATATACATCCTATAGTTGGGTCATTGTGCTTATAAAATGGAAAAATGTTTCTATTTTAATGGAAAAAGGTTTTATTTTTGTGTAGTTAGGCTGTTGCTAAGTAGATTTTGTTTGTTTGGTGACAAACCATGCATTTACTGGGATTTAATGAATGGTCTGGCAACGTTTGACATTGTGTCTTCCTACACACCTGGGAAGTGCATTAAATCTCAATAAATGCATGCCCTAAAGTGGGTTATTGCACTTATAACATGGGAAAAATGTTTTTATAAAACAAAGGTTTTTTCTTTGTGTACTTATGCTTTTGCTGGGTAGATTACATTAAGTTGGTGAAAAAACATGCATTTACTGGGAATTAATGAATGATCGGATGATGTGTTTTAACTATCAAATTACTAGGATTCTAAAGAATTCTAAACTCCATTTTATAAATACAAACACTGTAATTGGAATAAACTCAATCAGTTATTTAAAGGCATTTGCTCAGATTCGTGGTATTTTGTGTAATACTTTGCACTGAGGAACAGCACTTTTTCACAACAAAGGGGAGACATACTTCAGAAAGAGACAAATATACATAAGAAATAAGTACTATTTTATACGCAAATTGAAAAGATCAACAACGGGACAAATTCAAAGACCTGGAAAACAGTAAACAGCAAGTGCCCACTTTGGTACCTACCCTCATAGACTGAATGTTTTCACTATTTTCAGTTTTGTTCTCCAGGGTTTGGAGCACATCCTAGTAACCTAAGAGGTCTGTACAAAAGGCATCCAGTTTCCTTCCCAACTGGCACTACAGTGTGTTTGTTTATGACACCATAGTGCTTATCACTGTGATATCACAAACTCAGCAAATGTGAGGTTAGTTGGGGATAGTCAGATGCCTGTTTGAAAAACCCATCACAATAAGTGCTACTTTTAATTTATCAACATGCTGTTTAACAGAAAGGTGAACCGGACAGTGTATATATCTATATCTATCAGTCTGTCTCTGTCTGTCTGTCTGTCTGTCTCTCTCTCTCTCTCTCTCTCTCTCTATATATATATATATAAAATGTATGGATGAGCCTTATTATACTTTTGTTTTTCATCACTTTACAAGGCTGTTGTACCATTGCGGTGATGACATGATGTTGTTATACCATCACGGCTATGTCACTGCGATAGTATAACAAAAAGGAATGCCCACGTGCTGTGGTTGCCATTGCAGCGTATACTGACTGCGCAGCATCGGTTCTACAGTGAAGGCCATCACAGAAACATTGTCGCCAGTCAGTGTGATGGTCTCCGTTACCTGACACTGGTGCCAGGGAGGTGTTTGCTCCCATCTCCAAACTAATTCTGACTAGAGTTAGTAATCTAAAGCACAGGGGGTGGGGGGGGAAGAGACCCCTGCACGGGGGGTGTGGGGGTGAAGCCCCCCACAGAAAACACTTGTTCCTGCGTGACAGCACAACATCAGTAGGTGCTGTTGTGCTGTCGCTGAGCCATTGGTCGACAAGAAATTTGTTGCCGCAGCATAGTGGAACCCCGTTGCAGCACTGCCGATCACATGTTTCCCCTTGTTTGAAACTCACAGAGCACACTGACAGTTTTAAAAAAGAAATCGAGTGATTGAGATGACTGCCTCTGTATTTTCAAAGCCCCGAGTACACAGATCGGGGCACACATCAAAGGAGGGCAGGATTTTCTATGGTATTTTGTAAAACTCAATGTAGTGACCTAAACTGAAGGCACTGATGCCCAAACACTATAAAAGTCAATGTATGGGCATTGGTGAACAACAACTCTATGCTCGCTCCTCGTGGATGCCATGACAACTTATATAAACCTTTCGAGCTGTTCATCTAAGTTGTCATGTCAACCACATAGACTTTGATGGCAGATAAGGACCGCTTGGCCCACCTAGCCTGCCCATTTCCCTACCTACCTACAGGATAAGCTGCAGATCCTATTTAACCAACAGCCTATTTCTTCCTACCCCCACAAAAATTGTCTTATGTCTGTCCCATGCACTCTTGAATTCTCTCACAGTTTTAGACCCCACAACCTCCTCAGGAAAGCTGTTCCATGCATTCACCACCCTATCTGTGAAAAAATACTTCCTCACATTGCCCCTGAGCCATCCCCCCTCTATCTTCAAATTGTGTCCCCTTGATCTTGCACAACTCTTTTTCTGAAAGATGCTGCCCTCTTGGACTTTGTTGATTCCACTGAGGTACTTAAAAGTTTCTATCACGTCCCCCCTCTCCCTCCTTTCCTCAAGGGTATACTTATTAAGCTCCTTTAGTCTCTCCTCGTATGACTTCTCTTGCAGACCCTGCACCATTTTAGTTGCCCTCCTCTGGACTGCCTCCATCCTGTCTATGTCCTTGCGGAGACTGGGTCTCCAGAACTGGACGCAGTACTCCAGATGGGGTCTCACCAACTGTCTGTACAGAGGAATGACAACTTCTTGTTTTCTACTGGTGATGCTTCTCCCTATACATCCTAGTATCCCCCCAGACCCCCCACTGCCTTCTCACATTGCTTGCTTACCTTAAGGTCATCTGATATGATTACCCCCAGGTCCCTTTCCATTTTTGTTGTTGTTACTACCTCCCCCCATTGTGTAATCTTCCCCTGGGTTCTTGTTTCCCAGGTGCATTATTTTGCACTTCTTTGCATTGAATCCAAGCTGCCATACTTCTGACCATTCCTCCAACCTTGCCAAGTCCCTTCTCATCCTTTCCATGCCTCCTTGTGTATCAACCCTATTGCAGATCTTTGTGTCATCTGCAAAGAGGCATATTTTTCCTTCCAGTCCTTCTGCAATGTCACTTATAAAGACATTAAAAAGGACTGGACCCAGTTCTGAACCCGGTGGTACCCCACTAATAACCCCTCTTTCTTCAGAGTGGACTCCATTTACAATTACCTTCTGTGTCCTGTTGTCCAGCCAATGTTTTACCCAGTCTACCACCCTGGGACCCACTCCCAGGCTGGTTAATTTGACTGTTAATCTTTTGTGTGAGACTGTGTCAAATGCCTTGCTAAAGTCTAGGTAGGCCATGTAAATAACCCCTCCCTGGTCTACTACTTTGGTCACCCAGACAAAGAAATCAATTAGATTTGTCTGACATGACCTTCCTGCTGTGAACCCATGCTGCCTTGGGTCCTGTGCCCCACTGACCTCTAGGTACTCAACAATTCTTTCCTTCAGAAGTGATTCCATCACTTTCCCTACCACAGAGGTCAAACTGACAGGTCTGTAGTTTCCTGCCTCTGTCTTGCTCCCACTTCTGTGAAGGGGTATCACATCCGCCTTCCTCCAATCCTCAGGTATTATACCATCCTCCCATGATTTGTTAATAAGGGTAGTCAGTGGTGTCACTAGTTCTCTCCTTAATTCTTTTAGAATTCTGGGGTGAATTCCATCAGGCCCCATCGCTTTGTCCACCTTCAGTTTTAGGAGTTCTTTCAGAACCATTTCTTCTGTGAAAGGACTGGGATCGACACCCCTATCCAGAGTGCTTCTGTTAATTGGATTAGGCACCTTCCCCTCCTCCTCTTTTGTGAATACTGAGCAGACCTATTCGTTCAGTATCCCTGCTTTTTCACTGTCCCTCTCTGCCCACCCACCGTCCATTCTATTCAGCCTCACTATCCCTCCCTTTGTCTTTCTATGCTCCCTGATGTACCTATAAAAGGTTTTATCCCCCTTCTTAACTGAGTTGGCTATCTTTTCCTCAGTTTGGGCCTTTACTATTCTGACTTCCCTCCCTGCTTCCTTCTGCCTTAACTGGTACAGTTCGCTGTCCTGCTTCTTCTGTGTTTCCTAATACTTCCTAAATGCTATCTTTTTCTCCCTAACCTTCACCGCCACCTCTTTTGAGAACCATAGTGGCTTTTTCTTTCATTTTGATTTATTTGTTTCACACAAAGGCTTGTTGCCTCTGTGATGGCAGTTTTGATTTTTCCCATTGTTGCTCCACCCCTCCTTCTAGCCTATTTGCTAGTGCTTTTCTAAGGAACTCTCCCATCTTGCCAAAGTCAGGCCTCCGGAAGCCCAAAACCCTCACTTTTGTATGGCTTGACTCTGTAGCTGAGTTTATCGTGAACCACACTGTTTGGTGGTCACTTGTTCCCAGATGGCTACCCACTTCTAGATCTGAGATCCTCTCACCATCCCCATTTAAGAGTACGATGTCTAAGATTGCTCCCTCATGAGTGGGTTCCAGAACTAGCTGTCTGAGGCATGCCACCTGATGGGCATCGAGAATTGCCCTGCTTTATGATGTGGCTGCAGCCAAGGTACTCCAGTTAACATCTGGCATATTCAGGTCCCCCATCAACAGTATCTCCCCTTTCTCTGTCATCCTAAGGATGCCTTTTATCATATCCTTGTCCATTCCCTTCCCTTGACATGGGGGTCTGTATACAACCCCTGTGTGGATTGTGGTGTCATTTTCAGTCTCTAAGGTGACCCACAGTGCCTCCTCTCCTCCCTGTTTACTCTCTGTTCAGTTGCTTTTATCCCTTCCCTTACACAGAGAGCTACTCCTCCTCCTCTTCTCCCCTCCCTGTCTCTCCTGTAGGTTGTGTACCCTGGTATGTTAACATCCCAGTCATGGTTCTCTGTGTGTACCATGTTTCTGTGACTGCTACGATAGCCAGGCATCCCTCTTCCATCAAGACCACCAGTTCAGGGAGCTTGTTGCCCAGACTACAGGCATTGGTACTCATTACCCTCCATTTCTTTATGGCCTTACCCCTTTTTGCCCCATCGCTGTCCTTATTGTGTTTGTCATTTTCTCCATTTACCCCTGCCCTTCTCCCTATCAACATCTCTGTCTTGGTGTTTACCTCACTTACTACCCTGTTCTTTTTGGGGGGGCTAGGGTTTCCCTGCTCCTTTCCAGTGCCTCCCCCTTGGCTAGTTTAAATGCTTGCCAATGAAACTTTTAAACCTATCACCTAGGATCCTGATTCCCCTCCTGGACAGATACAGACCATCATGCCAGTATAGGCCTGCATCCCTCCAGGTGGACCCCCAATCCTCAATGAAGCCAAATCCCTGAGCTCTGCACCAGTTTTTCAAGCACTGATTGAATTCCATGGTGTGGAGCACCCTAGCCTCACCCATGCTATAGACAGGCAGCACCTCCGAGAAGGTTACCATGTGTGCTACTTGTCTAAGGCCCTCCCCAACTCCACAAACTCTTCCTGCACTGCTCTGATCACTTTTTTAGCCAGGTCATTTGTCCCCAGGTGGACAATGACATCCTGCTCCCTCCCCTGTGCAGCTTCTCCTGCGATCTTGAGGATTCGCTCCATGTCCCTCCAAGCCATGCCACCAGGCAGGCACCTTACCTCCCTCTCCTCTTCCTCCCCTAGTTCTACCTTCCTAACAATGGAGTCCCCCACCAGGAGTTGTTTCCTTCCCCTGTGGGGGCCCCATGCTGCCCTCCTGTGGGTCTCCTTTGTGGAGGTTCCCAGCATCATCCTCGGTCTCCACTGTGGGTGCCTCCATAGAGGAACCACACTTTGGCAGAATGGCATATGAATTGTGGAGAGGTACAACTGGAGGGATGCGCCTCTGTTCCACCACCCTCACCCCCCTGAGCCCACTGTGGTCCAACCGCTCCTCTTCCTTGGCAACCTCTGAGGAAACGACAGTGGCACTGGTGGTCCCTGGGTGGGAGAAGAGGTCCCACAAATCCTGGCCAACTCAGCCTGGAGATGAGCAACCTCCTCCCTCAGCCCAGAGAGGTGCCTGCAGATGGGACAACACTGCATCCTCCAGAACATCTCCCGGAAGACTGTTGCTCCACAGCCACTGCATTGCATCACTTCTATCATGTCTTATTTCTGGCCCCTTAACTGTTGTATGGCATAATTACTCTTTCCTCTGTTTTCCTTTTTTCAAAGGAAGCATAGAGTTGTTGTTCACCGATGCCCATACATTATCCTCTATATAATATATAGTAGAGCATTGGTCTGTATAGAATTCCATCCCTTTCAAAATGCTGTTGTACCACAGTTCAAAGGTCATGGAATGTGATTGTACCCTTCTGTGGTACAACAGCATTCTGGAACCTCTAGAGACTGCACAAGTCAGTTTCATTCTAAAAGCCACAAAATTGCTGTGTGCACATTTCACATAATACTATACACTATAAAAAAAAATACAGGATGAGCAACTTTATGCACAACCAGTGTATTCTGCTACCTCGGGATTCTGATTCCCATGGACCTCCTGAGCTTTGCTCTTGAGGTCAGAGGTAAACAGAACCCCTCTGTGGCAGAACACACTGGCTGTGCACAGTGGCCCATCCAGTATTCTTTATATTTATTTATTTCAAAGTTTCACCAGGAAAGACATACTGAGCTGATAACAGCTAATTTCCTGATGTGCTCTGGGGGGGGGGAAGGGGAAGAGAAGAGTAATGAATAATAATCATAACAGTAGTTACATAGCAGGTACAAAACTAAGCATCATGTACTAAGCTACCATCGATAAGCATATTTTGCAATTTGTGCAGATTATGTAAGGAGAAGGAAGAGAATGAAATCCAGAGAGTATCAAGGAGATACAAATAAAGCACAAAGTGCAATATATGCAAGGAAGGGGTCTCAAGGAAGTTTCAAGGAAGTACACTTCAAAGTGCAGAGGTAATGGTAACAGGTATAACAGCAGGAGATAGGTGGATAACAGTAGAAGATAGGGCTTGTTGCTGTAAGGGGACAGAAAAGTGGGGTAGTCAAGATTAGATCAGGAGGGAATAGGGGAGACAGGTAGTGAACAGTGGAACAGGGACAGCTATCAGGCGCCGTTACAGGTGTGAGAGGTGAAGTCATGGAGAGGAGAGGAGAGTGAACATTGGGAAGAGGCAGAGTGGATGTTTAGGGGAAGAGAATTCCATAGTTTGGGGAAATGGTAGGAGAAAGCAACCTAGCCAACTAGGGATTTCCTTGAGGGGAGTGCAAGGGAATGATAGCCAGAGCAGCGATGGGTATACAGTAGGAAGAAGGTTGGGGAGGGGAGAGAAGAGAGGTAGAGTAGGAGGGGAGAAAGCCTAGCCAGTATTTAGAAATAAAGGAGGTACAGTGAACAAGGTGTCTGGCTTCAAGGGGGTGGGGGGAGAGGGAGGAATATAGGGAGGAATGGTGGGTGCGGGGCAGACAGTTCAAAGCAAAGTGACAGAAGGAGTGAAAGAGGGGATCCCTTATGGCTAGGGTGGTCTTAGGAGCAGCACTGTAGAAAATGTCACCAAAGTCAAAGATGGGGAGAATCATTTTCAGGACAATAGCTCGGTGACCAGAATGCAACCTCTATTCCTGTATAAGGCACCGAGTGTAGGATGAAGTTTTTTTGTAGATGGCATCCACGTGCCCTGAAAAGTCTAGGTGCTGGTTGAGCCAGACCACTAGGTACTTAAATGAGGGAACGTCATCAACTGTGGCCCCATCTAAGGTGCGGAAGGAGGGGAGGGCAATAAACTTAGTGAGCTTCTGTCTAGTACCAAAGGTCAAAGAGACCGTTTTCTTGGCATAGAGAGATAGCTGATTTGACCTGAACCAGTGCCAAACGTTGTTGAATTCCAGCTGAAGCCTGGCCATCAGATCAGAGGGGGAGGAACCAGAGGCAAACAGTAATGTTTCATCTGTGTACATGTGGATGGACATAGAGAAGCAGGCAGTGGGGAGGTCACTCAGACAGACTGAAAATGGTACAGCACGGATCACTGGAGGACACTAGTTTGGATAGGGAGTGGGAGGGATAGGGAATCTCCAGTTCTTAACATATTAAGTCCTACCCTCAAGGTAGGATTGGAACCAATTAGATGAGGAGTCGGAGAGCCCTTCTGCCTAAAGCTTGTTAAAGAGACATATATAGAATATCTGATAGGCAAGTGTCAGATACAAGGAAATATTAACACTGAAGGGGTCAAACAAGCCATAAAGCCATGAGCCCAAGGGGCAAGTGGCCTTTATGAGTTGTTTGACCCCAAAATGGTGATATTTCATGAATATTTGGGACTTACCTAGCTGATGTTTTATATATTGCATAAGGTTTGCTTGTTTGGCTTTAAGAAAAAAGCATTCTGGTTGGGCTGCATAGTTTGGGCCCTTTCAGTTTTCCACAGTGTATGTCCTATAAAAGGAGGAGTGGCTGCAGTGCTTTTAAGGACTGCACCATGGAAAGAAGTAGCTACAATGTCTGGTAAGTCATACAAGACACTTCTCTTGCACACTTTAACTTTGATTTCCATGTGTGGCTGTTAATTTGGCAAGAGATATGGAAGCTGCAGCAGACGGGGTTGGTAGTGATTGGGGCTGAGTTTGTTGCTCAGGGACACATTTTTTACACAGTTTAAAAGAATACTGTCAACCCCCTTAGGCCTCAAAGTGTCTTTAGTTTAAAAAATATATTTGATAGTTAGTTGCATTCTGTCAAGATTGCTGATGTAGCTGGTAGTTTGAGTCTGATTCCTTTTTTCTTTTTAAAAGTGAAAAACAGCCTGCCAACCATACTGGTGTTACCACACAAGAACGTGCTTGTTTACATTTCTCTGATCAGCTCCTACTGCATCTTTACTGGACTTCGGAACATCCTCAGCACAGTCTAGCCACTTATGATGCAGTGACAGGAAAGGACACTACTGCATTATGAGAGGCTGCACTGTTTGGGGGCATTTCTAATGTTCAGGGAGTATGAAAGAAGAAGAGATCAAGGATTACCCCTTTGATAAGCACCCCTAGAACCCTTAGATCTGCCTCCCTCCCCCTCCTTGTAAAACCTTCACTACGTTTGACTTCTGCCTGATGTTCCTTCTCCTATGCAGCTGTATCCGACTGGAATTCCCTTCCCCCCTCTTTACTGTCCTGTTGCACTGTCCCCCAGTTCCAAACCCATCTGCTGACCTCCCTTTCTGCCTCTGCTATTTGTTCATGCTTCTGTTAATACACTTTTTCCTTCTTTCCTACTTTCCCCATTGCCCTACCCCTATAACTTCCTTTATGTGCTTTCTGTCCTTCCTACCTCTGTACCCTTCTCCCCCACTCTCGCCATCTTACTAATCTGGGCTCTGTGGCCTGCAGTCGTGGTTGTACATTTCCTGGAACTCATGTTTTTCTCATGCTAAAGTGTATATTCTTCTTAATTGTTTCATCCTTTATTGCCTGGTATATTTGCTATATGTAACTCACATTGTATATTCAATTCATTGTTCTTCTTTAGCTCATATATATTTTTGTCTTGTCTCTGTTTGCTTGTTGCAAGCCCGGGTCAACCCTGAAAATGGGACTGCATTTGTCTCAGTGGTCTTACCTGGTTACCAAAACTCAAATAAATAAATAAATTTGAAACAAAACAAAGTTAGGTATTATTACACCATTAGCATGCATTTCACTTCTACTAAGAAAGGATGCAAAGGAAGCAACATCAGTGAATTTTAGATGAGGTACGTGTAAGCCCTGCAAATGGGCTTAACTTTTGCAGTCTGTACTCCGTGGCTCTCCTCCATGCTTTGGGGTCAGACAAGTGACCCTGGTAGGATTCGTACCTGTGTGGTCCTTGGGATATCCTCATGGTTCCGGCCGCCTAATCGTGGTGCCAGGCCTTGGTTGAGGGAGGGAGGGTCAGGTGCCGCATCAGTGTTTCTGTGCCTCTGGGTGCTGTTTTGGGACGGTGTTCAGTACTGGAGGGTTGCCGGGAAACAGGATTGCCATTTGTAAATAGAGAGGGTGACTGCGCTACTGGGCATGCACGGTCGCCGGGAAAGAAAAGGAAAGATTTAGATTTAGATTTAAACAGAGCAGATGCTCCGTCCTCAGGTCCGGTCATTTGCAGGGGGCGGCCGAGCTCGGGTTTCTCTCTAAGGGGGAAAAGGGACAGGAAGGACAGGTTCAAAATACATGTAAATAGTTTTACGTGGTCCGGGCTACTGGGCATGCATGGCCGCCTCTAAGGAAAATTTAAAGGAGCAGTAGCTTCAAGGAGGGCTGTAGTTTTTAGTGCCAGCTGGTGCTGCGTTCGGGGCATCTGTAAATAGTTAGTGGGAACTATGGGTCCCATAGGGCACTTAGGAGCACAGTTATGTTGGTGCCTTGAAATTGGGTCCCTGATTGGACCTCAGGGATTTTGGCACCTGTTCAGAGAAGCAGATAAAAGAGAGTGATTTTGGCACCCTAGGGAGATTTGGTTGGGAGCAGAGTGAGAGAAGGAGGTCAGAGTGGGGCATCCACCCGCTCGGCCATGCGGCCTGTTTATTTATAGTTTTGTTGGGCCGGAAAGTGAGTCAGGCAGAGGGTCGTGGTGGCAGACATTGATTTTGGGGAGTCCTGGGCTTTGGGGCTAGCCTGCATCTTTGGTCCCTTGAGAGGGAAAAAAGGAAAGTTTGTGCCACCAAGGGAGCACAGTGTGAGGGACACAAGAAGAGCTGCTGCCTGCAAGTTTAGCCCCGGTGAGAGACAGTAGGAGGAAGGCAAGGCAAATTAAATTTCTATGGCACCCAATACCAGAGGCTCTGGGTGCCTCACATAAGAAACAGGTTTGGTAAAAATACTACAGAATTCTATAAAAACCATGGGCCGGATTTTCAAAGGCCAGAGAATGATGCGTCAAAAGTAACTGATGCAAGGAGCAGGATGCATCAAACCCTGCACCAGTTCAGATTTTCAAATGCTGCTTGTGTCAAAAACAGGTCTGCATGCACCAGAGGGGCTTGCCCCATGCTTACACCAAAAAAATGCCTGCACCATGTCGGAAGGGATGCCTGCATCACTGAAATAATGCACCATACCCTTATTTGGGATTTTCAAGGAATGTGAGTCCCGTCCTTGTGCCCAAGATGCACGCTGCTGTTAGGCCAGCCAGAGCTGGTCTAAGGGACACTGGAGCATATAATGAGGCCCACAGCAGGTGGTCAGACCTGACTATGCTACTATTAAGGACCAGTATTATCCTGCAGGACTAGTTTAGAACATTTCGGGAGCTTAGCCTTGGCCATTTCATCTGCCATATTTTTTGACTTGGCTTGCATCAGTCTTGTCCTTTGCATCACTTTTTACTCAACTTGCACCATTTTTTTGACTCAGCTTGCACATTTGTTTACTCAGTGTGATTTTCATTACACAAGTCATTTTTTTGACTCAACGTGCATTATTTATTCTGGTGTTGTTTGTGCCAATCTCGTCCCTTGCATCATTTTGTTCATGGAGTGGCCCTCTTGCGTCAGTCTGGGGGACTTTGTCACAGAGAACGATTTTCTTGCAAAATATAGTGCACAGTATTGGCGCACCTAGATCTGACACAAGCTGGTTATTTGATGCAGCTTGCATGGATTTAAGGGTCCTTTGAAAATCTGTCCCCATATATAAACACACAAATTTAAAACAGTAATTAAGTCTCAGAATACATAAAACCTCAGGTGGTCAGTCCATTCAAACATCTTCACCAGGGAAAGCCAGAGAAAACAGGTATGCCTTTAGCCCCTTTTTAAAAGACTCAACCGTCGGGGCTCCCCTGACAGTAGGTGGAAAAGTGTTCCACAGGGTCGGCCCAGTGACACTGAAGGCACAGTCACCAGATGTCTTAAGCCTGACCCTGGGAACATCAAGGAGGCCCCTGGTTGAAGAATGAAGAATGGAGGGAATGGACTGAGGTGGCAGGTGTGAGGAGATCAGCCAGATAGCCAGGGCCCAGCCCATATAGGGCCTTGTAGGTGAGCAAGACCACCTTGAAGATGACCCTCTACCTGACCAGCAGCCAGTGCAGAGCTTGCAGGACTGGGATCACATGACTGGACCTAGCCAGACCCATCAGTTACCAAGTCACTGCATTCTGCACCAGCTGCAGCCAGCAAAGGGTCCCTCCAGTGACCCCAAAGTATAGAGCATTACTGTAATCGAGTCTCGAAATAACAAAGGCATGCACCAGTGATGGCAGATCTTCAGGCAGAACTAGGGGCTTAATTCTGGTGATATTTCTCAAGTGGTAGAAACCACTTTTGACCACAGATGACACCTGATCTTCAAGTGTCAATCTGCTATCCAGGAAAACTGGAGGGGCTGGCAGTATAGCCTAGAGGTTAGAGTAATGAGCTGTGAATGAGCTCGGTACATCCAGCAGACCTGGGTTTGATCCCACAACCTCCACCTGTGTACTGTGTGACTCTGAGTAAGTTATTTAAACCCCCAGTGCTCCCAGGTCACCCCTGAAAACAGGCACTTGTGCCTAGTGGACCTTACCTGGTTACCAAAGACTAAAAATAAATAAATAAATAACATCAAGATTCTGCACCCTAGGGGAAGCCATCAACAGAGCAGATCCCAGATACAATCCTGTACCCACTCAGGAGGCATTCCCATCACACCCGCGACCTGACTCAATCACTAGTACCTCCATCATATCTGGGTTCAGTCGTAACCAGCTGGAGGATATCCAGTCATTGATCTCAGCCAGGCATTTGTTCAGCACTCCACGGCATCATGTGTTCTGGGGTCAAAAGGCAGATACATAGAAACATAGAAACATAGACTTTGATGGCAGATAAGGACCACTTGGCCCACCCAGTCTGCCCATTTCCCTTCCTATTGGACAAGCTGCAGATTCTAGTTAACCAACAGCTTACTTCCTGCAACCCCCCACTACAATTGCCTTATGTCTGTCCCATGCATGTTTGAATTCCCCCACTGTTTTAGACCCAACAACCTCCCCAGGAAGGCGGTTCCATGCATCCACCACTCTCTCCGTGAAAAAAATTTCCTCACATTACCCCTGAGTCCCCCCTCTATCTTTAAATTGTGCCCCCTTGTTCTTACACATCTCTTTTTCTGAAAGATGCTATCCTCCTGGACTTTGTTGATTCCCTTGAGGTACTTGAAAGTTTCTATCATGTCCCCCCGTCCCTCCTTTCATCAAGGGTATACATATTAAGCTCTCTCAGTCTCTCTTCACATGGTTTCTGATGCAGACCCTGCACCATTTTAGTTGCCCTCCTCTGGACTGCTTCCATCCTGTCTATGTCCTTGCATGGATGGGGTCTCCAAAACTGCACACAGTATTCCAGATGGGGTTTTACCAACTGTCTTTACAGTTGGGTATCATATGCATAGCAGTGAAAACCCACACTGTACTGTCTAATGAGCTCTCCCAAGGGCAGCATGTATACCGTGAGTAACATAGGTGACAAGATCGAGCCCTGAGGAACTCCACAAGACAGGGGCCTTGGGGAGGAGGAGATATTCCCCATCACCACCCGTTGCACCCTACCAGAGAGACAGGACTCAAACCAGTCGATGACAATGCCCGAGAGTCCTCAAGACTTTCAAAGGCGATCAAGAAGCACAATGTGATCCACTGTATCGAAGGCTGAAGAGAGACAGAGGAGAACAAGAATTGACCTGTCTTCTCTATCCTTAGCCTTGAGGAGGTCATTATGCATCCTAATGCTATTTCAGTGCTGTGCCTAGCCCTGAAACCTGACTGGAATGGCTCATAGATGTCAAAGGACATGAGGTGTTCTTCGAGCTGTTGCGCCACTGACTTCTCAACAACCTTGCCCAAAAATGGCAGGTTGGAGATAGGACAGTAATTCACCAGGACATCAGGGTAAAGAGATGGCTTCTTCAGGAGAGGTCTCGCCAGAGCCTCTTTCAAGGTATCCAGAAAGACTCCCTTCAACATTGAACACCAGACAACCCCAGTGAACACCGGGCCAATGGTCTCAACACATCTCATCAAGAAACAAGTTGGGGCCAGGTCCAGTTCACCATAAGTGTGCTTTAGCTTAGAGATCACCTCAATGACCTCGGCCACCTCCACTGGTTTAAACTCATCCCAGACAGATGGAGCACCTCTGCTTATCCCAGGCCTACCACTACGAGGCAAAATTTGCCTGCAAGGAGCACTGGAGGAAAGGACTGAACCATGAGGTGAAGGGGAATAGTAGGGGGCCAGGGGGCCTGATGCAAGCCCCTAGTCGTATTTGGACCTCGTTCTGGGACTGTTTATTCCTGGGCTATTCACCCACAATAGGATTGGACAGAGAGGATGGTTTTTTGTAGTCGGCCACCCCTTGGAGGTCCCTGCTCCTTGCTGGAGCTAAGAAAGAAGCTGGAGGAAAGAAGAAGGGTTTGGTGTTTGCCTCCTATTTTTGAAGGAACTGTTTGCAGCAAAAGAAGTTTGACTCCACAGCTTGTTTCCAGTGTGGTCCATGGTTGATCCCAAAGAACCTGCACACCATCGAGGAGTCATCGAGAGGCCTGTCTGATGAAGACTGTCTACAAAGGCCATCCATTGAAGTGGGCAAGGCTAGGCAGGTGAAGATCTGCGTCATTCCAGTGCACCATCCCTGCATCGTATAGCAGCCAAGGGAGCACCCCCTGATGGAGAAAATCCATCACCAGCACCACCAGTGGGATTCAGGTATGATTTTCCTGTTATTATTTCTGGACTGTGTTTTCTTGGGTTGTATAGCACAGAAACAGAATGTTTCGACAGGTACATGTGATCGCTTCCCAAGTAATGTCCGAAATATTGAAAGTAGGATCGCGGTTCCCGAACTGCTGTAATCACAGCGGCTAGGTCTTCTGGAAACCACCTGTAGAAATGTAAAGGGAAAAAAATACCACCACCCCAAAAAAATCTCTGAGCAATACCACTTGCTGCCATTGTCCGTGTGTGTGTGTGGGGGGCTGAGAATATGACACTTCCTCCTGCACAGTGGAAGACAGAGCCCCACAGCACAACAGAATTCACCTGCTCCACCTACTGGCCAAAACAGAGGAAAATAACTTTTTTTTTAATATATATATATATATATATACCTACCCCAGTAAAAAATTAAGTAAAATAGCTTATTTTATGCATTTTTTAATATTTATTTTTCTTTCTTTCTTTACAAACAAGCCACTGTATGATAGCAATAATGCACTCCAAGGTGTGTGTCGTGATGGGATAACGTCACTTCTCGGGCACTGAATATACTCAGCATGCAGCTTCGTGCTTCAACCACCCGAGGCGTGACATTATCCCAGCATGACACATACCCTGTCATGCATTATTGCTTAATTATATACTCCCAGCACTTCTTCTCTTTGTCCTTCTTTATCACTCATGCTATTCAAGGGATTTGCACTTCTTCTTTACGTCCTTCATCATTGTTCTGCTGCTCTAGGTCGATACTCTCTGCTCTAATCTACTGTATCTTGCGTACTGTATTACTGCATGCTTAAATTTGTACTGTATTTGGGTCATTTACATAATGTTGCTCTAATTATCTGTACTCAATTCTCTGTATTACTGTATTGTTACCTAATGTACTCTCCCGGGTCGTGCCTGAAAATAGGCAGGCATCTGCCTAGTGCACTTACCTGGTAAACAAAAGCTAAATAAATAAATAAATAAAATGTGTTGTTATTTTGTTAGAAATAATATGATGCAAAAGGGTTGACAGTGTCCCTTTAACTTTGATTTCCATGTGTGGCTGTTAGTTTGGCAAGAGACATGGAGGCAGCAGTAAAAGTGGTGGGTAGTGATTGGGGGGAGGGGCTGAGTTTGTTGCTCAGGAACACACTTTTGACACAGTTTAACTTTGATTTCCATGCATGGTTGTTAGTTTGGCAATCAATGCAGAGGCAGCAGCAAAAGTGGTTTGTAGTGATTTCAGGGACCTGTTTCTTTTTTTGCAGGAGTGTAGTTGGAGAGGCTTTTAGGACTGCAGTGCAAGAGGATAGTAGGTTGTTGATGCATGTATTATTCAGGTGGTTGTTACATATGTTAGTAGTGTTGTAATAATGTGTAAATACTGTGTTCACACTTGTAAAAGTTAATGAAGAGGTTGTTCATGATTTTGTAGTAAGCTGTGTAGTTTTATAAACAGTGTTGATTACCATCAGACATAAAGAAATAGATGATGGTTTTTATAATGGTAAAATGTCCAAAGGCATACAGGGAAATAAGTATTGCTCTTTTCTATGGAGAAAAGTTCCTATCCATGCATTATAGGGGCATGATCGCACCTCTATAGTTATGGTTGAGTAGGCAGTTTAATGCCAAATCCCAGTTTTTGCACGTTGATAACTTTGTAACCATTCAAAGCATTTGCATGAGATTTTGCATGGGTGGTCTCGTGTGGTAAATCTGTGGATGTTACAGGTTTCGTTTTGGTTGGATGTAGGGATTCCAAGTTCTGGATAGTGCAAAAAGTGAATTTTTGCTCATTGGTTTTGCTGGGTTTTTTTTTTTAACTTGACTACAGCCCAGACGGTTTGGAATTTTGGTCTGGAATTTCCAGGGTAGAAAGGGGCTGGCCCACAGATATGCCCTTTGCTTGTTTGGTGAAAAAATATTAATCCTTTCCAAAGTTATTTAATTTTAAAATTTTGCAGAATTTGGCTCTGAGCATGCTCAGTAAGCACTTCAAGATAGTTGCATGAAATGAAAAAGGAATCCATTTTTGTATTGGAATAATCCTTTTTCGTTAGCCGCCATCTTGTTTCTTTTTTTTTCTAAAAAAAACATATTTCAAAAGCCACAAAAATTACATCCTGGAGAGAGAGACCAACACATCTATCTGGCTAATCAGGACCCTGTTAGGTGTAATATGTACTTCACTGTTGGAGAAATGCTCTTGAAATTTTATTTTTTTAATATTATAAAACATTTTTCATGACATGTGATATGAAAAAAGAATATTTTTTACCCTTTTCGGGAAGATAAAATCTTTCTCCATTTGTCGCATCTTATTCCAGTTGGTTCTTATCACTAGTGTAAGTCAGAAACACTTCTGTCCTTGGCTTTTTGGGTAAGGGTCTGGATTTTGTCTTCTAGGATTGAGACCGTTGATTTGAATGTACTAATTTCTATCAGTACTATCTGTAAAAGCCCTTTGATGTCCACAGTGTCTGTGAGTGGGGGTGTAGTGGATGCCGCCGCCATTATAGCAGGGCAGAAGTCTGTGAGAGAGTAGCCACTGCTGTGTAGATGATTGCTCCGGTATACTTTGTAGAAGTCAAAATCAGGATTTCCTTTCATCCTGAATTTATCTATGTGATGCTACTGTTTTCTTAGGGATTCTGGCTCTGATTCCATGGATATTTAATGAATGTTGTAGAGGGTAAGCAGAGTTCCTCAGTTAAGTGGCCATTACCATCGTGAGCCACTCATGCGCCCTGTGGTCATTCATTCTTTTTAATGTAACCCTCTTCTAGTTGAAGGCAGTTTTGTTTCACCTGAAATGGTTGTCCATAAGGAATACTTTTAGTTAAATTTCTCTGGTAAAAGCTACTTGCCTAGGCTAGAATGTTAAATGCCAATCATATTAAATAAACCACTCTCTTATTTGGCTCATGATTTAGTTTATTTATTTAGTTTTTGTTAACCGGGTAGGTACACTAGACAAGTTTTATGCCTATTTTCAGGAACGACCCAGGAGACTACAATAGTTACCTTAGCAGACCCCCTATGAGGAATTACTCTCTTGTACCACACTATTCCCTTGTTGTGAGTGAGTGAGTCATGAAATGGGATAGTCCCCATTAATTAGAAACACAGAAACATAGACTTTGATGGCAGATAAGGACCGCTTGGCCCATCTAGTCTGCCCATTTCCCTACCTACAGGATAGGCTGCAGATTCTAGTTAACCAACAGCCTCTTTCTTCCTGACCCCCACAAGAATTGCCTTATGTCTTGCATTCTTGAATTCTCCCACAGTTTTAGATCCCACAACCTCCTCAGGAAGGCTGTTCCATGCATCCACTACCCTCTCTGTGAAATAATACTTCCTCACATTGCCCCTGAACCGCCCCCCTTCTATCTTTAAATTGTGTCCCCTTGTTCTTGCACATCTGTTTTTCTGAAAGATGCTACCCTCTTGGACTTTGTTGATTCCACTGAGGTACTTAAAAGTTTCTATCATGTCCCCCTCCCTTCTTTCCTCAAGGGTATACATATTAAGCTTCTTTAGTCTCTCCTCATACGGCTTCTCTTGCAGACCCTGCACCATTTTAGCTGCCCTCCTCTGGACTGCCTCTATCCTGTCTATGTCCTCTGGAGATGGGGTCTCCAGAACTGGATGCAGTACTCAGATGTGGTCTCACCAACTGTCTGTACAGAGGGATAACAACTTCCTGTTTTCTGCTGCTGATGCCTCTCCCTATACATCCCAGTATACCCCCAGCTCTCCCTACTGCCTTCTCACATTGCTTGCTAACCTTAAGGTCATCTGATATGATTACCCCCAGGTCCCTTTCCTTTTTTGTTGTTGTTACTACCGCCCCAATTGTATGTATTTCCCTGGTGTCTAGTGGCACCTCCCACCCTCCGATCAATGTACCCATTAATTGTATGTATTTCCCTGGTGTCTAGCGGCACCCCCACCCTCTGATCTCCACCCTTATTTTTTTTCTTTCCCTGGTGTCTAGTGGCAACCCAGTCTCCGACCACCTTCCCCATTAATTTTATGTATTTCACTGGTATCTAGTGGTACCCTACCAGCCTCTGATCATCATCTCTGTTAATTTTATGAATTTTTCTGGTGTCTAGTGGCATCACCACCCTCTGATCACCATCCCCTTATTTAGCAATGTTTCCCTGGTGTCTAGTGGCAACCTTCCCCCTACCCCATGATCGCCATCCCTGTAGTGCCTGTAATAAAGAAAACTGTCCCTTCATGCATTCTTTTTTTTAAAATACTGCAGAGAAAAAAGGTACCTCATCAATCTGACCCCCCACCTCCCACTCAGCATCCAGCAACCCCCTCACCCCCCTCCACACACCCTCAGTCACCTGAACAGGTCCTAGGCTGAAGACCTACTCTCCCATAGAAGACATATCTTGCTGCTGGAACTGGCGACTGCAATTTGGAAAACTAAGATAAATGTAGTTCAATGTATTTCAATGAGGTTTTCAACATTCATAAATAACTTAGCCATTTTTTCATATTTTGACACCAGATTTTCTACACGTCCTTTTGGGGACCCCACCTTATGAACAATGTCACTGGAATTCTGCAAATCTGTGCCAAAAGGTGATGTTATGGTTGCTTGGTGAAATCACCTTTCAGGCAGGATTTGAAAATGTTCACTGCCATTGTGCATGAGGTGGGGTCACAAGAAGGCTATGTTGAAAATTTGGGGTCACGATATGTAAAAATGGCAAAGTTATGCACACGCAATGAAATTTTGCTACTCTTGCTTGTAACTCTGGTTAATTGTAAATATTTTAACCTCAAATTTCCAACATAGCCATATTTTTACAACACATCATGAATGTGACAGCTATCATTTTTCAAATCCTGGCCAGTCTTTTCACACCTGTAGTGTGGAATGATGTTGCGGTGGTGCGGAATCACATTTTGGTGGGGATTTGGAAATTTTCAGCATTGGGTTCATGAGATGGAGTAATAAGAAAGCTATGGTGACAATTTGGTTGTGGTTTTGCTAAAATTGGAAGTGTAGGGCCTAAAGCAACATACATATATGCATCTATGGAGGGATGGGAGCGCAGGGTCCAGAAGGCCCTGTGCTTCCACAGGCAAATGACGATGCGATTATACTATCTCAAAAAGTAAGGAAATTCATTGCAAAAAACTTTGTTAATGCACTAGTTAGGGCTAAAGTGACAAGAGTAGGGAAACAGAATGCTAGAGTTTCCAACCCTAGCACCCCACCCCTACCCTGCAGGCAGCAACAGGCATGGGGTGTGCCATGGGATGTCAACCCTAATGCTCACCCCATTCTTATATACTGTACCCATCTTAACTTATTTACCCATGGAATGGAGTGATCATTAGGGATGACATCTCAAGGCACAACCAACACCTGTTGCTGCCTGCAGGGTAGGGGTGGGGTGTTAGGGTTGGAAACCCTAACGTCACATTTCCCTACTTTTGTTGCTTTAGCTCTAACTAATGCATTAATGATGTTTTTCTGCAATTAATTATATATTTAAAAAAATGCATTAATGCAACATTTAGGGTTCAGGCTAAAGTGAAAAAAGTAGGAAAATGTGGCTCTAGGGTTTCCAACCCTAAAACCCCACCCCCACCCCTAAAACAAATCAGGTGTGCAGTCTTCTTTGCGGTTGTCAACCCTAAAGCTTACCCAATTCTATACACTCCAGAAACATACACACCTAATGGGGTGAGCTTTAGCGTTGACACCTGTAAGGAAGACTGCACCTCTGATATGGAAACCCTAAAATCACATTTCCCTACTTTTTTCACTTTAGCCTGAACCCTAAGTGTTGCATTAATGTAGTTTTTTTGCACAGAATTTCCTTACTTTTTGAGATAGTATAATTGTATCCTTATTTGCCTATGGAAGTGCAAGGTCCTCTAGGTCCTGCGATCCCATCTATCCATACTTTTTCACATAGTGTAATCATATCCTTATTTGCCTGTGGGAGCACAGGGCCCATTCCTGCATACATGCATATATGTATGGATAACAGCAACCAAACTGTCAGCATAGCCTTCTTATTACTTTCCATTACCCCACTTCATGAACCCTGTACTAAAAATATTAAAATCCTTGCTGAAATGTTATTCCGTGCCACCGCAGCATTATTCCATGCCAGAGGTGTGAAAAGACATTTTGGCCAATATTTGAAAAATGATAGCTGTCATGTTCATGAGGTGGTGTAAAGAAATGGCTATGTTGAAATCTGTTGAAATCTGAAGTGAAATATTTAAAATGATGAAAGTTATGAGGGAGTGTAGGTAAATGTCAATGGATGGGCATAACTTTGCCATTTTAACATATTTTGACCCCAAAGTTGATTTCACCAGGCGGCTGCAAAGTCACCTTTCAGGCTGGATTTGCATAATTCCACCAACATTGTTCATGAGGTGGGGTCTCAAAACGACTTGTTGAAACTTTGGTGTCAAAATATGCAAAAATGGCAAAGTTACGCACCAAAGTTGAAAACCCTATTGAAATACATTGAACTGCACTTACCTTACTTTTTCATATAGCAGTCGCTGGTTCCTGCAACAAGATGTGCTTTCATTTGGACAGTGGATCTTCACCCTAGGACTGGTTCAGGTGAGAGAGGGCGTGTGGAGGGTGTGGGGGGTGGGGTTGTGGGTGCTCAGTGGGAGGTCGGCTCAGCTCAGGACCTTTTTTTTTTTTTTTTTTACAGGTTAAAGAAAAAAGACATTGAGGGACTGTTTTCTTTATTTCAGTATGTTCACTGATCTCAGCAGCATACTGCCGGCGGACTTCTTTGACGCAAAAGAACAAACTCCTTTAGGTTCAACAGCTTCCAAAAATGGCTCTCTTACTGGACCCCCCCTTCTACTTTAAAGTTATCTCCATCACTGAAGCAAAAAAGTCTCTCGTCTGAGCACTAGGCAAATCTAGGCACAGCATACACTGGACCTAAAACTAATTGCCCTTATGCTAGATGAAGTATTACTACCTCTAAGAAAACTACTGAACCTTTCCCTCAATCTGGGGCAATTCCCCCTGTGATGGAAAGCTGCAGTAGTGACCCCAGTCCATAAAAGTGGTGACAACGCCCTTCACACTAATTAAATATAAACTACAATGACCCCTGCAACAAGGATTCCAGATGGAACACAGCACTATCAGTGCCCTATTGGAATACACCGGCTTTCTGCATGGGACACTAGACAGTAGCCAGCTAGTGGGGGCAATCTACACTGACCTCACTAAAGCCTTCGATACGGTAAATTACAATGCACTCAACAAGCTCCAATCCACTGGCCTCTCAACTGAAGCTCTGGGATGGTTTCAAAGCTACCTTTATAACAGGACGCATCTAAAAATTGGTGACACCCTTTCCAATAGTAGACAGGTTTGCACAGGGGCGCCCCAAGGGTCAATCCTAGCCCCCTTACTATTTAACCTTTTTCTGAACCAACTCCCATCAGTATGCACAGAACATATACTCCTATACACTGACAATGCTGTCACTTTTTCGAAGAATCGTGATCTGCATCACTTAGAATCTCGCCTCCAAAGTGACTTCTCCACTGCTGATGATTGGTTCTCCAAAAACAAGCTGCTTTTGAATTACAAAAAGACTAAGGTCATGATATGCGTGAACCCCCACAACAAACACTAGGACTATTAATTAAGAATTCTAAATAGTATACCTACCCACCTTGAACAAGTGTGTTCCTTTAAATACCATGTCTTAACACTTCACAGTTCCCTATCATTTGCCCTACACAGTGACCTTACTGTTAAGGATATAAATTAAATTAATGGCATCCTATACAGACACCACCATAGCTTAACCCCTGAAGCACTGTCACTCACCATAAACAGTTCTATCCACTCTATAATAGACTATGGGCTGGTGGTGTATGGGATGACCTCTGATAATATTCTCAAGTGAATCAGAATGGCCCTAAATAAAGCATGCAGACTGGTTCTTGGTGCCCACAGACTTACACTTGCAACCTGTATGTGCAAACTGACTGGCTTAACTTGCAGAGCAGAATTCACTACCAAGTCTGTCTCCTTGGGAAGAAGGCATGCCTATACTTAACCCCATCTGCTATCATATGAACATATGAAGAAGCCAGCAGAAGAAGGCCATTTGGTCTATCTTTTCTGCTCATATTGTAGGGTCCACAACTTGAGCTATTGTCCCTGCCCTCCCTCCCCGCTCCTCGCATCCTCCCTACCCATGATACTTACCGTCCCCCTATGCCTATCCCAGCCTCTCTTAAAGCTGCTCACTGTCTTCAATGAGATGACCTCTTCCAGCAGTGCAGTCCAAGTGTCCACCACCCTTTCTGTGGAGAAGTGCTTCCTGACCTCCCTCCTAAACCTCCCACCCTCCAGTTTAAGACTGTACCCCCTCGTGTTATGGTTGCCACTCAGCTTAAAGAGACTCTCCTTATCAACCTTATTTATCCCTTTCAAGTACTTGAAGGTCCCAGTCATGTTCCCTCTCTCTCTCTCTCTCGCTCTTCTGTCTTCCAGGGAGTACATGTTCAGTGCCCTCAACCTCTCCTCATACGCCTTCCCCTGCTGACTCGCTATCATCTTTGTAGACCTCCTGCAGAACCTCTTAAGTGTAGCAGTCAATCCCCACCGGATGAGAAGTATATCCAGACAATCGCTGGAAATTCCTTTCTTCAGAACCTCACAGGTACAGAGATCCTTTGTTTACCGTGCCCCATGCTGGCTTAATGAATGCCCCTCTGACATAACCAATGAGCCCAAGTTGGGGCCTTTTAAGAGAAAACTCCACCAACACCTTTCCTAACTTAATAGCTGTGATTGCTAACCCCTCCCTTGCTTACTTGACGCATCCCCGCTGCTGCAATACCTCCCCACTGCCCTGCTCCCTCTGCACCCCTCACCTGCCTGTGCAACCCTAACCTCTTTCTACCCTGCCCTTTCCTCCCTCACCCATCCTGTTCCCCCTCTGACATTGCACCTTTTCTTCTGTTGTATCCCTCTCTTCCCTACACCCCCTCTGCTTGCAACACCTGACAAAGCTCAATATGTCCTTTTTTTAAAATTAAATATTCTTTATGAAAATAAAAAAAAGAAACAGTACAAGAAGGACAGTTCAAAGATACAATCTAAGACCAACATCAACCCCGGCAGCACCACCCCACCCCACCCTCTGGAGTAACAGAATCAATTCAAAACAATGACCATAAAAGACACAGTGATGCCTGCACCCTCCTCCCCACTATATCCCCCATGATACAGCCCCACACCCTCTCCCCCTTCCTCCCCAGAGCTATAACAACTGTTCCCCAGGCTCCACCAAATGAGCAATCGTAATTTTTCTTCTGGACAGGTTCTACAGAAAATAACCAAATAACAGTCACATGACTGAATAAGGGGGGGGGATATGTAATCTACTTTCTTTTTGAAGGACTGTCCCAACTCCCAGCAATATATTGGAGGATAGGCTCCCAGAGCTCTCCAAATTGCACCAGTCTGTGATTCTGAATCGCAATGGCTCTCTATGCATTTATCGCAGTAATTAATTCCTGGGTCCATTCTCATACGACGGAAGTGAATCACTTACCCAGTGTCTCATTAGAACTAATTTAGTAACCAAAGAAATTATAGCCATATAAGCCTTATACCTGGTGGACTACATTGATTGGTAATTCCCTATAATACACACTTCTACTGAGAAAGAGTTTAATCTCCCAAAGAGTGGAGAGAATTTGCACTTAATGTCCTGCCAAAACCCTTCCACCTTAGGACATGTCCAAATCATATGCAGTAAGGAGCCCTCTGTTTGGGAGCATCTGGGGCAGCGTAGCTCCTTCAACTTACCTAATTAAAAAGCTTAAACATGGTAGAGTATAAATTATGGAGAATATTATGCTGTATAAGTCTTAATCTATCCTGTTTAATAAAGTGGTAGCGATCTACCCATATCCGCTTCCAAATATTTGAGTCATACAATAGTTGCAAGGCTTGCTGCCATGAAAAAGCTATAGGGGAGCATTTATCCCAAAGTAGAGCTCCTAATGCTTTATAAAGCCTTGAAACTGGTCTACTGAGTAAATCTATGTTCAATAGCTTTGAAAAAAGTTGACTAGCTTTGGCGGACCATGGTGGTTTTCCTAAGAAGGTCTGAACACAGGCCCAGATATTCAAAAGGGTTATGCATGGCGCAACAGTGCTGCGCCATGCACAACCCACTGATGCGCCCCGGCATGATATTCAAAAGGGAAAAGTACGTGGCACAAATCCGATGTGCGCAAGCGCGCATCAGTAATGATATGCAGGCGCAGGTAGAGGCGTGCCATGCATACCCTGCACAGCCCGATATTCAGCCCAGGATGTGCAGAGCCATGCATGCACAACCCCTACCTGTGCCAGCACAAGCTGATCAAAAAAGGAACAATGGATGGCCACCCACAGGTGAGCTGCCACATTACAGGCGTAACCACGACGGTTGCCACCTGTGGGTAGCCACCGGTACCTAGCTGCACCTGGCAGCACCCCTTGCCCGATCGTGGGCATTTGTAAAAAGACTTCCGTCAATATCCCTGATGGTCCAGTGGACTGCTGTCTGCCCGATCACGGGCATTTGTGAAAAAAAAGAAGAAATATGTCCAATATCCCTGGTGGTCCAGTGGACCGCTGTCTGCCCGATCGCGGGCATTTGTAAAAAAAAGAAGAGATATATTCAATATCCCTGGTGGTCCAGTGGACCGCTGTCTGCCCGATCGTGGGCATTTGTAAAAAAAAAAGAAGAAATATGTCCAATATCCCTGGTGGTCAGTGGACCGCTGTCTGCCGATCGCGGGCATTTGTAATAAAAAATAAATAATACCAATATCCCTGGTGGTCTGGCGGTACCCCTCCTCCCCACCCGCCCACTGGGCCCCTCCCTCCGCTCCCCGGTCAGCTGGTGGGTGGCAGCACCCACCCACCTGCCGCCCGCTGACTGTCACTGTCGGTGGGGCTGTCGCCCATGGTCCACAGCATGAGCCAATGGGTGTGCAGCCTGATACTATACTACACATACGGTATGGGCTGCCGCCTGTTGGCTCGCTGTGGACCAATGGGTATACAGCCCTACCAACAGTGTCAGTCGGTGGCGGCAGGAGTGTGGCCGGGTGGGGTGCTGCCACCTGCCCGGCTGACCCGGGGGCAGAGGCGGTGGGGCTCAGTGGACAGGTGGGGAGGAGGTACTGCTAGACCACCAGGATATTGGTATTGTTACTTGTTTTTTGGGGGTATTATTTTCTCTCCTCCAGAGCTCGACTCGACCCCGCCCTCCGTTGTTCCCCAGCGCCATCCCGGACATCAGACCCCTCCCTTGTGCACCCCGTGACTTACCCTTTGCAGCAGGGTGGTGGGGAGCGACTCGACCCACCCCAACAGATCCATGCCAGGGGCGCCCTTCCAGGAATGGCGCGGCGAGGAACAATGTCGTGCTGCGGGCTCGCTTTTTCACTGTTTTCCTCGGCGGATCATGGCGTGCAATGGCGCCAGTGACTGGGTCGCCACGCGCTCCCGTGCGTGCCCCAATCAGCGTCTGCCATGACCCGCCCCCAAGCTTGCAGCTTCGTGCTGTCGACCCCCCAGCCTCCACCAGGGGTCAGGCAAGCCCCAGCCGCCCAAATCCCCCCTTCCCGGAGATGGAGAGCAGTCCCTTGGATGCTCAATCCATCTCCTCCCCGTCGACCCACGGCAACCCATGCCCATTCCCGAACACGGGTCGCTGGCGTGGCGTGAGGTGTGGCGACCAGCGCCTCAACCCTCAGCACCACCGGGCTGGTCTTATTTACTTGTTTTATTACAAATGCCCGTGATTGGGTAGACAGCGGTCCACTGGACCACCAGGGATATTGGACATATTTCTTTTTTTTACAAATGCCCATGATGAGGCAGACAGTGGTCCACTGGACCACCAGGGATACTGGACAGAATTCTTATGTTGTTATTACAAATGCCTGCGATCGAGCAGACAGCGGCCTACTGGACCACCAGGGATTTATGCTTTTCCATTTTTTTACTGCAGCCCGTGATCGGGCTGTGGAGCACATTGCCGGCTGCAGGGGATCAGTCCCCAGGCGATGTCGCCAGGGATCGGTGCACCTGCATGCAAATGGGGCAATAATGACATGCAAATGGCCCCATTTGCACCTTGCATACATTTTGGCCCCATTTGCATGTCAAGTTTTGAATATCGCGGTTGCTGTGCATAGCGCAATGGAACTTGCACTAGCGCGTCCCCATGCTCCACTCTGGCCACTTGCGCTGGCGCAGTGCCACTGTGCCATGCACACTGCAGGTGGCCAGGGTGCGATATTCAATGATGCTGTGCCATGGCACAGCTCTGTTGAATATCGCCCAGGCCACTCCCCTGCGCAGCCAAGTTGCACTGCGCCCAAGCTTGCGCCACAGCCTGGCGCAGTTTGAATATCTGGGCCACAGTGTTTAATCTGTGTATATTTAAAAAAATCTAAAGCTGGGAGGCTGGACAGTTTCCCAAATTTTGCTATTGCAATAAATTTACCTTGTTTAACCAAATCAGATAGAAAACAATCTTTCTGGGTTTGCCAAAATCCATGCGTAGTAACTTTATTACCTATCAGTAAATTTAGGTTTTTGAAGCGTGGTTGTCCCAGATCTAATTTATGGTGTAACTGAAAAAAATGGCACAGTTGTTGATGGGCTCAGACCGACCATCCAATCAGAGAACCCTTTAGTTGGCAGGGGAATTTTGCATACGGAATGAACAGAAGGGAAGATAATGAAATATTATAAGGTTTCATTCTGGTTCATTCTAGCAGCAACCAATCCGATTCCTGCTGGGCAGCCTTGGAGTCCCCTTGCCAGCAAAAGTACTTAACTGCTTGAAAGGCAAAATAGTATATAAAAAGATGAGGGAGTTGTAGCCCCCCTACCTGATGAGGCCTACTTAGCTTATCCAGCGCCCTTCTGGGATGTTTTCCTAGCCAAAGGAATTTTGACCAGATGGCTGCTATCCTTTGAAACCACTGTTTAGGTAGTGGAATATTTAACATGGACAGAGGATACATTAGTTTTGGTAGAGCATTCATTTTTAAAATGTTACTGTATCACATAGAGTCAATGGCGTATGTTGCCATCTTTGTAGGTCCTGCTCTAGCTGCTTAACTACAGGGTCCAGGTTTAGTTTTTTAAGAGTGTGGAGATCTTTAGCAAGTTCTATCCCTAGAAAAGTAATGGAATTCTGGGCCCATTTAAGGCCTAACTCTCGGATGTCTGTCTGAGAGCATGAGGGAGTTAAAGCTAGAACCGTGGTTTTACAAGAATTCAATTTATAGCCAGATAATGTACTGTATTCTGAAATGATATGGAGCACAGCGGGGATGGAGTGTTTCCAATCTGCTATATTATGCAGGACATCATCAGCAAACACAGACATTTTAAATTCTTGACCCCATATTTTTATATCTTTAATCTGTGGGGATACTTTAATTTTTCTTGCCAATGTTTCTATGTACAGATTAAAAAGCCAAAGGGTGAGTGGGAATCCTTGGCGGGTACCTCTATTTAAGGGAAAAGATGAAGAAAGAGCTCCATTACTAGTGACTCTGGCTGAAGAACAGCTATAAAAAATCTTGATCCATCTAATAAAGTCATCCGGGATGCCATATAAGGGTAGCAAGTCAAATAGGAAGTCCCACTCCACCCTGTCGAAGGCTTTCTCTGCATCCAGGGAGATAAGCACCTCATCTGCGCTCCTTTCCCTGGCTGCAGAGATAAAGTGGAGGATCTTATGGAAGTGGTCACTGGAATTTCTCCCAGCAACATAGCCCACTTGTTCAGAAACTTTTAAATCAACCCAAACGTTTTTTAATCTATTGGCCAAAACACTGGCCAAGATTTTTATATCCATGTTTAAAAGAGAGGTTGGCCTATAGTTTTCTGGTAGGGTTGTGTCCCTCCCTGGTTTTGGAAGAACTATAATTCGGGCTTCAAAAAGAGCTGTCTCCTTTATCTCATGGTCAAAGAGGTAGTTGTAAAGATCTTGCAGCATAGGAACCATCTCCACTCTAAAACACATGTAAAGCAAAGGTGAGAATCCATCTGGGCCAGGGGCTTTGTCTGGTAGGAGGTTCCCAATCACCTCAAGTATTTCCTGCTCCATTTTTGGACCTTTCAGGGCATCACTCTGCACCTAGGTGAGCCTCGGCAGCTCAACCCCTTTCAAAAACTACCGTACTCGGGACAAAGAGTAAGTGTCTTTCAACGGTGCTGTATATAAAGATTGGTAAAAATCTTTAAAGATGCCTACAATTTTTACTGGGTATGCAATATAAGTGTCTGAGCCTTGGGGTCTCACAGCTGTAACCCAGTGAGAAGCACACTGTTGTTTCAACTTGTTATCCAGCAGCTTGCCGGCCTTTTCTCCCTAACCTATGTAAGTGGCCTTAATTCTAGTCGCAGTTTTTGTAACTTTGTCAAGAAGATATGCTGAATATTTTGCTCACAAGGATGTCAGTTCTAGCCAGAGGCTTTCTTCTGACATTTTAGCCAAGTGAGACTCCAAGAAGGTTATCCTGGACATCTATTCCTCTACTTGCTTATTCAACTTCTTTTTTCATGCCGAAGCAAGATGAATTAGCTCCCTCCATCACCAGGCTTTTAAAGCACCCCACAATGTATACTTAGCTTCATTTGAGGTATTGTTTTCTTCCCAGGTTTGACTGATGAAAGACTTTATATGGATTAACGTGTGCTTGTCCTCTAATAAAAGAGTGTTTAGGGACCAAGTGCCATACACCTGATGACAGCCTTCCACTGATAGGTTAACCCATACCGGAGAGTGATCTGATAAAACTCTAGGGCATATCCCCGTCGCTTCAACCCCCACCAAAAGAGCAACACTGATAAGAAAATAATCAATTCTGGAATACACTTTATGGAGAGGGGAAAAGTAAGTATCTTCCTTTGCCTCTGTGTTCAAAAATCTCCATGGGTCTACTAAACTCAGATCTGACCTAAATTCCTAGAGGGCTCTTTGCACTGGAGATAATCCCACTCTCCTACAAAAAGATCTGTCCAGGTCATTGCATAACACTAGGTTCCAATCCCCACCCAAGATATAAGTGATATCATGTAATGATGAGAGTATTGTTGTAATAGGCAGAATAAATGATGGGGAGTCAATGTTAGGACCATAAATGGAACCTAGCACCACTTCACTGTTGGCTAGATGTACATATATAATAATACAGCGTCCATCCAGATCTGCCCATTCCTGAATTATGCTAAAGGGAATAGATTTGTGCAGTAAAATAGCTACCCTCCTCTGTCTGGCACTCCACCCCACCACAGACACCTGTCCCACCCATAATTTCTTTAAATAATTTGACTGATCCACTGGGACATGAATCTCCTGTAGCATGACAATATGTGGCTGATATCTATTTAAATGTTTAAGAACACAATATTTTTTGTTGTTCTCCTTCCCCCTTTTATATTCCAGGATATAATTTTCCAAATACTAACCCCCGCCATATTGTATGTCCACGTACCTTGTGATTGCATCTGAATGAATAATATGATTCTTCTCCCCTTCCCCATATACCCCTGACCTCTCCCTACAAACCCCTGAAAGAACTGACCCTCTACTACCCCCAATCTCCCCCCTCACCTACCACCCCAGCCTAAGGCCAGCTTCTAAACATGTGGCCCATGATGACATCAGGAGGAGCCACCCCGCCCTTCCCCAAAACAACCCACTTAAATATTTTTCATCACCCCAAAAGATAATCTAAACAATGAAAAACCTAATAATCCCTCCAGACAAAAAAAAATGTGCAAGACTTTCATTCTTGCCTATTAGCTAACAAATAATGTAAGACCTTTGGAGAATTTCACATCCTGTGGAAGCTCTTTTTCAACAATAATAGTACCAAAACTTTATATCAAAGTCCATCTGAATGAAAAACAAAGGTCCAGTAATTCTTGTTTAATGTCTTTGCAACTCTAGGCAGTTTCCGCAGAAATAGTTCAGAGGCTCTCTAACTGCCCAAACCTAAAATTGTTCAACTTTAAAGTCTGTGACAGAATATAACTGGAAGGAACTGGAATATCAATGTAGAATTTAGCAAAAGCATCTAAACTTCCCCTCTTAATCAGACTTCTATAGGAAGCAAGTGCCCACCAGAAAAACACAAAAAAAACATGATCCGAGTATAGTTAATTTTTCTCAATGGTCCACACTAATAATATCAGCAATTTGGTTTTCCTAAGGTAAATTTAACTCAGGCGGGTGTAAAAGAAATGAAAAAAAAAAAAACTACAAGCAAACCTTGCCGCAAAGTGGATGTAAAGAGTAATCTGCTGAACTCTGCAAGGTTCTGCTACCTCTGCTTGAAGTAACAGGCTGCCTGAGCCATGTCCAAATTAAAGGTAGTACCACCACTTCTCAGCAATCACTCTGTCTGAAATAAGGTAGCAGATTGCAGTTTCTTGTAAAGCCATTGAGTTCTTCATTTAAAAAAAAAAAAAAAAGGAGACAAAAAAGGGGATAAAGATAGAGGGTGATAACCTCTGCAGGATTCTCAGACTTGGGATCACCCTCACTCTGCAAAACCTCAGATGGCTAAAGACCACAACTGCCTTGTCACCTCCTGCTCATGGCTTGATCTCAGAGGATAAGTGCTTCCACAGAAAACACCATGACTCATGTAGCCAAGTAATTCTAGTTGTCTAAATATTTAGCAAGAGTCAAAAATATAAGTGAAATAACTGGGAATAGTGCCATCTTACCAACATATCCTTTAAAGATGCAATAGAGTCACCCACCTTTACCAAATAGGTCGGGAAGTTGGGTTTTCAGATCAGATAGCGCCTGGCTCACTGAGTCATAATGAAAAGATCCTTTGTTCTGTTGTCACCTCCAGGCAGGCCAGGTACAGCATTATATGTCGTATTTTGGCAGTCCAGAGTTTCACTTGTATCAGGCGGAATGATGCTCTATCCTACCACACTTTAAATGTGAGGTCTGGGACCAGGCGGATTTTCTTTCCCTCCCACTCTAGTTTATCCATTTTCTAACAGAGCACAGAAGATGATCCTGATCAAAGTAGTTCAACATCTTGAATATTATGGGTCTCGGAGGTTCACCAGTTGCTGGTTTCGGTTGAATCACCCTGTGCACCTGCTCTATGATATAGGTTGGGGTGTTGGGAGAGGGGCCAGCCAGTTGAACACATAGTTTCCGCAGTAAATTGATTGTAAATGGCCCTTCCTCTCCTTCAGGCAACCCCAGGAGAATGAGATTATTTCTCCTGGAGCAGCCCTCCAAGTCCTCCACTTTATCCTCCAGTTTCTTGATGGCACATTTCACTGCTACCATCTCTGGCTCAAATTTTGCGACTTTGTCTTCCGTCAAGGAGATCCTGGCCTCTGAATCAGAGACCCGCTGCGTTAACTCTCTCACCACAGGATTCCACTCCTTAAACTCATCAATGAGTGTAAACAGCGCTGATTTAATAATTTTGAGCTCCACATATATTTGTTCTGATATTACTGGTTCTGGCTTATTGGGAGGAGGAGATTGCAGTGAGGTGCTTCTTCTAGGCCACTTAGCTTCTAGGCCTACTGCCACCTCCGATTCACTGCACAAGTCCTTGAGCTATAGAAAGGAAGAATTTCATACTTGCTCCCGAAGATCCTCATCCATTTTAATCTTTTAAGGTTTGGCCACTGATATCTAGTGGACTGAAGGTAAGAAACCCTCTTGGGGTGAATATTTTTATGAAAGTAAGTTGGGGTTGACAGAGCTCCTCAGAGAAGCTGCTCACTCTCTCCTGGTCATCACGTAACTCTACCAAAGCTCAATAGTCTGACTGCTTCAGTATTGTTTACTTGTTACCTATGTACCCACTGGTATGTGATTTTCACCCTGTAACAATGCACTTTTACTGTATTGATATGTATCAACCTGTATGTGATATATACCCTGTAACAATGCACTTTCACTGTACTCAATGTCCCAATTTTTCTTGTATTGTCTGTATATGTTTGACTTGTCTTGGAACCTTTGTAAATGAGCTTCCAACTCAAAGGTGTTTTCCCAGATATAAATAAATAAAAATAAAAATAAATAAATTTCAGAGCTGACAACCATCGGGGGGGGTGCCACTAGACATCAGGGATAAATCCTACAGTTACGGGACAGCAAATATAGGGTGGGGGTTGCTACTAGACAGCAGGGATAAATATTACAATTATGGGGATGGCAAATGGAGGGTGGGGGGTTGCCACTAGACACCAGGGATAAAATACATAATTATGGGGACAGCAGTCGAGGGGGGGTACCACTAGGCACCAGGGATAAAATACATAATTATAGGGATGGTGATTGGAGGGTGGGGGTGCCACTAGACACTAGGGATAAATGGTACAATTACGGATATGGTGAATGGAGCATGGGGGGGTACCACTAGACACCAGGGATAAATATTACAATTATGGGGACGGCGAATGGAGGGTGGGGGGCACCACTAGACACCAGGGATAAAATGCATAATTAGAGGGACAGTGATCAGAAGGGGGGGCACTAGACACCAGCAATAAAATTAATCATTTATGGGGATGGTGATTGGGGTGGGGTTGCTACTAGACACCAAGGATAAAATAAATAATTACAGGGATGGCGATCGAAGGGTGGGGGTGCCACTAGGCACCAAGGAGAAATACAAAAAAAATACAGGGACAGGGTACAAAATCCTTTTGGTTTCCTTCAAATGAAAAAAGAATTACAGAAAAACTGAATCCAAAATCTTTCTTCATATCAAGGGATCCATTTTCATTTAAGCAAAAAAGGACAAATGAAAAAAGAGTAACAAAAAAAAAAAATAGGCCCAAAATCTTTTTCCATAGTAAGGGCTCCTTTTTTGTTTGAACGAAAAAGGTGATGTGGAAAAAGATGAAAAAAAAACCTAAGTCTAAACTCTTTTTCTGTATCAAGGGATCATTTTTCATGTGAATGAAAAAGCCCATATGGAAAAAGTGGAAGCGAGTCACAAAAAAAGATTTTAAAACTAAAAAAAAAAAATCATTTGGGGGTCAGTTTATCAACAGAAGGTTATTTCTTTTCTTTCTTACTACTTCTGAGGGGCTAGCAGGGTAGTGATTGGGGATGTTGGAATTTTGAAACCTGTTTTGGTAGCTATAAGTGGGCTCATTTGTTTGATGTTTCACTGTGTAGCAGGCTGCATTTGTTCTTCTGATTTAAAACCTATTTGGTGTGATATAACCGGGGCTGTTTCTTTGAATTTGAGACCTATATCTTCTAATTTCAAGCTTATTTTGATGTGTTGTTGGTGAAGCTGTTTGAATTGGAGTCCTGTTTCTTTTGGTAGCAAACCTATTTTGGGGGCTTTGAGTAGAATTGTGATTCATTTTTGCTGGCTTCACTAGCTGCAAAGTTTAGTGCATAGTGGGGGAAGGGTGCTAATGGTCTGGCCAAGTCTCACTCAGCTAGGGAGGTGGAACTGAATCAGGTGTGGTGTCAGTTGCTTTGGCTTCTCAGAAGGAACTAGAAGGGGACAGGATCAGATCTGTTACAGTACAGTAGCTTCTTCTTGTTGTTTTTACATTGTTTCTTGTGGATTCTACTTGGTAGAAGGTTGTTTCTTTTCTTTCTTACTACTTCTAAAGGGCTAGCAGGGTATTGTTTGGGGCTGTTGGAATTTTGAAACCTGTTTTGGTAGCTATAAGTGGGCTAATTTGTTTGATGTTTCACTGTGTAGCAGGCTGCATTTGTAGAGGCCTATTTCTTCTGATTTAAAACTTATTTGGCGTGATTTAACTGAGGCTCTTTCTTTGAATTTGAGACCTGTATCTTCTAATTTCAAGCCTATTCTGATGTGTTGTTGGTGAAGCTGTTTGAATTGGAGCCCTGTTTCTTTTGGTAACAAACCTATTTTGGGGGCTTTGAGTAGAAATGTAATTCATTTTTGCTGGCTTCACTAGTTGCAAAGTTTAGTGCATAGTGGGGGAAGGGTGCTAATAGTCTGACCAGGGGCCTCAGCTACCTGATTGTTCCTGGAAGACTTGGGCTGGTCCCACCCCTAACCCTCACCCCACCCACCCCTAGTCCGTGATTTCCTTTATACCAGAGGTTCTGACATCACTTCCTCAAATGGGCAAAGGATATGCACCTGTCATAGCAGAAGCAGACATCCAGGAAAGAAACAGCAGCAAGTGAAGAGGTGACTACTATCTCAGTGAAAGGGAAGTAACTGCAAATCTAGGAGCTTTCATTGTTACTTCTTTGCATTGCTATTGCATTGGGGAAAGGTGGAGTAGGAGTTTGAAGAAGGTTGTGCATTAGCTACTTAAAGTCTCTTTTTGAGTGTGGATAGGAATATAAAAAGCAGTTGCTCAATCTATCTAAACATGTACAACAAAGGGGGTGAGGGAAATTAAGAAAAGAGTGTTTTAGCTAGCCCTCCGGTGCAGCGGTTGGATTTCCGCTTGCGACGCCAATGACCCGGGTTCGGGAACGAGCCCGGGTCACTGGAGGGCTGGCCAGGGGGAGAAGGATTGAGCATCCTACAACAGCTCTCCTTCCCCAGGGAGAGGGCAGGGGATAGGTCCGGTGTCTGCTGGCTCCTAGCGGAGGCTGGGAGTTTCACAGGAAGCATGGCCCAAAGTTAATTGGGGGAGGAGCGGACGTCGACGTATGCCATGATGTCACCACACTGCCCCCACAGAAAACGGGAAAACTGCTCGCTGGCTGCCAAGATGATGGCTCCCCATTCCCCGAGCACCTCCAGTACCTGCCCAGGGCCTCCTGCTCCTCAGCAGCATCCCAGGGCCCTAAGGAAGTGTGTGCTGGGGTCTTCCCCTGTCACCCCGGTGCCCTTCCCCCTCGGAGGAGGGGGACCCGCCCGGCGATAGGGATACGCCAGGATATCCCGGGGATTGGCTGCAATCTGAGGACCTGAGGAGGGCTGGCTAAGGTCAGTGGGGTCAGGGGGGAACTTGTGAAGCCTGAAGGAGTGGGGGCCAGTGAAGCATGGGGAGGCAGTATAAACACACAATGCAAAAAAAAGAAAAGAGTGTTTTGCACTGATAGAAGGAGGAGATGGGAGACTTGGGGGAGTGTTTGGTATCCTACATCTAGAAGGGTGGGGTGTCGCTGCTGGGCAACGACAGCAATGGGTAGGGTGGTAGGCTGCAACAACTGCGGTGCACCAATCTTTCTAAAAATTGCCTGGAGTGTGGGAGGATGTTTAGTGTGCAACCACACAGAGAAACTTAGAAAGGAGATAGAGGGTCTGCAGGAGGAACTAAGACAGGCAAGGCAGATTGGGGGTGGGTTTAGCCCAATACTGGAGGGAGGAAGAAAGGGAGATGAGGGAAGGTGATTTAAGCCAACAGTGGTGAGGAGAGGGTCAGAAGAAGGGAAGCAGAGACAAAGGGGCCCAGGCCAGGAAGAACGATTTCCCGGGAAACCAGGTCAGGAGACAAAAGACAAATGGAAGAAGGAGATAGGGACTTGTGAGGAGGTGAAGAAGTGGCAAAAGTCATGGAGTGGAAAGAGAGAACAGGTTACTATGAAGAGAGGGAGCGAGCATTTGTGAAGGGTCTTCAGAAATAGTTTTGGCACTGCAAGAGAGGAAGAAGGTGGAAGAGGAAATGATGAAATTAGAGGAGTAATTGATAAATGCCTGGACCAAACTGGGCGGGGAAGTTCTGCTGGGAGAATTGCAACAGGGGCAAAAGGGGAAATAATGCAGGAGGAAGAAGAGGAGCTGGAAATGAAAGAGGAGATGAATGAGCAAGCAGGAGTAAGAGTGGTGGAATCTTAGTGTTGGGGACTCAATACTAAGAGGAGTCAGGTGGGGTAGCAAGGGGAGAGGCATAGTCACATTTGGGTGGAGGCCATGCCAGGAATGACAGTGGAAAGGGTGGGACAATCTGTTCTGAAATACACTAGAAGGGGTAGGGACAAGCCTCATTTAATTATACATCTTAGGACAAATGACCTGGCTGACAAGACAGTAGATATAGTCCAGAGGAGGTTTGAGGAACTAGGACAATTACGTGAGGGGGCAGGAAGATCAGTAACTTTTTCAGAGATACTTCCAGTGCCCAAGGCAAGCACAACAAGAAAGCTGGAGAATAGAGGAATTTAACAGATGGCTAAGAACCTGGTGTTGTGCTAAAGGGTATGGGCTGTTGGCGGTGGGAGAGACTCTGGGAGGATAGTAGTCTCTATGCCAAGGACAGACTACACTTGAGTGAGGAGGGAAAGAAAGTGTTGAAACAGAGGATGGAGGAGTACATAGAAGAAGTTGGGAATTTAAACTAGGGGCGGGGGGTGGCAATTGGACAAGAGACATGCAGAGACCACAGGTTGGGAAACCATATCAGCTTACCCCCCATAACAGCGACAAGGGACAAATGGCAAATACTATTGGTGATGCTAGTAAAGGAGGGCAGGATGGGGGGGAAGGATGGAAGGTGGTTACCCTTAATGCTAGGAGCCTTGGGAGGAAAACTGCAGAGTTACATGTGCTCATGGCAGAGGGATAGGTGGACATTGCAGCCATCACAGAAACATGGGCCACCCAATACAATGACTGGGACCTGTCTGTGCCAGGGTACAGGTTATTTCATAGGGACAGGGTGATTGGGAAAGGAGGGGGTGTGGCACTATATGTGAAGGAAGGACTGAAGTGTGTAAGTGGGAGGAAGGGAGGAGGGTAGCATGGAGTCACTTTGGATGCAAATCCAGGATTCCAAGAATAGGATTCTTAGAATGGGAGTGGTGTACAGGCCACCATCTCAGATGGAGGAATTAACAGGGAACTTATGGGACAGATCAGGAAGACCTGCGAGAAGGGTAGTGTGGTGATTGTGGGGGACTTCAACATGCCAGGAGTGGACTGGAGTACTCCAACAACCAGGAACAGAAGGGAGCAGGTACTGCTGGATGCCTTCCAGGACAGCTTCCTGCTGCAAATGGTTAGTGAACCAACCAGGTTAGGGAATACCCTTGACCTTGTGCTGGCAAATGGGAACTTTGTGAGAGAACTTACAGTGGAGGAACCGCTGTCAGGGAGTGACCACCACTCAGTATGGCTCACATTGGATATGGGCAAGGAAGGAGTGGAATCTGGCACAAGAGTGCTGGACTTCCGGAGGGTCGACTTTGGGAGGATGGGGGAAGTGGTAAAAGGGTACCTGGCCAGAATTCAATCTAGTATGGACACTAACCAGAGGTGGGAGCTCATAAAGCTGGGGATAGTGGAGGCAACCAAAACCTGCTGCAAGGCCCAGAGCAAGAAGGCTAGGGCTAAGAAACGGAGCTGATTGAGCAAGGAGGTCATGGAAAAGGAAAGGAGAAAAAGAGCTGCTTTTAGGAAGTACAAGAAAACAGGGAGAGGGGAGGACAGGGAGGAGTACTTGACGGAAACGAAGGAGGTGACAAGGGCAGTAAGGGGAGCCAAGGCATCTACGGAACTCAGGCCGGCACAAGGCATTAAGAAGGGGGAGAAGGACTTCTTTAGGTACATCAGGGAGAAAAGGAGCTGTAAGGACCACAGAGTAAGGATTAAGGAGGGGTTGGGTGGAATCAGGAGAACGATAAGGCAGAAGCACTGAATGAGTACTTCTGCTCAGTATTTACAAAAGAGAAGAGGGCAGTGACACCCAAGGGGGGAGAAATGGCAGAAACGGGGGGGAGGAGTGACAGATGGGGAAATCATGGAGGGCAGAGTTCGGGAGGGTTTGAAGGCACTGAGAGTGGACAAGGCGCCAGGCCCAGATGGCATCCACAAAAGGGTACTGAAGGAGCTGGCAGAGATCCTTGCAGGACCTTTGGCAGACCTATTTAATGCCCCACTACATTCAGGGTGTGTACCTCGGGACTGGAGGATGGCTCATGTGGTGCCCCTCCACAAGAGTGGCCCCAAGGATGAACCAGGAAACTACAGACTAGTAAGCCTCACATCCATCATGGGTAAGCTAATGGAAACTATCCTGAAGGAGAGGCTGGCCCTCCTAGAGGCCAAAGGACTACAGGACAGCAGACAGCATGGTTCTACGGGCAGATCCTGCCAAACCAACCTGGTGGAGTTCTATGACTGGGTAACTAGGCAACTGGACAAGGGCCATGCAGTGGATGTCCTGTATCTGGACTTCAGTAAGGCATTTGACTCAGTGCCGCATGGAAGGCTGGGAAGTAAGTTAGTAGGCACAGGGGCAGGTGCAAAGCTGGTGAAATGGGTAGGAAACTGGCTTCAGGGAAGGCAACAGAGGGTGGTGGTGGGTGGAGAGCTCTCACACCCAAGGGTAGTGACGAGCGGTGTTCCACAGGGCTCGGTGTTGGGACCAGTGTTGTTTGGGATATTCATTGCAGACATATCATTGGACATCAATAGCAAGATCAGTCTGTTTGCTGATGATACCAAGGTAGGAGCAGTGGTGGATGACCTAGGGGGATGGCAGGGGTTGCAGGATGACCTGGCAAAGCTTGAAACCTAGTCAGACACTTGGCAACTGGGGTTTAATGCCAAAAAGTGCAAGGTGCTGCATTTTGGGATGAAGAACCCAAGCAGGAGTTACCAGCTGGGGGAGTGCAGCTAGCCCAGACAGAGGAGGAGAAGGATCTGGGTGTGCTCATTACAGGGTCAATGAACAACTCGGCACAATGTATGAAGGCAGCTGCAAAGGCCAACAAAATGCTGGGTTGTATTGCAAGGGGTATATCCTCGAGGAGGGAGGAGGTGATTCTGCCACTGTATAGGTCATTAGTTAGACCACACCTGGAGTACTGCGTGCAGTACTGACGCCTGTATCTAAAGAGGGACATTAAGTTACTGGAGGGGGTGCAGCACAGGGCGACAAAGATGATCAAGGGGCTGGGGGACTTATATGAGAGGAGGCTGAGGGAGTTGAACATGTACTCACTGGAGGAGAGGAGGGACAGGGGGGACATGATTGAAACCTTTAAGTACATGAAAGGAATAAACAAGACAGGTACAGAGGGGCTGTTCAAAGTAAGGGAGGGGAGGGACACCAGGGGCCATGATATGAGACATTTTTTTACAGAAAGGGTGGTGGCTGGCTGGAATGCGTTACCTGCAGAAGTGGTATCCAGTAGAACAGTGGACTGATTCAAAAGGGGATGGGACAGGACAAGGGGGAGGGTTAATGAAGGGGAAGGGTGGAAGGGAGGGGCAGCTGCAGAATAAGGGGTGCTAGCTGCACATTCGAGCAGACTTGATAGACCTCTAGGCCTTTAAGTTCCAAGCCCGAGAATGAGAAGAGAGCGAAGCTAGGCTAGCAAGCCAAGGGAGTATCCTCCATTGCACTGTGCACTGCTGGCTGACTGCTGACTTGATTTTATTTTTATTTTGTTCCTCTGACCTTAAGACATTAAGTAAGTTATAACTACTTCCCTGGACCGGCGATGCAAACCATTTCAGTGAGTGGTGCTGTTCTGCTGCTACCTGCAAGGGGAACCACCTGGTACCAGCAACAGTCCGAGCTGCTAACTCCCAGTTGCTATGTTAACTTCAGTTCCTAACAGACAGCCGACCCTGCCCTCGAGCACCCAGTAAGCGCAGGGGCTCCGAGCCACCAGCAGGCGGGCAGCGATCATGAGGCCGAAGGAGAACCAGGAGACCGGGAGACAGCCAGCAAGGTATCGGAGTTGCCACCAACGGGAGGGCGAGCACTACCTCAGCTTGCTTCCATTGGTCCTCCTTCTTCACTGACTTGCTCAAGCTTGCACCTCCAAATACTGCCCGGGAATAGTGGTTTTACCTAATTTTCTCAAAAGAGCTGTTTTACCAAATTGTTTAAAAATTCTAGGTTTTATGTTGCTTTTCTTGTAAATGTCTAAGTGATACAGTCCTTTGGTGGGTTTTCTGGTGGGCCAGACACTAAGGCCGTCATTCCCCAGTCTTTTGTTGTGCAAAACTGTTTAGCACCTCATTGCGAATCGCTGATTACTGCACTGTGCTTTCTGACTGTCCTCTCCTCTGTCTCCTCCACTTTAGTCGACCCTGCCCTCGAGCACCCAGTAAGCGCAGGGGCCCCGAGCCGCCAGCGGGCGGGCGGCGACCGCGAGGCCAAAAGGAGAACCAGGAGGCTGGGAGACAGCTAGCAAGGTGCAGGAAAGCCGCAAGATTTTTGCTCGCTTCCTTGCGTGCGTTTTCTTTATACACACCTTCCCGCCCAATTTCCTATCTCCGCCATAGCCAAATTCTAGCCAATAATCTGGAAACAGTCCCCACTGCCTTCACTATTATTAACCCTTAGTTACCGTAATCATGCTGATGCTTTTCCTACTGCTTCTTTCTCTCTCAACTATAATATATCTTGAGGATGATACCCTTCCAGTCCATGCCCTCTTGAAAAATGTGGCTTGCCAGGGTGACCTCCCTGTCTCACCCCCAGTGGATGCCTATCAATTCCTCAACTATGCACTACCATTGCTTCATTGTACTCCATGGGGTAGCCCTCAAAAAGGGTCACATCCATTCATGTATCCTTTACGCCTCATGCTCATATCTTGGCTCTATACTGCCCCCTTGTACCTGTCCATCAAGTTGGTACTCTGTGAAAATTTATTAAGCCTCAACCCATCCTGGACCGTCTCTAAAGATTGGACCCTGAGCAAGAAGAGAAAACCCTCTTTTTGGTCCCTCATGCTATCACTTGAAGCCCTTATTAAACTATTACTCTTCTTATTGATCTGCGCTGGCAATATTGAAATCAATCCAGGACCCCCAGAAGGCTTACCTCCCATCAGACCTAGCATCCATTAAAGGTTTAAGCTTCCTTCACATCAACGCATGCAGCCTCCTAAAAAGATCTCATTAATCCAGGCCTGGGTCGCCACACCTTGCCAGACTTTCTGGTAATCTCTGAGACATGGCTTAAACCTGCTACACATGACAGGGAAATAAATCTGCCCAACTACCAGCTATTCAGATCAGACTCACTGACAAGGGCGGTGGAGTGGTTATCTATGTTAAATCAAACATTTCTGCATCTTGCCCTCAGTGTAACATCAGTGCCCAAAGAATTTGAATGTTTATCCCTTAAAATAGCTCTCCTCAATATGACAACTTTTCAATTGGTTGGATGTACAGGCCCTCTGCCGGCCTTCAACTCCTAAACCACTTAGGAAATATAATGAATCTGGGCCTCAAGGACACCATCATTTTAGGTGATCTGAACTTAACTGGCTCTCCAATGCATCTGCCCCTAGTATCTTTTGTGACACATATGGATTCACTCAATTAATAAATGAACCGACAAGAATTAACTCAAAAACAAAACTAACAGCACCCTACTTGACATTATGTTGGTAAACAAACCGCACCTGTTTTCCCATGCTGGAGTGCTTTTCAGTGATATAAGCGACCACTGTCTTATTGCAGGATAAAATCATCAGTCAAGCCATCCAACCCTGCAAAATTCCTCACAAGAAGGTCTAAAAACCTTAACATCGAAGGATATCTCCGTGACCTATATCATTTCCTTACGCTGGCAAGAATTCTATCACACAGCTTCTGTGGAATCAGCACTCAAGGTGCTAAATGACATTATCATAGGTTTCTCAATACTCATGCACCTTTCACTAGCATTAGAATAAAAAAGCAAATCTCTGCCACTGGTTTTCTGCCGATCTTAAATTTGCACTGCTTGCTAGAGATAAACTCTGGAAAAGGGCTAGAAAGACCAAGGATCCGTCTGACTGGCTTCAGTTCAGAAAAGCCAGAAACAGCTGCACCAAAAAGTAAGAGAAGCCAAAGCTGCCTTCTATACAGCCGAGCTTGATGCCTCCTACTCAACCCAGCCAGATTCTGGGGCACCATCAAGGGATCCTAGGGCAGGACTCAGTACTCCTTGCCATCCCAAGTGCACCTTAACAATGCTGTTATCACTGACAAGCTGAAATCTTAGATGCATTCAATAATCATTTCACTACGGCTGGCCTAGCTTTTGACTCCTCCCCAGCAAATCTACTACGGTCACAACTTAAATTCCAGTCTATTGATGGTCAGAAGGCTGCCTCTTCATTCTCCTTCAAGCCCATTTTATTAAAACAAGTGGAAGACCTACTGCTACATCTAGACACCAAGAAAAGTGCAGGTGCAGACTCTCTGGACCCCTACTTCTTAAAAATTGCTCTACATGCCATTGCAATTCCCCTAACTCATCTTTTTAATCTGTCCTTATCCACTGGTTCTGTTCCTACATTGTGGAAAACAGCTCAAGTGTTTCCCCTCCTCAAATCAGGGGACCCCATGGATCTCAACAATTATAGACCTATATCCATCCTACCTGTGCTGTCTAAAATGTTAGAAAAGCTGGTGAGTATCCAACTAAGAGACTACCTTGATGCTAATAACCTACTTAACCCTGCTCAATCTGGGTTTAGGACCAGACACAGTACCATTTCTGCATTAGCAAAAGTAACAAATGATTGGCAAACTGATTTAGACAAAAAAAACAGCATCTGTGCTGTATTTCTAGACCTAAGTAAAGCCTTTGATACAGTGGATCATGAGCTGCTAATTTCCTCACTGCACTCCTTAGGCCTGGATTCAACCTTTCTTGGGTGGTTCAGATGTTACCTCACTGATAGAATACAGCAGGTGAAAAATGAAGGTGTCCTATCCTCCTCAAAACCACTTCTAAGGGGAGTACCACAAGGATCCATCCTGGGCCCTATCCTCTTTGCTGTCTATATCAATAACATTGATTCCAACCTCACTGTTGCCAATGTCCACCTTTTTGCTGATGACACTGTCTTGTATGTCAGTAACCCCTCACCATCAAAGACCTGTGAGTTATTACAATCAGAATTCTCCCTGCTGCAACATCAACTACTTGAAAAGAAACTACTATTAAATGCTAAGAAGACAAAGGCTATGTTCTTTTCCACCAATATATATTCTACCACTCTCTCATCAAACATTCTTCCCCAACTATCCACCATCCTTGGAGAAAACTTGATTATGTGGATAAATTCAAATATCTAGGGGTATGGATTGATAATAGACTTGATTACACTCAACATGTTGAGGAGCTCCTGAAAAAACTCAGACAGAAGCTTGGCCTATTCTTCAGAATCAAACATTATCTAACCAAAGAGTCTAAACAAAGACTAATACAGGCATCATTTCTATCTCTCATCGATTATGCAGATTTCCTATATGGCCACTGTACTATGTCCTATTTAAGTAAATTGGATACCTTTTATCACAGAGCTCTAAGATTCATCACAGATCTTCCTTTCAACACTCATCACTGCTCTCTCTATAATGCTGTTGGCTGGACATCCTTACACCTTAGAAGGAATAAAAATGCTGCACTATGGATTTACAAAGCTCTGTCAAATAAACTTCCATCTTATATTTCTGATTGCTTTACCCTGGCTACACCTAGATCATATGCCCTAAGAAGCAATAACCTTATCACCTTGAAGATACCTAAAGTCTGTACCGGCATGGAGATCTGCAATCAGCTACTTAGCATCTACCTGGAATTCTCTGCAGAAGACCCTAAAGTTGAACACCTTCATCCCTATAGCATCCTTTAAAAAGCTCTTTATAAGTCTCTTTCCGAGATATGCAACTGCTTTCACTAAGCCTAGTCCCTCTTACCCTTTACCCCTTTTTCTTTCTATCACAGTTTCTATACTTTTTCTAAACTTAGCTACAATATACCCTAAAATCCATTGCCATTCCTTTCTTTTATCCCCATTTCTACTTGCTTAAGTATCTACCCAATTACAACACAACCTGACCAATTCCACAATCCCAATACCTTACAGTCATCTGGGTCAAACCTGTCTGAATTATTTTGTTTTGTGGTCCAAAATCATTAGCTTCCTTGCTTGTATATACGTTTTTTTATTACTGTAGCTGTTTATTTATATTTAAGTCTTTGTCTCTTTCTCTGTATTTGTTTATGTATGCTACTGTACCTTACTTTGATCTTGACCTATCAGGTCCATCCTGTAAATGAGCTTCGCTCAATGATGTCCGCCTGAATAAATAAAGATTTTGATTGATTGATTGATTGATTATCTGCTGGCAAATTTCATATGTCCGTATGTTCATAACAGTTAACTGTAGAAACCATTTAATGGAATTCTGATGAGCAAGATACAAATCTTGGTCTCGCTGCAGGATGACACTTTTGTGGGTTTTCATTTTTCTTTTTTTCTTTTTTTTTTTTTTAAGAAAAACGGAAAACAAGATGGCGGCAAAGGACAAAGGATTTTTCCAGACAAAAAAGGATTTGCCCCAAATGAAAAAACATTCTTTTTCTTATGGACCAAATTCTTCTTTCATTCCATACATCTATCCAAAAGACTGTACTGAGCATGCCCAGAAACCTAAATTTTAAAATGTAATAATGTTGGAACAGATTACTATTTTTTCACCAAGCAAATGGCACATCTGTGGGCCAAGCCCTTTCTACCCTTAAAATTGCAGACCAAAATTCCAAGCCATCTTGGTGAAAGGCGATGACAAATCAATAGCAAATTTTTTACATTTTTGTGCTATCTGTGATGCTTGGCCAGCTGGTTATGATTGTTCTATGATATTTGTAAAATAGAATGGGGTATGTGAGTGTCTCCCATGAGACATCCTGTGCTATGGGTGCCCCACCGCCAGGTTTCAATTAAAATGGCAGGATATATATTAAACCAGGAGATCTCTGTAATGTGCTTAACTTCCTGGAGACATTGCATTTTATGGCCTGTTGCTGCTTTGAAGTGGAAATGAAATGGGACTTTATGAGTCTGCCAAAGGATGGAGATCATAAACTTTTATGACGTCTTACAAGGAAGAACATTTAGTATCAACTGGTGTTAAAAAGCTATATTGCATCTAAGTGAGAAACTGCAGAGTTGTAAAAATCTTTGATTTGTCCTGGGAGCAGGAACTGCTCAAAGATCAAAGAGAAGGAACTGGGAAATCACAGACTTATAATTTGGGAAATTAGTTTTTGCTGAAGTCACAGTATTTTAAATATCTCCTGACAGGAAGATCATTGTTTGTATAATTTTTATATTCTAAAAGGAGAAGCTAGATGACCTCATAGAAGGGGTGGAGAGAGAGAGAGAGAGAGAGAGAGAGAGAGAGACAGTTTAAGCTAGGACTGTATCTGATCTTAGTGACACATTTTCTTTTGTGGACTCTTAAGAAACAAGACATAACTAAGGCACTTATAGAGGTAATACATTAGATAGAAAAAGTCTAATTGTATTGTGGTAGGAGTTTTACATAGAAACATAGAAACATAGAATTTGATGGCAGATAAGGACCGCTTGGCCCACCTAGTCTGCCCATTTTCCTACCTAACAGATAAGCTGCAGATCCGAGTTAACCAACAGCTTACTTCCTCCTACCCCCCACTAGGACTGCCTTATGTCTGTCCCATGCATTCTTGAATTCCCCCACTGTTCTTGACTCCATGACCTCCTCAGGGAGGCTGTTCCATGCATCCACAACCCTCTCTGTGAAAAATACTTCCTCACATTACCTCTGAGCCATCCCCCATCTTCAAATTGTGCCCCTTGTTCTTGCACATCCCTTTTCTGAAAGATGCTATCCTCTTGGACATTGTTGATTCCCTTGAGGTACTTGAAAGTTTCTATCATGTCCCCTCTCTCCCTTCTTTCCTCAAGGGTATATATATTAAGCTCCTTTAGTCTTTCTTCGTATGTCTTCTGGTGCAGACCCTGCACCATTTTAGTTGCCCTCCTCTGGACAGCCTCCACTCTGTCTATGTCTTTGTGGAGATGGGGTCTCCAGAACTGCACAAAGTACTCCAGATGGAGTCTCACCAACTGTCTGTACAGAGGGATAACAACTTCCTGTTTTCTACTACTGATGCCTCTTCCTATGCATCCCAGTATCCTCCCAGCCTTCCTTACTGCCTTCTCACATTGCCTGCCCACCTTTAGGTCATCTGATATAATTACCCCCAGGTCCCTTTCCATTTTTACTGTTGTCAGTATCTCACCCCCCATTGTGTACGCTTCCCCTGGGTTTTTGTTTCCCATGTGCATTACCTAGCACTTCTTTGCATTGAATCTGAGCTGCCATACATTTGACCATTCCTCCGACCTTGCCAAGTCCCTTCTCATCCTTTCCACTCCATCTTGTGTATCAACCCTGTTGCAGATCTTTGTGTCGTCTGCAAAGAGACATACTTTTCCTTCCAGTTCCTCTGCAATGTCACTTATAAAGACATTAAAAAGGACCGGTCCCAGTATTGAATCCTGCAGTACCCCGCTAGTAACCCTCCTTTCTTCACTGTGTACTCCATTTACTACTACCCTTTGCGTCCTGTTGTCTAGCCAATTTTTTATCCAGGCTACCACCTTGGGACCCACTCCAAGGCTGGCTAACTTGTGTATTAATCTTTTGTGTGAGACTGTATCAAATGCCTTGCTAAAGTCTAGGTAGGCCATGTCCAAAGCCCCTCCCTGGTCTACTACTTTGTTCACCCAGTCAAAGAAATCTATTAGATTCGTCTGACATGACCTTCCCATCATAAATCCATGCTGTCTTGGGTCCTGTGACCCACTGGCCTGTAGGTACTCAACAATTCTTTCCTTCAGGAGTGATTCCATCATTTTCCCTACCACTGAGGTCAAACTAACTGGTCTGTAGTTTCCTGCCTCTGTCCTGCTCCCACTTTTGTGAAAAGGAATCACATCTGCCCTCTTCCAGTCCTCAGGTACCAACTCATCCTCCCATGATTTGTTAAAGACAGTAGTCAGCGGTGTCACTAGTTCTACCCTTAGTTCTTTTAGAATTCTTGGGTGAAGCCCATCAGGCTCCATTGCTTTGTCCACCTTCAATTTTATTAGTTCTTTCAGAACCCTTTCTTCTGTAAATGGACTGATATCGACCCCCATCTTCAGAGTGTTTCTCTTGTTTGGTTTAGGTACCTCCCCCTCCTCTTCTTTTGTGAATACTGAGCAGAAATATTCGTTCAGTATCCCTGCTTTTTCACTGTCACCCTCTACCCACATTCCCTCCCCTTTATTAAGCCTCAGTATCCCTCCTTTGGTCTTTAGTCACTCCCTAATGTACCTATAAAAGGTCTTATCCCTCTTCTTAACAGAATTGGCTATCCTTTCCTCAGTTTGGGCCTTTGCTATTCTAACTGCCTTCCCATCCTCTTTCTGCTTTAACTGATAAAGTTCTCTGTCCTGCTCCTTCTGTGTTTCCTTATATTTCCTGAATGCTATCCTTTTCTCCTTAACCTTCCCTGCCATCTCTTTTGAGAACCATAGCATTTTTTTCCTTTGTTGTGTTTTATTGATTTGCTTTACACAAAGGCTTGTTGCCTCTGTGATGGCTGTTCTGATTACTCCCCATTGTTCCTCCACCCTCCATCTTGCCTATCTGCTAGTGCTTTTCTGAGGCACTCTCTCATTTTCCTAAAGTCAGCCCTCCTAAAGTCCAATACTCTTGCTTTTGTATGGCTTGATTGTATGGCTGTGTTTATCTTGAACCACACCGTTTGGTGGTCGCTTGTTCCCAGATGGCTACCCACTTCTAAATCTGAGATTCTTTCTCCATCCCCATTTGAGAGTACCAGGTCTAAGACTGCTCCCTCCTGAGTGGGTTCCAATACTAGCTGTCTGAGGCATGCCCCCTGTAGGGCATCAAGAATGACCCTGCTCTTGGATGTGCCTGCAGCAAAGGTGCTCCAGTTAACATCTGGCATATTCAGGTCCCCCATCAACAATAACTCCCCTTTTTCTGTCATTCTAAGGAAGCCTTCTATCATTTCCTTGTCCATTCCCTCCCCCTGAGATGGGGGTCTGTATACAACCCCCATGCGGATTGTGGTGCCATTTTCTGTCTCCAGGATGACCCAGAGTGCCTCATCTGCTTCCTGTTTACTCTGTAGTTCTGTTGCTTTGATCCCTTCCTTTACATAGAGAGCTACTCCTCCTCCTCTTTTACCCTTCCTGTCCCTCCTGTAGATTGTGTATCCTGGTATGTTGACATCCCAGTCATGGTTCTCTGTGTACCATGTTTCTGTGACTGCCACAATATCCAGGCAACCCTCTTCCATCAAGGCCATGAGTTCAGGGAGCTTGTTACACAGACTATGGGCATTGGTACTCATCACCCTCCACTTTTTGATAGCCTTACCCCTTTTAGCCCCATTCCTGTCCTTACTGCTTTTGCCTTTTTTTACATTTGCCTCTGTTCTGCACCCTAATAACTTTTCTACCTTGGTGTTTACCTCACGAATTACCATGTTTTGTGGGGGGAGACTGGGATTTCCCTGCTCCTTTTCAGTGCCTCCCCCCTTAGCTAGTTTAAATGCTTGCCAATGAAGCATTTAAACCTTCTCACCTAGGATCCTGGTTTTCTCGGACAGATGCAGACCATCGCACCAGTATAGGTCTGCATCCTCCAGGTGGCTCCCCAGTCCCCAGTGAAGCCAAACCCTGATCTCACACCAGTTTTCAGCCACTCATTGAATTCCCTGGTGAGGAGTGCCCTAGCATCACCCTTGCCATAGACAGGCAGCACCTCCGAGAAGGTTACCGTATGTGCTACTTGTCTAAGGCCCCTCCCCAACTCTACAAACTCCTCTTGCACTGCTCTGATCCCATTCCTAGCCAGGTCATTTGTCTCTAGGTGGACAATGACATCCAGATCCCTCCCTTGTGCAGCTCCTCCCACGCCCCTGAGGATTCGCTTCCTGTCCCTCCAAGCCGTGGTGCCAGGAAGGCATCTTACCTCCCTCTCCCCTTCCTCCCCCATTTCTACCCCCTAATGATTGAGTCCCCCACCAGGAGTTGTTTCCTTCCCCTGTGGGGTCCCATGCCACCCTCCTGTGGGTCTCCTTTGTGAAGGTTCCCAGCATCCTCCTTGGTCTCCACTGCAGGTGCCTCCATAGAGGAACCACTATCCACCAGAAGAGCGAATGAATTGTGGAGAGGTACAGCTGGAGGGATGCAACTCTGTTTCACCACCCTCTCTCTCCTGAGCCCACCCTGGTCCAGCCTCTCCTCTTTCTTGGCAACCTCTGAGGTAGTAGCATTGGCCCTGGTGGTCCCTGGGTGGGGGAGGAGGTTTCACGAATCCTAGCCAGGTCAGCCTGGAGACAGGCAACCTCCTCTCTCAGACCAGAGAGGTGCCTGCAAATAGGGCAGCATCGCAGCCTCCAGAATGTCTCCTGGAACACTGCTGCCCCACAGCCATTGCACTGCACCACTCCTATCATGTCTTATTTTGTAGTTTTAGTTTGTATTTTTCCTTGTTTTCTTTTAAGTGATTGTATGCTTTGTGATATAGTGTTCTGTGTTTACATTTTACATAATGTTATCCATTTTTAAGTAAACCTTTCATCTGAAAAGACTGCCTGGATGTGTCTTTGAATTTCTTTCTTTTTTGCATGTGATGTATAGATGGTTAAGACTGACTAATAACTGTTCATAAGCTTGATGGCGTTACCAAACTGGGAAAAGGTAAGAATATACCTAAAGTTTTTTATAGAGTTTTAAGGGTTCATTTTGGATACCTGGTTAGGTGCCCTTAGGCGACAAATATCTGGCAACCCCCCCCCCGAAGAGTAGATTATCTGAGGCTGTACATTTGGGTACACTAGCATAAGGTTCACAGTTTGAATCCCCCCAGAACTTGAGACTAAAGGTGATTCGGACCCACAAGCAGACAGGAGGGTTACCCTGTCCTGTTACCTGTTCACAATACTGCGCTCGGAGGTTGGCACTGTGGGAGCAGAGGGCCTGACCTGCTGAGTGCGTTTGTGACACTATCCACATCTTGGAATCTGCACATCCAACTGGAATGAAACTTGCCATTTCAAGAGATCTACCCCCCATGAGACCATGCATGTAAACTTTCATGCAAATCCATTGAACGATTGTGAAGATATTAAAATTCAAAATGTGAGGTTTAACATAGAAACCCCTGCTCAACCATAAATGTAGATAAACACACATACACACACACACACACACACACACACACACACACACACACATGGATGGAACTTTTCTCCATAGAAAAGATCATAATTTATTTCCCTGTATACCTGTGTCCAAACTATCAATTAAAAGTGTATACCTGCACTAATTAAGCAATTACAGGTATATACTGTACCTACACTAATTAAACCTAGATACCTACATCAATCAAACAATCAAAAGTATGTGCCTACACTAATAAAAAGTATATACCTGGGGCCGGCCCAATGGCACTGAGGGTTGAGGCGCTGGACGCCACACCTCGTGCCATGCTGGTGACCCGAGTTCGGGAGTGAGCTTGGGTTGCTGGGGGTTGGCAGGGGAGAGAGAGTATTGAGTGTCTGATGGACTGCTCTCCTCTCTTGGAGGAGGGAAATGGGGCTGTCCAGCATCCCAGTGACCCCCAATGGAGACCAGGGGTGATGCAGGATGGAGGACCAATATGTGTGGGAAGTGTGGTAGATGCCAGCAGGGTTGCCATGCACCATAGTGTCACTGTACACCAAGCTCTGGGGGAGGAGGGAGCTCACTGGGAACTAAGCCAAAAAAAACCTTCGGCCCAGATAGGCGACGGCCCCACATTGCCTAGGCGCTACACGCCCAATATTGGACCTCCTCCTCTGCCCCTTCGATCTCCTCATGAACCTTGAGCCAGGGGGTCCTGTGGGGAGAAAATAACATCCTTGAGGAGGCGGAGGTCACAGTGGGTGGTAGAGCGGCAGGTGAGTTGGGAGCCTGAGAGAGTTCCAGGTTCTGAAGGAGATAAACAAATAAAAAAAAAGTGTATACCTGCACTATATTAAACCAATACACAATTAACACATCATTAGGAAGCTAGCCAAACCAATCAGCAAGCTGCAAAAGAACCTGGAAGAAGACACACAAAACCCTCCCAAACCCAGAAATCCCTCAAACTCCTATCAGCACTCGCTACACACCACTTCCTCCTTGCTGCAAGAGACCTTCAGGTGCCATAACGTGATCACAAATGCAATCTCCATAACAATAACCATCCTAATGTGTTATATTCAACAAACAATAGGTAAGGGCGGAACACTCGGAAATATACCCAGAGTTAGGACACACTTTAGTCAGGCGGCAATTAGTCACGCCTTACCAATCCTCTGGAATACTGCTCAAAATTTACTGCAGCTCGTTTCACCTGTACCATTAGTTGCCTTCAAAAATCTTATCCAACAATCATTTATGGAGTCCTGCAACTGCTTCCGGCACTGAATCTCTGACTCTCCCTCCTACCTGTCTGTCATCTCCCCCTACTATTGGCACCTTTTCACCCCATACCCTCACCCTTACCCTTAGACCTACCGCACCGACTAATGCAGCTACGACAATCCTGAAGGTATTACAATCGCCCCCTCCCACCCTTCCTAACCTCTCCTCCCTCCAGTATCCTTGGCGCATCCTGTGCCCTCAGTGCCCTAGCTTCATAGTCTTCTCCTAGGCCACGTAATGCTTTGCTGGTCTAGACCTCATTCAATATAATATTGTACCCTACTGTCTATCAGAGACCTGCCTTGCACAGAACTCGCACATGGCAGTATGCTGACTGCCTTTGGTACCATACCTGTAAATTATGCTGCCTTGTTCTGTTCTCAGTGTCAAGTCTTACGTTGCTATTTGTAAATTATTGTACACCACTGTGCCAAGCCACGCGATTCTCACTTGTAATGACTGTACACAGGCTGCTAATGTTGCTACACCTACACCAAATTGTTGTACTGTGACTTGTTGTTGTTGTTTAAACTACCAGGTCCATCTTATAAATGAGCCCTGCTCAATGGTGTTCTGCCTGGCTAAATAAAGATATTGATTGATTGATTGATACCCATCTTGGGGGCTAATTAGGGCAATAAAGTCACCCAACCTTCAGGTTCATGGCCTTACAGTCCTAATTAGTCCCCTCAGTGGGTACACATCCTTGTATACCACCCTTACCCACCATATAACTGAAAATGTGTTCCTATGTGTACACTATTTAATCTCTGAACTATTGTTTTCTCTTTTCATTTGGAACACATTTGTTTCTCTTTTTAGGTCTATGATGATGCTTCCTTTCTCCCACTTGATATTCATGTTTGTAGTACTAGTTGATTTGGACATTGTGGTAGGGTGGCATAAGGTGACAAGAAACCTACATGCAGGGAAAGGCTTCCAATCACGTGATGTTAACTGGTGAATAATGAATAATAAACAAAATGAATATCAGGTGAGGATATGCTGCTTAAACAAGGGTTCTAAAAAAAGGAAAAAGTTTCTGTAAAAAGGGAAATTAAGAAAGCAAGGAGAATGGGAAGGAATGCAGGTGTGGGATTACAAAACAGGAAAAGAGGATTCAGAGCTACTTGGAAAGAGGGTCTACCTTAATGCCAGGAGTCTGGGTAATAAAATCAGAGAGCTCCAGGCACTGGTGTCAGACACTGAGATGGACCTCGCAGCCATCACAGAAACCTGGGACACAGAGAATAGTGATTGGAACTTGTCAGTCCCAGATTACATAATGATTAGACAGGATAAAGGGAAACAGAAAGGGGTGGATAGCCCTCTATGTCAGGGAGGGCAAAGAGGCTGTGGAGGATGGACACATCAGAGAAAGCAAAGGGGAAACAGTCGTTGTGGGTTCACCTCGCGGAATCTTCAGGCTATAAAATATGAATGGAGTGATCTATAGATCACCAGGACAAGGGGAAAAGAGAGAAAGACAGCTTGGAGAAGTTAGTTTCAGGTATGCAGCCACGTTCAAGTGGATTACAGCGGGATGCAGTTTCAGGGGTGGTTAACCCACATAGTACACAACACCAGCGTCAGAATAAAACTGCACTCCTCATAACAAAATGAGTTCAGATTAAAAAATATACTGTTCACTTTTTTATTTGCCGAAAGACATATGATTTAATTACAGCTGAACTCAGGCTAGTCACCTGGGAAGAAAGTGCCCCGGCACTTTGCCAGTCAAGGCTTCATCAGAGGGTGGGGATTCAGAGACTGCAGGTACTTTATGTAGTCCCAGGCCAATGACATCATACATAATTAACAGGTGCAATAATTTCATTCATGAAACATATACATTTTTAACAAAGACGTCGGAAATTCAATAAACAGAATAGAAAAACTGCAAACTTCACAATTGAACTTAGCCATGATATCAAAATATGGAGTTACAACTAAGCAATTTAATGTAATTCAAAAAGCATAGTGCTATTTAAGACAGAACCCTTCTCTATCACATACAACAAGCGATCACCCATAAATCAGCAAGGAAGGGCCTGGGGATTCACTGTCATGTGGTACCAGAAAGCTGAGAAAAAGTAAAAGACAGATAGAGGTGCTTAGCATTAGTAACAACAAAGAAAAATTCCAAGCATACACAAACCTTATAGAGGGACACCGAGACACGGTCACTTCAAACAATCCATTTATTCCAAAACACTGGATATCAAGTCCCGCCTGACATGTTTCAGACAAAGTCCTTTTTCAAAGGCTAGGGAACACACAGACTAGTAGCACTGATATAGGCTGGAACCAGACACCTGGCTCTATGACACCCTGTGACTCATCACATTAAAAACTTATTTAGCTTTAATTTATGAAAACTCTTTAAAAACAGTGATATCACTCTATTCAGTGCTTAAATAAATAACACACAAATATGAAAAAGAATGCACAAATAATGCCTTAATTATAAAATTGCCTTAATTATAAAAATGCATTATAATAGATGAATGGGGGAAGGGACAGGGAGGTAGGGAAGGAAGAGGAGGGGAGGGGAGGGGGGAAGAATGGGACTAGGAACTGGAAAGACTGTTTTTAAAAACATTGTAAATACAGAAATGTATCTCATAAAGGCTACCATCGGAACTAACAACTAGATAGTTTAATATTTAGAGGTGCCCGTGCTACCAAAACTATAAATAAGCTCAAGTTCAGAGGATAGGATTTAAAGGAATACATAATTTATACAGCAAACATAATGGATATAGCTACCTATTACATCATACATTCATTAATGTTTTCTCTTTTTTAAATATGGGTGTATATCCAGCTGGGTATTCAGACCAGGCTTTTTTGTTGCTTGTAACGTAAGGATCCAATACTTTTCCCTGAAAAGCATCAGGACCTAGATATTCAAAGTAGATGCGTGGCACTACCTGAGATGCGCCAGGGCAAACCAGAGAATATGCCATGGTGCAATATACAAAGGACATGGATGCGCAGCACAAAACTGGAAGCTCCCGAGAGCAAATATAATGTATGCGGCGCATGTGGAGGGGGCATTCCCATGAATGTGCCGGGCAGCTACATATTCAGCCTAGATGTGCTGCACATCCATGGAGCATCGTGCAGATGCGCCACGCAAAGATAGGCATATAAAAAGCATGCCTAAGTCCAGTCCACCCACAGGCAGACAGCAGCATAGCACCACAAACCAGCCATGGATGGGTCTGCATTCCTGATGGCAGCAGTGATAAGGGGCGTGAGGAGATGGAAGGAACAACAATGTGGAACTGGAAGGGCCCGTAGGCGGTATGCCCAGCCGAGATGGTACCATGCACGTGTCACATTCAACCAGCTGAGTGACATGGAGCTCATTCATAGATTCATAGATTCATAGAAGTGTGGCAGCAGAAAAGGACCGAACTAGGCTCAAGTCTGCCCATTTGCCCAGCTATCTGCTTGGACCTGTGCCTCCCCCCTTAACACTCCCATGTGGTTGTCCCATGCTCTTTTGAATCCCTCCACTGTTTCCTCTCCAGTGACTGCCTCTGGGAGTCTGTTCCACTTTTCTACCACTCTCTCTCTGTGTAATAGTATTTTCTAATGTTGCCCCTGAACTGCCCTCCCTCCACCTGCAGGCCATGCCCCCTCGTCCTTGGTTTTCCTTTCATCTTAAAGATGCTCCCCCCAGGCACCCTGTTTATACCCTTAAGGTACTTGAAAGTCTCAATCATGTCCCCCCTCTCCCTCCTCTGCTCCAGGGAGTATATGTTCAGATCTCTTAACCTTTCTTCATAGGATAGGTGGCCTAACCCTTTACCATTTTTGTCACTCTCCTCTGAACTCTCTCCATCCTCCCCACATCCTTCCTGAGGTGTGGTCTCCAGAACTGGACTCGTACTCCAAGTGTGGTCTAACTAAATGGGTGTACAAGGGTACTATGACCTCCCTATTCCTACTGGTGATCCCCCTTCCAATGTATCCCAGCATTCCACTCCCCCTGGCCACTGCCCTCCCGCACTGCCCTTCCACCTTCAGGTCCCCGGATATAATGATGCCTAGGTCCCTTTCTTGTTCTGTCTCCTCCAGATCTCTGCCCTCCCCCCATACGGTACCCTGCCTTCTGATTTGTGTAGCCCAGATGCATGATTTTACATTTTTCTGTATTGAATTCAAGCTGCCACCTTTTTGACCATGCCTCAAGTCTCCTCAAGTCTCTCTGCATTTGTTCCACCCCTTCCCCCATGTCCACCCTACTGTAGAATTTGATATCGTCCACAAACATACTCACACCACCCTCAAGGCCCTCCATGATGTCCCCTACGAATATATTGAACAGTAGGGGCCCCAACACCGATCCCTGAGGGACCCTGCTCATGATCTTGCCCTCCCCGGATGCCACCCCATTTATTATGACCTTCTGCCTCCTTTTCCCCAGCCAGCTTCCCACCCATTTAACTACCCTCTGCCCCATCCCCAGTCCTGCCATTTTACACAGCAGCCTCCCATGGGGCACTGAGTCAAACGCCTTTCTGAAAGCCAAATAAGCTACATCTACCGCTCTACCTTGATCTATTTCCTTGGTGACCCCGTCAACAAACTATCAAATTTGTTTGACAGGATCTGCCCCTAGTAAACCCATGTTGTCTTGGATTCATCAGGCTGTTTGTCTCCAGGTAGCTGGTGATCCTGCCTTTTACTAGCTTCTCCATGAGCTTGCCTACGACTGATGTCAAGCTCACGGGTCTGTAACTTCCCACTTCCTCCCTCCCTCTCCCATTATGCAGAGGGACCACATTTGCCTGCCTCCAGTCCTCAGGCACCACCCCCGTTTACGGGGACCGATTGAACAGTGCAGTCAAGAGTACCGCCAATATCTCCTTTAGCTCCCTTAACACCCTTGGGTGTACCCCATCTGGCCCCATTGCCCTGTCCACCTTCACGCAGCCCAGTTCTTACAATATTTCCTCCACGAGAAACGGCCTCATCTCCACCCCCTCCAGCCATTTCATTTCCTGCTCTGCTGCCTTCTTCTTCTTCTTCCTTCCTCTTGAACACAGAGCAAAAATAGGTGTTTAGTAGGTCTACCTTTTCTCTGTCTCCTTGTAGCGCCTCCCCCTCTTTTGTTCTTAACTGGAGAATCCCTTGCCTAGTCTTCCTCTTTTCATTTACATATCGAAAGAAAGTCTTATCCCCTTTTTTGACCCCTCTCGCTATTCACTCCTCTGTCTGTGCCTTTGCCCTCCTTACATCTACCCTGGTTTCTCTCTGGCTCGCCTGGTATTTTACCCAGTTCACTTCCGTCTGAGTTGTCTTGAACCTCCTAAAGGCTTTCCTTTTTGTCCTTACCTTTTCTGTTACTTCCCTTGTTTACCATAGAGGTTTTCTCCTCCTCTTATTTTTACTCTGTCTCTTGACACAGACATCAGTGGCCCCTACAATAGTTTCCTTTATCCTCCTCCACTTTGCCTCCACCTCCATCAACTCCCCCACCCCCAGCAATGCCCTCGCCACTATTTCTTCTGTTCTCCTGAAGTCCATCCTCCTGAAATACAGGACCTTTAACCTAGACTGGTGAACCTCTGCAGTGTTTCTCATTCTAAACCTGACCGTGTTGTGATCACTTGTACCGAGATGTTCCCCCACCAACAGCTCTTCCACCCTTTACCCATGGGCTGGTACCGACTCAACAAGTCGCTGCTGAGACACAGCTCTGTGAGCTGTTCCATGATGATCTGCAGGCACCAACACACAGGAGTCATGCTATGACAGTGGAGACAAAGGTGACAGCAGCAATGTGCCTGCACACCACAGGCACCTTCCAGATGCCAGTGGGTGACACCATTGTCATCACACAGTCTGCCATGTCCCGTCTCCTCACCCAATTCCTCATTGCTCTGCTGCCACATGCTTTGGAGTACCTAAAATTCCCAAGCACACTGGTAGAGTGAACAAAAACCGCGCAGCACTTCCACAGGGTGGCACACATGTCAGGCATGCTAGGGGCCATAGACTGCACTCATGTGGTAATACGCGCAACACCTGGCCCCTAGGGTGTAGCATACATAAAGAGAAAGGGCTACCACTCCGTAAACTGCCGGGCGGTGTGCAACACCACAGGGTGCATAACCAATGTGTTTGCCTTGCACCCTGGAAGTGCACGCTGCCAACATCTGGCACCAGTCGGCTCTGTGTTGCCTGTTTGCGAGCAGGGGGATACCTAGTGGCCATTCTTGTGGGTGAGTGGGGCTGGACAACAGACCCACACTGCACACAGTGGTGCACACAATGCAGTGTGCAGAACCGCTGGGTGGGATACTGACAGGGGTTTCCATGCCCAAAAGGTAGGTAGTGCCATGGCCAACACATGCCCACTGCACCGTGAACCACATGAGGTGGGGGGATACCTGGGCCTGGGGGGCAGGGCTGGGGACACACACAGCATGCACACTCATCCAGGCATGTGGTGGCACATGGCCTGGGCCCGACACAAGTGCAGTAGTGGTTCACAGAACCACAGCTGGACAGGACAGTGGCAGTGTGCCTGCAGGGGCAGGGCATGTGTAAAGCAATGCATGGCTGTGGGAGGCCGTGGCATGCCAGGCATGTGCCCTGCATGCAACACACATGCAGTGCACCCACCGATGTGATGTTGCAGGCACAGCAGGGGTGGAGTGAGGTGGGAAAGCCAGTGTGGGGGCCACACAGATCTGTGGTACACATGCATGTGCACAGGGATGTAGTACACCTGGGAATGCATGATGTACACTAAATGCTGTTTTTCTCCCACAGGTGACTGTGCATAATCCCTATGGCCATGGTTGCTCATCCCCATACGACAGCCCTCATCCGAGATGGAGAACAGGTATAACGAGGCACACGCAATGACATGCAATATCATCGATCATGTGTTCGGCATACTGAAAATGCGATTCAGATGCCTGGACAGGTCTGGCAGTGTTCTACAGTACAGCCCAGAGAAGGCCTGTGGCATATTCCTGGTCTGTTGTATGCTACACAACATGGCCATGGACCATGAAATCCATGTCCAGGTTGCAGTGGGTGACAGCTCTGAGGATGAGGGACCACTGGACAGGGGTGGGCAGGGCCAACATGACCATAGGGACCCACGGCTGGCCACCAGGGCACAGCAGCACAGGGACATGATTGTGGAGGAACACTTCAAAGACCACAGGTGGGTAACAGAGTGGGACCATGGGAGGATGTGCAACGGCGGGTGGGAAGAGGGGGGAATACATGCGCAGGTCGGCTGATGCAGCACAGCTGACAAGTCCACAGTGGTGGAGGAACACACCCATGCAGGTGTGGTTACTGCAGTACTGTCAAGTCCATGGGTACTTGGGGTTGCTGTGGTGTATGGTATGGGTCAGTGGACACCGCCCACACATGTGCACGGTGGACACACAAGACTGCACTAATCACGCCTATGCCAGACAACACAGCAGCAGTGCCCCAGCACAAGTCCCGATTACCACATGGGCAGCACGGACATGCAAGCCACAGGCACATGCGTGTGCCCCCAACATATGGATCTGGTCACAGCCAGAAAGGTGTTTGTATGAACGACACCTGGATGGGAATTGTGCCATGACAACTGCACACAGGTGGCATCACTGTGTCCTATCACGGCCGCCCCAGACATGTGGGCGGCCACGCCTATGACGGGTGACCCCCCTGGGGTGCCACCCACCTTGTCAGGGGTCACAACTGTGCTAGCAGGGGTAGACCCATGAGACCGTGACCGTGTACTCATGGGCATCTCATTCCTGAAGTCCAGATGGGACCCAGGGGTGTTGGGAATGCCTCAGGCAGGGGATGGCATCAGAAGCAATGCCGTGAGGTGATAGTGCTGGTGTCACTACATGGGGTACGGCAGGCACTCCTGCAACTGCAGGGCACCAGGGCAGCACAGCCCACCTCAATGGCCTATGTTATCCTCTCAAAGTCTGCGGTCATGTCCACCCACAGTTGGCGAATCTCACTGACCACATCCACCCGGAGCTGACGTATCTCATCAACCAACCGGGAGTGCCCCACAGATGCATAGTCATCCTATATGCCCACCTGCACACACAGGCCCAGACACACCTCCCTGGGCACACCCTGGTGCTCCACGGAGGCCCGCAGGAGCTGCGTGTGCTCGTCCAGCCTGTCAGCAGGGGACCTGTCATGTGGGGGTTGCTAACGGGTTGGTGATGTACCAGCCTGCAGTGCAACATCCATGGCCTGTGAATGCTGCACAGTTGGTCACTGTTTGGTTGGGGACTGTGCATGGGCTGGCACTGTGGAATCTTGTACAGGTACATCATGTGCACAGGCAGCATGTTGCTGTCACACAGCACCCTGCTGCACCAGGGGGACAGCCCCAGTCCCCACAGCCACACCCTGGACCTGGCCGCCCACAATTGCCGCAGGTGCAGTCGAGGCAACCTGGCTGTGGATGTGCATGGAGGCAGGGTGCCCCACCCTGTCTGTTGCTATCCATATGGCCACCTGCGCTGTGTCAGTGACACTGTTGTGTGCCATTACCACTTGCTGTGTGGCATGATCCTCCTCCTCATCATCCTCTCTGGCAGATGCCAGCACCATAAGGTCATCAGGCAACTCTAAGTCAGGCAGGGCATTCAGACCCACAAAACTCAGGAGGTCCTGGAACATGTGCGCCCTGCCTGCACCTGCCATGGTCCCAGCTGATGTCAATAACCTGGGTTCCTCTTCCACCTCCTCCTCCAGACCCTCCGTCTGCAGGCCATGCCCCACAGCACCCCCAAGGCATGACGGTGCTGTAAGGCAGATGAGTACATGGTCAGGGTATCATGGCCATGGTCGTCCACTGACTGGTGTATATGGGACCGTGTGCCATGAAGCCCAGGTGTGCTGGCACTGCCAAACATGGAATGTGCCGGCACTGTGACCTGTGTCACCCACACCACTGTATGGTGTGTGCAATGCATGCCACCAGGCTGGGCCCACATGGTTCTGCATTGTGGACAGCTGTTGGGCCAGGGTTGTGCACATGCCCCCCCGGGGCAGGGGCACTACAGCTGGCATGTGGGCATACCGGCAACAGTGACTGCCTACTGCAGTGCATTGTACCAGCATGTGTGGTGGATGTACACAGACATGGCACATGTACACAGGTGGCCATTGACCACCACTGGTGGCCCCACCCCAGCAGGCCCAAATCCCCTGTGACACAGCCTGACATGGCAGCACCCACAGGCTGCAACGGGGACACTGTATGCCCATGGGGGCACCATACAACAGTGGATGCACTGCACAGCAGCATGGCAACACAGTGTGCATCCATGTGTGGCATACCCAGGAACATAGCATGAAGTCATACAGAGTGACACATGCATACTCACAGTGCTGTGAAGGGCCTCTGCCAGTCTGGAACCCACCTCCAGAGACACCCTCCACAGATGCACAGGACCAGGTGGATGCAAGCAGCTCCTCCTAGGCTGTCAGTGGTGACACAGTGTGTGGCCCACCCCCTGAGGACTGCAGGGATGCCCACATGTTGGCCAGGTGCTCCCTGGCCCTGGTCCTGTCACTGTTCATCCACTTCATGCACTTCTCGGGAGTGCGACTGTACTCCCCATGGGCATTCACAGCCTATGCCACCATATCCCATCCCTGTGTCCTCTCCTGCCGCATGACTGTCCTCCCTGACAGGAGGTCCTCCATCTGGACATAGGCCTCGACTAGGACCTTGAGCTCATCCTCCATGAAGTTTGGACATCTCCTCCATCTCACCTCCTCCTCCTCTGCCATTCTAGTGCCTGTGGGGTGGAAGGGTGACAGGTGTCAGCACACTACACAGTTCTGCTGCACTGCTCCCAGGCATGGTGTCTACCTTGCCAGATGCCCTTCAACAGTGTAGCTGTAACAAACAAACCTTCAAGGTGCAGTGCCTGCCGGTCACCGGTGGTATGTGGTGGTGCAGAGCAGCTCATTTATGGCTCAGCACATGCAAATGAAGGCATGTGCAGCCTGTAATGAGATGCTAATGTGGGGACTTGTGCTGTGATTGGGCAATGGGGCAATTTGCATATCCTGGCTGAATATAGCTGATTTGCGCCTAGCCCATCTCAATTTGCTCTGCGCATGTATTTGTGCCACACACTTCCACATGGCACATCTCCGTGCATGCGCAGTTCACTGGCATGTACCCACGATGCGCGGCAGTGCATCCAGCCATTCCCTAGCAATGCACTGCGCATCACAGTGCATCACATCTCCACGCATGCACGATATGATGCAGTGCACATGCCATGTGCGGTGAGGCACGCGCCATGTCCATGCCGTTGCGCGACGTTGTTGGCTGCATATGTGGCATACTGTGACCTCAACAAGATGGCCACCAGTTCAGTCGCACATGCGCAATGAGTGATGACATGACCCTGTCCTCCCACCCAGCATTGCAGCACTGGTTTTGCACCATAGTCTGCATATCACGCATCAACATTGCGCATCTGTGTGCTGCGTGGGCCATTGCATGCAAGCCTATCATGCATCGGCCATGGAAAGACCATATGGTGCACAGTGCTCCATGCTGCAACACAGGATGGCATACACCACACTGTGGACACCATGGCATGTGTGCAGGAGCTGGGTCACGGGCACTCAACTGGTGTGAGACAGAGCTGGCCAACCTTGTGGCTTTGGTGCAGCCTGTTAAGGGCCAGCTGTTTGGGAATAAGGCCTTACAGGAGACAAGGACCCAAGTCTGGGCAAGGGTGGCTGACAGGCTGATCAGGAGGATGGGGGTGCCTCGCACTGGTGAACAGTGCAGGCACTGTTTTGATGACCTCAGGAGGAGGGACTCTGAGAGGCTGTGGGGGCTGCAGGAGTGAGCCCACAGGGGAGATGTGCCATGCCCAGGTATGTACACAGTTTGCACAGTCTGCCATTGCATGTTGTTCCTGTAGTTGTGGGGTGGTGTTATTGCATTCTGTGGGTGCTGCGGGGTTCAGGTGGGTTTATGTGTATTGTTGCTGGGGGGGGGGTTGTGGGGTGGTGACAGCATGCTGCTCATGTTTCCCTTCCATTGTGTTCCTCTTGAAGGCCAGGAACAGCACCAGTGGGTGACGGACAGGGGCCACGCCAGATGTAGGGCCAGGCAATCATGGGCACCAGGTGCTGGGATGCGTAGAGTGCCATCACAGCCTGTGGAAGGTTAGTGTGCCTTTCTGTTGTGGTTCTGTGCTGTATGTGGTGGGGCGGAGGGTGGGTTTCCATGCCCACCCTGGCCCCTTGGCCACTGCTGTGTATGCCCCAGGAGTGCCAGTCTGCACATTGTGGACATTGTCCTGTCACCACGTGGCAGTCCCACTGTGCACCATGCCCATGTGTGTCCACCAGGTTGATTGTGTCCCATCAGGACTGTAGATGTTTGGCATGGCACACACATGGTTCCACTAGGTCTCCAGACATGGTACACGTGGCTATTGGCATTATATGGAGTGGGTGGGCATGGCATCATGTTCCCCAGCAACATCCATTGTATGCAAAAGCTGATGTCACATCACCTTGTGCAACACTGAGGTCACTGTGTGGCACTGTTGCATGGCATTCCACCAGTCTGTCGTGTCTGTGGTGCATTGTTGGGACCATGCATGTGTCCCATCAATGTCCAGCATGTGCGTCACTCCCATGGGGGGGGCAAGGTCTGTGTATGACATGGTACTGAGTGCATGTCCTCTGTTTCCACACACAGGTCGTCCTGCTGAGGGTGGTGCCCATGGTTCGGGAAGAAGTGGTGGTGTCAGGCAGGACCAGGGATGCAACGCTCCAGGGACCCTTATGGCAATATATCGGAGGCACAGGTGATCTTCAGGAGGCTGGGGCCATACTGGGGGCAATACGGGAGCAGACAGTGGTGCTACGTGGGTTTGGTCTGGTGAACCGCCCTCCTGATGGGGACAACTAGGAGAATTAGGACTGTATGACCAATGGACTTTCTTGAATTTGCTGTTTTGATTGGCACCACTTCATTCCTCCCCTTGCCCTGTTTCCCACCCTGTATTTTGCTGCCCCACCTGCATTCCCTTTTCCCTGTCCATCCCTTCCACACGAATAGACAAATATCCCAGTACAGCCAACCTCTGTATAAAAAAATAAACAGTGATTTAGGGAGTAGCTCTCTACCAATGAGGGCAATATTTTGAATACATTGGGTAAGGGGCTTTTTTTTCTACTAATTACATGTAGTTGCATCCCTTCCACACCCCAGGTTTGAATTTTGATGTTTTTGTTCTTGCTGTTGCTTCCTATTTGTGTTCACTTTCGAACTGTGTGTTCCAGTAAAGCCTTTTGTACCACACTTTCCCTGAGTCTGTGGTCATTCCTGTGCTGTGGTTGGGGTCTGCTGCTCTGTTGCTTATGCTGCCTATTGCCCCTTGGGCTGCATGGCTTGCCAGTTTGTGACTTGTTGCACATGCCCACCCTGTCCACCCACACAGGCCCACTCTTCTTGCCATGGGTGTCCCTATGCTTCCTCTGTGCTGAGCCTGTCACCCATTGTTGCCCACAGTGGCATGTTCGGTGTGACTCTCTCCCAGTACTGTGCATGCCACAGGGTTTGCACTGTACGCCATGATGCACTGCTGCACTGTTTTCCATACCATGTGCCCCTGGACATGTGCACCCTGTGTGGCCTACACACGTCTGGCACATTTGACTCCTTGGCACTGTTGCCACAGTGCCTGGGTTGGCCATGCTGTCTATTGGCACCCCCAGTGGTGTGGCTTTTCATCCATGCCCTCGTCTGTGCCATTGGTGTCTGCTGGACATAATGCCTGCCTGTGTGTGTGTTGCCCCGTCCTGTGACCCTGGTGTGCTGTGCAGTGCACAGTGTCACTCTATTCTCCATGGCCATGACTGCTGGGGCCCCCTGTCTATGCACTTGCACACTGCTAATGGCCCACCTTGGGCACTGACATGTTGCTCCAGTCTCAGGCATGCCTGCTCCACTTGCTATATTCAGTTTTGCCCTTCTGCACAGTGCATGTGCAGTTGCGCTATAGCACATCCGTGGTATATTCAGCCACAGTTGTGCTGGTGCATCCTATGGCACATCAGCTAAATATAACATTATTTTGGGGTGGTGCATCTGGGTTGCGCTGCGCCAGCATTTACACTTTGTGCCTGGGGACTTTTGAATATCTAGGCCCAAATTTTCAAAATCTCTCCCCTACTTTTTGTCTTGCCTACATGAAATGCTTTGCATGAGCATGTGGCAAGGTAGATTACCCCTTCAGTGTTGCATGTTATACACTGTCTTATTTCAAAGGAGCATGGGGTGTTAACTGATGTAAACCTTTTAGTCTGTTTTACATGTTCACACATAATGCATTTTTTGCACTGGAAGCATCCTTGTGGTTTTCTAAGCCAGGTTTGTGCAGAGGTATCTACAAAGTGGCTATGTACCAACAAATCTCGAAGGATAGGTGCTTTTTTATAACACATCCTAAAGGGAACCCCACTGATTTTTTTCAGGCCTGGTTCAGCTGATAGTACATGCCAGTGCCTTTTGAGGATGATTTCTAATTCCCTTGCCTGTGCTGAGTACTGTGTAATGAAATTGAACCTACTGTCAGTGTTTATTGTGTGTTTCTTCTCCTGTAGCAAGTCAAGCCTCTCAGTTACTTCTGCTCTACATCTTGCCTGTTCAATGCTTTCTTTACTATAACCTCTCTGGAGTAGTCTGTTAGTCAAGTCCCCCATCCCATTTTCAAAGTGATCCAGTGTAGAGCAGTTTCATTTCATTCTAAGGAACTGCTCTATAGGTATATTTTGTGTAACATGAGGGGGTTGGCAGCTACTTGTTAAATGTAGTGTGTTACCATCTAATGATTTATGAAATATGTTGCACTCTAATGCCACTATTGGTTCTTCCTAACAGACAGATCTAAGTAAGTGATCTCTGTGTTACTACTCTGGAAGGTGAATCTAAGGTTGGGGTTTGTTTCATGTAGATAGGACACAAAATATTGAAACATTTCTATATTGCCCTTCCACACCACAAACACGTCATCAATGTATGTAACACAAACTAACAGACTAAAAGGTTTACATCAGTTAACACCCCACACTCCTTTGAAATAAGACAGTGTACAACATGCGACACTGAAGGGGTAATCTACCTTGCCACATGCTCATGCAAAGCATTTCATGTAGGCAAGATGAAACGTAAGTTGAAAGATAGGGTGGGAGAAGACATCAGGGCAATACAGAAAATGGATGTAACATGTGCAACTGCCCTCCACATCCTTGAAACACCTGCTGAAGTATTGCACAAATTAGATTTTGTAGCAATTGATAAGGTCTGTAGGAACCCGGGATTTTGAAAAGTTGATGCTTATCAGGGGAAATTATTGGATCCTCAGGTCACAAGCAATTAAAAAGCCTGGTCTGAATACCCAGCTGGATATACACCCATATTTAAAAAAGAGAAAACATTAATGATTGTATGATGTAATAGGTAGCTATATCCATTATGTCTGCTGTATAAATGATGTATTCCTTTAAATCCTATCCTCTGAACTTGAGCTTATTTATAGTTTTGGTAACACTGGCACCTCTAAATATTAAACTATCTAGTTGTTATTTCTTATAGTAGCCTTTATGAGACGTATTTCTGTATTTACAATGTTTTTTAAAAACAGTCTTTCCCATTGGTGATTATGCTACTATTAAATCTCATATATAGCATATATAGCTTTAATTTCTACAGTAGCCATACTCCTTCTACTCAGACACTGGATCAATGACTCTTTCCCAACTCAGAATGAATGGCTACAGGAAATGTCTTTGGCACTTAATGCCGAGAGAGTGATAGCAATTCAATTTCACATTTTTCCTAAGTTTTGTACTCTCTGGGACCCTCTTTCAAACTTTTTGGCAGGGAGGTGAATAGTGGTAGTTGAAGACAGTAGTTCTCTTACCCCCTCTGGTAGTTTAGGTAAGGCTACTTAGTGGATTGTTTCTAGTTCTCCTGGGCTTTTTAAATTAATAGAAGAATATCTCATGCTGTACCTGATCAAGTCTATGAAGTTCACCTTCCATGTTGGGGGGAGGGTTGTTGGGGGGTAAAGGGGAAATGTGGGAGGGAGGAGATGTGTTTATTCCATTGCCATGTGATATTTGTATGTGATGCTGGGTGGGGGGAGGTGGTTTATATATTTTACTATACTTTATATCTTTTTTATAATTTTTTGGTGTATTGACATACTCATGGATTGAACTGAATGTTATTACTGTAACTGTATTCCTTTGTTAATAATAAATGTTTACTTAACTGCCAAAAAAAAGTCTTTCCAGTTCCTAGTCCCATTCTTCCCCTCCCCTCCCCATCTCGCCGAACCTCCCTGCCCCTTCCCTCCCCCATCCCCTTCTCCCCATTCTTCTATTGTAATATATTTTTATAATTAAGGCAATTTCATAATTATGGCATTATTTATGCATTCGTCTTCATATTTGCGTGTTATTTGTTTAAGCACTGAGTAAAGTGATATCACTGTTTTTAAAGAGTTTTCATAAATTAAAACTAAAAAAGTTTTTAATGTGGTGAGTCACAGAGTGTCATAAAACCACGTGGCTGGTTCCAACCTATATCAGTGCTACCAGTCTGTATGCTTCCTAGCCTTTGAAAAAAGACTTTGTCTGAAACATGTCAGGTGGGACTTGGTGTCTGGTGTTTTGGAATAAATGGATTGTTGAAGTGACCACGTCTTGGCGTCCCTCTATAAGGTTTGTGTGTGCTTGGAACTTCTCTTTCTTGTTGCCATATGTGGTTCCTTAAGCACCACAGTCCTAGTGTGCACTCTTTCACATAGATGCTTAGCTTTAGTGTCCACCATATCTGAAAATAAGAAAAAAAAAAAGAATTCATTAATAGTTGCTACTGCATAGACTGATAATACAGCTTAATACAAACAGTATAGTAGAACCTAATGGAACTGCAATAAAGAACACAAAAAAGAGTTTCAAATCTCACATTTCATTCAAACCCGGGGGGTTCACAGTACCCAATTTAAAAATCCAAAAACTTTCCCTTCTTAGCAGTAGCTTTAACCAATCCCCCCACCTCCTAGCTGGTTTGACACATTCCATCCCCATAAATTTCAAGAACTTAGGGTCAGGGTTATGGCATTCAAAGTGATGCTTTCCAATAGGGGTGTCTGTCTTTTTATTGATGACAGAGCGAACGTGTTCCTGAATGCACACTCGCCTCTGAGACCGGAAGATCAGAAGGCTGTAGGTTCCAATCCCACACCAGGCACTTGGGTTAAATCCCATTACTGACACTGTGGTGCAACATGAGGGAGGGTGCTGCACTCCTGAGATGCCATCTTTTTGATAAGACATTAAACCAAGGTCCCATCTGCCTGTTCTGGTGGTAGTTCAGGTGGATGTTAAAGATCCCATGGCATTTCTTAAAAAGAGTAGGGGAATATTTTATTGGAATAACATCAAAACACATCCCTTTGCAAACATGTCAACTTTCAAGAAACACACAAAAAAATTGAAAAACAAAGAAAATATTATTATTTTAACTGTTGCCTAATACATAGAAAGAAAGGTGAAGGAAAAAGTACAGAGACCAAAATAAACAATAAGCATAAAGTTTTTGTATATATCTATGTTATCATTCCACTACTAATATTTACATAATTTGTTCACAAAACAGTTTACACCTTATTTGTATTTTATAAACATTGAGAATCCCTTCCACCATCTAAATACTTTATTTGACTCATTTTGAGCGTTATCTTGTAGATGTACTGCATTCATAGCTTGAGACACCAGAATGCTGTAAGTTTCATATGTCATTATTTTTTGGTATAAAACCCATTGACATCTTGCTTGCCATAGGTAAAATTTCAAACAACAGAAGAGGACAGCTATTGACTCTTCAAAATATTTAGAGCACAAATGGGGGTAGTGACACAATATGAGGGATTCATAATTAAGGCTATTTATCCACTGGAGTTTCCTTTTTTTTTTGAAAGAAAGGGTCACAGGGCTTTTGCACAAGAGCATTTAAAAAGAAAGTGGTCAATTGACTCTTCCTGGGCTATGCAGGCATTATAGGGACAATTCCTTTCTCCTGTGCCTTATGCCTACAGTTCCCTTTGATATTCAGTCTGCCATACATGGACAGCCAAAGCACTTCCCACATGTGAGGAGGGATCCTATCATTATTCAGGGTTTTTCGTATCCTATCTTTAAGGTGAGGTAGACAATTTTTAAACTCTGGTTTCTCTGGATATATTTTTGTTAATACTAACTTATACAGTTTGGGACCAGAAGTTGAAAGAACCTGTGACTTCATTAGGCCCCACTTATATAATTTCTGAACAATGGGTTTGAAATATTCTGGGATGAATATTCTGGTGGAGACTTTTAGGGGTGCTTCAACTCAACCTTGGAAGTATCTAGAGATGTTATTCTGTATCTACTTATAGTGTAGTGACTCAGAGGGAGAAAGATAAATTTTCATTGTCTGGGAGATAAAAAGCGTATGGAAGAAAGTAACCGGATCCACCATCCCCAGGCCCCCTTGTGATTTTGGCAGGTAGGTGAAACATCTTGTTATAGGGTTTAACCTGCTACCCCATAACATAGAAAAAAAGCAACTGTAAATGTGAGTTTCTAAACAAGTTGGTAGGGGAAATATCATAGCTATATATAGTAGTATTGGGATTGAAAACCTTTTTACTATATGGACCCTTTTCATTTTAGACAACTTCCAATTCTTCTACCTTTATACTTTTCCTTGTATAGTCTGCAAAGCATTATTCCAATTATATAAAGCAGTGTTCTGGTATCCAAACATTACCCCAAGGATTTTAATAGGGTTGGAAGTGATATGAATATCTGAAACTGTCAGTGGGGGTGGGTAACTTGACAAAAAAAATTCCTTTGCTTTTCTCATGGTTTATTTTAGAGTTTGATACCCTGCTATAAGCCTCAAAAGACTCTAAAGCTCTTTCTATGTGAGTATGATCAGAAAGGAATAAGCATATATCATCTGCATAGGCTTACATTTCAATGGAGTTCCCTCTTCCATTTCCTTTGAGTCCTAGCCACACCAGTGAATCTATTATTTGCCTAATAAGCAGATCAAGGGAGAAGACATACAAAAGGGGGCTTAGAGGGCATCCCTGCCTTACCCCTGTTATCACTTTAATACTGTGGATTATATGCCATTTTATGACAGGGATTACTGCAGCTGACGTATATAGTTTTTGGATCCAGTTTATAAAGTCTTCTGGGATCCCATAGTATTGCATGATCTGGAATAAAAAAAGGGGTGATATACCCTATCAAAGGCTTTGGATTGGTCCATAGACACTATACATCTAGTTTTGACTTGAAGGGTGGTGTTATATAGCATATCCTGAATTATCATAAAGGCATGTTGAATCTTCCTGTTGGGAATACCATAGTATTGAGCAGGGGAAAATAAAGGAATCAGCTACCTTTCTCTATCTATTATTCAGAACCTGAGACAAAATTTTAAAATCTGAATTCAATAGAGAGATAGGTCACACATTTTCAATCTGGTATTTATCACCAGTTTTATATAAGTAAACTAGATACCCTGCCTGAAGGTAGGAGGGGATTTCATTAAGTCGCAAGAAGAAGTTGAACACTACCTCTAGGCATTTTGTAAATTCAATAGAGAAGGCCTTATATAATTCATATGTAAGTCCATCAGGTCCTGGCGAAGTTCCTTGTTTCAGAGTTTTTATGACTGCTTCAATTTTGGCAGCTTTAATAGGCTGTGATATTTCCCGGATTCCTACTGGGAGGGTGTTTTTTTGTATGTTTTGTAGGTAGTTTTTAATTTTAAAAATATCTGGAGGGTCTACCATGTTGTAGAAGTGTAGATGATTCTGACTGATATGATGAATACCTTCTATTGTTTCTGACTTATTTCCGTCTAAGTCAAATAGGGAGTTTAGGGAGATATTTTCATTTCTTTTTTTGCAAGCTTCATATGGGTCACCTACTGATGATTTTTGTGTTCCATACTGAAGCATTGCCCTCACTGTTTTGGCCCTATCATACTGGACTTCCTGCATTTCCCTTTTTATGTCTTCTAGCTGCTGGGAATAATCACATTTTTGTGAATATGACAGTATATACAGATACTGTAGCTGGTTTCTAAGTTGAAGGTATTTAAAGAAGTTGCTACTTTCCCTTTTTTCCCCATACTTCTGAAAACAGTTTCTAAGGTCTGACTTTGTGTCTTCCCACTACTTCCCTATGTCATCATATAGGAATATTACTGATTCCCTTCCCCTTAATAGTTTTGATATTTCCCTTGATACTAAGGGGTCTGGCAGATGTTTCATATTTAATTTCCAGCTTACATCTTGTCTATTACTTTCAATGTCTGAAAAGGATATTTTTAGGAAAGAGTGGTCTGAGAACTCTACTGGTGAAAGTGAAAAGATGGGTGCGGGAGATTTTTTGAAATAAAAATTATCTATGGTGGAGGTGAATTTCCCATGTTTAAATGTGAATTTGTAACCTAACTCAGACAACGTGTTACAATGGGTGAGATTTGCTAGCTGGATGTATTTTTGTAGCGCATTAGAATCACAGTAAATTTTCTTTCAGACACTCTTATTTACTGGTACAGTAGGTCACAGTTGAAGTCTCCACCTAATATTATGATGGTATTTGTTACCGGAAATGGCTGAATTGCTTGTATGAGGACCACTCTCTCCACCTTTGTTTGTGGTTCACATACTGAAATGATTCTGTATGGATTTCCTTTCCATTTCCCATCCAAAATTAAAAGTCTTCCTGGAATAAGGTCATAAATTTTACCAGGAAAAAGGAATAGGAATTGATGTTGACCTGGTAGTTTTTTTTATTTAATCTCATGAACTGATGTGGTAATTGTCAATCACTAATCCATTCTTATTTTAACTTACGCTTTAATCTTTTAATAATGTCATTTTGCATTTCACATGCTTTTCCATCTTTCGGATGAGGCATTAAACTGAGGTCCCATCTGCCTGTTCTGGTGGTAGTTCAGGTGGATGTTACAGATCCCATGGCACTTCTTGAAAAGAGATGGGGAATCTCCCCGGTGTCCTAGCCAAATTTCTACCATACACTAAAAATACCACTAACAGCTTAATCTGGTTCAATGTCAATTGGCATCCATCTGTATCCCTCTCCCCCGGGACGAGGCTGAAAATAGGCAGAACATTCTAGTCCTCCTTTCCCGGTCAACAAAAATGAAAAAACTAAATAAATAAATAAATGTGTTCCCTTAGCATTTCGACTGTCATACCCACATAAGTCAGGCCACAAGTACACCAAATGACATATACCACAAAGGTGGTCATGCATGAAATAAAGTCTCAAATCTCAGCCTGTAGTCCCCTGCTGAAGCCTTGTCTAGTGAAGCACTGTGACACTTTCTTCCAGGATGACTACCCTGAGTTCAGCTCTAATTAAATTGTATGTCTTTTGGCAAATAAAAAAGTGAATGGTATTTTCCGCATCTGAACTCATTTTATTATGAGGAGTGCAGTTTCATTCTGATCCTGGTGTTCAGCTTGGGGAAGAGCTGCCAAGAGGTGTGAAGAAAGGGGAAGTGGTGGTGGTAGGTGATCTGAACCTGCTGGATATCCACTGGGACATTCCAGTTACTAGGTATACCAGTAGTCAGGCCCTGCTGGATACACCGCAGGACTGCCTGTTGGTGCAGCTGGATAAGAAACCTACTAGACAGGTGTCCATTCTCAGATGGGTGCTCACCAACTCGGAGATGGTGAATGGCATCAGGATAGGGGAGCCATTGGGGTCTAGCATCCATAACTTCATTTGGTTGCTGTCCCTCAGGACCAGAATGTTCTTATCAAAAACAGAAGTCCTAGAATTCAAAAGAGCAGATTTCAACCAGATGAGAGAGCTGGTCTGAGACAAATTGACTGGTGGACAGCACCTGAGTTGTAGAAGAAAGATGGGAGCAATTAAGGGGACCATTCTTGAGACAATAAAGTCATGCACGAGGACTGTTACAAAATTAAACAGGTATAAGGAACCAATATGGTTCTTGGAAAGAGTCAGAGAAGCAGTGAGGGCCAAGAAGAAGGCTTTCACCAGGTATAAGGAAAGCAGGGAGAGAAGGAATAAGGAGAGTCCCAAATAAAAAAATAGGGAAGCAAAGAGGACAGTCAGGAAGCCAAAGGCAGACATGGAGTTACATATCGAGGAGGGGTCAAGGGTGGGGAAAACAATTCTTCAGCTGTATTAAGGAAAAAAGGAAGTAGGAGGGGGTATAGTTAGGCTACAAGGGGAGGGAGGGAACCAGAGGAAGATGAACAAAAGCAACTGCCTGTAATTATTATTTCTGCTCTGTCTTAACAAGGGAAGACATTGGGCCTCTGCCTGAAAAGGGCATTAAGATGGCTGCCAGAAACATTCCTGAAACGAAGCAGCCAGTATTTAGCAGAAAAAGGGCCCAGAAGAGACTTGAAGCCCTAAAGGTAGACAGTAGTAAAATCTTTCTTTTTATACAGGGTTAGGTCTTATAAAACATCATTAGGCCCCAGGGCCCGATGGGATACATCTAAGGGTGCTCAAGGAATTGGCTGTGGAACTGGCTGAACCCATATTAAGGCTATTCAATAGTTCAATTCAGATAGGGGTAGTTCCAAATGACTGGAGGGTACTGGACATAGTCCCTCTACATAAGATGGGGAGAAGGAGCAACCGTGGAATTAGACCTGTCTGCATTAAATCTGAAGTGGGTAAACTAATGGAATCACTGATGAAAGAGGACCTTGTGGGCTACCTAGAGAGCAAGGGTCTACAGCATAATAAACAGCATGATTTTGTGGAAGAGAGGTCTTGTCAGACCTACCTAATCATTTTCTATGACTGGGTAACATAATAATAGATAAGGGCCAGCTGCGGATTTGCTCTACTTTGATTTCATCAAGGCTTACAGCTCAGTGCCACACAGAAGAATGCTGAAGAAGCTGGAGGACCTGGGCTTGGCTAGGGACATAGTTAGATGGGTAGGAAACTGGTTGAAGGAGAAACAGCAGAAGGTGATAGCAAATGGGGTCAAATCATAAGAGAGGGAGGTCACGAGTGGGATGCTGCAAGGATATGTTTTGGGTTCCATTCTCTTTGATTAGTTCATCAGTGACATTGGAGAGGGCTTCTGGGGCAAGTTGTGCCTCTTCACACATGCCACAAAGCTCTGTTGTAGGGTGGATAGTGATGAAAGGATTAGGAAGATGCAGAGGAATCTGCAAAGGCTAGAGAGGCGGTCTAAGATTGGACAGCTGAAATTCAATACCAGGAAATACAAGGTTATGCACCTAGGGAGAAAATAGGGCATAGTACTGATGGTAGGGGTTAAACTGAGTACTACAGCAGAGCAAAGGGACCTGGGAGTCATCAATAGCAACCCTTCAATAAAGCCAGAGTAACTAGGCCTATAAGTAAGGCTATAGGCTGCTGGGGTGTATCAAAATGGGTGCTGACAGCAGGCAAAAGGAGGTACTACTATTACCTGTATATAGCTCTTTGGTGAGGACACATCTGGAATATTGTGCTCAGTTCTGGAGTCCTCACCTAAGAAAAGACAGGGACAGGCTGGAGATGATTCAACACAGGGTGAGCAAGATGATTTGCTGCCAACAAGGCAGATCTTATGATGACTGTCTGAAGGAATTGAGCATATACTCACTGGAAACCAAGCAAGGGGGATATGACAAAGACCTTCAAGTTTCTGAAGGGAATAAACAAGGTGAACTGCAAGGAACTATTTAGCAGGAATACAGAGACAAGAAGCCAAGATCATGAGTGACAAGTGATTAGGGGAAGATTTAAGAGGGATGTGATGAAGTTCTGTTTTATGGAAGGCGTGGCGAAGCCATGGAACAGTCTGCCAGAGGAGGTTGTGGGTGCCAAAACTGTAAATGGTTTCAAGTATGGCTGTGACATAGTTAAAGGTTTGGTGGTTGCTCAGGTCAGTAGCAGTAGGGAAGGGAGTAGGAGGGTGGACTGGGAGGGATAAAACCCCATATGGAAAATATATCCTGGGGCAGACTAAATGGATCTTTGGTCTTTTTCTGCTGTCATTGTCTATGTTTCAATGTTTCTGTGTTTTATGCAAACACCTGAAACATAGAAACACAGAATTTGATGGCAGATAAGGACCGCTTGGCCCACCCAGTCTGCCCAGTTCCCTACCTAATGGATAAGCTGCAGATCCTAGTTAACTAGCAGCCTACTTCTTCCTACCCCCACCCCCTAGAATTGCCTTATGACTGTCCCATGCATGCTTGAATTCCACCACTGTTTTTGACTCCACAACCTCCTCCGGAAGGCCGTTCCATGCATCCACAACCCTCTCTGTGAAAAAATACTTCCTTAAATTACCTCTGAGCCGCCCCATCTTCAAATTGTGCCCTTGTTCTTGCACACCTCTTTTTTTGAAAGATGCTACCCTCTTGGACTTTGTTGATTCCCTTGAGGTACTTGAAAGTTTCTATCATGTCCCCCCTCTCCCTCCTTTCCTCGAGGCTATACATATTAAGCTCCTTAAGTCTCTCTTCATATGTCTTCCGGTGCAGAACCTGCACCATTTTAGTTGCCCTCCTCTGGACAGCTTCAATCCTGTCTATGTCTTTGCGGAGATTGGGTCTCCAGAACTGCATGCAGTACTCCAGATGGGGTCTCACCAGCTCTCTGTACAGAGGGATAATAACTTCCTGTTTTCTACTGGTGATGCCTCTCCCTATACATCCCAGTATCCCCCCAGCCCTCCTTGCTGCCCTGTGTGTGCCAATATTAACTGCCCCAATACAAGGTATTACCTGTTTCCTGTAGTCCTTCAACCTTTTCTAAAAAAATTGATGTCAGCAAATAAGTAGCAGCAAAGATGTAGACAGCCCCAATCCACTTTTCTTGCATTCAGCTCAAAAGCTTCCTGGTGGATACAGATATTCCACTTGACCATTGTTCCTATTCTTGTGATATGTTTTGAGAGTTTTGTTAACCATGCCATGCATTAGGCCTGCAATCCAAACAACTGTTACTTCATTAAAAAAATAACAGCTAATTTATATGTACTGATACCTGATTTTATGAGTAAATGTATTTATATACCCTATTTTGGTACATCATTAAAAAGGGATAGGGTAAATTTATCTATTTTTGCACAAACACAGAGATAGGGTAGGATCAATGGAAACAATGGGTGACTTATCCAAAGCTGGGTGTGGTGACTGGCAACTTGCACACTGACCTCCACTGCGTGCAATTAAAATACATGCACAAGCATCCATTAGGACGCTCATTATCTGTGCTGCCATCTGCCTTCTTGCTGAGTCCACCAACCTGCCTTTCTACCATTGCTGTTTGAGGGCACTAGGTCAATACAGTGAAAACCACAACAGTGCCATACCAAACAGCGACACCAAAATGGCGCTTTCAATAACAGCGCCCACCCAAAACAGTGGCTGCAATAATAGTGCCAGTGGTAGCGGTTCATGAACACAGCAACCTCTACCATGGCAAACCAAAATACACCTTAATTTCAGTTAGCTCCACCCCCACTCCCCCCATTATGGGGGCTTCACCCCCTGAACACCCCCTACTAAAAATAACTACCTTGGGGGGGAGGCAACTCGGGGAAACAAAGAAACTTTTGGGGCCGGACTGTTGATCAGGGGAAGGAAAAAAAGACATGGGAGGTGGCAGACAAAAATCAAAAAAGAAGACGTGCCAGGAATCGAACCCTGGGCAACCGACCTGCTGCTGTTCTCCCTGCCTGTGGCTCTGACCTCTGCACCATGGCAGCTGCCCAGTGGAACCCCTCCCAACAATGACTTCATCCCTTCCCCCTCTTATCCCAGACAGCAATACAGCTACAGGGAAGGCGCTAACCTGACCTGCACTATTCTATACCTGTAGCTGTATTGGATTTTGCTATTGTTACAGCACAGTTTTGACCCACGCTATTATCACTTCACTCTTCTGACCTGGTACGCTGTTGTGGCTCCATATCTGCTCCCACGTCTTTAATATTTTTCTGTTGTTTTGGGCCCCATGCCCCTTCCATGGCAACTTCTCAGACTTTGCACTCCATATCTGCCTTGTCTTGCTGCTGTTATCTAGCCATGCCACCTGCCTCTGCTTCTCTCCTCCTTGGTGCTGCTCTGCTGCTTTCCACAGCTTCTGCCACCTTCCCAGCTTACATGTTTGTTGTGCTTCCTGTTCCTCTCCTTCGGCTGCTCCTTGTTGTCTGCTGCCAACCTGCCATCCATTTCTGTGCCTTCTTTAGTGCAGGCTTCCTACATGCTTGGGGCAAGTGCTGTTGCCCTGTGTGCTATCTGCTGCTGTTCACACTTAGGGCTTTCTCTGCCTTTTTGGGGGCCCATCCTTCACCTCCACCTATTAACATAACTTTATGGAGCCACATCCACTTCCTAACTAGACTTGACTCCCATGACTACAAGGATCAAAATGGGTCAAGTGCCCTACTCTGTGTGCCTTATCAACATGGGCTGAATGCCCTAATAATAGAGCTCATTGCTCCTTATCTGCATATGTTCAATGTGGACAACCTGAGCTCAGTGCACCCTGACAATATAGGCTCAATATCCCCTCATAACATACATTCAGTGCTTCCTATCAAAAAGGCTCAGCATCCACAATCAACATAGGCTCAATAGCTTTGTATTTTTACAGCGAAGTGTGCACAAGGCTGGTGGTGCTCTCATTACAAACAAATTCAAAACATATTCAATTTGGCACTCACCACCTCAGTTGGAAAGGACACCACATAGCTCCATTTAGTTTATTACAAAACCATTTTATTAAAATAAAAAAACAGCACAGGGATGCATACAAACAACTCCTAAACATGCCTGCTTGACGTGTTTCAGACTGTCCCGTCCTTTGTCAAAAGCTGGGGTTTAGATTACTAGCTAACATATAAATACCCTAACTGAACTGATGTCATAATGACACATACAGACATATTTTAAATTCATTGGCTATCCATCAGTTTCAATGGATCTCATTAGGATCTAAAAGTAAAATGTACATATATAAATAGTACAAATGCTATAGTATAAAAATATATAAACATCAGAGTCACCGTGGTAATCCTTAACAATTTTCATATATCATTGACTGAGGTATATATAACTGAGGTATATATATGAACAGAGAAAACAAATTAATAACAGGAGACAAATAATAAGGTGGGGGGATTGCATGGAGGGCAGGATATTTACAATCACAAAAACAAAACAAGCTGAACAGTGGGGCACTGGACCCATGGTAAACTTACATCCATTTTTAATAATAATTAAAGCTCAGTCTTTATTATCTATTAGTTTTCCATCACCTATAGGAATTCCCTGGATGCATCATCTTCTTATGTTGGCTTGCGCATGTGCAGGCACCATCTTGTGGTAGTAGCACATTTCAGAGATGTGTCAGTGTTGTGGCCAAAGCAGGGGATGCTTTAGTTGGTGCATCCTTCAGCAGCCAATCAGTAAGCATGCTGGCAATGACAGCAAACTTCAAAGAGAGCCAAAACCTTGAAGAAAATCTGGCACTCCAATGAGGTGCAGTTTCCTCATTGCAGTGGCAGATGACAAGACTCTGGCCATGTGCATTACAGTGCACAATAATGCGCATGGCTGGAGTTACAAGCAGTTGCTCGGTGTGCCATTCCTGGTGAAACATTTCAATAAATAAACAGCCACGGACACAGCTTTCCACAATGGCGGCTCCTGCCACCAGCCACACACTCCCACAAAGCCAACATTGGGGGTGCCCAATCCCCATGTTGGCGTGTATCCCCCCAAGCCACATTGTGGCATACTGGGAGCCCTCCCCAGTGTGCCCAGACATTTTTTATTTTCCTGATGCCAGGATGCCCACTCTTGGTGTCAGATGCCCCCCAAACTAAATTTATTTGCCGACAGGGGTGCCAAATCCTCGTCAGCATCATGTTTCCCCTCCCCCAAGATTGCTGATGTGGGTGCACAATCCCCGTCAGCATCATGTCCCACCCTAAAACTCATGTGGCACACTGGAAGCCCACCCCATTGTGCCCAAACATTTTTTCATTTTTTTTAACCTATAAAGAAAACAGTCCCTTTTTTGTTTGTTTGTTAAACTGTAACAAAGAAAACCATCCAGCGTCATCTCCCTAGTCCCCCTCTGCCACCCAAATCCTCCCTCTGTGCACCCACCTCCCTGCACCCCCCCTTCACCCATACTTACTCTCTGGAGGTCAGGAGCAGTGATGTTCTGTGCACTGGGATGTGTCTGTATTCTTCAAAGCCGAACTATGAACTGAGGAAATGGGTAAGCGCTGTATAATGGGACTCAATGGGGGGTTTCAACTTAGGTTGATATCACAGTCATTTTTAGGAATTTTGGCCCTAAATTTTCAACATGGGGTTCTTGGGACCCCACCTCATGAACATGTCACTGTTGTTTTGTTTCTCAGTCCCAAAAGGTGCTTTCGCAGTCACTGCGCAGAATGACCTTTTGGGACTGATTAACAAAATGACAGTAAAACTGTTCATAAGATGAGGTCCCAAAAAGCCCATATTGACAACTGGTGACAAAATTCCAAAAAATGACCATGTTACGGGCCTGCATTGCACATTTTCTACGCACGCTCGTAACTTCGCCAGTTTTTAATATTTTCACTCCACATTTTCAACATTGCCATTTTTAACACCTCCTTATGAACAGTATAGCTGTCATTTTTCACATTCTGCCCGAAATGTGTTTTTGCACCTATGGTGCAGAATTTATTTATTTAGCTTTTGTTTACCGGGTAAGTACACTAGACAGGTATTATGCCTATTTTCAGGAACAATCTGGGAGAATACAACATGAGGAACAACAGTCAAGGAGACATAGCAAAGAGAGTACAGTTTTTTTGTCACAGTAAACAAACATGTGGGAAATACATCATTTGACGCTGGGGAAACATATAGTAGTAAGCACATTTCAGATTATACACTCTAGACTAGCTAGTTCAACTGACAGATATATACAGGTCGTCATACATAGGAGTGGAGCATAGCACAAGGACAGGATTGGTCATAATATAACTTATAACACTGTCGTATACACCCCCTAGGCTAGTTGGATCGCGGACAGGTATGTACAGCTCATCACATTTTTCTAAATATGCACATGTTAGACAGAAACAGAAACAGTTGGTAGTACAAGTTTCTACCAAGTGACCAAGGTGCAATATGTCATGGTTAGCCTATGACCGTGTAGCAATAATGGGTGTAAAAATGCTCAAGGCTTTTTAGGCAGGAGTAGTCAGAAGTCATTGATACAGTGGGGAAAATATCTCCAGGAATTCAATGGAGACACCCTGGGGAGGTTCAGACAAAACAAATTTGACACTTTACACTAGGGAGGTATGGGGCAGTCACACTCTGATGCTAGTTTTAGGAAACCCCACAGGGAATTTCGAAAACTCAGATAGGAGGGAGCAGCTCAGATATCCACAGGCAGCGAATTCCAGAGTCTATGCGCACTTACAGCAAAGTCCCAATCCCCCATGAGGGTCCGGGTAGGAGGGACTTTGAGCATCCCTGATGTGAGAGACCTAAGTTGGTAGGGGGTGGGATTCAGTTTAGACAGAAGCCGGGCCAGCCCCTGGAGGATGCTAGTTCTGATCACTTTCCTAGAGAGGCATCCCAAACCAAAATCAAGGTATCTAGCTGGTGAGAGCCAGCAGAGTTTCTCATATAGCTCACAACAGTGGGTGAGTCAGGGGGCAGCCAAGGCAAAACGACAAATGTTATTGTAAGCAGTGTACCACCGGGTGAGATGTGTCTTTGGAGAGCGAGCAAATAGGTGCAGCCCATAGCTGAGGGAGGGAAGGAGCACACCCTTCGCTAGGGCAAGCCTGGCTGCCAGTGTAAGGTTATACTTGGCCCTATAGGCCAGACCCAGTTTGCAGTTTACCACCCTGCAGATGTTAAGGATATGATTACCCATGTCAAGCTGGGGGTCAAGTGTTAACCCCAGATATTTGATGGAGCTCACTATGGGTAGTGAGGATCCATCTGTGCTGGTGACATGTAAGCAGGCTGATGAGGCTTTGATTCTAGCCATTGAGCCAAAGAGCATAGCCTGTGTCTTTTTCAGGTTCAGGACCAGCTTGTGACTAGTAACCCATGATAATACCCTGTTAAAGTCATCGGTCAAGTTCTGGTTTAGGGTAGTGGCATTCTGGCAGTGAGCCAGGATTACCAGATCATCTGCATACATGGTGGCACTACAGCTGGTAGTAACCATGGGTAGTTGATTGATGAAGAGAGAGAAGAGGAGGGGACCCAGTACCAAGCCTTGAGGCACTCCGGAGGTCACCGGTAGGGGCTTGGAGAGGACTTTATTAAAGCAGGTACACTGCTTTCTACCATGTAGATAACCCATTAGCCATTTCATGGCATGGGGGGAGAGACCAAGTGACCACAACTGTGCAGCAAGCAGTTTGTGGTCAACGAGGTCAAAGGCTTTGGACAGGTCAATAAATTTTGCACCAGAGAGTTTGCCCTGGTCCATGGCTGTCCGGATACTTGATGTAACCGAGATTAAGGCTGTGGTGGTGCTGTGTCCTCACGAAGCCGTGCTGGGCTGGGGACAGAAGTTCATGAGAGTGGATATATTCCGAAAGCTGCTCAGCCACTACCTTTTCAAGGAGCTTGCTAAGGGTTGGGAGAATGGCAATCAGTCGATAATTGTCAGGCAGTTTGGGATTTCCTTGCTTCAGTACAGGGACAATCCCCGCCTCTTTCCAGATGTCTGGAATGGTCCCCAGACCAAGGGATAGGTTGAAGATAAAGGCGACTGGTGAGGCAATGTGTGCAGCACCAAGCTTAAGGAGTTTAGGCTCCAGGTTGTCTAGGTGAGGACTGGAGTACTGGGAGAGGCCAGCTAGGTGTTTCTGCAAGTCCTGAACTGATACAGCCCTGAGGTGGAACATTTGACGAGGAGGGTGACCCTCCAGCAGCGTGGAGGGAAGGGGGTGGGACAAAGCCTCATCAGGTGAGAAGAGGGTTGTGAAGGCAGAGAGGTCAGAGAAGTGATTATTTGGCGCGGTCACTGTGCGAAATCAACTTTTAGTATGGAGCAACAAAATGACAGTGTCACTATGCATGAGGGGAGATCTCAAAAAGCCCATGTTAAAAATGTGGTGAAAAAATTCCAAAAATGACCACGTTGCGGCTGTGCATTGCAGTTTCTGCACACGCTAGTAAGTTCACAAATTTTCATATTTTCACTTCAGATTTTCAACATTGCCATTTTTTCACACCTCCTCATGAACAGTACAGCTGTCATTTTTCACATCCTGCCTGAAATGTGCTTCCACACCTGTGGCACCAAATGGCATTGTTGCTGTGCGAAATCAACTTTCAGGATTGAGTGACGAAATGATAGTGCCACTGTTCATGAGGTGGGGTCCTAAAAAGCCCATTTTGAAAATTTGGAGTGAAAATACCGACAAATGCCCAGGGTGTTAAGGTTTCCAACCGTAACCCCCACACTGTAGAGACCAACAGGCATCGGTTGGGGTGACTTGAGTTCCTCGGCCATGATGCTCACAGCATTCTACCCCCACCCTACAGCCACTGACAGGCATCAAGGTGTGCCTTGGGGTCTTCAGCAAAAATGTTCATCCCATTCTCCTATACTGCACCCATCTCAGCTCATTTCCTTATAGAATGGGGTGAGCCTAACGGCTGATTACCCCAAGGCACACCGCAACACCTGCTGCTGTCTGCAGGGTGGGGTGCAGTGGAATGACTTCAGCCTTATGGCTGATGACCCAAAGGCACACACCCAATGCCTTTCAGTCTATGGGGGCGTTAATTCAATACTTCATTGACATTCTTATTATGCATCTCTCTAACTCCTGTTACTACCAATGCCAATGTCAAAAAATCCAAGCTCCAAAACGCCTGTGCTCAGCAAAGATAGAGCTGGGTGCAGGACTGAAGGGGTTGCTAACCCCTACTGCATACAAAATCAAAAAAACAAAGATAGTCCTGCACTCCAAGTGCAATTGAAACCAAATGCAATATCAATTCAATCCAAAAGTTTTACTTTGAAAAAGCTTCAGTTTTAACAAAGGGTGCGTGTTGCTCCTACAGTGAGGCATGCCGACAATCAAACTAACTCCACAGCGCTTCGACCAATGGTATGGTCTTCCTCAGAGGTTCAAGAAGACCATACCATTGGTCGAAGCGCTGGGGGAGTTAGTTTGATTGCGGGCATGCCGCATTGTAGGAGCAGCACACTTTGCTAAAATTGAAGCTTTTTCAAAATAAAACTTTTGGATTGAATTGATATTGCCTTTGGTTTCAATGCCAATGTCAGCAAGCCAACATTCAGCATTGACAAATACTCGTTTCTAAATATGGTTTAAATTCAAAATATGTATTACGACCAGGTGGTCTGTAAGCCCCTAGTTGTATGATCCAGAATGTATCCCTCTGTAATACCAGATTGTCATAGTTCCCACCCCTTGGATGCTGATTTATTTTGTTGATTGCTAGAAATGTAAATTCATGTTTTTCCCATCCCTTGCTCCTATAATATGAGCAGCAGTTTCATATGTTTCATCCTGTCTACAGATCGCTCTGACATGTTCTCCCCTCCTAATATTAAAGGTTTTCGTTGTTTTTCTGATATAGAAAGCATTACATGTGCACTTCCCCAAATATATGATGCCTGCAGTATCGCATGTCAGGCACTGGCGAATTTCGTAACTCTGCATTGAATTCACTGTAGTAAAATATTTTCCTGGCTACACATGATTACGATAAATACACTTTTTACATTGAACGCACTCACTTGATCTCCTCAGCCAGGTGGCTGGTTTTCTGTCTGCAAAATGGCTATGTACTAGCAAATCTTTCAGAATTGTGGCTCTCCTAAAGCACATTCATGGTGGTACTGACACTACATCTCGTAGACCTACATCTGCTGCCAGAATAGACCATTTTTTTAAATAATTCATTCCACACAACTGGATTTTGACGAAAAGGCTGTAACCCAATTGAATCTGCTGTCTAATTCTCGAGTGGCAGCATTGGTCCCCAATAGTTCAGACCTGTCTTTATTAAATACATAGTTTCTAGCTTCCACTGTATTCTTAGCACTGTAGCCCTTTTCAAATATCCTGTTTGTTAGCTCATCTGCTCCTTTTTCAAAGCCTGCCGCTGAGCTACAGATGCGTATAACTTTAAGAATTGCCCTTTGTGTATATTCTTTGAAATGTGTCATGGATGGCAGCTAGAAGCTAAAAGTAAAGTGCTACCATCTACTTTTTTTCTATATATATCAGTATTCACATTCCCTTCGGGATTCCGTTCTAATGTGAGATCTAACTAGGGGATGTTGTCTCTATTGCACGTGTCGGTAAATCTAAGACGGGGATTCAAACCATGTAAATAATTCATAAAATCCTGTAATTCATTTTCTTCCCCTTTCCAAATTAAAAGCACGTTGTCAATATACCTCGTCCACGTAATAATACTGTTGGTAAATGGGTTATTACTGTTGACCACCTCATTTTCCTACTTTCCGGCATACAGATTTGTTATCGAGGGTGCGCAGGGCTTCCCCATCGCAGTTCCCCAGATTTGTAGGTAAACCTGTATTTTAAAAAGAAATACATTATTTTTCATAACATGTTCTAAGAGTTTCACCAAAAAATCAGTGTGCGGTTTAACATCAGAGTCCTTTTGGTTTAGGAAAAACACACTGCATCTAAAACTCGCTCATGTATAAAGATTCTATTTCAAGCGTTACAAGGAACATATCTTCACCCAGATTCACATTTCAACCAGTTTTAAAACATCTTTCGTATCTCTAACATAGGATGGCAGACTTTTGACTAGGGGTCTCGGAAAAGAGTCAATATATTGAGAAAGGGGTTCGGTTGAAGAACCGATCCCACTTACAGTTGGACGTCAGGGAGGGTTCTCTAACGTCTTGTGTACTTTTGGCACAGCCCAGTATGAAAAGTGGCCCTCACCAGAAATTGAATAATTAAAAACTATTTTGTTTTACTATTAATGTACCCCTTGTCGAAAGTTGTCTCTATTGTTTCATCAATGCTAAACTTAAAATCATGGGTAGGATCCTCATTCGACTTGGTGTAAAAATTGACCATGCTCTACTTCACTTCCAAGGGTGGAACCCTCAACAGGATGGGCATTCCTTTAGCCATATGACTAAGCTCTATGGCACCTGTGCTAGGGTAGCTATCTCAGTCATGAGACAGAGTGCGAATGGTCAAAACCATAATGTTGCATAAGCATTCAAACTCACACATACCTGCTCACTGACCAGGTGAATGGAGGACTTGTCAAAAGTTTGCTGCAGGGACAGGCAATGTGTGCCCTGTCCCCACCAAGTGCTAATAAAGCACATGTACAATGCCTGCCCTGTCCCCACCAAGTGCTAATAAAGCACATGTACAAGTGTCTATTCCAATGTGTATTTTCTTTGCTCCTCACCCTCACCCTCCTTTTTGGTTCTCCCTTACCTCAGGAGATCACTACACAGAAAGTTTCACAGCCACAGGGCCAAGCCTTGTGGCACATCCAAGGGTGGAAACCTCATTAGGTTGGGGTATCCTTTAGTCATATGACCAAGCTCTGTAACACTTTCCTGAGGGTGAATGTCTTAGCCATGAGACAGAGTGTAAATGGCCAAAACTCTAATGTTGCATAAGCATTCGAACAAACACACACTTGTCCACAGACCCAGTAAATGGGGGATTTGTCTAAAGTTTGGTGTAGTGGTAGGTAACTTGTGCCCCCTCATCAAGCTCTGTTACAGTATATGCACAAGCATCCATTTGGATGCTTGATTTCTCTGCTCTTCTACCCACCCCTCCTCTTCTCTGGTTCTCTTCTTTCTTGGCAGAACATTGTGCATTCCCCAAAGGTTCTATAGCCACAGGGATATGCGCTGTGGCTTCTACAAGTGTTGAACCTTCACCAGAATTGGGTTTTTTTAGTTATACGACTGATGTTTATGACATCTTCTCGAGGGTAGCTATCTCTGCTTTGAGACAGAGTATGAACTGCTAAAATCCCAATGTTGCCTAAGCATTCAAAACCACACATACATGCCTGTTAACTCAGTGAACAAATTGTTATACTATCCTATTTAAAATATTTGACCTACTTTCAAGAACAATGAATGGTTGCACTATAGTGTATGATAGAACACTGCTTAGCATGGAAATCATCCCTGGAACAGTGTTGTTGTGCTGTAGCAATGATGTCAGAATGTTGCTGTGTTGTACTAAGGATGTCACTACTGCAGCACGACAACCTGGAATGCTGCCACATGGTCAGCGTCATTTGGGCTGACAGTTGGGCCTAGCTGCCAGCTATAGCTGTGGAGGTCAACAGAAGGGTCTGCTGCAGGCCACTCTCAGTCAGCGAGGGCTTCAGACTGGATTTTTGTCTCAGACACCATTACAGAGGGAGCACTATCTATCACTTGAGGACTCAAGCCCACCCCAACCCTAAAAGAGTGTTCCCACCTCCTCCTGGGTAATGATGCTGCCAGCTGAAGTTTTTTTATTTAGTTTTCCCAAGTTGGCAGTGATCAAGATGGACCAGTTGATGATTGGCAGCTATCAGACTGAAGAAGCATCACCAACTAGGAACAGAGCTATTTATAAAACTCAGTTTTACCACGGTTTGCTCTGTTTTGCCATTTTTTTTCCTGACAGACTTTTGTACAAATTGACATGGGATTAGTTGCAGTTTAGTGTTACTCAGACCTGTGAATTAAAAAAAGTGTTTCATAACAGTATTGACTCTTACATGTTGTTGGGTGACCCACATGCTATAAAAGACAATGTATGGGCTACTATACACAACAAGCCTGAGTCGGCATGTCAAGGTTGCCATGACAACCAAAACCTCTTGGGCTGCGCTCTCGAGGTTTAATAGGTTCCAATGGCAACCTTTTGATGCCAAAATTGTGTTTGGTAGCCCACACATTATCCTCTATGTTTTAGTTTTAAAACATTTCCTCTTGCTCAGCAAGAGCACTGCATGTCACACACAAACAGTACACTCCACTCAATTTACCTCAGAATTTATTCATTTATTTCAAAAGTTTTACCAGAAAAGACAAACAGAGCTGGTACCAGCTTGTTTACAGATATGTCCTGGGGTGTATGTGTGAGGGAGGATAAAATGCAGACGGTTCAATGGTAAATAAAATATAGTAAGGTGCAGAGAATTGAAAAATGCATTACAGTTGAGCAGTCATGATACACAGGCAGGTGGATCAGTGCAACCAAATGAAAGGTGAGATGATAACACATTTACAGTCAATTGATGACATTTACATCCTCCCAGAGAAAAAAAACTTTGTTTAAGTGTCCTTTTCTCACTATTATTGAATTGTTTCATAGCCATACTCTGTGCTGGAAAGTAGTATAGAAACAAGAAAAAAATGGAAAACTATTTTCACTAATTTAACATCAGGTGCCGCAGCATTACACTGAAAAACAGGAAAATGAAAACACTTTCAGAAAAATCATCAGTGACTTGAAAGTAGAAAAAATGACTGCAACCAGAAAACATAAAAAATAAAATAAATGAACTGATTGTAAATTTGTTTGTTTACACATCCTAGGTGTTTGCTGTCTACATAAACTTCTCAAGCTTTGCTCTTGAGGTTAATGGTCAGTACATACCTCCAAGGGGTATAATGCCTCACACCAGTTCCCATACATTTTTCTCTGCATAATGACTCATAGGGTTTGATATCAACCAAAAATCAAACCCTGTATGCTCTGTATCTGCCTGGTGTGATGCCATGTCACAGTAGTCCGATGAGTCTCACCAAGTAAACACTGTGTCAGCTGGGGCACTAGTTTTCAAAAGATTTTCTCCACAGGCACAGAATGGGGGACACCTTTTGAAAATATGGCTCCAGATTAACAAGGAGAAACTCACAGCTGATCAGTCAGTCATGCTGCAAGTGTTTATGCAGTCATAGTAATTGACAACAGCTGTGACAGTATCTACCTGGCTTACTCACTTCTTAGTATGATAAATATTACACACACCCCCTCAATATTTTTATCTATCTCATTACACCACAAGATCAAGGACAGCTTGTGTGAAACACTGCCAGGGTTCCCCAGCACAAGCTGAAAAAACAGAGACTTTCGAAAGGTCGGCTCATGGGCAACAGTTAAAACCCTGGTGGGCAAAAGGTTTGGCAGGGACCATTGGTCAAAAGGGAAAGCCGCTGAGGGTTGTTGAGGGAGCATGGTCAGCACTCTGAATTGCTGATGGGGACTGGATGAGCCTAAGGAGAAAGAGTATGTGGAGGGCCATCTGAAAGAAATTGAAGGTAAAGACAGTACCTGTGCCAATGCCTCTGTGTTCCTCTTCTCCTATTTCTTGTAGTGTCAGCGAGTCTGTCAGGTCACCTCAAGTGGGGCAGACTGTTTATAAGTGGAATTCAGTCTACGGATCTAAGTAGCACAGTGGCTGGTTGAGTGAGTTGGTGGCTGCGGTGATGGCTCAGTTGCTCCTTTTTTTTAAATGTATTTATTTAATGTGAGATCATCAGTCCCTTATCATCAGCAGCAGTACTGGCCATGGCACTGAGAAAGGGGTTGGGGCCTTGGCGACAGCAACAGGCAGGGCCAGCACTGTTTGGTTCCCCCTTCTCTCAGCAGCAGCAACAGCAGAAAAGGGGCAGTGATCCCAGTCCAGTTCAACCGCCTCATCAGCAGCATCAAGGACAGCTTCGTCAGTCCTCTGCCTAGCTTCACAGATGTCTCGTGGAAGTGGTGAGTGGGCAGTAAGTCAACATAACTGATTTACTTTTAAAAATTGAAAGACATGCCTTATGGTGCTTATAAAAGATGGTCCACAGTGCACAACTCAGGGCACCTTAGGCCCAAATGAAGGTTTTTCTAGGAAGTGGAGTATGTGAACAAAGGCCCAGTTATAGTGATACCCATAGGGTGCATCACCAGGCTCCTTAGGAGCACTTTGTGAGCAAGCCAGGCACCATAACAGACTGCCCATAGGGGCACAGTTTAACTACAGCTCCACTAGGAAGCAGGCCTGGGGGTGGGGCGGGCACACCCAGGCACCAGGACTGCCCATAGGACAGAGTATCACAAGTCCCTTCCTCACAGCATTACAGGGACATTTCCTGAGCTACTGCTTGTGTGAACTTTGCTTGTTTGGGACTGCCTTGTTATTCACATTTCTAGATTATTGGGTAACTTCTGGTGGAGGGGCCAAACCATGAACAACAGGCAAGCCTGGTTGATCACAGCCAAGCATCTCTGGCTCTGCTTATTTCTCCCTTTCCTGCCTAAAATCTCTAACACTATCAAAGGGTTTAGCACCAGAGGTCTAATGTCAGAGGTCCGAGGGTCCATTACCAAGGGTTCACTATGAGGGTTCCAGCATCAGCGGTCCAGCACCAGAGGTCCAGTGCTTGAGGTCTAACACCAGGGGTCCAGTGCTAGAGGCCCAGCACCAGGTTCCAGTGATAGAGGTCCAGCACCAGAGGTCCAGTGTCATACATCCATAGGTCCAGCACCAAGGGTCCTGCACTATAAGCCTGTAGGTCCAGAACCAGGCCGCGAGGTCAAGAATGAACCAACTGGGGTGGTCAGAAGTGGGCATGTACTGTAATAGCTTGCCCCACCACAGACAATAGGCCCTGATGTCAAGATTGGACAATCTGGAGTGGTCAGAATTGGGACAACACCATAGCAGCTTGCCCCGGTGCAGACAATAGCTCATGAGGTCAAGATTGAACCAGCTGAGGTTGCTGGAAGTGGGTTGACACTGCAGCAGCTTGCCCCACCACAGACAACAGGCCACAAGGTCAAGCTAGACCATCTGAGGTGGTCAGATGTGGGCTGGTGCAATAGCAGCATGCCCTGCCACAGACAATGGGCCAGGTCAAGACTGAACCATCTGGTGTTGTCAGAAGTGGGCAGATGCCACAGCAACTTCCCCCATCATAGACATCAGATCACAAGGTCAAGATTAGACTATCTGGGGTAGTCAGAAGCAGGCCAATGCTGTAGCACCTTGCCCTGTCACAGACATCCCAGGCCACAGGATCAAGAGGTAGTTAAGTCAGGGTGAACAAGAAGGGCCAGCATTTTAGCCACTGCCCTTTGGGACCTTCCTAGTCCCATCTGAACTTGGACTATTTCTTCTTTATTAGAGTTACATTTGCAAGTCATACGCTTAGAGTAATAGCTACCCTCACCCTATCTAACTGTCTTTCACTTTACTTCTATGTAAATCTGTTTTTATTTGACTCCTCTGTGTCTGTTTCTTTTTGCTGATCACCGAATAGTACCCACATTAGGGGAAAAGAGCCTCTTCTTTGTTTCAGCTCTCTCAGTTTTACCAATTGCTAAAGCTGGTTGGTCTCCTCAGGGGCTAAACACTCAGTAGTTGAGTGCAGCAACTCAACACATCCCTCCCCTTAACTAAGTGGTCTGGGTGGGTTGGTTACTGTACATCCTATATGCTCTGAATCCTGTATCAGACCACAATGCAGTAAAGGCAGTCCATGGAACACTACATCTCCAGTTTCCAAATAGATAAATACCACATCAAATAAAGGTTAAAAATATCCTTGCAATTTATTGGAGCAGCCACCATCACCACACTACACCTTGGGGAGGTGTAGTGATGTGATGGTTGTTGCCCAGATCAGTTGCAGGGACATTTTCAAACTTTATCTGATGTGGTATTAATTCATTTGAAACTGTAATGTGATGGATTGCCTTTTTACATACAAACATACGAAAATGCCAGCAGATATAGGCCGGTCTATTGAGTCTGCTCGAGTGTGCAGCTATCTGAGTTTACTCCACAGCTGCCCCCCTCCCAACTCCCCAGTTTCCCTTCCCCTGATCCTATCCCACCCCCTCTTAAAGCTGTTCACCAATTTCAGAGAAACCACCTCTTCAGGAAGTGCATTCTACCCTGCCACTACCCTGTGCTTTGTACTGTTTGGGGTGAACAGCCCTATCACTTAGCATCTGAGCTTTTCTATCCAGAGCTATCCCATCTGACTGTGCCCTATATCAAACCAAAACAATTTTTATAAAAAAAATAAAATATGGGAGAGTGTGACCCCCCTTTTTTTATATACGCTATCAGTGTGTTTTGTATTTATAAACCACTTGAGAATCACTCTGGTTTATGTTGCAAACTGTTACCCCCTACAACTGGTATCACACACACTCCCCCCATACATTATTGCATATGTATATACAGCTACATGGTTTCCCCAACATTATACATAATAGATATATCTGTATATTGTACAATTCATGCATTTAGTTGGTCACAGAAGTTTTGACTGATTTGAAAACTCATTACCTTTTTTTTTGGCAGTTAATCTTTTTATTGTTTTTCCAAGTTTTCAGGTGTACAACATAGGTACAGACAGATACAACATACAGAGATTTCCTCAAATGACAATTAATAAACAGGTCAAAAAGGATGTTGCATATTTTTTTAAATACTGTGGTAAGACAGTCACTTAAGTATTACATTCTAACTGCATTCATTTGACTGTAACTATATTTGTTCATTTTTAATTAAATATATGTGTATCTTCATGTAACTACATGTTTAGTACAGTATTCAAATGTCTTTTTATGGATGCACCTTTTTATGTTGAACACCATTGTGCATTTGTCTCGATCTTTCCCTTAAAAATAAAATTTAAAAAAACTATAGCTACTGTAAAAAATAATTTTTATGTTTAGATTTAAGAAAAAAAACAATATATGGTTGTATATTATAAAACCCAAATACTATAATTTAAATAAATGCCCATAGAATTAGAACCTATATGAAATCTGGACAGATATATGAGTCTGCGGCAGTTCAACTGAACTGTTTTCTACAGGTTACATATCAAGTCTACTTTCTGCAACAACTAACTGAACTTTGGACAGCGATTTTTCCTGTTTTTTCTAAAAGGTTATAAAGTTCAATGCTGAATTCGTTTCGAGAGCATTTTCCCTAAGGAATTCTTTTGAAAACGTTAGAAAATTCGTCCCTGTGGAATTGTATTCGTTCTTTTATGTGCATTAACTCAGAGGACTCAAAGTGGGCTTTCAGCGCATAACTTCGGACTCCCCATAAATTAACGATTACAACTCCAGGGGGACGAATTTTCGAATGCTTTCAACAGAATTCGTTAGGGAAACCCCTCCCAAAATGAATTCTGCAATGAACTTTGTAACTTTTTGGAGAAATCTAGGTAGAAGTTCCATTTCAGCTGTTGCAGAGGGCGCAGACTTGACTTGATACTTGCAGAAACTGCAGCAAGAACAAAAATAGAAATCGGTGCAGATTGCTTCCCTTAAAAACTATTAACTGAATAAATAAAGAATAATTCGTTTTTACATAGCCATGTTATGTGTGCGGGAAGGTGATAAAAGTGATGAATAAAATACAGCCATACACGGGCCCCTGCGGTCTTCACTCACATTCGGCACAAGGCCAATACCCTACATAGTCAGCTTTTTACAAGACCCAAATAGCCTAATTCTTAAAGTAAAACTATTTTAACAGAATGCGTGTAATTGAATCAAACAGATGTTTACAGTGTAACAATTTATTTTGTTTTAGTCGACTTTCTGTTGTTTTTTAAAATTGTCATTTCTTTAACAGTTGGGCTGAAACGAATTACAATAAGAATGCCTCTGAAAATATCGAATCAGGGATTTTCGGCACCTTTTTACAAACAGCATTATTTCAGAAGTATGGTCGATCAAATAAAGAGGCTGCAGAGTGGTCTTCTAGTGGTTAGAGCATCAGCTTGGGAACCAGTTCACTTGTTAAAACCCAGCTAGAGACAAATACTCACACTGGGTCTTTGGGCAAGTCACTTCAACTTCTCATTGCTTCAGTTCGCCCCGCAGCTGAAATTGGTAGAAGTAGGACCTACTGGAAACGAGACGTTACAGCTCAGCCGGGCTATCTTGCAAAAATAAATTGTAACAACAAACAAACAAACAAAAAACACTAATACTTTAACTTACTGTATGGGAAGCATTTACCCCTTTTTTCTCTGCTTTTTCCTTTTGAAACACATTCAGTCGTTTTAATATGTATAATCTGATATACTGTCTTATACCATATGTAAAATTCTGCAACTCACTCTGTACCTTTTTTGCAGTTAATATTTTTGTTTTTCCAAGTTTTCAAGTGTACAACACAGTCTGCACCTTAATATTTTTAACATCCATGTCTGCATTCACAAAAGTTGAAACAGCAATAAAAATAGTAACACACACACACACACACACACACACACACACACGGTGAGACCCACTTCTTGGTGAAGAATAATTCGTTTTATAAGGCAATGCTCGGGCTTTAGGCCACGTTATGTGCAGGGAAAATGTCCAAGTTTAATAATATAATACAGTCAAGTCAAGCACTGAAGCAAACCGTGTGCCAGCCTTCTATCAGCTCAGAATTGTGTAATTCCCAATGCAAGGAAAACAGCTTTAAGTATTAGAAATCGGGGCATTGATTCCCATATATGTGTTTGCAGTTTTGCTCCACATGAACCAGCAAAATACTGTATGTTCAATGTGCTTTTCTGTTTGTAATCTTATGTTTTTGGGAAAAAAATAAAAAGCATTAACTTCAAAAAATTGTAGCACTTTATATTTTTGTTGATTGCCTGCTTTTTTCCAATCTTATTTTTTCTTTGACATTTGGGATTACATCTGCAACGAAAAATATCTCCTCCCCCCTCTTTCCATCCCCCTCTCCTCCCTCACCCACTCCCCATCCTTTAGTAACTGCCTGTCTGTTATTGGTGCCATATTTAGTTCTCTGACATGAGTGTCATGAATCGTTCAGCTCTAGGTAAGAGGTATTTGAAACATTGTTCATTGAACTCTTCTTTTACTTGATTGGATTGTTTACTTATTATTAATTAGGCCCATACAATGTGTATTTGATATTTTTAACCCTTTTTTCCGTTTATTTATTTTTGTTCGCAACTTGATAATCAGATTTACAAACTATATGGTCAACTACCCTTCAGACATGGATGTATTTAAATAATGTGGGACTTATTCTAACCTAAAAACTTAATAATCAATTACATTGTTCAATGGTTTTCCACCTGCTGTTACTGATGCTGTTACTGTAGGAAAGTTTAAGAACAAACTTGCTCAATGGTGGAATACATTATCTGATTGTAACTGTAATTGTTAATATGGTATTGTATTATAGCTGTCTTGTATGTATGTCCTCTATTATTTATAATAAGTATGTCTTAATGTTTTTATTGTTATATGTACTTTTCGCTTGTGAAATCGGTCAATTTGCTCATCTTGCTAACAAGTATAAAAAATTAAAATGAAAATGGAAAAATGAAATTTTATGGCATAAAAATAAAAATATCAATGCCCCGACTTTAGACATCTTTTTGTTCAAATAGCATATTTTGTTTTCAGAAATGTGACTAATGCATCCATACCCACTGACAGTGTGGCTTTCAGTAAGTCATTTAAACTCTCAGCATATACCTCTCAACCTCTCAGCATCAAAATGCATAGCACTGGCCTTCAAATTTCACAGCAAATGACCGGAATATGTAGCAGCACTTTCTTATGTTTAAACATAATGTGTCTTCAAATAGTGGGCCCGATATTATTTAGTGTTAGGGAATGTTTAGATTTATTGTTTATTTACTGAAAAGTTTTGACAGGAAGGGCACACTGAACAACAAGTTACTCGTCTCACGGTGTGTCCTGGGGGAAGGGGGAAATAACGTTCATCAACAATATTACAGTCGTCTGAAATAATACATTTAAAACATTTTGGACAATTCAGCAAGACGTGGGATTCAGCGACACAGCAGGCTCTTTCGCTGCTGTAAACAGCAATGTACAGTTTCTACAAGGTAGGTACGTCCAGACTTGCCATTAACACTGTTTAAGCGGCGGAAGCAAAACATTGTAATAACATAGCTGGATACTAAGCACTGAACGTGAGGACAGTTCAAATAAGGTCATTAGTGAAGTACATTAGTGAAATACATATCCAAGTTTGTTCAACGATTTAATAGTTTGTGTGTCCAGAAATAGCTCTAACATTTAAGAACATCGGTAAACTTTTCCGGAGGTAGGGTACATTTAAGTGCAAAACTCATAGTTCTATGCGAAGTTCACAGCAGTTGAGATGTATGCTTCTTAGTGCCACAGTCAGCAGAAGTGGAGAGAATCAGGACCTACTGGAAAATAGATGCTGCATCTCAGCTGGGCTATCTTGCTTCAGTAAATTTTAAAATAAACTAATAATACAAGCTGTCGGCATTTAACTTTACCACATTAGAAGCATTTTAAACTTTTTTTTAATTTTATTTTCCGATTTGAACAACCGAAGTTCTTGCTAGAACCGTCCCCAGGGTACTGGGGGCCGAAGTTGGATCCAGATACCTGGAACCAGCAACCCACTTGAAGAGCTGGAGCAAAATGAGTGGTTCCTCCTCAGCAGTGTGTCCTGATGCACATCTCTGATAAACCATATCCTGCAGTCAGATTTACTTTGTAGCTCAGTCAGATTTACTTTGTAGCTGAGTGTGGCATCCTGAACTCAGCTGACTGCGGGGCCCAAGGCCAAATTGCGTGGGCATTCGATTAGCAACCAATCGAAGCGAGTTTCAAGATTCACAGACACAAACCCTTCGGTTAAAGCAACAGATATCAGTGGGGGATATTTATAAAATACAGTTTTCAACCTGCTGAAGCGATTCTAGGGTTTCTAATTTTGAGTTTCGAGTTCAGTTTGTGTCATGCAAGCTCTAAGTGAAATTAGTAATCGAAATAAACAGAAAGAATCACTTATTCTACAAAACAGACCTCTGGTTTTTTTTCTAAGAAACAAATACAATGAATGCGTTGTCTTATTTCTGCACCCAGTATTGCCAAACTGCTGCATGAAAAATAATTCAGTTTCAGTTTTTTATTATGGGATACAGCCACTGAACACAGTTCATTTGCAATGGATATTTTAGAATTGTGTGAAGACTGGCTCCTTATGAACCGTATTTTGCGATGAAGAATAATCTGCTTTTATATAGTGATGCACAGTCCTGTGGCCCTGGGGAAGGAAGGTGTTACAGCCAATAATAAAATACAGTTCAGGAGTGGCTGCAAGAACTTCTTTTTAACTTGCGTTTGAAGTTGGTAGCTGGTGTTCAGAATAAACTTAGTTGTTATATCAAAAAATGGGCCAGGTTGCAGGCACTGTACTCGCAATAATTACCTTGGGGCGAGCGTTTTTCCTCTGTTCTTCAAACCCCTGAATTTTTACTCTCTTTTGTTTAGTGTTATGTGTTTATTACATGATTCTGAAAAGGGGTTATGTTTGTAGTAGTATTTATTCAGAGATTTGTTAGGGTTCTGGCCTGTATGTGCTCCTTGAATCTGTTATTCTCTGCTCCTCATGCATGGGGGTTGTATTGTGTTGTTTTGTTATAGTTATTTGTTGTTGTCCCCATATGTAGATAGAGCGAGTGAGAGATAGAAGATGGGGCAGACGTCTTGTCTTCCGTTTGATATATATATATATATATATATATATATATATATCTAGCAACATCAAGCAAACGGTGTATGTGTAACACACGCAACAAGAAGGCCTGTTTACAGGGCCACTGAGCATGGCCTCTGTTGCTTCACTTCTGACTGGCCCTCCTAACACACACAGTCTCTCTGTGTGTGTCTCTCTCTCTGTCTCTCTGTTTTTCTCTCTCTCTCTCTCGTGCACTTTGCTCAGATTAGCCCCAGTATGCTGTACTGCCTGCCTTTTATCTGACTCAAACTGCGTAATTCTTAAACATAACTTTTTTAACAATAAGAAATCCTGGCATTGAGTCACACAGACGCGTTGTAGTAATCTACAGTGTATATTTGTGTCGGTTTCCTGTTCTTGTTTTACCATCTGTAAAGAATAACAGTTCAAAAGGCTTAGTCCGTAAATCCCAGAATTTAGACAGATTTTTTTTCCAAAAGCATTATTTCAGAAATCCAAACAATACACTCATTCTGGTCTTAAAATGTATCCGATCACAGAGGCGCCAGTGCGGTCTAGTGGCTAGAGCGCCAGCTTGGGAACCAGATCACAGGTTCAAACCCATTATAGCCAAATACTCCATGTCACTCAATCAGTGTTGGAATTACAGGGCTCCACATCTATATATGTCTGCTACCATTGCTACTGGCAGCATATGGGAAGAGTGCTGACTGCTTACATCAATATAGGAGTGAAGCTGAGGCTGGAAGGTTTTCAGCTCTGAAAAGAGCCCGGTAGCTCACGCATTACTGCTATTGACTTACAATGGGGAGGGACACTCAGCTGAAAGATATGACCCTTATCCCCCCCCCCCCAGCTCCCAAAGCTCATAAGGTTTAATTCCAACATGGATCATCCTGAAAAAAATATTTAACCTCCCAATCCTCTAGTTCCCCAGCTGCACAAATTGGTAGAACCAGGACCACTGGAAATTACATGCTGCATCGCAAGAAAGCTGTTTTATTTATTTATTAGCTTTTGGTAACCGGGTAAGTACACTAGGGAAAAAAAAAACTGCCTATTTTCAAGTACGACCCGGGAGAGTGCAAACTGCAAAACACAGCAATGATGACAGTAATGTATCACAGCGACAATAAAATTGTGACATAATGAGGATATCTGTCAGGACAACAATGAGTCAGTCAGCATTATAGATCACATAACTTATACAAGACACCGATAACAGTAATACAACAAATTAGAGTAAAAAGAAAGTTACAGCATGAATTAGCCAGATCACAAGTCAAATAGCCTATTTAGAGGAGAGAAAACATACAGGTAAAACAATATACCACTAAAGTGTTTTTAGAGAGATGGGGCCCCCTTTTGCGCCTACATATCTTTAAAAGGATGCCCTCACAAGTGGAAAGGCCTAGCTGGTATAATATACAAAGAAAAAACATAGGGACTCAGCCGCAGACCCCTCCATTAGAACTCAGAGTAAGTGGCAAGAAATGCTTCACACTCCTTTATCAAATGAAGACCGAGCTGCATGCTGGGTTACTACCAAAAAGGCCTGCTCTGACCCACCTAGTCTCCTGATACAGAATAAAGAGCAACACTTATGGTACCGCACCCCAACTCAACTAAAAACAATGGGACTAATCCAAGAGGACAAGTGCTGGAGATGCTGAGCGCAGGGTGCAGACCTTCTCCCTATTCTTTGGCACTGCCCCCCCAATCCGCCCCATTTGGGAGAAGATTAAAACATGTTCCAGAATCTTCAGCTGCACTCTGTCACAGTCATCTTCCCTGTGGATACTGGGACTCCTCCCTAAAAACCTAAAGCTGCCATATCAATACAAATTGTGGTTAATACAGGCCTCTGTAGAGATTAAAAGAGCATTATTAAGAAATTGGCTTTCTACAATAATGCCTTCTTTTCAGGGCTGGTTAATGTCCATGGAGAAATTGGCAAGTTTTACTAAATATGTCCCATTTTGTTGCAGGTACCACTAAAGTGTTTTTTAGAGAGATGGGCCCCCTTTTGCACCTACATATCTTTAAAAGGATGCCCTCCCACTTCATTATAGAACAAAGATCTTTTAAGACCCCCCCAAACCTAAATATCAGCGATCTTATTTCCCCCAAGCCTAGGATCCCCAATTCTATGCCCAGCTTCAGATGTAACTATCCTCTTTAGTTCAGTAATGCCTGTACTGCCTTCTTGTTGCTATCTGTTTGAAACTTAACAGTAATACATACCCGATGTTATAGTAGATTGTATTTTATGTGAATGTTATGTAATGATTATACACAGGCACAAAAAAAAATATGCAACATCCTTTTTGACCTTTTGTTATTTGAGAAACAATATATATGTTGTATCTGTCTGTACCTGTATTGTACACTTGAAAATTTGGAAAAACAAATAAAAAGATTAACTGCAAAAAAATAAAAAAGGATGCCCTCCCACTTCACTACAGAACAAAGATATTTTAAGACCCCCCTGAAACCTAAATATGGAGGCAGTATAGCGCAGTGGTTCAGGACTCTGAGCTGCAAACCTGGAGACCTGAGTTTGAATCCCACAACCCCACTTATATACTGGGTGACCCTGAGCAAGTCACTTGACTTCCTTGTGCTCTAAGGTCACACCTGGAAACAAGCTTTGGCTTAGTGTGCCTTTCCTGGTTAAATAATTTCCCCCCTAAATATCAGAGATCTTATTTCCCCCAAGCCTAGGATCCCCAATTCTATGCCCAGCTTCAGATGGAACTATCCGCTCTAGTTCAGTAATGCCTGTACTGCCTTCTTGTCGCTATCTGATTGAAACTTAACAGTAATACATACCGGATGTTATAGTAGATTGTATTTTATGTGAATGTTATGTAATGATTACACACACACACACACACACACACACACACACACACACACACACACAAATGCAACATCCTTTTTGACCTTTTATTAATTATTATTTGAGGAACAATATATATGTTGTATCTGTCTGTGCCTGTGTTGTACACTTGAAAATTTGGAAAAACAAATAAAAAGATGAACTGCAAAAAAAAAAACAGTACAGTACAGTCAAGGACATCAAGGCATCAAGCAACAATACATTAAGTTAAGCCTAGTTGTAGTTACCAAGAACAAATAGGTGGGAAAACAGAGAATGCTTAAAAATAAGGTGAGATGTGGAGTTCTGAACATGTAGGGGGAGAGAGTTCCAGTACCTAGGTGCAAAGTAGGAGAAGGCTTGCTCCCCATTTTCGATGAGCAGGGCCTAAAGGAGAGCGAGGGGAAGGAGGAGGACCTGAGGGAGTGGGAGTGTGAGACATGGGTAAACATGTCCACCAAGAGTGGTGGGGTGAGGGGTTCTAGTCAGTGAGTCAACAAAACAACATAAGGCATAAGAATGGAGAGCACTGGGAAACAGCCAGTTTAAGGCAGAATAGAGTCGGCAGTGATGGGTTAGGCAGGAGCAGACGAGGCGAATCTACAGATATTGTTGTAAGAAGTATCCCACTGTAAATCAATTATACTAAAAAAATACACGCTGTCAACATGAAAATGACTGTATGATAAGCATTTTAAATACCTTTGTTTACTCTTTCTTTCATCTTGAACCAATTTCGAAGTCCTAAGCAGTTACAGATCTAGGTGTATAGGGGAAACAGTGGTATCCAGCCACACACTTTGCTCACATTCGGCCCAATATCCTGTCTTGTCGGCCTTTTATCTTACCCCAAATGCATAATTCTTTAAAAACAAGAAATAGTGGTATTATTCGCACAGATGTGTTTACAGTGTAACAATATTTATATATTTTGTCGGTTTTCTTTTTTTTATCTTGCCTTTTTCTTTAATATTTGAGATTAAACTATCTATAACGAAAAATAACTTTAAAAATATCAAAGCCTACTGTGACCAATACATATGTACACAACTCAGATCAAGTCACAGAGGCAGCAGTGTGATCTAATGGTTAGAGCACCGGCATGGAAACCTTGGAGTTCCCAGGTTCAAGCGCCACTAGAGCCAAATACTCCCGGTATGACCCTGGGCAAATCACTTGACCTCCGAGTGCTCCGGTTCCCCAGCTGCAGAAATGAGTAAAATCAGACCCCCCCCCCCCAACGAGATGCATCCCAGTTGGGCATCTGGGGTAAATAAATTGCAAAAATAATAATAATTAAAAAAAATAACAAATAAAGCTGTCAACATGAAACTTACTGTATGAAGATCATTTTAAATACTTTTTTCTAATTTCCCTCTCAAATCACTTAAAAATCCTTGCTGTTATGGACTCGGGATACCGGGAGCAGCAGAAGGATCCAGACACATATTTCGCTCGCATTTGGTCACATACCCTGTCTTGTCGTCTTTTATCTGACCCAAATTGCATAATTCTTTAAGAAGGGGGTAAAAACAGAAAATGGTGGCAGTGGTTTGCACAGATGTGTTTACAGTTTAACAATATGTATATGTATTTTGTCAGTTTCCCGGTTTTTAACCATTTTAATTTTTCTTTTACATTTGGGATTAAACAATTTATAACGAAAATAACTTTAAAAATAGCAAAGCCATGACTTTTGACATATTTTTTTTCAAAGAATATGAGTTCAGAAGTGTGACCAATACACACAACTCAATCAAATGACAGAGGCTGCAGTGTGGTCTGGTGGTTAGGGCACCTGTATGCAAACCATGGAGTTCACAGGTTCAAGCTCCACTAGAGCCCCTTCCCCTATGGCCCTGGGCAAATTATCTGACCTCTCAGTGTTCCGGTTCCCCAGCTGCAGAAAAGACCCCCCTCACCCCCACGAGATTCTGCATCTCAATTGGGCATCCTGTGTAAATAAAATGTTTTTTGCAGTTAATCTTTTTATTGTTTTTCCAAGTTTTCAAGTGTACAACACAGGTACAGACGGATACAACATATAGAGCTTTCCTCAAATGACAATTAATAAACAGGTCAAAAAGGATGTTGCATATTGGAAGCTGCCAACATGAAACTTACTGCACGAGAATAATTTTAATACCTTTTTTCTCTTGAATGATCTTCAAAATCCTTCCTCTTATGGACCCAGGGATATCCCGGCAGCAGAGGGATCGAGTCATACACTTCGCTCACATTTTGTCAAATATCCTGTTCTGCCGGCCGTCATCTGACAGAAATGGCATAATTCTTAAAGAACAAGGCAAAAAAAAAAAAATTAAAAACAAGAAATGGTGGCACTGTTTCACACATATGTGTTTACCATGTAGCAACATTTATATATTTTGTGGGTTTTCTGTTTTTTTATCAACTTATTTTTCCTTTAACATTTGGGATTTAACTATCTACAACGAAAAATAACTTTAAACATATCAAAGCGCCGACTTTAGACATCTTTTTCAGAGAGCATTATTTCAGAAGTGTGTATAATAACATCCGTGCACATTTCAATATCAAATGGCTGAGGCAGCAGTGTGGTCTGGTAGCTGGAGAAACCATGGAGTTCACAGGTTCAAGCTCAGCTCCGGCCAAATACTTCCAGTATGACCCTAGGCAAATCACCTGAACTTCCACTGCTCCAGGCCCTCAGCTGCAGAAACAAGCAGGATCAGAACCACCCTGGAAAATATTTTGCATCTCACTGGGGCATCCTGGGTAAATACATTGCATAGTAAAATAATAAATAAACTAATACAAGCTATCAGCATGAAACTTACTGTATGAGGATAATTTTAAATAATATTTTTTTATTTCCCTCTTGAATCACCTTCGCAATCCTTGCTGTAATGGACCCAGTGATATCGGGGCAGCAGAGGGATCCAGATGCACTTTTTGCTCACATTAGATCAAATTTCCTGTCTTGTCGGCCTTTTGTCTGACCTAAAGTGTATAATTCTTGAACAAAAGAATTTTACTGTAGCAATGAAATACAGCAGCACTGATTCGCTCAGATGTGTTTACAATGTATCAGTTTAAATATGCCTGCACAAGCGTCCTTTGCATTGCTTTGATTTTTCTTTAACATTTTGGATTACACCATGTGTAAAGAAAAACACCCTAAAATAGATCAAAGCCCCGATCCTTAGACATCTTTTTTTTTTCAAAGAGCATTAGTTCTGAAGTGGGACCAATACAACCGCACGCAACTCAAGATCAAAATGCAGAGGCGGCAGTGTGATCTGGTGGTTAGAACCCCGGACTAGAGACCAGAACATAACAGGTTAAAACCCCACTAAACCCAAATCCTTCCCAAAATGACCCATGGCAAATCCTCTGACCTCACAGTGCTCCGGTTCTCCTGCTGTAGAAAAGAACTCCCCTGGAAACGAGATTCTGCATCTCAATTGGGCATTCTGTGTAAATAAATTGCAAAATAGTAAACAAACTAATACAAGCTGTCAACATGAAACATGCTGTATGGGGATAATTTTAAATACCTTTTTTTCCCCTCTCTTGAATTACCTTCGAAATCCTTGCTCTTATGGAACCAGGGATATAGGGACAGCAGAGGTATCCAGGCACTCAATTTGCTCACATTGGGTCCAGTTTCCTAGCTCCTCTGCCTTTTTATCAGACCCAAATCTCGTAATTCTTAAAGAAGAAGAAGAAAAAATAAAACGGTCTTAAAAACAAGAAATGGTGGCACTGTTTTGCACATATGTATTTACGGTGTAGCAATATTTATATATTTTGTCGGTTTTCTGTCTTTTATCAACTTATTTTTCCTTTAACATTTGGGATTTAACTATATATAACGAAAAATAACTTTAAACATATCAAAGCGCCGACTTTAGATATCTTTTTGAGAGAGCATTATTTCAGAAGTGTGTATAATAACATCCCTGCACATTTCAATATCAAATCACTGAGGCGGCAGTGTGGTCTGGTAGCTGGAGTACCCGCAAGGAAATCATAGAGTTCACAGGTTCAAGCTCAGCTCCGGCCAAATACTTCCAGTATGACCCTAGGAAAACCACCTGAACTCCCACTGCTCCAGGCCCCCAGCTGCAGAAACAAGCAGAATTAGAACCACCCTGGAAACAATATTTTGCATCTCAGTGGGGCATCCTGGGTAAATACATTGCAAAGTAAAATAATAAATAAACTAATACAAGCTGTCAGCATGAAACTTACTGTATGCGGATAACTTTAAATAATATTTTTATTTCCCTCTTGAATCACCTTTGCAATCCTTGCTGTAATGGACCCAGTGATACCGGGGCAGCAGATGGATCCAGATGCAACCTTTGCTCACATTCGGTCCGATATCCTGTCTTGCCTGCCTTTTGATCTGACCTAAATTGTATAATTCTTGAAAAAAAGAAATACTGTAACAATAAAATACAGCGGCACTGATTCGCTCAGATGTGTTTAAAATATATCAGTTTATATATAACTGCACAAGCTTCCTTTTTATTGCTTTGATTTTTCTTTAACATTTTGGATTACACCATGTGTAAAGAAAAATACCCTAAAATAGATCAAAGCCCTGACCCTTAGACCTCTTTTTTTTCAAAGGGCATTAGTTCTGAAGTGGGACCAATACAACCTCACACAACTCAAGATCAAAATATAGAGGCGGCAGTATGGTCTGGTGGTTAGAACCCCGGACTAGAGACCAGAACATAACAGGTTCAAACCCCGCTAAACCCAAATCCTTCCCAAAATGACCCATGGCAAATCCTCTGACCTCCCAGTGCTCAGGTTCTCCAGCTAAAGAAAATAACTCCCCTGGAAACGAGATTCTGCATCTCAATTGGGCATTCTGTGTAAATAAATTGCAAAAATAATAAACAAACTAATACAAGCTGTCAACATGAAACATACTGTATGGGGATAATTTTAAATACCCTTTTTTTCCCCTCTCTCTTGAATTACCTTCGAAAGCCCTGCTCTTATGGAACCAGGGATATGGGGATATCGGGACAGCAGAGGTATCCAGGCTCACATTCGGTCCAGTATCCTGTCTCCTCTGCCTTTTTATCAGACCCAAATCGCGTAATTCTTAAAGAAGAAGATAAAATAAAACGATCTTAAAAACAAGAAATGGTGGCACTGTTTTGCACATATGTATTTACGGTGTAGCAATATTTATATATTTTGTCGGTTTCTTGTTTTTTATCATCTTAATTTCCCTTTAACATTTGGGATTTAACTATCTATAACAGAAAATAACTTAAAACATAGCAAAGCGCCGACTTTAGACATCTTTTTCAAAGAGCATTATTTCAGAAGTGTGTATGATAACAGCCCTACACATTACAATATCAATTCACTGAGGCAGCAGTGTGGTCTGGTAGCTGGAGTACCCGCATGGAAATCATGGAGTTCACATGTTCAAGCTCAGCTCCGGCCAGATACTTCCGGTATGATCCTGTGCAAATCACCTGAACTCCCACTGCTCCAGTCCCCCAGCCGCAGAAATGATTAGATTCAGAACCACCCTGGAAACATTTTGCATCTCAGTTGGGCATCTTGGGTAAATACATTGCAAAGTAAAATAAAGAAATAAACAAATAAACTATATAAGCTGTCAGCATCACACTGAGAGTATGAGAATAATTTTAAATAATCTGTTTTATTTCTCTCTCGAATCACCTTCGAAATCCTTGCTGTTATGGACTTAGAGATATCGGGGCACCGGAGGGATCCAGATACACACTTCTCACATTCGGGCCAATATCCTGTCTTGCCGGCCTTTTATCTTACCCAAATTGTATAATTCTTGAAAAAAAGAAATACTGTAACATTAAGATATAGCGGCACTGATTCGCTCATATGTGTTTACAATGTACCAGTATAGATATATACCTGCAGAAGCTTTCTTTTTATTGCTTTGATTTTTCTTTAACCTTTGGGAGTACACCATCTGTAAAGAAAAATAGCTTACAATATATCAAAGCCCCGACCTTAGACATATTTTTTTCAAACAGCATTAGTTCTGAAGTGGGACCAATGTAAACCATATACAACTCAAGATTAAAATGTAGAGGTGGCCGTGTGGTCTAGTGGTTAGGAAGAACCACGGACTTGGAACCAGGACATAACAGGGTTCAGCCCCCAAAAAAAAACCTAAATCCTTCCCAAATGACCCAGGGCAAATCACCTGACCTCCACTGCTCTAGTACCCCCACCCCCAAAAAATAAGTACAACCAGAACCCCAGCGGATGTTGCATCTCAGCTGGCCTGTCTTAGGTAAATACATTGTCGAATAAAAAAATAAACTAATGCAAGCTGTAGTTGTTTACCTTACACTGCACCAGAACAGTCTGAAGAGAACCCCCTTTTCACTCTTTCATTTTCATCTTCAACCACATTTCAAGTCCCTGCTGGTATCAGGTGCGAGCAACAGATCCGAGGTATCAGCAACCCACTTGAAGAGCCGGGACAGGAGGAGGGTTCCCCCACCAATGAGGTCTGATGCACCTCTCGGATCGATCCATGCCGAAGTCAGCAACATCATTGTACCGGCTTAGTGTGTCATTAAAAACTCGGCCGACCGCAGAACCCAAGGATGAATTGTGTAGGCATTCTTTTAGCAACAAATCGAAGCGCGTTTCAAGATTCAGTGACAACAACCCTTCAATATAAGCAGCTGACATCGGTGGGGATTTTATAAAATAAAGTTTTCAGCAAGTGAGATGAGAACTGATTTTTGTGTTTTCAGTTTCAACTTTAGTTTATCAGGCAAGCTCCAAAGGAAAAATGGTCAAAATTTATAGAAATAACTCAGCATTCAAAAAAAAAAAAAAAAACTTCTAAGAACAATGCACGCCCATCTCTGTTGTTTCTGTTAAAACCCAAAAACTATCCTCTCTAGTTCAGTAATGCCTGTACTGCCTTCTTGTCGCTATCTGTTTGAAACTTAACAGTAATACATACCCGATGTTATAGTAGATTGTATTTTATGTGAATGTTATGTAATGATTATACACACACACACACAAAAAATATGCAACATCCTTTTTGACCTTTTGTTAATTATTATTTGAGAAACAATATATATGTTGTATCTGTCTGTACCTGTGTTGTACACTTGAAAATTTGGAAAAACAAATAAAAAGATTAACTGCAAAAAAAAAAAAACAAAAAAACAAAACAAAGCTGAAGCCAGGCTCCACCTGTACTTCCCTTTTACAGGGAATCTCAAGCTTGCTCCTGGTAGGTGTATGCCCTTCATAAGTTCGAACCCAGGCATCATAACTTATATATAACTAGTTGAGATACTTATCTCCTCAGCCTGTATGCAGTTTCTCTCCACATGAACCAACAAAATACTGTATGTTCAGTATGCTTTTCTGTTTGTAATCTTGTTTTTGAAAAAATTAAAAGCATTAACTTCAAAAAACCCAAAGCTGTATACTTAATTTAGGATAAGGTACTACATTAACCACGTCTACCTCCCATCACATTAATTATATAGGAGCATGTGGTACGCATTAGTGTTTGCAGTTTTTTTTAGTTAATAATTTTTATTAAGTTTGAAAAATAATATCAGACATAGCCAGGTACATAAAGACGATACAGCATGACACATATGCATACATATTGACTGCAGTGTCATTATATAATTGACAAAGTCTAGCCCATAGAAAAGGACATTGCTAAATAATGATACAGTAAGAAATTATACAGTGAGTTGTATTGTGGTATTGTGCCCCAAAAAAGTATGAGAAATTGCATGATTACCACCGCATCTAGATTAGTTAAGACGTCTAATATGGGCATAATACATAAGTGTCTCCTGATACCTGAAAAAGCCTGAAAAGCACAGACATAATAACAAAATACTAGCAAAGTTAAGGTTCAGATCTGAATTCTTATCCTATAAGGAGAAAAGATAACAGTCCTTGCAGGGAGGGGGTGGGTTTTGGGGTTCCAAATCATTTCCTACTGGTGTATCTACTATGTTGGTCCAGATCATTCCACAGGGGAAGTCAGCCAATCCCCGCACATGGGGAGAGATAAGCTAAGTAAGGGGCCCAGGTAAGAAAAAATTGTGAGAGAGTGTTGGTAACTAAGTGGGACTGATGATCCAGTACTGCTACATTAGAGAAGGCGTTATATAATTCAGAGATGGTGGGTTCCTCTGTGGTTCTCCACCTACAGAGGATAAGCCTCTTAGCTTGGAGGCTAAGAAGTGTCAGCCATCTGTGCTGTTGACAAGTAAACGCTCTCAGCACAGGAGGAAGGCCCAAAATCCAAACTAGGGGATCTAGAGTCAGAGTAGAGTCTGAGGCCTGTTGAGCCAGACCCAAGACAGCTGTCCAGAATGGAATGAGAAGTGGGCAAAGCCAAAGTATGTGCAAAAGGTCTCCGTCTCCCGAAAGACATCGCCAGCAATGACTGTTGTCCATGAGATGCATTCTGTACAAGACAACAGGAGTGTGATACAAATGCAACAGTATCTAGTTTTGCATAAGTTTACTTCTCATATCTGGATACATAGAATGAACATATTTCCAGCATAGCTTCCATGGGGCATCCGAAATGGATTGTTGAAGAGCTTGATGCCATTTATCTTTAGCCTGAGCTGATTGTGCAGGGAAATGATTCCCAAGATCGGCATATATAAGACTGGCTTTACCCCTTTCATAGGTCAGCCATTTAATTAACAAATGGGACCTTGCTATATCTGTTCTGTGGTGTTGTTTAATATAAGCTAAAACCAAGCTTCTGAGCTGTAAGTACTGCCAAAAGGCCTGCTTACCTAAGTGGAACTCCTGATCTAATGTTTGAAATGTTTTGATAGTAAGACTGTCATCTGTCATCAAGTCCTTTAGTGTAAAAATTCCTTTGCCCTGCCATAGGGGCCAGTGCAAAGGTTTGCCATCCACTTTTATGAGCATGTTCCCCCATATAGGGGAGGCCAGAAGGGGGCATATATCTTCCTCCAATTCCTTTTCCACTAAATGCCATGTCAGTACTGAGCCTGCTATTGTTTGGCAGGAAGACAAATGTTTGGGAAGGGGATTGTAAAGTAAAACTGCTAGGGATTGGGTCTGGGCCATATACGCCTTCATGTGTATCCATTGTGGTTGCTCAGATGTCTGTGGGAGGAACCAGTTTAGGGTCTGAGCTGCAGTGAAGGCCCATTTATACCCTTCCAGCCAAGGAAGGCCCCAGCCTCCCTGTGACCAATGGGCTCTAAGTTTATTTCTACTATAATGGGGTTTGGTGCCTTCCCAAATAAAATTGGAAAAGACCTGGTCTATGGCTTTAACCCATGAGGCCGGTAGTGTAAATGGTATATGTGAGATCACATATAAAAGTTTAGGGGCTACCACCATTTTAATCACAGATATTTTACCTGCTAGTGTAAGTTGAAGACCACGCCTGTGCATAAATTCAGTCTTGATAGCTTCAAGAAGAGGTTTAAGGTTCAGATCCCATATTTTAGTACGACCTAATGTGAGCCGTATCCCTAGATACACAAGGGAATTTGGGGCCCAATGAAGGCCGAGATGTGCTACCTGATCTAAAGTGCACAAGCTATTGAGGGGGAGTACTTCCATTTTAGACCTGTTGATTTTTAGGCCAGAGTAGCTCATAAAATCTGCAAGGAGGAAAAGCAGAGCAGGGAGGGAAGTAGTGACGTCCACTAATGGGACTAACAAATCATCGGCATACATAAATGTAGGGAAAGTGATATCGCCAAAGGGAAAACCTGTTATGGCTGAAGAGTGGCGTATGGCAATCTCAAGTGGCTCCACTGCTATTATAAAAAGTAAGGGAGAAAGGGGGCAGCCCTGCCTCTTGCCCCGCCCCAGAGGGAAGGGTGCGGACAGAGTAGAGTTGGTGAGAACCCAAGCCAAAGGGTTGTGATACAGATCTGTCACCCAGCTTCTAAAACTGTGACCAAAGCCCATGACTTCTAGCACCTGTTGTAGGTACTGCCATTCGACAGAATCAAATGCCTTCTCAAATCTATTGCTACTGCAGCAGCTGGTGCCGGGAAGTTACTGGCCTGATATATAATATTTATAAGGGAACATATATGAGCTCTGCTGAGCCGAGCCGGGACAAAACCGACTTGTGAAGGATGTATAAGGTGGGGAAGCAAGGGGTTTAACCTGGTAGCCAGAATTTTTGCAAAAATCTTACTATCCGAATTGATAAGTGAAATAGGGCAATAGCTGGATGGTAAAGTGACATCTTTCCCTTTTTTGGGAAATACAGTAATGATCACCTCCCGAAGGGATGGAGGGGAGGGATCCTGAACTAAGGGCCACATTAAAAACGTAACTAAGTAGGGGGGAGATCAGTGGTGCAACTAGGCTCCACATTTCAGGGGGAAATCCATCCCCACCAGGGGCCTTCCCATGATTTAAATTGCAAAGTGCATCGGTGACCTCTTGAGGGGTAATGGGAGACTCCAAGGTAGCAGCATGCTGAGGAGTTAGATGACAGATAGGTATAGATGTCAGAAAATGTTGTACCTGTGCAACATTAAAAGTGCCGGAGGAAGAATATAACTGTTTGCAGAAATCTGTCATAATTTCATTTATGCATTTTGGTTGAACTTGCACAAGGCCATCTGGTGCTTTAAGTCTGGGATTATGGCTCTCGACCCTCTGTTTCCAGAGTCTGTAGGCTAGTACTTCCCCAGTCTTCTCTCCCCCCTCCCAGTATTGATGCCATAGTCTGAGGAAGGCCAATTCAGCTTTCCTGGCAAGTAGGTCCTGTACTTAATGATGGATTTTAGTGATTTCCTTGCCTATCGGGGAATGTAAGGAAGTGTGCAGCATACTTTTAAATTTGGTCTCGAGTTCTATAAGACAGGATTCCAATGTTTTAAGCTGGTGTTCTCTCTGCTGCCTTGGATACACTGAATATCCCATGATAGCGCCTCGTATGGTGGCTTTCAGTGCCTCCCAAACCAATGATGGGGGGACCTCTATTGTAGCAGGATCTTGTAGAAAATTAGTGACCTGTATCCGAAACCATTGAGGGAAGTTAGGGTCCCTCAAGAGAAGCAGGTCCAAACGCCAGCTCGGGGATCTAGGGGCTGAGGGACTACTTAGCATGTGAAGTTGTACCGAGGCATGATCTGATATGATAATTAGAAGAATTACAGGATCATTGGTGCTGTTCATAATAGAAGGGGATACAAGCCAGTAGTCCAGCTAAGAGTGTGAGTTATGCACTGGAGAAAAGAATGTATAATCTTTGTCCCGCGGGTGCAGAATGCACCAGAGGTCTTTTAACCCCATATCTGTGATCAGCTGCTGCAGTGAGAGGCGACATTTCTGATGATGATCTGGGCAGGTGGACGTGTGATCTAGGAAAGAGTCCAGGGGGAGACTGAAATCACCCCCTAAGATTATAGGGACCTGTGGAGAGGCTAAGGAGCTAATAGCTTGGGCCAGCGAGTGAAACACTTCAGGCTGGTCATTCATCATTAGGGCCATACACATTAGCTATCACTAGGGTACCTGTCAGAGTATCCATCAAAGCCGCCACCCATCTGCTATCTCTATCTCACTGTACTTTTAGTTGTGTCCACTGAAGGGATTTGTGAAATAAAATAGCTACCCCCTGTTTGCAGGTGGAGGCTGAAGAAGAAGAAGAAGAAACAACCTGCCCCACCCAAGAGCCTTTCAACCTGTCATGGTCCAACTTTTTCAACTTAGTCTCTTGTAGTAGGGCTACCTGCACACCCAGTCTCTTGAAATGATTCAGCACCTGAGAACGCTTCATAGGGGTATTAAGGCCCCGCACGTTCCAGGTGACATAGCGAATGTCAACCATAGTCTAGAAGTGGGAGGTCTGATTTAGAAGGGAATGAGCTATAGAACCTAATAGAGACTGAGAGTGAAGGTCTGCCCCATATCATCTGAACCAGAAAATCTGTTATAATCAATTTAAACACCACCAGCAAGGGACCCCAAATACACACATAACATCCCCCAAGCATGTGCTAATCACAATCTGGAAAAACCTATAAACAATTTCAACTTGTAAAACATAATATTGACTGATAACATTTAACCAACTATATACACATATCGGCCTGTCCACAGCCATTAGGAGTCCCAAAGGTAATATGTCACCGACCAAAGTCGCAAGACCTCTTTTGGTATCCGTGGGGGTTGGCCTGGGATCAGGACAGGAGGAAATACCTTCCAGAGCAGCTTGTCCATACTACGAGGTGTAAAAATACAGTTAGAGCTAAGACCACCCTGAGAACGTATGAGAGAAATCCCCCTAGGACCATGGGGCCCTAAGCACATAGCAGGATATCCTCAAAAACATGCCCGAAAGGAGTTACAATACTCCTATATTCCCAGCTGATAGATGAGGGATAGGGAGAACTGAGCTTAATACTCTCAGCAATTTAGATCGCATGGCAAGCCAGGGGATGAGAAGTTAACACATAGGGGGAGAACAAAACAAACAAAAAAAATACTCAACTCCCCATATTAAACTGGTACCATACAGTTTGAAACATGTCCTCAGTCCAGGGGTTCTGAGCCAGGTCTGGGAAGACCAATTGTAGCATCGAGAGTTCCATCTCGTGAGTTTGCAGTGGGATGGACGGCTGCAAGATCTGGGGATGCGGCAGCAATGTCAGCCCAGGATTTGCTTTGAGACTTGGAGAGCATAGGTCTTGAGGATGTCAACCCACATATGTCCATCTCTGCCCCTTCTGAAATCCCTTGTGCAGTATCTGAGTCCTGCAGGTCCGGTTGTAGAATGGCAAATGGGTTGGATGAGAAGAAAGTCTGCAGATCTATGGGATCTTGCTGATCTGAAAGTTGGTCTGAGTGAGCCATCGCCTGTGGGCTTGGGGAGCTGGCTCTTTCAGTAGGATGTTGTCGTCGATCATGACAATGAGATGGTTGCCGTTTCCTTGGCCTCAATGGTAGTGATGTGTCAAAAATCCACACACCAGACTCAGGTATATCTTGTTTAGGAGCCGAGGAAATATTCGCTGCAGACGGAGAGGGAGAGTGTTTTATTTGCTCACTCTGATTGTTGGGGTCCCGAAACTCTGCAGGGTGTCTAGCCTGCAGGAAGTCCATCAAGTTCTCTGGGGTCTCAAACAGAAGGGGAGACCCATTGTGCATAATCCACATGGTCGCTGGATACCGCAATGAGTAAGAGTAGTTTAGTTTTTGTAACAGTCTCCGTACCTGGGCATATTCCTTATGGCGATCGGAGAGTTCTTTAGAATAGTCCTGATAGAGCTGGATATGATGCTCTTGCCAGGTAATTTCCCCCACAGTTCGAGCAGCAGCCATAATAGATTCTTTTTGCCTAGGATCCAGAAATATGGCAAGCAGGGTCTTGGCCTTGTCAGGCTTGTAGTACTGGGGCAAGCTGAAGCGTCTTTCGTTCTATCTGAGGGTGAAAATCAGCTGGTAGTCTGAGCAGCTTCGGGAGGGTTGACTGTAAGAAGTCAATGGCTGATTTCTGTTCTGCACCTTCCGGAAAGCCAATAAGCCGTATATTGTTTCAATGACTGCGGTTTTCCAGGTCATCTACTTTATTTTGTAGTGTGTGGATAAGCTTGGCCTGTTCCCTCAGAGTAGCAGTCATTTCTTGAACAGCTGCGTCATGGGAGGATATTTGTCTTTCATTGTGGAAAAGCCTAACTTCGATCCCTTGCAAAGTTTGCATAATGGCATTGACTGCAATTGTGAGTTGTGCCATTTGGGTCATAAGCTGGCTAAACATCACTTCAGTTCTCGATGATTCTTCAGAAGGCTGCATATTGTAGGCCGCACTGCAAATACGCCTTCCGAGAGAAAAGACAAGTGATTTCCAAAAGAGAACTTGCAAGAAAAGTCCCAAAAATTATGCCCAGGAGATTCCTCTCTGCTACAATAAAATTCAGGCAGAAATACAGGGTCTTTGTGACGGCTAATCTTGGATTTACCCCCGTGTTGCAAGAGCTATCTCTCTATGCGACCATACTGGATCGGGGCTAGGCCACGCCCCCCAGTGTTTGCAGTTTTTAACATTCTGCCTGTTTCTCTTCAATCATACTTGCAAGCAAATTGTTTGTTGGGTTCTGTGGTTTTATTTGAGACTAATATACTGGCTTAAACTTTCCACAAGTCATCTTCTTGAGGCTCCGGGAGCCCTGACGGTACAATTGCCCAAACAGCCCACATGAATGCCCACAATTAAAATCAAATCAATACTCATTAACCAGGATCAACATAATTTCTTTTCGTAGTTAAATATTTTATTGCAATTTTCATGTGTCCTAACATCATTCACTTGTTTCACTTTTTTGCATGACTATGCTGGTTTGACAGTGAAAACAAAGAACCCATCAAAATAAATAAAAAGATGACCCCATATGCAGGGGAGCATGGTTATAGGAAATTGTAGGAATGCTGTAGGAGCACTTAAGCCTACTGCAATAGCCTTAAAATCTAGGCATGTATAACATTTATTTTTATTGTAAAATATCTGATATATCCTTGTTTGTTTATTGAGTATACAGTTCCATAACTTTTAGGTACAGCACTCTAAATGTTTGTTTCCTTAAGAAGAAAACGTAAGTACCACATGAGTGTTACTAACCCCTGCCCCACTGCTCAATACAGAACCACTTTGAAAAGAAAATGTAACTTGTACAGTTTATGCTACTTTTTAATTCCTGTTGGAATTCTCTATATTGACAAAACAAACAAACAAAAAAAACATTTCCACTGATGCTTTAACATGGTTACTTAAAGGACAAATATATACATGCATTCCATTGTTTGAAGGTACTTACTGTCAAGAGTAATTTCCCCACCTAGAGCTAAGGGTAGCCAACTCACAAGAACATTGGCAGCAGACAGTTGAATGAAAGGGTAAAATTGACTGACCTGAAATTGAGCTAATTTTGGTTTTTCAAATAATCTGATTCTGAACACTCCATTTAGCATTTTCCTGAAGAGACAGAAACACTGAAGAAATCTGCTAACAAGTAAAACAGTTTTATCCCAAAAAGCTTTCTGCTGCATCTCCCCAGTGAAGCATCACAAGAGAGGAAAGATAGGGGGTGGTGGGGTTCTTTTAAGAGGTGTTGGAGTATGGATATTTTCTTGTTAAAAATAAAAGTCAATCAGCATATGTCATTGCTGAAAATTGTGCCTGCTTTTTAGAGGATCAGGAAGGGTTTCTTATTCCCATCCCTTTTTCATTAGAATACATGACCCTGGAATGCAAGGACATTTGGTTCCTATTATGTGGCCCACAAACTCAAGTTAAACAATGTGTAAGGTCAGACTCTAGTTCTGCATTAGAAAGAAACTGTACAGGTGCCAATACCAGTACAAGCAACACTTTCTTTTATTTTTAAATACTTTACTGGTATAAGAATTTACAAAATCCATACACAGGCAAGTCAAAGTTATTCTTCTGTATAGCAATCTGGACTTGTGGATATTAACAGAATATTTAAAAAATGGCTATGGAAATCCTGTAACCTCAGTGGTAAAAACACGTCTCAAGACCGGTAATTACTTTCTGACAGTGTACACCTCACCTGAGCTACATGCTTTTTAATAAATAATACAAAATAAACCATGGGCAAGTGTGAATTACAAGGTGATAATGCAATCAAGGGTTTTTTGGAACAGAATAATCCATGAGCCTGAAGGTTGAGCAGACTGTAAAGTTCTATAACCCTCGAGATTGAATTGTCACCTTGTAACTCACACTTGCACAGAGTTTTATTTTTTATATGACAGGAATAATCCCACAGTTAAATAAAGTGGCACAGTAGTTAGTTTTTGTGCAGTTTTCTGTTGTCTTCCTCTCACCACACACACACACACACGTTTTGAGTGCTTTACTGGAAGACCTGAGATTTTTATTTGCTTTTACATGTTTTTGGGTTTCTTTGCAGTTTCTGAACAGCTGGGAGACAGAGAAGAAAGTTGGTGCTGAAAGCTACCATGCTGGCAGAAAACTGGGAGCACAAAAGAATGACTGCTTTACATTTGACAACTGTTGGGGGAAGGGTTCAGGAGCTGAGCTCGAGTGCTGAAAGGATATCTCTTTCATGGCAGACAACTGAACTGAGTACCTCCGTTTTGTTCAGAATGAAATGCCATGCCATTTTCACTGAAAGTGAAAGTGAGAGTGACTGAGGTGCAAGGGAGGCAGTGTGAGGAAAACGTGTGCTGAAGGCTTTCAGTGGCGCAAGAGCATTTTCTGTCTGTTTGTGATAATCCACTGTTGGTGACTGACAGTGAAAATAAAGGCTCATAAATGGATTATCTCTACCTGTCAATCAAAAACCCTGGATTATCACATTTGGAAAAGTGTTCCTGTCCGTGGATTATTGGTTTTAGCCATATAATAGATGCCCATTTTATAAATGGCATAACACACTCCAGGGTGTGGTTATAATGCACTTCACTAGTGGTTACAGCACTTGGCTATGCCCCCTGCCTAACAGCCACCCAATGTATTCAGTATTTAAGCAATAAGGCATGACAGAGTATGGGTTATTGGGGGATTTACCCACACCTTTTTTGCTGTGTTATGATAGGAGGTGCAGCTAAGTGACTTAACCATTCAATAAATGGATAATCCCAATTTACCCATGTCCTGGAATGCCTTATTGTGATTATATAATGGATCCATGTGTCAAATTTAAAATGTGATTAATTATGCTTTTTTATAAACAGCCTTCCTCAGCCCTAGGTTACTACAGGATTTACCCATGGTTAATTACCTTGTCTGACCAATGTTTAAAGGCTTTTTTATGTTCATGTGTATATTTACGTATAACTGCACACTCTATCATGTAATATTCCTTATGTGTAACCCAAAAAAAAGTCATTTGATGGGACATAACTTCTGAAAGTACACCCTCCTAGTCGTATCCATCACTGCCGGAATTAATGACTCTCTTTTCCAGCAGCAGCTTCCCCAACTCTCTCAAAGCTGCAGCTGTCTTCTAGAAAACCTTCCTTTTTTCCATGTAATACTTTCTTCTCCTTATTAGCTGACAGCCCCATCTGGACTGATCCCCCTAGCTAGCCATGTCACCTGACATCTCAGGGTCTTACCTCACTCCACGTGTCCTCTGCCTCAGTATCTCCTTGGAGGTGTCCAGTTGCTGGTGCAGAACCTTGGGTAGCTGTGGTCAGAGGTTTTCCTTCCATTTTCTCCCACTGGGGCCATATGCATGCAATGACCTGATCTGTGTGCTCTGCCTCTGCAGAGACACCCCTGACATCTGACTGTAGGAACCCTACCCATGCTGCACTGTCACTGAGGCTCCTCCAGCCAACAGCTGACCAGCAGAGCACACTAACCCTCTCCTTGAGGGAGGACAGCTGTTTCAGACACTCAACATCCCTCACCCAGCCAGCAGAGTGATCCTAGTTCATTCCAAAACCTGGGTCACCGGCATAGTGATGGGTAGTCTTATCACTGTTCTACTGGGCTAGCTTCTAGGAAACCTTGCTTGACCCAAATCATCATGGCATTTTAACATCCCCGTTCCTAGGTGATCTTTTCACAACTTTATTTTAATCCCTCACACAATAGTTTTTTTGATTGTTTCACACACACACACACACACACACACTCACACACACACACACACACACACACATATATGCGGACACTCACTCACTCACTCCAGTTCTCATACCCGATTGAGAGGCTGGCACTAAGGTTCTAAGGTGGGAATGATCTACCAGGGATTGGGGGGCTGCCACCGTCCCTTCCTTCTGTACTCTTTGATCTTATCATTGGGTTTTACACTATCATGTCTATCTTCTTTAACACATTAACTAACGTTTCTGCTTTCTCTGGCATCATGCTGTCTTGCAGGACTTAACTCTTCACTTTTCTAACTAGAAACACAGAAATATAGACTTTGATGGCAGATAAGGACCACTTGGCCCAGCCAGTCTGCCCATTTCCCTACCTACTGGATAAGCTGCAGATTCTAGTTAACCAACAGTCTACTTCCTGCCACCCCCCACTACAATTGCCTTGTGTCTGTCCCATGCATGTTTGAATTCCCCCACTGTTTTAGACCCAACAACCTCCCCAGGAAGGCGGTTCCATGCATCCACCACTCTCTCCGTGAAAAAAAATTTCCTCACATTACCCCGGAGCCATCCCCCCTCTATCTTTAAACTGTGCCCCCTTGTTCTTACACATCTCTTTTTCTGAAAGATGCTACCCTCCTAGACTTTGTTGATTCCCTTCAGGAACATGAATGTTTCTATCATGTCCCCCCATCCCTCCTTTCATCAATGGTATACATATTAAGCTCTCTCAGTCTCTCTTCATATGGTTTCTGATGCAGACCCTGCACCATTTTAGTTGCCCTCCTCTGGACTGCTTCCATCCTGTCTATGTCCTTGCATAGATGAGGTCTCCAAAATTGCACACAGTACTCCAGATGGGGTCTCACCAACTGTCTGTACAGAGGGATAACCACTTCCCTTTTTCTACTTGTGATGCCCCTTCCTATACACTTGCTGTCTTTACAGTAATGGCTTGTCTTTATCTTCAAAGCCAGTGTCATCCAGTACTCCATGATGGGCCTTGCCTCTTTTTCATTTACCTTTCTCCTTTTGGTCATTTGATTCATCAGTTTAACCTAGTCTAATAGTTTTATGTTAATGACAGCTTTAAATCTCACTCCTTCCAGAATTCCTTCTCCTACATGAACTGACAAATGTCTAGTTTATAGTTTTGCAGCTTAGAGTTTCAAAAATGAAGTTCAGCTTCTCTGCAAAAAAGTATACTAAATAGTTTTGCTTTCTTAATTATGTATTTTCTTTGCTCACAGCTCACTACTGCCTACTGCGCCCTTGTCAGAAACTCAAGAGGCATTCTAGACTTCAACCATTCACTAGAATCTGACTTCAACCAAATATGCACCTATCTTATTGGGGGACATGAAGGTGGAAAGGCAGTGTGGGAGAGCAGTGGCTAGGGGTGGAGGAATGCTGGGATGCATCGGAAGGGGGATCACCAGTAGAAATAGGGAGGTCATAGTACCTTTGTACACCCATCTGGTTAGACCACATTTGGAATATGTAGTCCAATTCTGGAGGCCATACCCAAAAAGGACGTGGGGAGGCTGGACCGAGTTCAGAGGAAAGCAACAAAGATGGTAAAGGGGTTGGAGTCACCTATCCTATGAAGAAAGGTTGAGAGATCTAAACATGTACTCCCTGGAACAGAGGAGGGGGAGAGGGACATGATCAAGACCTTCACGTGCCTTAAGGGTATAAACAGGGTGCCGGTGGAAAGCATCTTCCAGATGAAGGAAAATCAGAGGACGAGGGGGCACGGCCTACAGGTGGAAGGGGGCCAGTTCAGGAGTAACATTAGGAAGTACTATTTCACAGAGAGAGAGTGGTGGATAAGTGGAACAGACTCCCGGATGCGGTTGTTGGAGAAGAAACAGTGGAGGGATTCAAAAGGGCTTGGGACAACCACAGGGGGGTGTTGAGGGTGGAGGGCGCAGGTGCAAGCAGATAGCTGGACAAATGGGCAGACTCAGTGGACCTTGTCGGTCCTTTACTGCCGTCACACTTCTACGAATCTATGAATCTTATCCATATCTACAAGCCATCTTCTGTATCTGCCTTGCAGTACCCCTGTGTAATAGATGAATAGCTAATTTTGAGAGTCATTCTGCATGGTTAGCCATGCAGAATGACTTTCTGAGAATGTCTGAATGTTCCCTTCACAGCTGTGCACAATCAACTCTCCCCTCTCCATCATCCCACTTTTTCCCTTATGGCAATCTCACAAGACCTTCACAAATCCCCAGCATCTTAACAGTATTACATACCTGCTTGCTTTGCTACTTAATTTAAAAATAGTTACTGCTATGGTTTACAAAAAAAATTCTTCAACCACATTTCATTTATGTTGAAACTGTTTATTTCACTGTTGTTTGCAGGCAGGCTAACATTATATCATGTCAGGCATGTGTGGATTCTGGTCTTGCTTTTCCTTTTTATTACATGTGGGCAAGTAAGCTAATCTCATTGTTAAAAAAGAAAATATGCTACTGTGCAGAACAGTGTGGTGGTAACACCTCAGGGTTTATGACACGTGTCAGAAACACTGGACCTTCAGTCTCGTGTGTCTATGAGGTCAGAAAAAAACATTGGTGTCTGAACCACACTGTTCTGACAGTATCATTTTTTTAATTCATACTTTTTCCATCCTGGATCCTGCTTACATCTGCCTAGGCAGACATTTCCTGCTCCATCGCCTCCCCACCTACAGCTTCACCTTTCATCCCCTCGGCTTGCCCACTGAGGCAGGCCAGCTTGAAGCATGTCCCCCTCACCAGAGCACCTAAAGGTTGTGAGAGTATGGTGGGCTGGGGCCCTGAAAATACTGAGTGTCACACTGTGGGGTCAAGGCATTTATCCCTGTTTTGTCTCCCCTTGTTGACGTCTGCATGTGCACACATGCAGCTTGCGTGTCACCAGCCAGAGCCACCATGTATCCGCCCTTTATTCCCCAGCTCCACCTGCACTTCCACCAGTGGTCACCAAGGTGGCAGTACTGTGGCAGATCTAGGTTCCAGCCTTCCTTGGAGAAGGACAGCATTGTCTGGGATGCTTAAGTGTTTTCTCCCCACTGGCTCTCCAATGATCCCTGCTCGGACCATGTACCCAGGTGTCTGGCATTGCAAGTGGCAGCTCTGCCACTGTGTTGATGGGTCAACTCTGCACAACAGCATGTTATTTAACCTCTGTTTATTCTCACCCTAAAACTCTAATCCATGCCTCTGTTACTTCACACATGCAGCAACTGTTTCCACTTTGATCTTCCAAACTGCCCCCATAGTCGGTTACAATACAAAAAATACAAACCACTGATATCTGGCTCCTTATCTGTAAATGAAGATCTGACCAGGTATTCATGTTTTTAAATATAATGCTATTGATTGAGGATAGCTGGACATATTACATTTATTCACTGGCATTACATTTATTCAGTTCCTGGCTTAATCTGCAGATCCACACCCCCATCATCCATCTTAGCTCCCCCTCAGGCCTTTTGACTGATCCCACTGAGGTTGCTCAGGCCTTCAACTTAAAATTTATGGACCCGACTGCCTATCTCAGTAAACTACCTGCCCATCAACCACACAGTCCTGGACCTAGTCCTGGTAACCTGCCCAAGTACTCCATTCCCTCAGGTGCTCCTCCCCCTCCTTTTTACTTCAAGGCCATCTCCCACAGGGACGCTATCAAACTGTTAAAGAGAGTCTCCCTTGCAGGGGCAGCCCTGGCAGTGATGGTCTCTTCCTTTCATTTCTCAACCTAATTTCTCCCAGAATCTCTAAGCCCCTCTCCTTTATATTCAGCTTGGCGTTGGCCTCATCAACAATGCCCGACTCCTGGAAGAATGCCATGGTGGTGCCAATATGTAAGGCTGGGGACCCACCATCTCCAGACAACTATCAGCCAATCTCCATACTCCCCCACTTTAAGCAAACTACTGCAGAAAACTGTCCACCACCAACTCTCTGAACATATCGGAAAATATAACCTGCTGTGTCCTCAACAACATGGGTTTTGCAAACACCACAGCACCACATCAGCATTGGCCCACTTCACTGCGTGCCAGACTTAACTTGGTATATAATGCCATCAGCAGGTTCATGCTCCTGTCACCCTACTCTACACATCACTGTGACATGTACTTGACACTAGGCGTGGTTTCCTCTTCAAGGTTGATATGACTATGCTCTTGGCTGCATCATCGATAACTCCCTTAGAGGTGGTGAATTGTCACTGTATTCATCCCTCCTAAAGGCTAACGTAGCACCCAGGTGCCTCCGAGTGTCCTCGGTTCCTCCATTGGAAGTCCCTAGAATCTCCACAATCATGGGCAGCAAAGCCATGTCTGTTGCTGCCCCCACACTGTGGAATAAAATCCCCGCATACCTCTGCATGACTGAATCTCACCAGACTTTCAAAACCCAGCTTAGAGCCTGGCTGTTGTCTGAAACCAAATGTTCCTGCCCACCAAGGAAAATTTACATTTTCTATCTAGAAATGCTTTTCCCTTCCCTTACACTGAATCATTTCAGCCCCCCCCCGCCTGAATGTTTCCCCCTGAGCTCACCTACACCCTACCTACCTACCCCTGCACTCTGTCCTAATTTGTGTCGGTACAGCACTTACTATACTTGTGTCTGCATATCAATGCCATTTATATTTATCTCATCTGTATTTTCAGTCCCACCCAATTGCATTGTGTCCCTTCTAGCAAGCATTGTAACAAAGTTTCCACTATAATTCATATCACGTTGTTAGTGACTGCCCTCCCTGTTCATGTAATTTCTTCTGTATGTATCATTCTCCTTGTGCCATCCTTATGGCCTGGGTCATGCCTGAAAATGCTCCCTTGGATCAGTGCACTTACCGGGTAATCAAGGACATAAATAAATAAATAAATATACTGTTTTAATATCCAGTGACTTATGTTCATTTTCTCTGAAAGGTATTTGAGAACAATAGTCTATAGTTCTTTATTTGAAAGATTGCTTACAAATGCACCTAAACTAACCCATACCTGCAAACTCTATACCTGTGCTAGCTGGCTCCAACTTAATGACAGAATAAGATATCAAACCTGCCTTCTCGCCAAAAAGGCTACGCTAAACCAGCTTCCTCCTGGAGATCAGAACCTACTGTCTCTACCGCTAAACACCAGACAAACCAGGAGCTCCTCCACACAAGCCACATGCCCAGATGCTTCACATCCACGGCACAACATGCTTTCTCCTACCTGGCATCACTCTGGACGAACACACTACCACCTGATATCTCTGGCACTACTACTCTTGGATCCTTCAAACTTAGACTGCGCCAACACCTTATTGACAAGAATTCCTGCTGGTGCTGCCGCTAGACACCCCATACACCGACTGACTACCACCAGCACTTCCCAGTCCCTATCCCTTGGGATAGGCAAACCCTGACACTTAAGCAATCTCCCCCAACCTCTTGTACCCCTGTCCTGCCCCGGTCAAACCCCTGCCTTTTCCCACACTGCCGTGCTTATCCTGCCCTCTTCCCCCGCTTCCTTCTCCTGCTCCTCCTACTGATGCAAGCATACTTTGTACAATGCCACAGCTTACCTGTTCCTGGCTGGATTTTTTGTACCCGTTATGTTTAATACTCTCATTATCTGTTTGATGAACTCTCATGGTGTTATCTGTAAATTGTCCTCAGCCTTTTTTTTTTTGCCTTGTTGTTTAATGTATTTGATATGGAACCTCTCAACGAGCATCCACTCACAGGTGTATCCAATACTTCAATAAATAAATAAATGAATAAAGATTGAAACTACATGATGCTACAAATCCTAGATGATTTGAAGCAACAGCTGACCACAAAAAATTAAATCACACTAACAGTGTAATTGTAACATCCTCTGACTCATCACTAGAATATCATTTAGCTCCTCTGGCATTTTCAAAACAGTTAGCAATAATGGTTCCATAAATACAGACTTGAGTCACTAATCTCAGCTGTTACCAGCAAGTTTCCTATTATCATTTCTACTGTCTTGCACTCACCAAATCTACACAGTAGATGTATCAAGATGGCTCCAGTACATACCCCCTCCCCAAAAGATACCTACACAGCATATTAAGGTGTCGCTTATGTCCATTCCTAGAGATCATGGAAAGAGATCATAAACCTTCAATAACCACCAGCACGCACCTCTCTATTCAGGAGTAAAACAGAAAGGGTGAAGAACGGACACATCAGTGTACCTGTCTATATCTACTGTCGACACTATCATCCCCAAAATAACCTTTTCCACAATACTGCTACCTTAAGTGAATTCAAGACTTAAAACGTGCTATAACATAATACGTTAACAGTGGCTACCTATATAAATGGAAACATGAGGAAAGGAAAGACAGGACAAGAAAAAGACTAAAAATAATTTTTCACTAACTGTGTGGCGCCAAGAGATAGGGGATTGCTCTGGCATGTTGGCGACCTCAGTTCAGGCTCCGATTCCAGGATGTTGTAAAACACGTTCAGTTATATACTCTGTTTTCAATAGTAAAGAATATCTGTTCAACTGGACATTTGTGAAAATGGGCATTTTTGCTCACATACGCTCCAGAATAAAATAAAAATTGATTGATTAATTTATGTTGGGAGCAGAGGCCGGCAAGGATGGTTCAGAGTGTCCCATGGAAGCTTTTCTCCTGGGGGGAGGTGCCTGACACATCATTCTAGTGGTGGCTCATGGTAGTGGCTCCTGGTGGTGGTGTGTTCCAAGTGCCACAGATGCTATGGATGACTATGCACCATTAGGTACCCCCCCCCCCAGCAGCAGTATGTCTGAGTTTGCAGAGGGTAGGCAGAAAAAGGCAGAAATGCTGTACTTATATGCCATATTATAGCCTTGCATTCCTTCCACACCAATGAGCCCCCCCCCCAGTAAACCACAGAAGGCCCCTTCAGTCAGCATCCTTGAATCACCAGTTCCTTCTCTGGACCATTGGAGATCTCCACTGGGGGCAAGCCAGAAACACTTGGAGGAAGCCAGGAGTAGGAGGCACTCCTCCAAGGCCAGGAGGTCCCTAGTGCAGTTACTCATGTCCCTGAGATGCAGCAGGCTGTTGGTCTGATTGAACCCTTCATGGCAGCAAGGAGTGAGACTGGCAGGCAGAGGTACATGTTGGAGGCCCAGAGTGGGGTGCTGGTGGGCAGGTAAGGAGCACAAACATAAAGGACAAAAAAAATGGTCTTCTAAAAGTTTGTTATTTTAAGTTATTAAAATCTTCACAGTGGTCTTCCATACTTCTGCTCTAGGCCATACATTGCCCTAAACTTGTTTTCTATATACTCCATGTGAATCAGAAGAAGCCCCCCCCACACACACACATTTATATGGAATCTTGCATGTTTTTACATCCTATACAACTACAAAGTTAAATAATTAATTTTGATATGTTTCAATTATCCAGTTGTAATATTATTCTAATTTACTTTTTTTTTTGTTTACAGTACATGTTTACAATTTTAGCATATTAAGAGATCCACATTTAGGTGTATCAACTAGTTTTCAAGTGGGCCCTAACACGATATAGTAACATGGTAACATAATATCTCCTCCCCCCTCCCCCCGGTGTATAGGAGTGACTACACACAATTTGAGTATGGACACACACATCCAAATTTAACAGCTGGAAAGGTTCATTACTTATCAGTAACAGTAGACCTTTGAGGAGCTCTCCATAAAGCCACACATACTGGACTATAAGCCATTGGAGTCAGGACCTCTCGGGAAGCTTTTACAATGATGGGGCTCTCCACATCGATGTAACTATGTGCATGTCAGCAGTGCACAGCATCAGCTATATGAGTGGGCCCCAGCTACTTCAATTTCCAACCCTTGCTAAATGGAGTTCTTGAACATCCCCCAACAGCAGGACTGGGGCCACCCCACCAATTATGTACATATAGGCAGGGGAGCAAAACAAGCACTGCCTACCACATAGCTATCGAAGACACTGATATAAATAAGGAACACAATATGCAGTGCCTCATTAAATAGCTGAAAGCAAAGGTCCACCCAGTGTCTGCACTGTTTGTTTGTTTTTAAAACGTGGGTCGAACTGGACCCACTACTGTAAAAAATAAGAAATGACTGGGTCAACACCTAATCAAAAGTACAAATTCCACCATTACAGAAGCTAAAATTTGTCAAGAAAAAATACTTTCTTATTGTTGATTCATTTTTCAGTTATTGTTACAGATCGGAAATACTACCATGGACCCACTATCATGTAAAAGGCGGGTCATTTTTGCGTAGGCTACAACTTTTACTCTTTTTTTCTCTATCTATCGCTGTCCCTGAGTCTGCTACACTAGGGGGGTGGAAGGTGAGGAAAAGGAACGACTCTCTGAAGAACCTCTCAAAGCTCCATTATTGCCATAAAATACCTATCTTTTTTGAAGGTATATCCTTACAGCCACAATATATTTGGACTGCTTACCAAGTAATACAAACCCCAAATGGGTGGTTACTTAAACAACGACTGTACTGCTCAGGAGAGTTGACCTTGTAAGACTGCAAGACCAAATCTAGCCCTTCTACAAGAGACTGGATCAAGACTGTAATGCTTAGTAAAAGTATGGATCTTGTATCAGGTAGCAGCCCTGCAAATGTCAGCAGCTGAAGCAGACTTGAAACAGACTACAGGGGGCTGGAGAACACCATGGACTTAGTCTTTTTGTAGTTCATAAATTAACTTGTGGCCCTGGAAACATTTCTCGACACTTGAGAAGTCACGCTGAAGTTGCCATTCAAGGGCATCTGGGTCTGCATCACTGGAGAAAATAACTGCATCATCAGCATAAAGGAGGATGTGACTCTGGCAGGCTTGGGGGAGATTATTAAGAAATAAGCTAAAAAGGAGGGTGCCCAGGATGGAGCCTTGTGGGATGCCGGGCAAACTGGCTGACTGTCAGAGAGGACATTACCTATCATCACTTGCTGGGAGCGATTGCCTAAATAACTTTGGAACCAGTTAGCGGAGTCGGTGGAGAGCCCAATGGTAACTAGTTGGTCAGCAAGGAGGTCATGGTGCATCGTATCGAAGGCCTTAGTTAAGTCGACATAGATGGCCCCAGCAAGATGTCCTTGGTTGAGGGATTTGTGGATTGAGCCTGTGAATTCAAGAAGAGCCGTGGTGGTACTGTGCTTGGACCTGAAACCATGTTACTCGGGGTATTGGTGCTGGTATTTTCCAAGTAGTCAGTGAGTTGATCTGCAACAACCCTTTCTAGTGCCTTAGAGAGTAGAGGCAGGATGGAAATGGGCCTGTAGTTCTCTGGGAGGGTACAATCACCATTCTTGTGCACAGGGGTTACAACAGCAGATTTCCATAGTTGCGGGAATTTAGCATACCTGAGTGATAGGTTAAGGATATACGTGAAAGGGGATAAGATTTCCTCCAAGGTGAGAGACACTAGTTTGAGATCAAGGGTGTCGCTGCTGTATCTCCCTTTACCCAGGACTTTGTTAAGATATTTCCTGGCAACTCCAATGGAGACTATTTTGAAATAATAGGTGGGTGTTTGAAGGCCTGCATAGCTTTGGTTGGGTTTGTAGGGGAGAAGAAACCAGCAGGGAAGATGCTCAGGAGGTCCGTGAAAGTTTGGTTGAAAGTGTTGACTATGGATTTATGGTCAAGGATAAGGGATCCATTGATGCTGAGCATGGTGGTGGTGGTGGTGGTGGTGGTGGTGGTGGGGATTTAGGCTCATGTCCGGTAAACTCTTTCAGGTTCAACCAACATTTACTTCTATCTTTCCAGCGTTGTGCAAGGACATTTTTGTAGTATGAGTTTTTGACCATGCAGATGGACCTGGTGCAGATATCCCTGGTCTTTTTATAGTTCTTGATATCTGATGTTTTCCCTGTGGCCCTGGCTACATGCCAGAGATGGTCCCTGTTTTTCAAGAGTTCTAGAATGTTATGGTCAAGTCAGGGGTTGAAAAGGCCTTTAATTTTGCACTTTTTCAGTGGTGCATGTTTATCGCACGTTTGCCTTAAAGGAGAATAAGGCAATGGGGTCAGATAGGAGTCATCCAAGGTCCTAAAGGAACTGAGTATGGTGCTGGCTGCCCCTCTGGCAGTGCTTTTTAACACCTCAGTGGAGATGGGGGAAGTTCCAGAGGACAGCAGGAGTGCCAGTGTGGTCCCTCTGCACAAAAGTGGCAGTAAGGAGGATGCTAGCAGCTACAGACCAGTCAGTCTCACATCAATTAATGGAGACATTACTGAAGGAGAGGCTCATGGAGCACCTGGAGGCAAAAGGGCTGCAGGATCACTGGCAGTGTGAAGGATTATCGAGCACCAGGAGGCAAAAGGGCTGCAGGACCAGTGGCAGCACTGTTTTACAGAGGGGAGGTCATGGTAAAATAATCTCATAAATTTCTTTTGATTGGGCTACCAGGGAGGTGGATCAAGGGAGAACAGTGGACCTGGCCTATTTGGATTGCAGTAAGACTTTCAAAAGTGTGCCACACAGGAGGCTTGTTAAAAAAAACTAAGCAGCCTGGAGGTGGGGTAGAAAGTGACAAGCTAAGTAAAAACTGGTTGAGAGACAGGAGGCAAAAGGTGGTGGTAAATGGTAGCCACTCAGGTGATAGAAGAATGACTAGTGGGATGTCACAGGGTTCAGTGCTTGGACTGGTCCTCTTTAATGTCTTCCTAAGCAATATTGCAGAGGAGCTTGAGGGAAGCTGTGTCTCTTTGAGGATGATACAAAAATCTGCAACAGGGTTAACAATCAGAAAGGGGTGGAGAGAATGCAAAGGGATCTGGGGAACAGTAGGAATGATCTAGGAGTGGCAGATGAGTTTCAATGCCAAAAAGTGCAAGGTTATGCACTTGGTGCTGTGGAACCCAGTGGCTGTGTATAAGACGGGGGGAGTGGAGCTTACAGTCACCAAGCAAGAAAGAGGCCAACAGGTCATCATATCTGATGACCTCAAAGTATCTGGGCAGTGTGACAAAACAATGGAACGGTTAGCAGGATGCTGGGATGCACTGGAAGAGGGATTTCTAACAGGAGGAGGGAGATGTTGCTGCCATTATATTGCTCACTGGTCAGACCCCAGCTGGAGTACTGTGTCCAGTTCTGGAAGTCACACCTCTGCCAGGACACTGAAAAGTGGAGCCTGTACAGAGCAGGGCAACCAAAATGGTGAGAGGGCTGCATGAGAAGCCATGTGGGGAAAGGCTGTCAGAACTCAACATGTACTCCCTGGAAGAGAGGAGAGCAATAGGGAACATGACTGGAACCCACAAGTACCGCACAGGAGTGAACAAGATGCAAGTGGATGGACCGGCCCAGTGGCGTTGAGGGTTGAGGCGCTGGATGCCACACCTCGCACCATGCTGACGACCCGTGTTCAGGAGCGAACTTGGCAGCCGGGGTTCAGCAGGGACAGGTAGAGGACTGAGCACCCACTGGGCTGCTCTCCTCCCCGGGGGGGGAGTGCACCAGTGGCTCCAGGTGGAGATCAGAAGCACTGCAGTGCACTGGGCTGCACACAGTACCGCATGGCTGATGCAGGCAGGGTTTGCCATGCGCCATTGCGGCAGGGGTACCCACACAAGGGGGGTCCCACTAGAACAAGGAAAACACCGGTGCCATGTAGCAGGCGACAGCACCTGTCCCCCATGCCCTCTGCTGGGTTACCCTCGACTGACCTGTCAGTTCACCCTGTGGACCCACATCCGCAGCTGGAGACTGCCTTAGAAGGGCGCCCAAGACGAGGGGCAGCCCACCCCAGATGGGTTAAACCAGGGGTGCTGGCTACGGGTGAGAGGGAGAGAGAGGAGGCACAGTGTGAGGAGCCTCAAGTGGGCAGGACACAGACAGGATGCCTGAAAGAGGGTCCACGAGGCCGTGACAGGAGTAAAATAGAGTTAAAAAAAAAAGATGCAAGTAGAGGGTCTATTTCAGAGAAAGGAAGGCACTAGAACAAGGGGGCATGCAATGAAGCTAAGGGGGGCTGTTTAGGAGAGATATGTGGAAATACTTCTTCATGGAAAGGGTGGTGGATGACTGAAACAGCCTGCCAGAGGAGGAAATGAGTGCAAAGACTGTGGGAAGCTTCCGGCATGTGTGGGATAGGTACAGGGGCATATTAGGTAGGGGAACAGGGGAAGGGAGTGACACTAATGACCAACTAAGGTCAATGGTGATGGAATATGCAGGTACAAGGGGCAGACTGGATGGGCCTAAAGGTAATTTTCTGCCAACAAAATCTATGTTTCTATGACCTGACAAAGGGCTATTGGCAGGTATCCCTGACTCACGAAGCAAGAGAGGTTGGCCTTTGTCACCTTGTTTGGATTATTTGAGTTCAGAATAATGCCATTCAAGATGAAGAATGTGCCAGCCACCTTTCAACAACTCCTGAACCGCATTCTGAATGGGCCAGGAGACTTTGCTCTACTGTACGTGAATGACATTGCTATCTCTAGTCAGGCCTGTGAGGATCACGTCAGACACATGACTGAGGTGTTCCTCTGAATGCAGGCTGCTATCCAGAGAGTCAAGGCAGAGAAGTACCAGACAGAAATGGCAGAAGTGTCATACCTTGGGCACAGGGTGGGGAGTGGGTACATCTGGCCTGAGCCATTGATAACTGAAGCCATACAGTGATGGGCCACATCTATGACCAAGAGGAAAGTAGGGGCTTCCTAGGGATGACATGGTACTACCGTAAGTTTGTGCTAAATTTCACCAGCTTGGCCAAAACCCTGTCTGATTGCATTAGGAAGAAAATTCCAGAAAAGGTTCAGTGGACGGAAACCTGCTTTACTGTGTTCTGCCAACTGACAGAAGCATTGTGTTGGGCATCTGTGCTTGCCAGCCTGGACTATTCTAGAAGGTTTGTGTTGCAAGTAGATGCATCTGATCAGGGTACAGGTGAGGTTCTGAGTCAGGTTATGCATTTGGGAGAGGAAAACCCAACTGTATACCTGAGCAGGAAGCTGATGCCCAGAGAGAAGGCCTACACTACAATTGAGAAGGAGTATCTAGGTATTGTCTGGGCTTTGTAGAAGCTGCAACCTTATTTGCATGAAAGGGAGTTCACCTTGATCACTGATCACAACCCCCTCGCATGGCTGCATAGGACCAGCTGACAGAACCCCAAATTGCTGAGGTAGAGCCTGGTGCTACAACTGTATAATATAGACATTAGGCACCACAGTGGGTTGCAGCATGGTAACGTGGATGAGTTTAGACAATAGTTAGTACCTCTTTTTAAGTAGGTGAGGCGCTATGAGAAACTAATGTGGAGTTCACCCAGACAATGAACCAAGGGCGTAGCATGTGGAGCCAGCTGGCTCACATGAAAAACAAGTGTCATTTAGTGGTGCTAAAGGATTTGTTTTTCATTTCTCGGGGGGTAAAAACGTTTGTGCATTTTTTTTCTTTTTTGTGTTCAATTTTTATTATCAACTAGACCTCTTGTAAGAATTTAGCTGAGATAAAACTGCCTGGTAAAATCTGAAGTTGCATGTCACTGGAACCCAGGCCTGCAAGGGGTCATTCAGGGGGGAAGGGCAAACAGTAGACTTCCTGTCAGCTAAAGGGTACTTACATTTCAAAGAGGCAAGCTGCTTTCATAATCACAGGCTCTGTTTTGAGTATAAACAAAGTCAGAGCAGGGGAGATGGAAGCCCAAGAACTTTACCAGATGGGAAGATGAAAGGATGGATATCACAATCCACAAAACCACAGTATGGAATACAAATCCAGTTTGGACCAGCTCTCCAGATGGGAGTTTCCCAGGAGACAAAAGAACTTGACATATCCATGATATAGAGTGACATGTTCGATGATGTATCTTGGGGAGCTGGCAGCTGAAGATTTTTGAGGACTTGCCAGACCCTAGCAAGGTAGTTAGGTTTGGGACCTCAAGCAGTTATCATCTAAGGTTCAAGTCTGCCCTAACTCACCAAGGTGTCCTGTATGGTATGCTGTTCTACTTTGCTAATAGAGAGAGAAGTGTGAGATATTTTTTTTCTGTGTGCTTTCTACTGTACAAAATGTTTTCTTCTTATTGTTGTAGAATTTCTGCTCCCCGTAGTCATAGTGTAGTATCCTGTATTATACGTTACAATATCTTGAAGTATTTAATATTATTTTTATATACTTCATGTTGCTGTGACTGAGTTCTTGAAGACACAGATGACTGGGTTATATTGACAGAAACTGTACTCCATCTCTGAAGAGAAGGCAATAGTTACTATATTAAAAGCAAAGCAAGTCTCAACTGTGCAGTAGGGGTGGATCTCTTGCCCATTTGGTGAAGCACTGTACTGTGTGAGCAGTGGCTCTGGTGAGATTTGTACCTACAGATACCTCAAGTGAGGCTGTGGCAGAGTAATTGTGGTGACCCTTTCAGGTATCTGAAGGGTTAATAAAGCAGGTAAGGGTTGCAGGCTGAATCTGGGACAGACCAGTCTGTCACAAGAGGCAACAACAAGGCTCTGCACTGCTGTCAGCTGCCATTGTTCTATGGAACACAACACAGGATCAGCTGAGGCTTTCAGTACTTTTATTCTTAGGAGTCAAAAAAACTATAAGGGTTGATCACTTAGATTGTCTTTGCATCCCAGGGACGGTACATTAAAAGCTCTGGACTGGTATGTGTGTGTCTGAGGGAGCAATGTTTTCAAATCAAATCAAATCAAATCAAATTTATTTAAAAAGACGCCCAATCCTGAAGGCTCTGGGCGCCACACAAAATCTGTACAGTGTGTCATACTGTATACATTTCAATTACAATATCATACAAATATAAAATATATAAAAACTCAGTCACCAAATGCCTGCATGAATAAAAAAGTCTTCAGACGACTCTTAAAGGCCTCTATAGTGGGAGCCTCTCTCACTACAACTGGCAATGAGTTCCAGAAAGCCGGAGCAGCAACTCCAAACGAACGATCCCCTGCAGATTTTAACCTTGCTCTCGGAACTTTGAGGAGGCCCCCACTAGAGGAGCGGAGATCTCGGATAGAGGTGTATGGTACCAGGAGATCAGAAAGGTAACATTTTAAGGTAAAGGTTTTGCAACTGCATTTCCTGTACCAGTGCATAACAAGGGGTAACAAACAATGCCATGATATACAGAAATTGTGGTTACAGTGCCAGATGAGGCAACAGACATGGCTATGGTGTACACATTTTTATTTCCTAGCTACACCCTTGTTTATGATTGACTCACTTTGCCAAGCACCAAGGTAAGGCTTGCAGGTCTGTGGTTATTGTGGTCTCACTATGCCATCTTCTTGAATAAGGGATGCATTTGGCTGTTTCTAGTCTTCTGGAACTATTCCCATATGTACAGAGTCTTGAAAGATACTAAGGACAGGTCCCAGCTATAATCCCTTTTTACTCTACTATTATTTTTGGGTTGATACCATTGCAACTGTGGCATTTTCCCAGATTCACATGCTCCATATCCACTCCTGGGAGGACAGTTCCAACAAAAGGGTTTTCGCTTACATTTTAAGACTATAATACTATTAGAAAATAAATACAAATGTGTACAGGTGGTAGTAATGAGCATGGTACATGCACACAAATACAGAGTAAATATTAAGTAAATTCAAAAGGAACAATGCAAAATGGTACTTGGAGCAGGGGTAGGGGAATAAGTAAGAGAACTAAAGGAGTTATTGATATCTGGAGATTTACTATTTCTTCTTCCTGTGAGTGGATCAGTAGGCTACACATTTACCTCTGGAGACAGAAGATCATAGGTTCTAGTCCAACACACAGGTGTTACCAATATCTCAATATGTGTTGGATCGGCTGAATGAGAATCTAATGCTAGTGACTAGCTCAGCCAATCCACTTTGTCTCCCTGGTGCCTGTTATCAATCTCAGTTGAGAGATAATGGGTCCAATAATTCATTTGTATTTGAAGAAATAAAAGTTGAGTCTGTGATTAGTGAATTAATAAAGTTAAACACTGCTAAGACTGTAGGCCTGGATAATATCTCACTTATATTGCTTAAATATGCTGCTCCAATTATAGCTTACCCCCCAATGTATTTATTTAATATATCTTTAACCACAGGAGTATATCCATTAGCTTGGAAACAATCCAAGGTTATACCTATATTTAAGGTGGAAATAGACAAGTGATGGACAATTATAGTCCTATTTCTCTTTTGTCCCAGGTATATAAAATACTGGAAAGATTGGTTGCCACTCAATTAAGAAAATACTTGGACTTTTCTGGTTTATTGAATAGCATGCAGTCTGGTTTCCGGAAACAACACAGTACAACTTCTGCACTTGCTAAAGTTGTGGGTGGTGTGCAAGCAGCCCTGGACAGGAGGACACTAGTGGGGGTCATCTTCGTGGATTTATCCAAAGCTTTTGATTCTTTGGACCACTGTGTCCTCCTGTCCAGGGCAGCATCCCTTGGGGTAGTGGGTTTGAGTGGAAAGTGGTTGGAATCATATTTGATGAACAGGAGTCAAAAGGTGTCATTGGGAGGTCAGGAATCATGTTTTTTGCCTGTTGGGTCGGGGGTCCCACAGGGCTCCATCCTAGGGCCATTGCTGTTCAGCATATATGTAAATGGCCTGTCTTTTCTGGATCCTGAAATAAAGTATCATCTTTATGCTGATGATGCTATAATTTATATATCACACAAATCTATTAAGGTATTACAAATTAGGCTCCAGTTAGCCTTTGATGATCTACAGAGTTTTCTAAGAGACAGCAGGTTGACTCTGAATATAAGGAAAACACAGACCATGTTGATACATCGAAAAAGCATTGGGTTGGAGGACATGGCCCTGGGATTGGTTGCTCATGGGGGAGCCCTGATCCAACAGGCATACATATATAAATATTTGGGTCTTTGGATCAATAGCTCATTATGTTGGGACATACATATTGGTAATTTGACAAAGAGTGTAAATAAAAGAATAGGGGCTCTTTATAGGGTTAGATCATTAATGAGCATGGAAGTAAGAAAAAAAAAGTGGTAAATATGATGATTATCCCCATGATTGATTATGGGGATATATTCTATTCATGTGGGAGAAAGCAGGATTTAAGGAAGTTGGAAGCAAGCTATAACAACTTAGCCAGGTTTGTTCTAGGGGCCCCTAGATTAACCCATAGATGTTCGCTTTATGACCAGTTAAAGTGGCCAACGTTCCATGAACGTAACCATGAACATTTGTTAGCCTTTGTTTATAAAGAATTGCAGGGGAAGTATCCTGTGTATGTGGTAGAAAACTTAATATATAGGGACAAATTGGCCTCTCTGAGAAATTGTCAAGTGCCTAGCTTGGAACTGCCTAGATGCAATTTGAATATAGGACGACAGTCTACATACTATAGAGGGGCTTTGAGTTGGAATGTAATCCCTGAGACTTTGTTCCTGCCTAATGTAAAAAATCACTGGCCTTTGATACAGTGCTGGTACCAAATTAGCTCACGACAAAAAAGGCAATGCTGTACTGATACATAATGGTTATATGATTATTTATAGTACGTGTTATTATTATTAATTTAGAGCAAAATTGAATTATACGGATGTTGTGCTTGTTTGTATTTTATGTATAATTATTTTCCTTGGTTTTGTAACTGGACTTTTTTTTTATTAGCTAAATGTTATTAAGTGGTGTTGTATGTTGTAACATTTTCCCTTTTTATCTATTGTATTTTTACTGAATGGGACCTCGTTGAAAATGAGCTACGGTCAATTGTGTTTATCCTTTATTCATTTGTAATGAATAAAAACATTTTACTACTACTACTACACAGGGAGGATCTTGGGATACTAGTCAATACTGACACTGTAGTGCAGCACTGGGGAGAGGGGGCTGTACTGTTGAATTGCCCTCCTCCAGATGAGACATTATACAGATGTCCCATCTGACTGTCTTTGGTGGTTATCCTGGTGGAAGTTAATGATCCCATGGCACTTATCAGTAGGGCGGGACAATTTTCCCCAGTGTGTTGACCAAAATGCCTCCAGTCAGTAAAACAGGTCCATGAAAACCACCCCTCAGGGTGCAGCTGGAAATGAGCTGTCACAGCTCAATGTGCTTTTCCTAACCAAATGTACAACTACGGGCTGCCTGATGGCCCAGCAGTAGCACACTGTGCTGCCATGTGAGAGATCCAGAACTGGAGTGGATACAAAATCTGGCCTAGTGGTTGGGAAGAGTGGGGAAAAGCTGTCCTATGGCAGCATTCCCAGTTGGGGAGGGATGGCACTAGACTCCAGCACCACAGCAACAGCTGTAAAGTGCCAGGGAGCATGCTAACCCAACCCCAGACACATCATCTGTGTGTGTACAGGACCAACATGATAGCCATTACTAGGGAACATGGAGTGGCAGGTGGTGATGGGGAAACAGAGAGGAAAGCCATGCTATCATGAGCATGCCGGTCAGTGGCACTCTCTAGCCACATACCATGAAACCTCACAAGAAAGGTGTTTGCAGAAGATGGGGCAGGGGAAGCTGCCACAGGGGTACATTACAAGGATCAGGAATTGGAAGGATGGCAGCAGAGGAGAAAAACCTATAGTACAAGAAAAAAAAATAATTACAACTAAATAAATGGGACTCTTGCACTGATTTTTCACTGTTCCAGTCGGAGCACAAAATTGATCTGATGGCCCTCCTCCAGCAGCCTCCAAGACAAATCGGAGGACAGCTCTCAACTCCAGGGAGCCCTTTGTTCTTGCTGGGCATCCTAGCTAAAGAAGCTGCAAGAGGAGAGTCACATGATGTGCTTGACATAAGAAGACCTTCTCTAACAGTTCTGCCACTTTTTGGCATGAAAACGTGGTCAAACCAGCGAGTTAAATCAGGTTTTTCCTTTTTCCACTCAAGCTAAGTGATAGATCAAGTCCCCCTCATCTGTTATTTGAAGTCTGATCTCTATCTTATACATGGATGCCTCACAAGTAATGGATTATGGAGCTATGCCACCAGTACCATCATGTGCACCTGCTCCTAAATGACAGAAACAGGGATCACCCACTTCCCCGTCTGAGGCTGGAGACACAGAGAGCACCTCTGAAAAGTTGGATCAGTTCTCTGCAGACCTAGCCACAATTAAAATGAATATTTTGGAACTGGCTGGAGATTTCAGAGCATTTAAACCTTTTGAGTTGGCGATGTGGAGGCCCATATCAGCTTGACTGAAGACAAACAGTCCAGGGATAGCGCCAACCTGATAGATCTATGATGCAAAACTGAGAAATTTGAGGATCGCATCAAGGACCAGGAAAGGAGAAACCGGAGAAACAACTTGTTCTTTGTGGGCATACCCAAGAAGGCAGAAGGCAACAATACCGTATGCTGGCCTTCGTACAGAAATTTTTACAAGTAGCAGCTGGCCCTCCTGAGTCTGAAACCATGTACATTATTTAGAGAGCCCGCCGTTCTTTCTGGCCCCAACCACCTCCATATGGAAAGGCCCAGGCCATTATTCTGAGCTGCCTCAATTTTTTAGACAAGGTGTACATACAAAAACAAACTCAGAAGCAAGGAAATCTCACATGGAATGGTCATCGGGTGCATATCTTCAGTGATGTTACACCTATGGTGAGGGACAAGCAACTGGCTTACAGGCCGATTAAGAAACATTGCAGATATTAAATTTTGTATGCTGTATCCTGCTTACCTTCTTGTTACTACTAACCTGGGCACTAAGGAGATCGATAATGCTGAGATAGCATGGAGAGAATTGCCACATTATGTCCCTGCGATCGCTTTTGAAGCTGATAGTGTTGGAAAGCAAAGAAGTTCCCCATCTTGAACTGCTTCTGACACCCGTCTTAATCAGCCAACTCTTTACCGATCTGTTTCAGGTGCTTTACTGTGTCACTGTTCTACCTGACCTATTGAAACTGTCTCACTCCTTACCTATTACCAGCCTGCTAAGTTGAATTGTACATGGGTGTGTCCCCCTCAATACTTGCGGAACCTCAAGGTGAAATGTGCTTAGTGCGAACTTGCCCGACAGCACAGATGTCAACATCATCTGACTTTTACAGGTAGAGTCAGCCTGTCAAACAGCTGGAGTTTCCACCCCCCTTGCAGAAAGCTCCATAGCAACCCTTCACCAATGAGGACTGATGCTGTTGGTGCTACATGCTTTGTGACACAAATGGGCAATCATGAAGAACACATTCACACTCGCACATTCATGCTGCAGCTGTTTTATCTCCAGTAGTATGATAACATCGTTGGACACAGAAGTGGGCCACACATGGCCCAGGCTGCTTACGTCTATCCTCATGGTCTATTATCCTACAACAAACCCGCCCTTCATGAGTTGAGTACTTCAAAAGAAGGACTCTGTTATGTCACATAGTGTTTTCTTTTTCTTTTTTTTTCCTTTTTTTTTACAGTGCAGTATATTCTGTCTACACATTCCCTTTCAGTCGGATGTCTGCATCCGGTGGGGGGGGGGGGCTAGTGTAACCCCCTTGTTACCCAGGGTTACTAGAATCCCAGTAAGACCTAGTGGTAGGCAGGGAAGGCAGCTTGTGAAACTCCAGTTAAATGGGTTTCACACTGTCTCACTCTATTCTCAGTCTCAGCTGAGACTGAGGGATGACATCACCATAGAACTATCACAGCTGCATGAGCCACAATGGAATCTGCAGCAGGGAGTTGGAAGAGAATGTTGGGAGGTTTGAACAGTAGTCTGTAGGTCAGTTGGAGTTGGGAGCTTGCTGAGGGAGCAGCACAGCAGCTCTGTGTAGGCTCTTGGAGCCTCAGCCCTGACATAGGGCTACATTTAGGGGAAAGGTGTGTGTTTCCACCTAAAGAGAGACACAGTGAGCAATTTTTATTTTTTTTTAGTTTATTTTGATAGCAGTTTGGGAAAATCTTTGAGCCATAGGCTCATTTACAAAGGTACCTTGTCAAAGTAAGACATAACACAGTACAACAGTAAATTAAGACAGTAGTAAGTACAGAAATACAGCAAGTTGGTACAAGCAAGAGTGATGCAACAATAACAGGGTTTAGGCTATCAATAGGCAGCTTAGAAGGTAGTTTTGTCATAAATATAGAGTAGGGTCTAGACTAGTGGCATTTACAGCTTCGGGTATTAAATAGGTGATTCCGTAAGGACGTTTTGAAGCATGACATCGATGGGGCTTCAGAGATGGAAGGGGGCAGTGTATTGAACCAGGAGGGGGGCCCTGTAGCTGAAGGCTCTTTGGCCGTGTGAGGTCCTAGCTCTAGGAATAGCAAGTGAGGATTTCCCAGAGGTCCGAGTTTGAACTAGTGGGACAGAGCGGCGGATAGTAGCGGTCAGTCCTGGCGGGGATAGCCCAAGGAGGGTTTTTTAAGTAAGGATACAGGTCTGATATTTGAGGCGCTCATCAAGATCAAGCAACAGGGCTTTATAGTATAGCAGACAGGTGTGTGTTAGCCTAAGTGCCCCAGTAATTAACCTGCAGGCCTTGTTTAGAATAGTGCGAATTTTATAGAGCACAGTCTGATCAGCAGCACCATACACTGGCAGCCCATAGTCCACTAGTGACAGGATGGATGAGGTGACTGCAAGTCGTAGAGCCTCAGGGGGGAGGCAGTTTTTAAACTGGTCTAAGATGCCTAGTCGGATATTAGCAGCAGTGGCAAGGGCAGATATGTGTCCATGGAAGGAGAGAGAGGGGTCAAAATGGACCCCCAGGTATTTATAGGAGCAAACTTGTTCGAGTGGGAACGAGGACCCAGAGTGAATGAGAAGTTTGAAGTTGCAGGATTTGTTTTGAGGATGAGCAAAGATCATGGTTTTTGTTTTTTTAAGATTTATCACCAGTCTGTGTTCCTTGAACCAACCCTCGGTTTCAGTGAAAGACCTCTGCAGGGAGTTCTGGAGGGCAATAGGGTTACGATCTGAGGCAAAGATGACAGCATCATCAGCGTACAATAATATGTTACCAGAGCAGGAGTGTGGAAGGGTGTTAAGGTAAAGGAATAAGAGTAAGGGGCCCAGAATGGAGCCCTGGAGAACACCAGAACAGATGGGACAGATGTCTGAGTGGGTCCCGTTAATTTTTACACGCTGTGAGCAGGCAGACAGATAACTGGCGCACCAGGAGACAGGCCCAGCTGCAAAACCAGAGAGACTAAGGGCATCCAGAAGGAGGGGGTGGGAGACAGTGTTGAAAGCTTTAGAGAGGTCTATGAAAATAGCACCAGCCAGAGAACCCGTGTCTAAGGAGGAGTGAAGAAAATTGGAAAACTCTAGGAGGGCAGTGCTGGTACTATGGCCCGCATGGAAACCGTGCTGTTCAGGACAGAGGGCATTGTAGTTGGTGAGGTAGTCAGAGATTTGAGAAGCCACCACCTTTTCCAAGGCTTTGGAGAGAGGAGAGAGAATGGAGATAGCCACAGACCTATCACCACTTTCCCATTTGCAGGTTATACCTGCTGGCCACTAGAGGGACTTAGTGCTCTCTCTCTCTCTCTACAACCTCCTGCTCTGATAGTGCAACTGCCCCCTGGGCCCTACTCCAACTCCTCCCACTAGTACTATTCCCTAGGAAGTGCACAGTGGTGGAGACCGCTGAATTGGGTCTCAGTGCCCCATCCCTCGGGGCAGGAAGGTTTACCTGCATTTCCAAGGGCAACCCCCTTGGCTACTACTAGTGAAGAAGCTGCCTTATTTTGTTCAAGAGTTTTTGGGAAACAAGAAGATCTGTGAATCGCCTGTGGAGCACCTGCAACCGGAGGGTGAGTGTCTGCTCTTTCTAATGGGCCTATGTTTTTCACCCTGGGACTTGTGTGATAGCGGGGATTGGACTACTGAAATAGTGGGAGGCCTAGAGTAATAGGCTTAGCCAAAAGTGAAAGTATGTTCAAGTCCAGCACTTATGGGAAGTCAAGATATGTAGAGGAGATGTGACATACGTCTACCCAGTAATCTACATTGCCAAGCTTTCAGAAAAGAGTTGTTTAGTTTCCAGAGAAATGGCCAGGTATGGATTGTGGGAGCTGGAGGTGGGAGACCCCCATCTTTAGTAACCAGGTCCACCTCACGGATTTGCTCTGTGGATTTCTACTTTGCCTCATGCACTTGGCCAGTGATGAGGGAAGTACCCAGATGTGGGATGGAAGGAAAATTCCTCTAGAGTCGAAGGCTCTAAGGTGGTTTGAGGAGCCACCAACAGGAAAACTGGTTCATTCCCATAATGGACCCATGGATCAATGTGTGGGGGCAGGCCAGTGAGGAGAAAAGCAAGTAGTGTACAAGTTGGGCTGTGTACCCAAAGCTGCATGCAAGTCCGGGCTGTGTGCCTGGTGGGTTTAGAGCCTGAGGGCTGGAAATGTGAAGAAGTGTTCTGTTGTCTCTAATCTGCATTACCAGGAATGTAGCCCTGTGGGGGTCCATCTATGCTTTGTTTGTTCAGTTTGGATGTGAATAAAAGCCACACTGTAAAATCCCATTCCTGGTTCTGGACATTACAATTATTGCTTCCTGTGTTCGGATTTATTTGGGTGCCCCTGTGCAGAGTAGCCAAACCTAGGCCCCCTGTGCCGAGTAACCTAGTCCTCCCTGAACCCAGTCCCCACCAGGTACTGCTGTCAGCTTCAACAGCATGCCACCTGTCATTTACAAAAAGGCAGGGGTCCAGGGGTTACACTAGCAGTTTCTTGATTCTCATAATTGATTCTCAGTTCTAATTGTGTTTAATTGTATTGCTGTTCTCAATAATTTTATTGTATCTAATCACTCTGAGCTCAATTAGCTTGGGTATTGAGTTAATGCGACTTCCCTATGAAAGCAGGGATGGGGGGCTGGAAATCTTCCACTCCCAGCTAACGGAGCCAGCAGCTGTTCATTTTGACATATTATAACTAGTGGCCGTAGGTTGGGCTGCTGAAATAATGCAACATAACAACCACTATTTCCCCTGATGGTTCCAACCTTCATAGAAATTCTGTAAAGGTGGCGGGGCTGAGGGAATCATCCTGTGTGAGCCCCACATGGGCCAGCTGATTGGGTTTGCACAGTTTCAACATCAATTGCCACTCAATTTAGGCGGCCCTTAGTTGATCTGGGCAACACCTTTTACTTTTTCCCATTTACATGCTGACATTTACCTTTGTTCTGTTTAGTTATTAATGTTCCATGTTAATTGTTTGCTGTATTTATTGTTTGTAGTTGTTTTTTATTCACCTCATTTTATTACCAGCTTGTGTCAGACTATATTGGCTCCACTGATCAGCATGCAGGAAAAAGTTTTCATGAAGTTTTCATCAATATCTTTGCTTACAAAGGGACCTCTGGTGATGTCATGGACCTGTTAGCTGCCTAGGCACCAAGCTCCGACCCTCTGGGGAAAATAAACCTCCTAAACAATAAATCTTCAAGATTTCAACACTAGATGTCTTCTGGAGGTTGCATGAAAGACAGGGGTTCCCAAAAAGCCCCCAAAATGTCAGCCAAATAGACAGATGCAAATGGATCACAATTTGATCCTGGGGAAAGCAACAGAAGCCCATCGCTGCAGAGCACAAGAGAGACAGACTGTGATACAGAGGGTGAGACTGAACAGTTGTCACGCAGTCATTTTGAAGTGCTCCTTAAAGAAATAAAAGAATGACAGGCCGAAAATAAGAAAGAATTTAAAAATTTAGCCCAAAAATTCACAAAAATGGAACAGCGCATCAAGCAAGCTGAAGAAAGGATAGCAGCTATGGAGGATGGCACCACTCAACTAGGCCATGCAGTAGAAACACTGTTCCACCAAATGCTTGCTCTGCAGACCGCTCAAGGAGAGAGAACTTGTGTTCATATGGACTTGCTGAGGGGGCAGAAACATCTCCTATGTCAGCGTTCCTTAAAGACTTGTTTAAAGATATTCTAGCCCTCCCAGCAGATTACAAAATATCAATTGAGCGGGCTCTCTGCTCATTAGTGCCCAAGCCTACTGACCCAGCAGCTTGACCGCACTCAATAGTAATGAAATTTTCTAGCTTCAAGACCAAAGAAGATATACTAAAGCGGGCATAGGCTAGAAAAGATCTTTCTTACCTGAACTCTTGTCTCTCTCTGGACCATGATTACCCTCCAGAGGTCCAACAAGCCCAACAACAGTTTATTCCTCTGCTGAAACTTCTCCAGGAATGGCAGATCCAATTTCAAACCCCTTTCCCAGCAAAGCTGAGGATCTTGGAAGAAGGGGCAAAACTCTATAGCTCTTTTGATGAGGCCTGCACACCACAAAAAAAACAAGGGATTCCTGTTGCCTCAGGAAGTGGAACGCTCCCAGAAGAGGCACGGGTTCACCATGGAGTGGCTTTTGGCTACACAAAAAAAGAAGGCAGGATCTCCACTGTTGAATGTACAGGAAGCAATGCAGCTCATCACGGCATTCACCCAGAAGTCAACAGGGAGTCAGCCGAAACACACAGCCACGACCGACCACTGAACATGGATGTTTATCCTACCTCTTCGAGCTTTCACCAATGGAGTCATCCAGCAGCCTCTTTGAGTGAAATGTCTTCAGTTTTGGGTAATACCTGATTCATTGCTTACTGCACTCATCGGACAGACTGCTAGTTGACTCAGCCTACAATTGTCTTGTGTAGTGCTCCCTTAATACTTGGAACTGCTCGTTGGTTTCTCGGAGCTTAGTTTTCAGCCATAATGTGAATTCTGATGGGGTTTAATATAACCATCTCCTCCCAAGAGAAGACAACAAAGAAGTCTTTCATTTGGACTATATTTAATCCAGAAGATACCAATACTTTGTCATTATAATTGTTTAGTCACTCCCTGCCCTGCGTACTGTGATTGTACGGAATCCACTGTAGCTTTTACCAATTCACAGCTCAGTGCAAGAAGTGTGGAGTTGACAGGAGTATTAAAAAGTCAACACTTCTGAGCACTAACATGTTCCATTTCTAATAATCGGGGAGGGATGGAGTGTTTCAAATAGCAATTACCTCACTGAGCCTTCTCTCAGAGGACTTATAAGTTATTATTGCACTACTACAGTACCATATAGTACTAAGGGAGATGATCTATGTAACAAAGATTTGCTGCATTATTAGTTTTTATCCCTGACAATGTAAGGGCTACTTTCATAAGTTCTTACCCCTGATACTACAAGGGTTATGTATGTTTTTATATTCCCTGTACCCCAGAGGGTACGATTTGAAAGGTGACTGATTTCAGGTTTGAGTAGCTCCGTGACCATTACTTCTGTTCCGGGGTCCAAATGACTCCAGCAGAGGGCCTGGCGATGGCAGGGAGGCGACTTACCTCTTCTTTCCCTTACCCCCGCAGCATCGCAGCATCTCATCATCTCCTATTGGGGGGGGGGGGATCAGAAGCCTGTAAATCCAGGCTTCCTAACTTGGAAGCGTTCACAGTTTCTTTTTTCTTTATTGCCTTGTTGGCACTGTTTGCTTATTCATATTTGGGTCTTTGTATGATATTGCTGTTTTTTTCTCTGCAGCTACTACATCCTAGTTACCCCAGAAGTCACAGTTTACCTCCTCTCCATTCTAGCAGTCTGATGCATGCTCCCCTTCCCAATGGCTAACAAACACACATTGATTTGTTCCTACAATGTACATGGACTTACTAGTCCTGTAAAGCGTAGCAAAGTTTTGAGTTTCTTGAAACAAACACAAACTGATTTCCTGTTCCTCCAAGAGTCCCACTTGTCCCCTCAAGAGCACCTTAAGTTGCCTAGATCTGGTTTCCAAAGTGTGGCTACAGCATCATATAAGAACGGAAGATGCAGAGGGGTAGCCATATTGGTTCCCCATAGGGTCCCCTTTGAACAGATGGACACTTATGCAGACAAAGAAGGGAGGTTTGTCTTGGTGAAGGGAAGAGTGCAGGGCTGGGTGGTGACCCTAGCACAGGTTTATGTCCCCCCTGGTTCTGATTTATCAGTGTATCAAGCCTTCTTCCTAACTCTTCAGAAGTGGGCAGAGGAGGTGATTTTATGTGGAGGGGACTTGAACTTGACTTTCAGTCTCCAGATGGATTACACCTCTCAGATCCCCAGGAGGGAGCATAAAACAGCCAGGGAGGTTCATTGACTCCTGGGGGAACTTGCCTACTTAGACATTTGCTGTTCCTTCCATGGGAAGAGGTGAGACTACACTTTTTACTCAGCTTCCCATCAAATGTATTCTCGCATAGACCACTTTCTCCTGCCCAAGGAGATGTTCGGTAACGTGCAGGATAGACAGATAGGAGATTTCACACTTTCTGATCATGCCCCTCTCTTTTTAAAGGTCAAACTGGGGGACTGCAAAAAGAACAGCTTCTGGTGACTGAATGTCTCCTTGTTGCAGGACCCAGAGGTTGTGAAATCTATAGGGGAAACTACAGAGCAGGCAGTTAAAGATAATGAATCTCCTGACATTTCTCTGGTTATTTTCTGGGACACGGTGAAAACCACGATAAGGGGCAAGTTTACTGAATTAGCAGCCAGGAAAAAAAAAACTCAGGGAGACCAGAAAGTCACAGTTCGTGGAGCAAATACAACAGCTTGAGTCTTAACAGAAAACAAAAATAGATAAAAATCGGACTAACAATCTGAAAAGGGAACTGAGCTCTATAATGGATTATGTGGTTGAACAAAAGCTGCTTTTTCTTAGACAAAAATACTATGATAGGGCCCTAGATCTTTAAAGCTAGATATTTAAAGCTATCAGCTAGCAGACTCTATATCCAGAGAGCCAGAGTCATAATTCCGCTGTTAAACATCCTTCCACCAACCACACTCTCCAGTCCATCCCGGAAATAGCCGATGCCTTTCGAGCTTATTATCTGGAGCTTTACAGCCTGGGTACCACTCAATGACATAGTTCATGAGTCAGCTGGCACTTTCAAAACTCACTCATGGTCAGAGTGAGGCCTTGATGGCCTCAGAGTGAGGCCTTGATGGCCTCAGTTAGCTCTGCAGAATGATTAAAAGAAATCAGGCAGATGAAAACTGGGAAGTGCCCAGGAAGGGATGGTCTCCCAAGGGAATTTTATAAAGGATTTAAGACTTTGGTGACTCCTCTGTTGAACAGGGTCTGTAGAACCGCCCTAGATAAAGAAGGTCACATGTCCCCTTCATGGACCCAGGTGATAATTCTGGTTATTCCCAAACCCAGAAAGCACCTGCTGTCCTGATCCTCCTATAGGCCGATATCTATTTTAAATATGGATTATAAATTACTCACCTCTTTAATCACCAGAAGATTACAGTGTGTAATACCCCTGTTAATTAATCTAGACCAGGCGGAGTTTATCCTGAGTCACCAAGCGCAGGATAATTTGAGAAGAACAACCTATGTAATTGACTTTCTCTGTTGAATCGAACAACTAGCTCTTCTGATGAGTCTAGATGCAGAAAAGGCCTTTGATAAGGTCTTGTGGGCCTTCTTATACATGGTTCTTTCTGGGTTTGGGTTTTAAGACTCCTTTATAGCATTTCTGTTTTAAGTTGATTATAACCCCACATAATACATACTGTACGTGCAAACTGACACCTCTCACATTATTTTCAACTGGAGCAAGGCAAGCCCCAGTGCTGCCCCCTCTCCCCACTACTTTTTGCCTTATATATTGTGCCTCTAGCTCAAAGTATTCACCAGAACCCTAATATTAAAGGGGTGCACTTGGGGGAGTATGATCACAAACTGGCCTTCTATGCCGACGATATTTTGTTATACTTGACAAACCCGGATGGTTCCCTTCCTTTTGTATTTGATCAGCTAAATTTTTTTCCTAAATACTCGGGGTATACACTTAATACATTGAAATAGGAGATCCTTAGTTTCCATTATTTGGTCGTCCTTGAACTATGGAAAAAATACCCCATAAGGTGGGGTCTCCCCTCTGTTAAGTACATAGGGATATGATTTGGTCTTAACACAGCTCAGCTGCTTCATCTAAATTATGACCCATTAATAGCACAGCTAAAAATGAATCTCCGTAAGTGGTCGCTTCTTCCCCTTTCATTACATACCTGAGTGCAGGCTCTGAAAATGAATGCACTGCCTTGACTGCAATATCTTTTTCAATGTGTACCATGTATAGTCTTGTTACATGAGGTTCCTGCACCCCTATTGGTACCCTCAGAGGTACACCGTAGACAGCTAGTGCTTAGGCATATGTTATACTAACATATAGGGCATCTACCGTATAAGAGTGGATGTCAGGATATGTACGCATATTGTTATAATACACTTTGCTTGCTAATACATATATATTCTTCTATGTATTTTCTGTGTATTTCTTGCTTATAAGATGTTAGGACACCTGTGTCCTTGGAATAATTATGATATATAAGTCGGCATTGCCACCTTTTGGTGATTTGTACTACTACACTGAGTTATGTAAGACTCTGTATAAGAACTCTTTTGTTTCACAAACTGATGACTACTACAAAATTGTATAATGTTATCTTGGACCGTGGAGCCTCCTCGAATTTAGCCAATAGGGCTCATCTCTGTAACTAGAAATGTTTCTGTCTTACAGTAACCATAGTAATTATCATAGGTGTATAATGTGATACACAAGTCTTGTACCTCGGAGATCCCAAGAGACACAAAGAAACCTGAGCTGCAAATCTGGTGACATCCAGCAGACCAAACCTGGGTTTGAATCCCACAGCTTCCACTTGCATACTGTGTGACCCTGGGCAAGTCACTTAACCTCCTTGTGCTCCCAGGTCGCTCCTGTAAAAAAGCTTTCAGTTTAGTGTGCTATACCTGGTTAAACAACTAAATAAATAAAATAAAAAAAAATACACCTCGAGGTATAGGGAACGCTTAGCACTGGCTCCCAGTTCATATTGGTAAGAACTGCTTAGGGCAACTGTGATTTTATTCTTTTTGGCAGTAATAAACAAGTTTATTACTCTTATACAATGTGTCTATGATTACTTGCATTCCCAATATTGCCAAGAACCTGAAAGTGAGGTTTAGACCTCCTGACAACTGGCGACCGCATGCAGGTGATATTTGGTGTTTGTAAGTTTTCACTAGTTGCTATAACTTTTCCTTTTCCCACGGGGACAGTAGATGTACATTCCTGTATCACCTCTCCCATTTTAAAACTGGTTTGTAGTCACTTACAAAGTCTGGCTGTTTTATTTTCGGGTGTGGTCAGTGCCGACTTGACTCACTCCATCACAGCTTTGAATTGTAAGCCTACAAATCTTACAGTAGCCCGACTGTGCATAAAGTGCTCCTGCTGTGGATCAATACATAGCACAGCGCCTTTTTCACAGTTTGATTTTTTGTTCCCTCCCACACAATGGCCACCGTATCAAATATCTGTGCAGAACTTCCTTGCCTCCCATGGAGGATGGGCTGACTTCATGCAGGACACAAGTCAATCCGACAATCCTATACTGGGGATTTCAACCCAGTACACAGAGACGAGACAATCAACCAATAAGCGTTAAGCTAAAGGGCTGATGGTCATGACTCTACCCTGCTCCGGAAGCCTCCGAAGCAAGGGTTCAAACCCTTGATCTGCAAATTTTGTCTCTTAAGCAACAGATGGGTTTGCAGGAAACAGAATGTGTTAGACTGCAGCAGAATTTGGAGTCTGAACTTCAAACTCTGAGGAATGAAAAGGATTCACTTTTGCATCATTCAGCTCAAGCTGGAGAACAGGAACTTTGTATGTTGAAGCAGGAGTGTGAAAGTTTGAGACAGGATAAAGGACAGGCATTGCATATGAATGGCTTGTTAAGTACTGCGAATGCACAGTTGAGTGAGGAGATGGGAGAGCTACAGGACGAGATAAACCAGGTATGTAATGACTTAGAAGTGGCTACTAGGGACAATCGCGAACTGAGCGCCGCGTATAGAGTGTTGCAGAAGCAAATGCAGGATGAGGTTGATATGGATGTTGCAACTGTGAGTCATGTTGAATGTAAAACTAAGATGGTGAAACTGCGCCAATCAACGGGAGGTTCTGGCTGGACATGTTTAGGTGATGGGAGGCGTAGCCCCTGCCTTACACACGTCATCTGAAGGGGAAGTATCTGATGATGACATCTCTCAGTACAACACCCAGTCACACCCGTACTATGGCCCAGAAACCCCACCCAGCCATCCACAACATGGCAGGTCTCCACTCCACCCACACCATGTCATACGTCGTCGACATCGTGACACCCATCATGGAAGACGCCAACATGGTGGCCCCCATGATAGGGGGGAGTAGGCCCAGGCCTAGTCCCGACAGCAGCACCGATAGCCATTATTAATGTGGAAGACAGGCAAGAGGTAGAAACGATGACTGAAACTGCAATAGGTAATGTACCTCTTCCTGAGAGGAGTAAACGGGCCATTAAAACCCAAATTAGGCAGCTTCTACAAGAGGCTGGCACTCAAGATGGTATTGTTCATACTGCGGCTGAGGCTGTAGCTCAGGCCACCCTAGACGGCGCCCGAGACAATCTACCTCTGCCTGATTGACCCAATAATCCCCTACAAATGGCCTACTCTGTTCAGCAAATAGCTGACAGTATCAGTTGGATGAACCCGTCCGACAATCTCAGCTGTCACTTAGAGAAGGTGTGCTCTAAATGCAAGATGCTTAGCCTTGCTGCAGAATATCAGGTCCAGATACTACGCCAAATCATCGATCCTAGTTTGTGGGCCAAACTCCCCGATGCCATCCGCCAGAATGGGAATGCCACCTTTGATGAGGTTGCAGCTGAGCTCATTTCTGCTCACAGCCCAGGTGTAGTAGGAGTGATGCTTGCATACCCTGTAAAACAGAATGCAAAGGAAAGTCCAGCGACTTACCACCAGAGACTTTGGATGGCCTACCAAGCAGGAAAGCACCTGGCACAAGAAGCTGCAGATGTAGATCTTATTGAATATAAGATCCTGTTCCTTAGAAATATGATTCCTGCAGTATGAGAAAAGGTAGAGCCAACCACCTACCCCAACATGGACAGGTTTGCCGACATTCTTCGGAAAACTGAGAGTTTACCAACTCTACATCCGTGATCTGGGCTCCAGTTCCAAGAAAGCAGCTGCTGTGGAGCCTATTTCTGAGGGCGCGACGCACTACACTGTGGCAGGGCAGGTCCAACACCAACAGGCCCTCCCAGCTGATAACCAACACCCCCAACAGACCCAACACCAACAACAACAACCACAACAGCAACAGCAGCAATGGGGTGGGAACCAGAACTGGCATAAGAATAAAAAGCACAAGAATAAAGGCAAACAACAACAACAAAGAATGGGCCCTTCATATAGGGAGATAGCCGAGGAAGATCGGAAATTCCGAGAGCTCCTGGGCAAGTGCGCTCTGTGGTGGACGCTGTTCCCGCTCAGGACCTTGCAGCTGTACAACCGGTGACCCAGACCCCAACGGGCCATGGTGACACCGGAAGTACAGGCCTTCAGGCCCACACAGGCCTGAATCCAGAAGCTCCTTCCTATATAGCATCGGTGCAGCATGGTGAAGTGATTCAAAGAAGCCAGGCCCAACCTCTCCATACTCCCAGCAGTACAGATTAACAATTACAGGTCCAAGTCCGTATTGTAAACAAGCTGGTCTTGGATACAAAAACAGAAGGCCCTGCACCAAGTCCGAGGTCGGGGGCCGCCTACTTGTAGTCTTGCTAGATACAGCTGCGACTGTGTCTGTATTACATGATGAACACCCAGACACATCTCCTTGGTCCACCGGACGGAGGACCAACATGTCAGGGGTAGATGGTACTAGGTCACCTGCATACTGGTCTCTACCCTTGCCGGTAGAGCTAGGCCATTTAAAGGCCTCACATACCTTCCAACTGATGGTAATGCATGATCATCCTAGTATCATAGGAATTGATTTCCTTGCACCGCATGGCCATGTGGTAGATCTAACTAACATGCTACTGATATAGATTCAGGGTCAATACCACACCATTTTGATCCCCGATTCACACATTGTGGCGACAATTTCTGCTAACAACAAAGAGTATGACATCACAGATTTGTTCAAAGACCAAAAGCTTTTTCCAAAGCTTCTCCCCATTTTGCAGCAACATTTAGAAGCATTTGCAATCAACAAACATGACTGTGGTAGAATGCACACTGTCACCGAAGTGCCAGGTCCAGCACATGAGAGGCAAAGGCAATGCCCTTTTCCAACTGAGGCCTTGCCTTCTCTCAGAGAAACAATCAAGTCACTTCTCAAGCAAGGAGTAATCAGAACATGCATTTCTACTGCTAACTCCCTAGTTTGGCCTGTGAAAAAACCCACAGGTGCCTGGAGACTTACTATTGACTACAGGAAATTGAACCGGTCACCCCCAGTTGTTCCCCAACTGTGGCATCAGCACCCAATGTGCTATGACTTTTGACCCCTGACCTGAAATAATTCAGTGCCCTGGATATCTCCAATGGTTTTTGGTCATTACCATTGGCCCCCAAGAGTCAATATAAGTTTGCCTTCACCTTTGAAGGAAGACAGTATACGTGGACTTGCTTACCACAGGGATTCCATAACAGCCCATCCCTGTTCCATCTGCATATGATGGACGCCCTTGAGGGTTTCTCTACTCCCCAATGTCTCTTGCAGTATGTGGACGACCTGTTGCTGGCAACTGCCACACAGGAAAAACACCTGGATCTCTTGGACGAACTACTGACTCTCATTCAGAGAACAGGCCTGAAATGCAATCCAGCAAAAGCACAATTATGTCAGAAAGAAGTACTCTTTCTGGGTCTAAAAATAACTGACCAAGGTTGAAGCCCTACCTGGAAGACGATACAAGGATTGCAAGACTTACCATTGCCTACCAGCATGGCAACTCTCAGAAGGTTTCTAGGTATGGTAAACTATTCGAGAGATTTCATCTGTGATTTTGCTCAGAAAGCTGCTCCTCTGTATGAGCTACTGAAAAAGGACATCCCATGGACTTGGGGCCCTATACATACCTAGGTTGTGATGTCACTGAAGCAGGCCTTGGCCTCCGCCCCAGCTCTGGTCAACCCCAATCCAGCACTACCATTCCATCTGGAATGTGCCACCTCTGACATTGCCATGTCAGCAGTACTGGCCCAGAAGGTTCATGGCACCTTGAGTCCTACTGCATATGCATCACAGCTCTTGACCCCAGTGGAACAGAAGTACAGCCTTTGTGAAAGGAACCTTCTGGCCACCTACTGGGCTGTCAAGCACTTTCTGTATATCACTGGGTACTCTCCACTGATTATCAACACCAACCACACACCAACTACCTTTCTTCTCTCAGACAGAGTGAAGGATGGGTCAGTCTCCAACACCAGGCTGATACACTGGTCACTTCTTCTCCAGGATAGAGACAAACAGGTACACCCAACAAAAATTCCATCTATGCTGGCTCATGGACTCCTTTTCCAAGGAGAGCCCCATGACTGTACACTGCAGTCACCTGATCTTCCAGATCCAGGTCCTTTCCTCCCTGCCACGCCACAAATACTTGACAACACCTCTTTGTGTCGTATCTTTACTGATGGTTCAGCATCTTACTATCAGGGAGAACAAACTGCAGGTATGGGTATTCTAGTGATTTACCCTTATGGAAACACTGTTAAAATATCTAAGCATTGCAGTGTAGCATCATCACAGTATGCAGAGATGGCAGCGGTGGTCTGTGCCCTCGAGTTCATTCAGTATGGGACCGAGGATACCATCATTTTTACAGACTCTAATTGGGTTTGTTGTTCTCTTACAGAATTCCTTCCTTTCTGGCAGAAAAACTCCTTCCTCTCCTCTGACGGCAGCCCAGTGAAGTACAAGGAATTGGTAATATACATACATTAACTGGCACAAAAATTTGCACACAAACTCTATGTACACAAAGTCAAAGCTCATTCTTTCCATGATCCCCATCATGCCTTCAATGACACAGCAGACACCCTTGCCAAGGAAGGGGCCCGAAGGGGGGACACATGGATGATGGACCATCCAGAGGCCAATGTGGCCGTACATATTGCAGCACTCAGGAAAAAACCTGAACCCTTTTCCCCCTTGGACCTCTCAGCAGCCCAACATGTTGATACTGAACTCAAAGAAGTGTTCAGATTTCTTGACAAGAGTACAGAAGAGAAACTTCCCACACACAACCCCTACCGGAGGCATGAAGGTAAGTTACACTTGTCACCAGATGACAAGCTCATCTGGTACCAGCCAGATGATTCCACCACTAAGTTGTGGGTGGTCCCCAGACACCTCAGGTCTGAATTTTTGCACCAAGTGCATGATACACCCACTGGTGGACACCAGGGAGTGGAAAACACCCTCCACAGGCTTAAGACGACTGCCTGGTGGCCTGGTGTCACCAAAGATGTTAAACAGAACATAGACAACTGCCTTGTTTGTGCGCAAAACAACCCCATCCCTACCAAATGAAATGCCAAGATCTTACCACAATGACACTCTGGCCCTTGGCATGCCATACAGATTGATTTTATTGGTCCTTTGACCAACACTAGCAGAAATAACAAATATGCTCTTGTGGTAACTGACCTCTTTTCTAAGTGGGTTGAAGCTTTCCCCACTAAAACATGCACTGCTAAAACCACTGCCAAAATCCTGGTGGAACAGATTTTCTCCAGCTGGGGCCTGTCTCTTAAGGTAGACTCCGACAAAGGAACCAGTTTTACAGGTGAGTTAATGAAAGAATCTCTTGAACTCCTTGGAGTTCAAAAAAAGTTCCACATACCCTACCACCCCCAATCTTCAAGTCAAGTAGAGAGAGCCAACAGATGGATTAAGCAAATGCTTTCCAAATTTATTGAGGACAATCCCAAAACCTGGGATTCCCTACTGCCGTTATTCCTTATGGCAATTAAGGGCACACCCTCAGCCACCACCCAGCTCACACCCTTTGAGGTGATGACTGGAAGACAGATGAGATTACCTGAACACCTGTTGTTTGACCTGCACACTTCCACTGCAGACTGTGTGTCTGTAGATCAATTGGTGGGAAAACTCAGAAAAGACCTCATACACACACACTTGTATGCTGCCAATTGCATGGGTAAGGCCCAGCAACAATCCAAAATACAGTTTGACAAGCACACACAAGAAGTGGATTGGCAGGTTTGAGATCAAGTAATGGTACTCCGATTTGCACATTCCACCCATTCCTTCACCAATAAATGGGAAGGCCCATACCCCATTGTCAACAAGCTCAGTCCGGCAGTCTATCAAGTTAGACTCCTGCACAACAATAAACTGACTGACAAATGGTTACATGCAAACCAACTGAAACTGTATAAAGGAGCTTAATTACTTTTCCCCACCCCATTGGGTGGAATAGTACTGATTTACTAATGTTTGATTTTGCTTTTCAGATACACTGACAAGATGGCTATTTTGTTCCATTATCTCTTCATCTCAGGAGTTATCCCCTGCATCCGAGGCATGGTACCGAACCTCCTCTACACCTTGATCATCCAGCATCTCCTTCAGAGGGAGTATCTATCAATATACCCGATAGTCTGATTACAGTCCAGGAAGGTTCTGATGCTTACCTCACTGCCTCAGTTGTTGCTCCTGATAAATCTACCCTACAAATTGAGTGGCAAACCACATCGCAAGGACAAATTCTCCCTGTGGCCAAACTTTCCAAAGGAACTTTCCAGGGTTGGCCTAATGCTAAATTGTCCCCAAATGGTTCTCTGTCCTTGCTACAAACTGCTCTTAGACATTCTGGTTTGTACAACATTACTGCCTTACTTGATCCTTCGTATTGTAATTCTTTGTCTAAGGATTCTGCTAGAAAATTTTGTGCTGTACACCACATATCTTCTGCTGCCACGTATCTCTCTGTGTTACCACCCACTGATAAACAGCTTTTGAAATGTCCAAAGCACACCCCTGGTCCCCGTAGTGGTCTAACAGCCACTGCCCTCCCTGGTTCATTGATTAATAACTTACAATTTATACATATATCTGTTTTGTTTAATCTTACTTACTGGAATATGAGAGAATTTGGTATGTGTCACAATACTAATATGTCAGCATTTTATAGTACGTTATTGCTTGATAGTTTAGCTGCATTTCAGATTCGTACTCAAGACCCTATTGCCGGGGTCCATACTACTGAACATAGAGGCAACTTCAGGAGAAAACCCAATCCTGATGATCAAAGTCATAAACCTAATACACGTGAAGTTGACAGTTCTGATGTCACAAGTGCAATAGGAACTCTCACAGCCCTTTTTGGTACGGCTATGTCTATTTGGAATAAAGCAGACATTGCTGCTATCAAATCTCATTCTGCCAAATGTGCGACTGGTTTGGTTAATAATATACTACCCCCATTATTGCATGGTGTGGATGGCCTTAGTCAGGAAGAAAGATGCACTGCATACAACATGCATGACATTGCTAAGGCATTTAAAGACTCTAAAGATAAGATTAACGCACTCATTGCACAGAACAACAAAGAAGCAGATAAACAATACATTGCTAGAGAAATCCTCTGCTCTGCCCATGGCTCATACATTATCACTACCATCAACAATCTCTTCCGTGATCTAGAATCTGGAAGGATCCCTGATATTATACATGATAGACGCATTTCCCAATGGTATTGTCCACGATGTAAAACCCCTAGCTGTATTGCTATGTGTATGCAACAATCTCTAACCATTCCTCTTTCTACAGCTAGGAACCTGGGGTTTGTGACCAGACACCCTAACACTGGTCCTTGTTTCACTGCTAAGAAATGTTCCATAAGAGATATGATGTTTGTTTCTTTTACTGTCTCTTTACCACGCTTAGATCCCACTACAGCTTTGTCCAATAAGCTTGCACTGGTACATTCCATTGGGCACCTGGATGAAGACATCTACAGAGAATGTCTGGATCTACCGCCTCTACTGGTTTTCCATCCTTTCCTGGACGCCTGGGTGGCTCCGCACATGGACTGCTGTGCGAAGAAGCAATACATTTACTTGTGTCAATGTGATGTATTTGATGTTATTCAACCTGTCTGTGGTTATTCTCCAGATAGCATTGATTGGACTTTTACCATGGATGATGACATCACCACTAATAACATGGATTTTTCGGATTCTACTTTGACTCTGGATAAGCTCTATCAATCATATCGTGAGGAGATTCATCGCCTGTCAACACGGATTTTGAAGATGACCTACACCTGCCCAGTACAGTTGCAAAAGTGAAGTCTCCCTACTATTCACTCTCAGTACAATTCTGATGGGGAGTACTGTGTGGTAACTAACTTTAAAAGCCATACTTATGGATCTGTGACATGTGTTATTGATTCCCCCAATTTCTGTTTTGTCCCCCACCTGAAGACTGTCATTGGACATACCGTTATAACCCCCATCCCCTTATGGATGCAGACATCATTGATGGTAACCCCGACTATCTGCTCACACTTTCTGAATATTTACCATATTTTAATGTACACATAGACCTGCTCACACTTACATTAAAAACACTTTTAGACAGGAAAGACACGCACCTCATCCACATCAGCAATAATATAACCAAGGCCAATGAAGCTATTCTTTCATTGATTAATGATGGTGATATGAATGATGCATTGACTAACACCTGGTTAGAAATTACTTTTAAAGGTTTTGTTATTATACAAGCATTTTTGATATTTTTCTTAGTTATCATGCTATGCTGCGTACAGCGCACACTGCGCCAACACTGTGAGCAGCTCGAGTTCCTTTACAAAGCTCACGCATCGGGTTTGTAAATGACCACTGCTCCCTGACCTTTCCCTAGATTTGCCTGTGTTGCCCTTGGAGGCAACAAGGGGGGTAATGTTACACGAGGTCCCTGCACCCTTATTGGTACCCTCAGAGGTACACCATAGACAGCTAGTACTTAGGCATATGTTATACTAACAAATAGGGCTAAGAGCATCTACTGTATAAGAGTGGATGTCAGGATATGTACGCATATTGTTGTAATACACTTTGCTTGCTAATACATATATATTCTTCTATGTATTTTCTGTGTATTTCTTGCTTATAAGATGTTAGTACACCTGTGTCCTTGGAATGATTACGATATATAAGTCGGCATTGCCACCTTTTGGTGATTTGTACTACTACACTGAGTTATGTAAGACTCTGTATAAGAACTCTTTTGTTTCACAAACTGATGACTACTACAAAATTGTATAATGTTATCTTGGACCATGGATCCTCCTCTAATTTAGCCAATAGGGCTCATCTCTGTAACTAGAAATGTTTCTATCTTACAGTAACCATAGTAATTACCATAGGTATATAATGTGATACACAAGTCTTGTACCTCGGAGATCCCAAGAGATACAAAGAAACCTCGAGGTATAGGGAACGATTAGCACTGGCTCCCAGTTCGTATTGGTAAGAACTGCTTAGGGCAACTGTGATTTTATCCTTTTTGGTAGTAATAAACAAATTTATTACTCTTGTGCAACATGTCTGTGATTACTTGCATTCCCAATATTGCCAAGAACCTGAAAGTGAGGTTTAGACCTCCTGACAGTCTCTAAAAAGGACTTGCAAACCTGGCAGTCTTTATTTTTGACCTTTGTGTGGAACAAGAAAAGGCTGAGGGTCAGACATCAGGTTCTTTTTCTCCCCAAACACCAAGAGGCTTTGGTGGTCCCCTGTCTTGCTGGCTATTGGGTTGTGGCTCAGATGTGGGTGGCTCTGCTTTGGGGCACCCCAACTACACTGCTCATTGGGAAGTCAATTGACTTGATGGAGGCGGACCGCCTGCCCTTCCAGCTTGGCTGTTCCTGTTGAGACATTTAGCTTCTCCTGGAGATGTTTTCTCAGGAACGGTGGTGGTGTTAGAGGAATGGAAAAGGGGAGTCACACATGGATACACCATGGCACAGCTCTGGAAATATTGGTGGTGGTCCGAAGACCCTGCCTTTATACCAGCACAGCTCAATCCCTGGTTTAGAGGGAAGGTTACCTGTGATGTCTGTACCCCCTGGCAACTTTTACATGGGGGGCTCCCTAATTTCCTTTGAAACAGCACAACAGTTTGGCTGGTCACCAACAGATAAGACTTAGATACTACTAAGTATATAATTTTATAAATTCTCAAATTCATACTGCCCTGTTGAGCTCAAACCTGCCAATGGTTGACCTCCCATTTGAATCTATCTGGTTCATGCCACTGAGAAGCAGAGCTATTTCCCTCTTATATAGTAGCTATCTTTGGGATCAGACTCAAACTACTACCCAAGTAAAATAAAAATGGGAAGGGGACTTAGCCATAACCTTAACTGAGAAGCATTGGACCCAGATATGGATAGGTACCTGGAGGACCACTTCTTCTCTGATATGGACAGACTTTTTATGGAAGCTCTGAATATGGTTTTTTGGAGTCCCACCCAGACCCAGGTGACTAAATGGGACCCAACCATACCTGCCACCTGCTGGAGGCAATGTTGGGAAATCTCTGCTTCTCAGGCACACATATTTTGGACCTGTGTGAAACTTCAGTCTTACTGGATTGATATTCAGTGCCACCTGCAACAAATGTTTGCAATCACCATGCTCCTGACCTCAAAATACATTCTGTTAGGTCTGCCCCTGCCAGAGCTTACAGGAAAGAAAGCTAAGTACTTATGGCAAATACTTGTGGAAGCGGCCCTTAAGACTATCACCAGGAGATGGCAGCAACGGGAACCACCAGAGCTATCTGAATGGGTGGCATTCATCAACCATATCTATAAGTTTGAAAGGATTATGTATGCATTGCAACAGCATCTGCCTAGTTTCCAAAAGAGGTGGATGAGATGGGATCTAGATGAGGGACTCGAGTCATGAGTTCTAAGTTAGAACGGGGAACCCTGTGACATTACACTTAACTATTAAGTCTCCTGCTATTACATTAAGTGCTTTACCAGTAGGATAGAGTCAGCCCATAACCCCATCCCCTTTTTTTCTCTCTTTTCCCTTCCACAGATGTATAACAATGAAGATGTAATAATGTGGGTGGACTGCTCTCTACACTGTTTTCTAATTTCATGGAAACTAGTGATGGTAGAATTGAATTAGTAAATAGGCCTTTCTGGACATGTACATGTTCACTTTTAAGGCTTTTCTGACATCAGCAAGAACAAGACTTGAGATACACCTACTATTTGTTTGTGCTATTTTGAAATGTATGTGCATTGACCCATGTTTATTTTATTTTATTGTTATTGTTTCATATTGCTAAAACTGTAGATGAAGCTACAATTGACTGTAATTGTAACGTTATGTTCTATTTATGATCTGTCTGTATTGTACCAGTAAGGTGATACAATAAACTTAGTATAAAAAATATATATATCTTTGCTTATGTAAATACAAGTAACCTTTTGTGGGGTTGTGACATCCCTAATTGCCAGATACTCTGGGGTCTCAACACAGGCTTGCAACCAAAGTTATCGCATGGTAATGGCCAACTACATGCATCATATTATAACTTGGAATGTAAAGGGGGGCACACTAAGCAAAAAAAAGATACTAGATTCTACGACACTTGAAATCTGCAGGAGTTAAAATTGCTCTCCTACAAGATACTCACACTGTATCATCTAATGTTAACCTCTAGAGAAGGGACTGGGCAGGACAGGTGTTTGCTTCTAGAAACAACAGAAGAAAGCTGGTACAGCCATGTTAATTCACAGAGGCATCCCACTTACTCTCATAGAGCAAATAATTGATAATGAGGGGAGATTTATTATTGTTAAGGGTACACTAGACCAAACAGCTATTATTTTGGCCTCCATTTATAGGTCAAACACAGAGGACCTGTGGATGTTCACAAAAATTCTCTCTCACCTGGTGTCTCATGGTAGTTTGCCCACCATCATAGAGGAAGACTGGAATGTAGTGCCTGATAATATGCTAGATAGATCTGGGGATAGAAAATTAAGTCTGTCTTCCAATCAGAGGGGAGCTAAAAAGTTACAGTGTTCACTAGGCCTAACAGGCATATGGTGGACTCTGCACCTTGACATCAAGGATTTTACATATTGGTTTGCAGCTCACAACTCTTTTTCACGCCTAGATTATTTTCTCATTACCCCAGACCTTCTAGAATATACCCTATCAATTCTGGATCTAGTCCTGACCAGTGGGGACAGAATCACAGAAGTACAGGTGGAAGGTCACCTCAGGGCCAGCAACCAGCACACAGTGTGGTTTCACATAGGTACGGGGTCACAGTCCAGCCACATAAAGGCAAGAGTTTTAGATTTCAGGAGGGTAGACTTTGCTAGTATGGGAATGGCTATCAAAGAAGCCCTGGAAAGGAGAGAGGTGGGGGGGGGTTGAGGAGTAGTGGGCAAACACGAAAGGAACCACAGCGGAGGTGACAAACCAGTGCATTAGGCTCATAAACAAAGGAAAAGGAAGGAAGAAACCACTATGGTTCTTTAGAGAGGTAGCAGAGAAGGTTAGGACCAAGAGGGTGGCATTCAGAAAGTACAAGGGGGACACAGAAGGAAGAGGATAGGGTGATATACCTGAATTGTCTGAAGGAAGCAGGGAAAGCTGTTAGGAGCACAAAGTTGCAAACAGAGGAAAGACTGGCACAGACAGTGAAGAGAGGGGATAAAACATTCTATAGGTACATTAGTGAAAGAAAGAAGTCGGGGGGGATTGTAAGGCTCAGAGGGGAAGAAGGGGAGTGTGTGTGTAGAGGAACCAGGAAAAGGTGTCATTGCTGAACAGATACTTCTGTTTGGTATTCACTGAGGAAGGGGAGGAACAGGGGCCACAGCTAAGTACCAAAAACAAAGTAGGGAGAGAGGTGGACACCAACTCATTTACAGAAGGTAAAGGCCTAGAGGAGCTCATAAAACTAAAGGTAGACAAAACAATGGGATCAGATGACATACATCCCAGGATACTGAGGGAACTAAGGATGGAACTAGCAGCACCACTGGCAGCCATGCTCAGTAAGTCACCAGCACAGCGGTAGTTTCAGAGGACTGGAGGAGGGCACCCATGGCCCCACTACACAAAAGTGGTAGCAGGGAGGAAGCAGCAAATTACAGGTCGGTCAGCCGCACCTCAATAGTAGGGAAAATAATGGAGGCATTGCCAAAGCAGAGGATTATGGAACACTTGGAATCCACTGGAGCGCAGGAACCAAGGCAGTATGAATTCACTGTGGGAAGATAATTTCAAACAAATCTAATAAACTTTTTGACTGGGTGACAAAGGAGGTGGACTAGGGAAGAGCGATGGATGTCATCTACCTTGATGTCAGCAAGGCCTTCGATACTGTTCTACATAGGAGACTGTTGAACAAGTTGGGAAGCCTGGGTATGGGACACAGGGTGGTAAAATGGGTTAGAAACTGGTTAAAGGATAGAAAGCAGAGGGTGGTGGTAAATGGGATCCAGTCTGAGGAAAAGAGGAGTGACCAGTGAGGTACCTCAGGGATCACTCCTGGGGCCAGTCCTTTTTAATGTCTTCATTAGTGACATTGCAGTGGGGCTGGAAGGGAAGGTTTGCCTGTTTGCATATGACACCAAGATCTGCAACAGGGTAGACACTCCTGATGGGTTGGAGAGAATGACAGGAGACCTAGAAAAACTGGAAAAATGGTCTGAAGAGTGGCAACTGAGGTTCAATGCAAAGAAGTGCAAAATCATGCACCTGGGCCGCAGAAATCCTGGGAAGAGTTACAGCATCGGGAGGAGTTACTGACAGTCACCAGGGAAGAAAGAGATTTTGGGATTATCGCAGACAGCCTAAAGGTAACCAAGCAGAGTACAAAGGCTGTAAGGAAGGTCAGTGGCATGTTGGGGTGCATAGAAAGGGGCATCACTAGCCAAAGAAGAGAGGTGGTGATACCACTATACAGAACACTGGTGAGGCTTCATCTGGAGTACTGTGTACAGTTCTGGGGACTGCATCTTTGGAAGGACATAGACGGGGTGGAGGTGGTCCAGAAAAGGGTGACAAAGATGGTGCAGGGCTTACACTAGAAGACATATGGGGAGAGATTGAAAGACCTCAATATATATACACTGGAAGAAAGGAGGGAATGTGGGATATGATAGAAACTTTCAAGTATCTTAAGGGCATAAACAAGGAGCAAGACGGAGACACCTTTCAATATAGGAGGGGCACAAGAACAAGGGGGCACGATATGAGACTGGAAGGGGCAGGATAAGGGGAAATGTGAGGAAGTTCTTTTTCACAAAAAGGGTGGTGGATGCATGGAATAACCTACCCCAGGAGGTAGTGGGAGTATCAACAGTGGATTTAAACATGCATGGGATAGGCATAAGGGAACCCTTGAGGTGGGCAGAAGAGGCTAAAGCTGATGGCCAGATAGGGACATTGGCTGCCATTTAAGGGAGGAAAATTGGGCAGATGGGATTGGCCTGGCGGTCTTTATCTGCCAACAATCTTTATGTTTCTTTGTTTCTACAGTGTGAGATGTTAGCCAGAGATCTGATCGCTTACCTGTTTCACTTTTCCTCACCCTCCTGAGGCAAACAAAGAAAGACAGGTTCTGGAGGATTAACAATTCATTACTGAAGGACCCCAAGACACTCAAAATTATCAAACATGAAGCAGAACAATTCTTTGTCACTAATGAAAGCTCTGTTCCGAATCAAGGTCATACATGTGGGGCATTTAAATGTACCCTTAGGAGGGAGCTAATCTAACTGGTAGCCACCACAAAATGAAAGAGGGAAGAGGACATGTGTTAGGCTCCTAATAGAAATTAAACAATGAGAGAACTTTTCTAGGCAGTCTTTACAGGATGACTGGCTCCAGTTAAACACACCTAGGGCTAGGTATGGTAAGCTTACTCGAGAACAGGCTGAATTTGCAATTTTCAGGGCAAAAACCAAATAGATAGATTAAGGGGAGAAAGCTGGGAGGCTTCTTGCCCTTAGATTATGACAACAAGAGATGAAAAGAGCTATTCACACTATTAAGTCAATGGCCCAAAGCCCACCTCTCACTAACTCTTGAGACATTACATCAGCCTTCAAGACTTTTTGCTATGTTCTATATACAGCTGACCCCCAGTAACTGATCACACTATCCAGCAGTTTTGTCTGAAGCACAGCTCCCAAAACTAACCCCACTCCAAGCTGAAAGGCTTGGACGAAATATCGCTGTGTGGGAAGTCAAACAAACCATTAATAGTCTACCCCTAGACAAAGTTCCAGGCCCAGATGGGTTCTCCACCAATGCATATAAAGCACTTATTGATATAGTTTCTACCCCGCTAGCCCTGCTCTTTAATTTTTCTAAAGAAAATTCAACACTGGAACCCACCTTACAAAAGGCACTGATCATTCTCCTCCCCAAACCCGATAAGGACCCTGAACAAATGGGCAGCTACAGACCCATCTCATTGTTCAACATAGACATCAAAATACGGGCTAAAATACTAGCCAACTGAGTTAATAAAATATGCCACTCTCTTGTAGGTCTAGAACAGGTAGGCTTTATGCAGAGGTGCCCAGCGACAGACCACCTGCATAAACTTCAGCACATCTTGGCTACGTCCAGGGACTCAGGCTGCCCAGCAGTGCTGATGTCCCTGGATGCAGAGAAGACCTTCGATAGAGTGTCTTGGCCCTACCTGTATGCCACTCTAGCAGAATTTGGATTTCCATCAAGTTTCATAGACTGGGTTAAATTGCTATATTCGAAACCCACGGTTAGAATCTTATGTAATGGAGTCCTCTCATCCCCTTCACACTACAGAAGGGAACCCAACAGGGTTGCCCATTGTTCCCCTTTTTTATTCAGTCTTTATTTGGAACCACTAACAAGGCACTTTCTAGTACAGAACTCAATTAAGGGAGTACAGGTTGGGTTGGTTACCATACCTATAAGATTTCTACCTATGCAGATGATATTCTCTTGCATCTAGAAGACTCAGACACCTCCATCCCAGTGACTCTAAACATCTTAAATGAGTTTGGGCAGATCTTGGGTTATAAACTCAGTCTCACAAAAACTAACTTAATGCCCCTCAACCATTACACAACTAGGAAATGGGTGATGCAACGGGGGGGGGGTACTTGGGTACCAGATGGACTCAAATGTTCGGGTATAAAGATTTGTAGAAGTAAAAACGCTCTTTTTGCCAATAATCTGGACCCCCTGCTTAATTAACTTAAACAGAATCTCACAAGATGGTCAGCCTTACTCTTCATGCTTTGTGCACATATTAACACTATTAAAATAAACATTTTACCCCATATACTTTACCCATTGAGAATGATGGGGCACTAATGCCCCAAAGCTGGTTTACTAAATTTAAATCCCTTCTGTCAAATCTCTTATGGAAAAAGAAACCCTGAAAATCCTACCAGCAACTTACCTTCTCCAAGAGCAAAGGAGGGTCACAACTACCCAATGTCTGCCTATATTATATATCTATGCATGCTAGCCAGTTCCTCTGGTGGAGGGGGGCTCACCTACAGGATGGAGAGACTCCCTACTTCCCACATTGGAAGCAGATGAAACTGGATCTATGTCACACAGCCAAGAACGATATCACAGCCCTGTTAAGCATTCCTTTTAGTAAACTACCAGCCTTGATCAAACCCACCCCTATAGGAAACTCCCTGTTGGGAAGTAAACTCTTAGAAAGACTACTTGGCGCTATCCCACTCTTAGACTCCAATCAACCTATTCTAGCCAACCTCAACTTTTGGATCCAAGGTCACCCAATCTCACCCACCTTTTTAGGTCAAGCCGATACAACAAAACTAAGTTCCTTGATAAAGGATGTCAATCTGATTCCCTTTGAACACTTAAAAAGAAGCAGTGCTCATTCCACAGTCACAGTATTCCTGTTTCTCCAACTCCAACACATGCTAGCTCACACATTAGGCCCTAGGCCTTGGAACACATCCAAATTCCTTGTCTGGGATGAGTTGGAGGCACTTGCGGCTCAGAGGCATTCCGTCTCCCTGATATATAAAAAAGTAGTATACTTATCCACTCCTGGGGAAGGAGATTTGTGCCATTATTGGACAAAAATGTTGTAGGTGCCATATTGGTCCTTTTAAGAACAGATCCAGAAACAAATGATTTGATACCTTTTATTGGACCAACATGGATGTTACAGAAAAGAACAAAGTGCTTTAGCTTTCGAACCAACCAGGTCCTTCTTCAGAAGCTTTGTGCTTCCACAAAGCTTCTGAAGGACAGACAACTAACTCTTTATCAATGTGATCCAATAAAATATCAAATTAATGAACAAAGGAATTTCAAGAAATCTCGATCCTGGAGGCCAGAGCCAAAATGTGGGAAAATATTTACAAATATGTAAAGTTTGATGGACTCAGGCTAATACAATATAAACTAGCTAATAAGTAAGCTATAAGACATGGGGGTGTGCATTAGACATTTCTAACTCATGGCCAGGGTAGTAGTGAGGCATGAGGCAACAGGCTGAGTGCCTTCAGCCCCTGGCCATGCATTAGAAATGTCAAATGCACACCCTCGGAGTGTCTTATCATGCTTACAAAATGGGACTCTCTATTTTATACACATGTTAAAATTAAAATTAGTAGGTTCAAATAATAAAAAAGTACAATTTGGGGGTGAATTTTACCTACAATAGTTCCTCCGTTTGCATGAGATTTATGTTTTTTTTTTGCCTTAGGACATTTGTCCTAGTTTGACCACCATAGTTGTATTTCTTTTTTTTTGTAGGGTATGCTAATGCTGTATTCACACACACACACACACACACACACACACGTCACTAGCATGTATTGTAATCTGTATAGATTTTGTTTTAAACTTGTTTTTGTTTTATTTTTTGGTAAGGGAATCTGTGCAGTGGAGTAAAGAAGCAAGCCTGTGAGCAGGAGACATTCGGCTGTAAGGCTGTCAGGAGGAATCGGGAGCATTACAGGTGTGGGCAAAAAGAATGCTGGCAAATGTATGGCCACCTTGCTGGGCTGGCTGTAAGCAGCAGGAGAAATAGCTGCAGGATTTCTTTTTTGTCCCTTGTTAACTTTGCTTTAAAACAGCGTGAATCGGGAAACAGAGAAACAGAGAATCGTTTTAAACTGGGGAATGAGAGTCGTTTAAATCGTTCTTAAATTTCACAGTATAACTAATAAGGAAATGGAGAATTGTTTGAATTGGGAGATGGAGACAGAGACTGAGATTGAGATGGAGAATCATCTTAATCCCTAAATTTCACTGTCAGTGAAGTAAGACCGGAGACATACTCAATAAGAAATTTTTACCTTGCTGGTTGGGTTGTGAGGCTTGGAGTTGAATCAGTGCTTGGACTGTGCCGAGTTTCAGAGTGGGATGTCGATGGGGAGAATGGAGCTGATAGTGTGGAACTGAAGAAAGAGGGTTCTCGTGCTGCAGGGACTTTTAACTAAGTGGAGATTGAATTGTCGTACTCTGGTTCTGCAAAGGAGTCAGTTGGAATCGGACAGTTGCTTGGTTGGACGGCAAGTTGTCATTTCCTCCTGGGAGTCTTTTCTCGGCCCTGGCCCGACTCAGTGGTGTGCTGCAGGCTTGCTGCTGTAGGGCGGTCGGCTCTGTGGTGCTTCTGCTCGTCAGGCAGTAGCTGGTGGGCTGCCGTTTGGCTGAACGGGTCTGGGGAAGGGTTCTGGGGCTGGGTTGAGGCTGGGAGAGGTCGTGGAAATAAATCCGACATGACTCCGGCTGGAGTGAAGATTATGGATCTATGAGGGAATGTGGAACCTGCAGGTCTGACATGTGAATCCGTATATAGGAACAATAGCAAGTTTGTCTGTTTCATTTGAATCTACAATTAGTAAATAATAAGTTGCATTAGAGTTTCCCTTTTAGAACTTTGTTGGGATACATGACTGTTTTGGTTCTCCGTGGAAGTGAGGCCCATGGGAAGGACAATTTACATTTATGACTCCCTGAGATGTGAACTTTTTCCGATATGACAAAGCTGCTGGATTGATCAAGATTATTAAGTGATTTTGTTGATTGAATATTTTAATTTTATAATTTAGTTATTTTAGTTTAGTTTTATGTTAGTTTAAACAAGCATTAAGTTTGAAAATGTATTTTATTCTCCCCTCTGTGTGAGAGACAGTGGGTGGGATTGGTAAATAATTTGCCTCTCTTTTCCACTACTTTGTGAGAGGAAGTGGTGGAGTTTTCATCAAAAGAGTGTTTTTTTGTGTTTTTGTTTGTCTTATTATTTATTTTCTGTTTTTTGGTAAAGTCGATTAGGGGGCGCATTATTAAAGTGTTATTTTTAGTGGTATTAATAGGTTTTAATGTGTTGGGTTGGTGAAAGCACAGTCAGGCGGTACTCCCCCTCAAGACTAAAGAATCTCTGACCTTTTGAATGTCCCGCACTCCCTTTAGAAGTGTATAGGAAATGCCGAATACTTGGCATTTCGAGACGTAGGAGTGGTGGGAATAGGAGATCCTGGAACCCTTGGGGGGGATGGGAAAGGAGTGGGCAGATAGGAACAGTTAGAACCAGGAGGCGCCCTGGGCCGAAATGGATGCAGGAGCGTGGTCCGTCGTATCTTGCGTCCATACCCAAGGGCACTGACTTGATCAGGCAGGAAGCGGAGTCATCCTTGGAGTCTCGTCCCTTTCGGACAGTGTTAAGCAATGCTAGGTCTATTAGAAACAAGACTGCTTTAGTAGCAGATCTTGTTGCTTCTGTGGACTTAGCTTGCATCACCGGGACCTGGCTTGATGAAAATGCAGGCCCTATTTTGGGATCTGCGGTTCCGGACGGGTTCTCAGTGATTCATCGCCTGAGAGTGGACCGTAGGGGCGGGGGAGTTGCAGTCTGTTTTAGACAGGAACTGGACCTCAGGGAGGAGCCGGTTGGATATACCAACTCCTTTGAATGTATTGTGGGTGCAGGTGCAGGATTCAGGATACTCCTCATTTATCGTCCACCAGGTGATGGGAGAGAATTCCTAGGGAGGTGGCGGATTTCATCGCCGAGAGGGTTTTGGAATTCCCCCGATGGATAATTCTGGGGGATTTCAATGCCTGGGTCAATGATGAACTTGCACTTTTTGGACAAAACCTCCTCCAATTGACTGATTCATTGGGCCTGACACGTGTTATTACCACTGCAACCCACCAGGGGGGGCATTCATTGGACCTGATATTCCATCTGGGGATGGACATCTCCGATGTGGAGATGGAGCCCATTGGTTGGTCTGACCATCATGCCCTGAGGTTCAGTTTCATGGCCCCCTAAAAGAGGCCTACTCCTAAGGAGATAGTACAGTTCCGTCCTTTGAGAGGAGTTACCTCAGAAGGCCTAATGACGGAGCTGGACTTCTCGGGTTTTCCAATGGATAGCATGGATCCAGGGTCTTTAGTGCTGGCCTATAATAGGGCAGTTGTGGGGGCCCTGGATGTCATTGCTCCTTTCCATGTTCGCCCCTGTACTCCTCGCCCCGAGTCCCTGTGGTTTACCACGGAGATCCGTGGGTTGAAGAGACAGGGCCGAAGATTGGAGAGATGCTGGAGGAAGACTCACCTGGAAGTTGACAGGCTTAGACTGCTAGATCATTATAAAATCTACCAGTTAGCAATCTCCCATAAGAAGGCAGAGTTCCTGTCCAGGGAGATTGCTACAGCAAGGAATAGACCGGCCCAGCTCTTCCGGACTGTGGACAGACTGTGCAATCCACTCTGTCTTCATGCCGGTCGAGCATTATCACAGTTACAGTGTGAGGAGTTTGCAACGTTCTTTGCTGATAAGGTGTCTGCTATCAGAGATGAGATCAGCCAGGGCCTCCCCATAGGGTCTTGCAGTGACCAATCGAGGGACACAAGTACCCATTTGACCTGGTCCACGTTCAGTCAACCGGTAGTTATGGATATAGTGAGAATCGTCCAGACTCTGAGCCCAACTTTCTGTGGGCTGGATCCGGCCCTACATGCCTACTTGTGGGGTGTGTAGGGTTATCGGCCCGATCCTTACTGGGATAATAGTGGCATCATTGGAGAGAGGATCTTTCCTGATCCTTTGAAGGAGGCAATAATCGTCCCCTTCTGGAAAAAGCCCTCCTTGATCCCGACTGCCCAGGAAACTACAGACCAATCTCAGAATCTTCCCTTTTGGGGAAGATTATTGAGAAGGTGGTCACTTTGCAGCTGGAAGACTATTTAAACATCCACAATATCTATGACCCTCTCAGTCTGGCTTCAGGAAACAGCACAGTACTGAGGCGGCTCTTGTTCAGGTATTGAATGATCTCCTGATGGCAAGATGGAGAACTCGTTCTATCTTGGTTCTCCTTGATCTTTCAGCTGCATTTGACACTCTGGATCATGGGGTGCTGCTTGAATGCCTGTGATGCTCTCTGTGTGGACTAAGGGGTGGTCCCACAGTTGGTTTAAATCTTTTCTGCAGGGTAGGACTCAGAGAGTATTGTGGGGATTTATTCTCGACCTCTCGCTGTCTACACTGTGGAGTCGCCAGGTTCAGTGTTGTCCCCATGTTATTTTATGTGTATCTGCTTCCATTAGGGGACATCATAAGACATTTTGGTTTGAGTTTCCATTGCTATGCGATGATTCTCAACTTTATATGTCTTTATTGCCTGAGCAGGAGTCTGAGTCAAGTACATTGTTTAACAACTGCCTCCAGGAGATACAGAACTGGATGAGTGCTAATTGGCTGAGGTTGAACCCAGGAAAACAGAGGTATTGGTGGTGGAACCGGGGTAAAATATCAAGTCCATGGGTGGGAAAACTCTCAGGTTTATTTCTGGGAGGAACCCCGCTCATGGCATCTGGTCAGGTATGTAACCTTGGTGTTATATTTGACGAGGGCTTGACCCTGAGGGCACAGGTATCAGCCGTAGTCAAATCATCCTTTTTTCATCTAAGGAATATAGCACGGGTGAAACACTTGATTCCATCAGAGGATCTTCCTACCCTGGTACACGCCTTTGTGTCCAATCGTCTTGATTATTGGATTATTGCAATGCCCTTTATCTAGGGCTGCCGGGAGTGGATATCCGTCGCTTACAGCTGGTGCAAAACGCGGCAGCTAGGTTGTTGACTGGAAGCCCAAGGTCCAACTATATAACACCTGGGCTTCGCGAATTGCACTGGCTGCCTGTACAGTGGCGGATCACTTTCAAGGTCATGTTGATGACCTATAAAGCCCTACACGGTTTGGGACCTCGCTATCTGAAAGAACTCCTGACTTCTTACTGTCCCTCCGCTCCCTCCGATCCTCTGGTGAGGGATTGCTGGAGATTCCCAGGGGTAACCTTAAAAACATCTGGTGGAAGAACATTTGCCTTTATGGCCCCCTACCCTGTGAATTCTCTACCTTGCCAGATCATGATTGCCTGACTGTGGAGAGCTTTAAAAAGCTTTAAAGACCTTCCTTTTTAACCAAGCATTTTTTTAGTGATTTAAATTATATTGGATTGTTTTTTGAATCTGATGTTGTTTATAGTTGTGGTTTCGATTTGTATGACTGATATTGTAAAGGCGCCCTGAGCTTTGGAAGGGCGTCTTAAAGAAATAAATATTTACTTACTTACTAAATGTTTTTTATTTTAATTTTTAAAAGTCAGCTAGTGCCTGCTGAGGGAGACTGAAGTGATCTTTGAGAAATGTCATCACGGAGGGTGACCGCAGACACTGTTTGAAAGGTCGGGATGAGTTTCATCATGAACACTGTAAGACCCAACTCCATTTTATTTTTTTAAATTGCAACAGTTGCCTGCACAATTCTGTTATTTCTGTTTTGTTTAAAGAATGAGTGCATGCTGGTAGTCAAAAACAAAGGCTGCTGAAGGAGCGAGTGCATGTAGCAGAACCAGTGGTCGTAGCCACAAGTAAGTGTCTGTGTCAGAACTGCTAGCTGGTGGGTTGGAGTTAACGCGAGTGGTGGGAAGGGCACAGATGTGAATGGGAAGCTGTTGGCAGAACCCAGATGTGAGCGAGAGGCAGTGACCTGGTCACCACAACAGCTCTGCTGAGAAAAAGAAAGACACAAAGAATGAGAGGTACTTTTTACTCTAGTTCTGTCATAAGTCATGAAGTAAGTAAGTGTTTGGGCAGTGATGGTATAAAGATGCTAATGTGGGTTAGGAGCTAGTCCAGGACATTCAGTGTAAGTTTAGTATCGGAAAAAAACTGATGCTATTATTTTTTTTTAATTCTAGGTGGCCCAAGGATTTCTGAAATGCCCTGTGTCCGAGGTGGCAGCAGTTTGTTTTTTGCCATGCATTAGATACTTCTAATGCATCGCTAAGGACCAATCAGGACACAGGATTTTCCCTACCCATTTTATAACATGTATTATATATGCTTGCAGGCCCGGTGGCACTGAGGGTTGAGGCGCTGGATGCCACACCTCGTGTTGTGCTGGCGACCCGGGTTCGGGAACGAGCCCAGGTCATCGGGGGTTGGCAGGGCGGAGAGGGACTGAGCATCCGATGGACTGCTCTCCCTCTCTGGGGTGAGGGGGCATGCAGCTGCCGGTGCACTGGTGGCCTCTAGTGGAGGCTGGGGGCAATGCAATGGCACAAGGCAACATAAGGGGGCATAATGGGGCACGGCGATGGGGGGAGCATGCGTGGAAGCGTGTGTGTTCCGTCCACTGGCATCACTGCACACCCCACGCTGATGGGGGGACTAGAACAGAAAAAAATGGCACCGATCATGGTGGCTTGATGGCCATCCCCATGGGGGACCCAGCTCCGAGGGCATCACAGCACATTACTGGATCTGGTCCTGGTGGACGAGCATGGGGGAGGCTCTCCACCACCCCACCGCGGGGGCCAGCTGCAGTGGTAGATGCCGTGAACAGCCTGATTAGGAGCTGGGGTCCTTGGGACGGTGGCCGGACGATGTAGGATGCCAGGATGTGGTAGGCAGACTGGGCCAAAGGGAGGAAAATGACTAACAAACAAACAAAAAATACATGTATTATACGCCCACAAAACTCCACAAAAATGGGGATCTTAAACATGAATACGTTGTGGACACGATGTGGGCACTCTTAAATTCTCTGGGATTGTCAGAAAGCACAACCACAACGGGAAGAAATTCTTAAGTATATGGACCTGCTACTAGGTCTAGTCTCAACCTTTACACATCAAAAATGCCTCCTGGGTCTTCATCTACACCACTTTCCTACTCTACGCAAATGATGCCATAATTTACACAACTCACCCAGAGCCCATACCCTTTGAGAACCAGCTACAACTCGGATTTGCCTCTGTAGAGAAATGGTTTAGTCATCACAAGTTGGTACTAAAGTATAAAAAACTAGGCTTATTCTCTTCAGCAGCTTCCATAATAAGCACAAGAAACATCCTATGACTATCACTAACTGCCTTAGTACTGCCCTCGAACAGGTACAATTCTTTAAGTATCTTGGAGTCACCATAGACAGCAACCTATCATATGGGATGCATATAGACAACATTTCTAAAGCTGTAAATATTCGTATGGGTCTACTCTATAGACACAGGCAATCGCTGACCCCTGAAGCCTTAAGGATAGCTGTGAAGAGCTCTATTATTTCTATAATTGACTATGGGCTGATTATCTATGGCTCTGCAACTGATACCTCCCTCCGGCATATCTCCACTGCTCTTAAAAAGGCATGTCGTCTCATCTCAGGAGCCCACCATCTCACCCACACATGTTACCTCTAAGTCATAACCGGTTTGCTACAGCTTAAAAATTGCATCAAATATCAAACTTGCCTGATAGCCAAGAAAATAACCTTAGGCCTCTTGCCAGCTGGAGTACAATATCTTCTAAGCCCCCCTCATAATCCACGCTGCACCTGAGGTTCTGATTCTCAGCTCCTACAGGTCCCTCTTTTCCGAACCACCCAGGGTTAACTATCATTCGCCTACAGGGCCCCCCCCTCTGGATGAATGCTCTCAACAGTGACATCACCTCTGAAACTAAGCTGGGCCCATTCAAAGTCAAGCTTTGGTCACTACTCTCTACAGCTAGCACCTGTGACTGTCTCCCTTAACCCTGTTTTCCCAAACCTCAACCTTAGCACGCAACCTCTTTCATAGTAACTTAGCACTCTTGCCTCCTATCCCTCCCCCTGCATCCTCTACCCCCTCTCCATCCTTCCTCCCCTCTCCCCTTGCCCCACCTCTCCTCACATCCTCCGCTCCCACCCCCCTCTCTTACTCTTCCCAGCCCAACCTCCCACATCCCTTCATACACTCTGTGCCCTGTTTGTCTTGACAAAGCCTGCTGGCCGATATCAATGTATTGTATGCATTTTCCTGTGCCTGAAACTGATTACCATAATATGTCTCTGTTGTTTTATACGTTGACTGTCCATTATGAGTTTTGTACCTACTATTTACTTTTTATTGTACTGTACTTTACTGTCCTGTTTAATCTGTTGTCCTTTCTACAGACATGAAACCTTTGTAAAAGAGCTCTTAGCTCAAAGGTATATGTAATACAAGACTTAAATAAATAAATAAAAGTCATGGGGCCAGGAAGATATTACATCTACTTGATCTCGGCTATTGCCAAAAAAAAACATTTTGAAACATTGGATGGATGATGAAACCCCTACCTACCAAGAGTGGCAAAATGCTATTCTAGATGTCCTCCACATCAGAAAAAATGATCTGCTCGATTTGCCACATTCCCCAGTCATATCTCAAAGTTGGAGGACTTTAGAAGCTCTCTTATGCATCTCACGATATTGGGTTGACTCTAATGTTTCTTTTATCTGTTCTCAGACAGACTTATTACACCATCATTATTCACCCTTACTCTCTTCCTTGCATGAAACTTGATTAATGTGCTTTTTAGCATCCCTGTTGTACTCAGAACAATATCTGTTAACTATACAAGCTGGTCTTTGTTGATTGATCTGTACTGTTACTGTTTTGTTGGTTTTAAAAGCTTTTTCAACAAAGTATGCTATTTTCAGAAAAAAAAGAAGCTGCAAGCCTCATGGCAGACACCACTGGGGACCAGCTGCAGGAGTCGTGAGGGGGCTCAGCAGGTAAATTACCCCCTCTCCCCCACTGATGGCTGGGGGAACACTCCAAACTGGGACTCTTGCACTGACTTTCCACTGCTCCAATAGGAGCACAAAACTGAGCTGACAGCAGTGGTGGAGCTAGAGGGGGGCGGGGGGGGCGGTCATCCCTCCTGGCTGCCCCAGTGTGAGTAGTGGTGCCCCATCACCATCTTTGTTAAATGTTTAGTGCCCATTGTGCAGCCCATGATTGACTGAATGGTCCCCCTTGGCTCCCAAACCTGGTTCCTCCACTGGCCGGCAGCCCTCCTACAGCTGCCTCCTGGACCAATCGGAGGACAGCTCTCAACTCCAGGAAGTCCTTTGTTCTTGCTGGGCATCTTAGTTAAGGAAGCTGCAAGCTACATGGTGGACACCATTGGGTACCAGCTGCAGGGGTCATGAAGGGGACTCAGATGGTGAACTACCTCCTCCCCCTGTTGATCACTGTGGGACTGCTCCAAACTGGGACTCTTGCACTGACTTTCCACTACTCCAGTCAGAGCACAGAACCAAGCCAACAGCCCTCTAGCTGCCTCATGGACCAATCAAAGGACAGCTCTCGACTCCAGGAACCCCTTTGTTCTTACTGGGCATACTAGCTAAAGAAGCCACAAGCCATGCAGCAGACACCATTAAGGACCAGCTGCAGGGGTCGTGAGGGGGCTAAGCAGGTGAACTACCCCTCACCCCTACCGAGAGCCCCTGGACCACTCCAAATCAGGACTTTTGCAGTGTCTTTCCATTGCACCAGTTGGAGCACAGAATTAAGCCAATGGCCCTTCTCCAGCTGCCCCCTGGACCATCTCTGAGGACACCTGTGGGCATTTCTTTCTGGCTCCCAAAGTGGTCCTCCATGCTAGTGGTCAGGGGTGTTAAGGGCCACAGCACAAAGGATGTCATACTGTGGGTGTCAGCTGTGGGAGTTGACCATCAGCCAGTCACACTGTCCCTTTCAGTCCACCCTTCCTGCCTCACACATGGACTGGGTTCCTGTCACTGACTCTTTAGCTACAGTTTGAAGAGTTTCACGTTTAATTGCAGGCATAATATACCTTTTCTGACGTGGCTAATGCTGTACCTAGTTGATGAATTGACCTGTATTGAAGAGGTGATTTTTTTATCTACATAGTCTCCACATAAATACTCCTCAAAAGTACTGACATTTATGTTTCTTGCAATGGTGGTATCTTAACAATTTGCTTGTTTGTTTAATGCAGCATTAAACCCTGTCTCAGGACTGACATTTTATTTGTTCATTACCTAGCTTAAAGCATTGCTAGTTACTGTTTACTGAACTGTGGGCTGTTAGTGGTTTGCTTTCATTGCTAATTCTACCCAAGGTGCTGTGTCTACTAATTGTAACTTAGTTGCCATATTAGCAGTCTGCTTGCTTACATACTGAAACTACCCTTACTCACTTACATACTCTAACAACTTGACTGGAAACATACCTGAATTAACATACCTGCCCCCTCCCCCATCTATGTGAGGCCCTTGTGCATCCACAATGAGGCCCAGGGACATGGCAGCTGCTTTTATCTATATATTGTTAATTTTAGGTGCTGACCATCTTCTCCCCTTCCCTGACAGCACTGATGACTATAAACTGGATCCCTGGCTTTCACTACTATCTCCAAATTACACAACTCAGCGTGGTCCCACCCTAATCACACTGCTAGGACTCTATAATGATGGAAATTGCTATAAGTGGGCTGCCAACCTGGTGGACCATGCAGCCTACTGCTGTCCAGCATGCCAAGGCAGCAAAAGAGCTGCAAATTGCTCATGGAGTCAGATCAGGGGAGAAAACCTTTTTCTGCAATATCAGCAAAAAAGGAAGAACAGGCGAGGAATTGTAAGGTTAAAAGTGGGGAATGAGGCTTTGGAAGACAGTGGACAAAAAGCAGAGGTCCTAAATGAATATTTTTGCTCGATATTCATGAGGAAGAATCAGGGCCCACTGCCAGCCAGCGATATCAGAGCCGAGACCAGAGGGGTTCAGAGAATGTGCACCCAGGAGTTCACCACAGACAAGGTCAGGAAGGGCCATTCAGACATCAGACCCAACAAGGCCCCTGGCCCTGATGGTTTACACCCTAGAGTACTCAGGGAGCTTGCAGAAGAGCTGGCAGCACCTCTTGCACACTTGTTCAACAGGTCACTGGAGTCAGGGGTAGTTCCAGGTGACTGGAGGGTGGCTGACATGGTGCCACTGCACAAGAGTGGAGACAGGGAAGATACAGGTAACTATAGGCCAATCAGCCTCACATCGGTAATGGGTAAACTTATAGAGGCCCTTATCAAGCAAGATCTAGTGGAATACCTCATAGAAACATAGAAAGTGACGGCAGATAGGGACCAAAGATCCATCTAGTCTGCCCTAAGTGCTACCCTGCCTTAGAATTTCTTAGAGACAATCCCATTATGTCTATCCCAAGCAGATTTGCACTGCCCTACTGTTTTGGAGTCAATTACTTCTGCAGATAGGCTATTCCATGGAGCCACCACCCATTCTGTAAAGAAGAACTTACGCATGTTACCCAGGAACCTCCCTCCCCTTAATTTCATTTCATGACCCCTTGTCCTTGTGGAGCTATTGATCAGAACAAGTTCCTGGGTAGGGACTCTGTTTATGCTCTTCAGGAACTTGAATGTCTCTATGTCACCCCTATCTCTGCACTGCTTCAGTGAGTACATGTTGAGTTGCCGTAATCTGCTTTTGTATGGCAATTCATGGAGCCCTTGTACCATTTTTATTGCCCTCCTCTATACCATCTCTAGTCTATCCACATCCTTCTGAGACAAGGCCTCCAGGACTGTATGCAGTACTCAAGGTGGTACCTTACCAGGGACTTGTCTAGTGGCATGATCACTTCCCTCTTTCTACTTGTGATGGCCCTTTCTATGCATCCCAGAATTTTGCTGGCTTTTTCACATTGTCTGCCCACTTTTAAGTCATCAGAGATGATGACCCTAAGATCCTGCTCCTGTTTGGTGGCTGTTAGCTGCTCCCCTCCCAGATAGTAGACCGCCCCGGGTTGCTCCTGCCCAGATACATCACTTTGCATTTTTTTGCGTTAAATTTTAACCGCCACATGTTGGACCATTTTTCTAGCTTGAGCAGGTCACTTTTCATTTGTTCCCCTCCCTGAGCTGTGTCTACTCTGTTGCAGATCTTAGTGTCATCTACAAACAGACCCTCAGTGATGTCACTTATGAAAATATTGAAGAGTGAAGGACCAAGGACCGACCCCTGTGGCACCCCGCTGGTCACTCCATCCCCTGATGCTGCCCCATCCTCTGACTAAGCCAGATCCTAACCCATGGTACCACTTCCTGTCTCACTCACACCAAGGAAGAATACCAGCTAAATGGAGTCCAGCTGAGCTCATCTGCTGAGGAACATAATCTGGTTGTCATCATTAGGGATGACCTCAAGCAGTAAAGTCAGTGAAATAAGGCTTACAGCAGGGCTAGCAAGGTGTTAGGATGCACTAGCAGTGGAAGAGAGAGCAGAGACAGGGAGGTGATACTACCACTTTACCAGTCATTAGTGAGGCCTCATCTGGAGTACTGTGTACAATTCTGGAAGACTCACCTAAGAAAGGACATTGATTGATTGGAAGTGGTCCAGAGAAGGGCAACAAAAATGATACATGGCCTTTAGGAAATCACCTATGAAGAGAGGCTTGGAAATCTGAAATTGTACTCACTAGAGACTTGGTGGGAGGGGGAAGGGATATGACTGTGACCTTCAAGTTCCTTAAACACATCAACAAGGTGCTAGAAGTGCAACTTTTTACCAGGAACATCAGTTCTACTACAAGAGGGCATGAGTGGAAATTGAAGGGTGGACCGTTCAAGAGGGACATCAGAAAGTACTACTTCTCAGAGAGGGAGGTGGAACCTTTGAATAGATTACCTCCCAAGGTGGTGGTTGCAAAGTCAGTATCAAGCTTTAAGCATGGGTGGGACAAGGATTGGGAACAAACACATAGCACTGGCAAGGGCTAGTCTGGGTGTCTAGGAGGACAGAACACTGGTGCACAATAGGTCCCGGGATACCTCCCTTGGGCAGACTCAATGGACCACAGGTCCCCTTCTGCCATCATCTTCTATATTTCTATGCTTCTGGAACATCTGTAAACGATTACTGTTCCTCCTGCTATTACTGTCAGGAGATGTTGAGCATAATCCAAGTGGCGCCACCCCCCCCGCTAACTATAGAGTATGTTCCCCTTCTCACAACTGTTGGATGAAAACCAAGTGGCTCAAAATAGTGCACATGAACATAAATAGTCTCAGACATAAACTCCATGAGTTGGAGGCATGGGTTAATTTACATACACCCTGACATAACTGCCTAACAGAGACCTGGCTCAAGCCACTTGTGCTCCCCCATGAGGTTGAACTCCCTGGATTTAATACTTTTAGGCAAAACAGGCCTAGATTAAAGGGAGGAGGTGTTCTCATATACACCAAACCTACTCTGCAGGCCTCTCAGGTACCAGTGTCTGTCCCTGACAACTCCAAATGTGAGGCAAAATGATAAATGGTGCTGCTGGGTGGAGCTAAGTCCCTCAGTGTGGGTTGCATTTATAATCCACCCAAACCTGCAGCTTGAGCAATCGAGGTCCTACCAAAGGCACTCTCTGACCAGACTGAAGGAGAATCAATTCTACTTGGGGACTTCAACATTAATTAGACTCATGACATGGTGGGGGCTGTTAAGATAGCATTAGCGGAGGCTGAACTTGCCCAAATAATAACAGATCCTACTCAGCATAACCTCAAAACTAGAAATCATACCCTACTAGACTGGGTGCTAACTTCTAGACCTGACAGGATCAAAGCTGCAGGGGTCTTTGCAGACTCCATCACCGACCACATCCCAATTTTCTGCATTTGGAAAAAACATTTCCCAAAACCTCCTCCCAGAATTTTATGGGCCAGTGACTTCTCCCAATTTTCCATGGCCTCCTTCCTTTCCACCCTATTAGAAACTACCAGGTCAAGGATCAAGGAACTGCCCACCATTGATGATACACTTGACTTTTTATTAGCAGTTTACTTTCAACTGCCAATAAGCACGCCCCCCTCAAGCAGCTCAGAGTTAAAGATTAATACTCAAAATGGTTGAACAATGATATAAAAGACAGTTTTGGAGAGTGGTTAAGAAATTGACCAAACCAGGAAGTAATACCTCAGAGGAAATACTTAGGTTAAAACGTGGCGATACCTTTATTGAAAACCCGAAGGACATTTGTAACGTATTAAATAATTTTTTCATTGATCTTCCTAATTGTAAAATACCTTATCAATTAGACTCAGAACAAATTAAAACATAATTTTCATATAATGGACTCCCCCCATTTAGATTTAAAACTTTGACTGTAACTAAAGTTTATAAAGTACTACAAAATGTAAATATTCACAAAACTTTTGGAAATGACGGTCTTGAAGGTAAATTTCTGAAGTTAGCAGCTTTCAATATAGCACCAATTATTACTTATCTATTTAATTGGAGTCTTCAAATTGGTTATTTTCCTTCATCTTGGAAAGAAAGTAGAGTGAAACCAATTTATAAAGGGGGGAGGTGTGGTAGAAGTTAACAATTATAGGCCTATAGTCTTACTACCTCTTTTATCAAAAAGTTTGGAGAAACTTATTTCTATACAGATAATGGATTATTTGAATAAATATAGTTTGTTAACAACAAAACAATCTGGTTTTCAAAAAAATTATTCCACCACAACAGCTCTTTTGGAATTTAGTGACCTGTTAAACAGGTCATTAGGAAATAATATGGAGACAGCGGTTATTTTTGTAGACCTTTCAAAAGCATTCGACCTGGTGGACCACCCCTTGTTAACTGAGAGATTGCAGGAAATAGGTATTAGAGATGATCCCTTAGACTGGTTAAAATCATACTTGGGTAATCAATCCCAGAGGGTGGAGGTGCAGGGATGTTTATCAGAGAGTAGAAATGTTAATAGAGGTGTCCCTCAGGGATCGATTTAAGGACCTCTTATGTTCCTTATATTTATAAATAGTCTCCCACAGATTGCGGAGCAAACAGAGATCCGATTATATGATAATGATACGGTAATAGCCTCCCACAGAGAAGTGCTACAACTTCTAAGAAAGCTCAGAGCTGAAGGGTCAGTGGGACATGATAAATTGCACCATAAACTCTTAAAGCTAGTTGCCCTTGTTATAGCAGCCCCACTAATCAAAGCTCTACAACAGATCCCAACTAGAAGGGAAAATACCAGCTAAATGACAGATTGTCCTGGCTGTACCTACAGTATTCACAAGGGTGGCCTCAAAGAACCAGTAGAAACTACTGACTGATATTGCTCCTCTGTGCACTAGCCAAAATGCAACATAGATTAATCTATAATCAAATTCAGGAATATGTGGAATGGCATGGTTTGCTCACTGATAAACAACATGGGTTTAGAAAATAACCATAGAACAGACATGGCTCTGGTCAGGTTAACCACAGATATATCTAGGGCCATGGATCAGTGGCATAAAATTGGTGTAGTCTTTACTGAGCTTACTAAAGCCTTTGATCTAGCAAATCAGAGTCTCCTCCTGAACAGACTGAAACAATTAAGGCTGGATGAGCTAATCCTCCGGTAGTCAACCGACTACCTGGCTAACACATCACAGCTAGTAAGGTGGAGAAGTGTCCTGTCGGGTCAGCATGCAATTATGGATGGTGTCCCACAAGGCTCAATCCTTGGCCCACTTTTATTTTCATAAATGATATGCCAGAAAACTGCGGAGGGGCAAACCTCCTGCTCTACCCAGATGACACCATCCTATATCATAGTGCCATTAGCATTAAGTGTCTTAATGCTGAGCTCACTAAAGACTTTAGCATACTGGAAGCTTGGTTCACAAACAACAAATGAATCCTAAATTCAGAAAAGATCAGATCCATTCTGTTTGGCCCCAGGTATCTTGGGGCAACCTTGCAGGACCCACTAAACATTAATACAAGCCATGGTACTCCTACTGAGGTTGTGGAGTACATAAAATACTTGTGAATCCACCTGGACCAAGCCTTGATGGTTAAAACCCCATGTTGAGCATCTAACCAAGATTATGCACCAAAAAATATGGGCTGCTGTATCATCTCAAAAACTACATAACCAAACAATACAGACTAGTGATTGCGAGCTCCACTCTACTTCCTATAATACTATATGGTGCTCCTATACTTGGGGCAGGCAGGGTAACAGAAATGGAAAAACTAAATTCCCTCTATCATAGGGTGGCTTGCTTTGCTTTGCAGCAGTGTCCCCCAACAGGGAGCATCATTGTAAGGTACTAAAACTACTCAATTGGCCCACACTAGAGCTGGGAGAACAACCATCCCAGACTGGATGTGCAGGTGACAGGTACTTAGGGAAAAAAAACATATTTAAAAATATTTCCCACTTCCATACTTGCAGTCTCTGTTACACCATTATTATTGCTTTGTATTCACCTGCATCGCCAATGCCTGGTCTCAAACTTACTCCACTGTTGATGTAATTTTTACCACCTGTATTCTCCTGCATTGTTGTTACTTTATATTGTACATTTATGCTTGCATAGTTTCACTTTGTGAGTTTACCATTGTTACCACACTTATATAAAAGCTAATTTTTATATACATTACCTTTCTTTATTAATTCTTTATTATCCATCTTTGAATGTTTAAACAATTCAGTTATGACCTTTAAGATGAAATTAAAATATTATTTATATAAGGAAAGTGATTGTAAATGCTCATCTTAATGTTTTGTATATGTCTGTTAAGGTTGTGTAGAAACTATGTTTGATTTTTGGTCTGTCATACGTATCACTGTATATGTATACTAGTTGACCATGTAAACGGGACTTTGGCCCATGGACTCTACAATTTAAACAAATAAAACAAACAATATCTTATTTTTTACACTCTGTATGCACTTTACTTTGTACCCTGTCATTGATGCTGTATTCTCTTTGCCTTATGTGTTGTACTATTATACTGTATACCCCTTCCCCTTTGTGGCACCTGGAAACGAGCCTTGACTCAGTGTGCCTTTCGCTGTTACAATTTTTCAAATAAATAATGAAATACACTCCTACCACATGTGTATAGAACACCTTACTTTTCACATATATGCCAACACAGATCTATTCCTTAATAAAGACTGGTTTTGGAAATATCACTGGTATTATGCAAGTATGCTGCAGAACATTATACTTTATTAGTCTATTTCTGTAAGATTTTGTTATGGTATTTATGTTTTTCAGTTTTGTTTTCCAGAGTTCTTCATATCTCACTTTGGCATTCTGTTTCTTTCCTTCATATTTGTAATTAATCTCTATTCCATCTGGGTTTTTTTTAATTCTTTGTTTATGCCTTCTTCTACACCACTGCTTCAACCTCCTTCTGGGTTCCCCTAGGTGTCTGGCTCCACTGAACTCCAACCCCCATCAGCCACCTACCTCCATGCTGCTGCGGCTACCCCCTGGGGATGATCTACCCTCTACCTGCAAGGTCCTCATCAGGTTGGTAGGCTGATGGTTTCAGGTCCAGTCCACTTCAGTTCACCGGGATCCATCGTCTGTTGGGCAGTGGAGTCTTTCCATGTTTTTCCCTGCTCACCCCCCCCCACTGGTGCAAGCATGCATGGGAGGTCCAAGGCACATATGCACACCTGAGCGTGCAAGTGCACTGAACCCCCGGCCTGTGTCCATCCATCCCACGATGATCTTGACTGCGATGCTACCTGGGGTTACCAAGGTGGCAGTACTGCAGTGAGAAGGGCAACCTTCCATCCCCTGTGGCACACAATCCTCCTCCCCGACCGACCTCTGATAATCTGAGCTCATTCTCAAACTCAGGTCACCAATATAATGAGTAGTAGTATTACTGCTACGCTGATGGGCCAGCCCCGATTCTATCTGGTTTGATTTACATTGCATTCTTTGTGCACTGTGATTATTTGTTCCCTTTTGTTCATCCTCAAACATTTTAGAAATCTAAGTATTTAGAACAAATATACATTTTAACTGTATATATAAATAAATAAAAGGATGTCACATTTTTTCAAAATATCCCTTCACATATTGATTTCTTTTTGTTACCAAGTCTTATTTTTCTGAGAGTATTATTTCTTATTTTAAATATTGTGGTAAGCCATATGGAAATGTCTGGCAGCCATTTTTTTACATATCAAAAAGAAAAGTATAAAACTAACTGCTGATTGGAAAAGTAAATGGCATATTTTGGATGTCAATCATTTAAAATTCAAAAGTTAGTCATTACAAATTTTATTATTTATTTTATTTAGACTTTCTAGTTCTAGAGTTTAATTTTCCCCAGTATGTAACATACTTTGTTATAACAGGTTTATGTGAAAAGCAATATAATATATGTAGATATCTGGGCATCCTGAGCATGCTGTGCCTCCTTCCCCTCTGATACAAGTTAACTTTTCCATCCAATCCTTGAACTTTTCTCTTTCCAAATAAACTGTGTCATAGCTTGCTTTAAACATAAATACCATTTTATGTTGAAAGGTCTTTGGAACGTATGAAAAAAATATGACTGTATCATGCCAATATGTTCATCTTCATCATTTCAATTCTTCCACAAACTAAAACAGGGAGATACTGCCATATAGTTAAATTTTTTTAATGTTTGCACCAAGGGGAACATCATTTAGTTTATACAGCTGAGTAATATCCTAATGAAGATATTAATGAACTATATATACAATATGCTATTTCCCCTTGGTGGAGAATCTTAAAGGGAAACCGACTGGCTCAGTGGACTGATAGTGGATTACAGAGCTGTTAACTTCTAGATCCCTGGTTTAAATCTGGGCCAGGCCAGTAGTGGCTGAAAGCCATCATCTCCTCATTAGCACAAATTGGAACCCTTGTTTGTAGTCTCACATGAGAGACTAAGGGCTGAATAAGCATAGAGTATGAATTACCCTCTAATCTATGTGTTTCTCTCTCCATGACAGGGTTGAGACATGTTGGTGGGGGGAGTGTGGGGATGGGGAAGCTTGCACTGTGATAATCCATGCTTTATTTGTCAGATGGATAAGGCTCCACAGTCACAAAGGACTGTACTTAGCCCAGGGAGGACAGCGGGACCAGCAAATAAAAGATCAGAGCTTATATAAACTCTAACATGCACTGCAGACTGTTGAATTGCCAGCTGCTCCCTACTGCTCTGATGTCAGCTGCAAGGGATTCTGGGATTTGTAGTAACAGAAGATGTCAGCCTAGAACTAGCAAAATTAGTCTGGTACAATCTACTATTCTACAATAAATAGTAAACCAAAATCTTTTTGCAAACAAAGTGCACAATGGGACCAGCCCCACACTTAAGTGTGGGGCCCTTGATGCTTACTGTTCTCCTTTAATATATATCTTAAGCACATCTCCTAATCATGACACAACAAAATGCAAACATAACTGGTACAGAAACAGAGTCTGAAAAACATGTTTTTGCCATTGCAGATGCCTTAATACTCCATACTACAGGCCCCTTTAATAGTATCCCTGCAGTAGTGGACTGTATAAAGAAATCAGCAATTTCTTCAACAATTAAATTAAGAAGTTAGAATGTGAGATTTTACTACTAAATGGACACATTTCACTAAAAACAACAGCAAAATGGAGCCTAACATATATCACAAAGATCATTAATTTATTTAAGGTAGAAACCAAACCAAATCTTCATAAAATTGGTTAGACAAATTATAATTCTATAATGCTATATAAACTGATGTCATTTTTAAGAGCAGTTGAGAAAAAAGAGGGAGATATTTTAACAATATATCTGAGTAACTATTTTGTAAAATTCTTATTTGTGTTAATGCATGCTTATGCAATTGTCTTGATATTTTATTATGCTGTTCAATAAACTTACACTAAAGGCATCTGAGGACTTAACAAGATGGTGTAAGTACCCTTGGGGCCATGGGATGGGATTAAAATGAGCAAAACTAGCCGGAAAAAAAAATTGGTCAGACTCATATAAGTTTACACAATTTAAAATATTGAATCAGCTATACTATAGACTATTCACAATGGGCCACTTGACCAGACCTACTAAACAAAAATGCAAACAAGAGGTCAGCATATTAATACATGTGCTTTGGACATGTTCAAAGATCTTTTCTTTTCAACTAAAAGGCATGTACTGTCAGTACTAGACCCTGCCCACAGATTTTCAATACATTGTTGCATCCTCGGTGATTACAATTTGTACATAAAGAAAGGTCATTTGGGATTATTTTAATACATAATTTATATGGTTACAAAAAAGGTTATAATGAGACACTGGATAGGTGACAAAACAACAACCTTAAAGGAGTGGGACCTTGAATTAATAGATTATAAAGTGACATATATTCAAAATATGAGAACTGACTTCTATAAAACAGTTGGGGGAGTGGAAGATTTTATAAAGTTACCTGTCACTTCAAATCATCACAGTTTTTGATTATGTCAGAGATAAGTGCATTGCTTCCAATTTTTCTTTCTCATTCTCCTTTGCTTTTCTACATTCTTCATCTTTCTCTCATCTGATTCTGCAAATCCACTAATATCTTCATGAAGAACGGAGACATCATAATCTATTGTCAACACATAATGGATAATTGCATATAGACAGCTAAGCTAACATGAGATGTAATTTACTGTGTATACTGATGTATTCTCAAATTTGTTAAGCTTGGGTATTGTCCTGTTTGTGATAAAATCAATAAGGTAGGCTGGTAAAAACAATAAAATATCTATTACAAAGTAATGCTTTTCTGCAATTAATGCCACAGAAATCTGAAGTCTTCCAAAAGGGCGAATAATCTATAGCACAGTCTGCAGGGGTATCATTAAAACATCGTCAGTGTATATGCTGCATTTTATTTCCTTAACCCAACTGTAAACTTATGATTTCTTTATCTGATCTTATTTTTAGTGCAAACATTTTCACCACTGTCGAAAACATGTTGGAGGTACTGGGCACCCTTGCTTTACATCTCTGAAAATCAAAACTTCTTGAAATCTAGCCATTTACTTTAACAATGTAATTAATATGTAATTTGTATTAAACAAAATTAACACATTGTCATGAATTGCTATCTACATGAAGTCATTGTGCCACATTGTTATGAACTGTACGAAGTTGGTACAAGAAGTTCTGAGCCTAACATATAGTATTGCATTGCTGTATGTCCTAGGTCACTTCTGCAAATAGAACCTGTGTCCAGTGAATTTTTACCTGGCTAACAAGTGAATAAATAAATAACTAAATAAATTAGTAAGCAAGTAATAAATAAATGGATATTGGTAGACCATTATATAGATATCCTATACATTGATTAATGTGAATAGGATGCCAATTTGAGCCTTTCCCCACATCTACAGCCCTGTTTTATACAATAAAATACCCTTTGGTCATCCAAAGCCATAAGTGCAATCAGTTGTTAACTGTTCTTTACTTCTCTATTGCAAGGAGTAGCGTCATACTTTTTTATATTGTCCTATTAGGCATAAATCTTTCCTGATCATGGTGTATCATTCCACCCAAACTGCTATTATCTTAGTTATTGTTTTGTAATCAGCATTTGCCAATGCCATTGTTTTATAATTTTCCACTTATGTCTGGTATTTTTCCAATCTGGGGATTGATGATACCTCAGAGGGGTTAATTGATGGTGGGCATCCTGTTCCATTTAGAATGGCTCTTAAATAATTTCTCATAATAACATTTTCAGGCAATTTAATTTTTTATTTGATATATCGGGTTTACAACCTTTGAGCCAGAGGCTCATTTACAAAGGTACCTTGTCACATGTAAGACAGAAACTAATACAGACAGGGTATAACAACAATTACATTAAGCATGTGTTACAAACATTTGTCACAGACATTATTTACAGTATTTGGATGTAGATATTTACAGATATTATTTACAGTATTTGGATGATGATATTTACATCATCACAGCAGAAAGAAATTATTAGCTTGAGAAAGCATCTAAACAGAGTAGTCAGTCCTATTCATGGGTTTGGTATTATTGATGGAGGTTGCAATCTATAATGACTTTGTCAGAGAATTTGGATCAGAATGGGTGAGAGAGTGAAATGTTAGTTGCAGTTACAAGAGCAGATATTGAAGACGTGGCTGCGAAGAGTGGTTTTGAAGTGGGGGATCTTGGATGCACTAGTGATGGTGTTTGGGAGTGCATTAAACCATGTAGGGGCCCTGTAGTGGAAAGATCTCTGGGCAAGGGAGTTTTTTACCCTGGGCACAACCAGTGGTGCTTTCTCTGAGTTACGGGTGGAGATAGTGGGGGCGGCAGGATGAAGAGAGGCAGTGACCTCGGAGGGGGGAGAGTCCGAGCAGTATTTTCTTGGACAGTATGCAGGTCTGGTAGCAGAGCCTTTCATTGAGGTTGAGAAGATTGGCAGAGGTATAGAGGGAGCAGGTGTGAGTGAGCCTAGGTGCACCAGTTAGGAGCCTGCAGGCCTTGTTTAGGGAGACCTGGATTTTCTGGAGTGCGGAGTTATCTGCTGCCCCATATACAGGGAGTCCATAGTCCACTAGGGACAGTATTGATGAGGTGATGGCAAGCCTAAGGGCGTGGGGGGAGGCAGTCCCTGTGTCAGTAAAGGAGTCCAATACGGGTGTTTGTTGTGGCAGCAAGGGTGTTTATGTGGTCATGGAAGGTAAGGGCCGAGTCGAGGGTAAGTCCAAGAGATCTGTAGTTGGATACTTGTTCAAGGGGGTGCTGGGGAGGATGTGGAGAGGTGAACTTTTTGCTTTGTTTTGGCGGTGAGAGAAGATCATTGATTTAGTCTTTTTTAAGTTTATGACCAGTCTACGGTCCTTAAACCATGTTTTGGCCTGGGAGAAGGCATGTTGGAGGGAGTCCTGAAGGGGCGTGGGTTTATGATGCGAAGGAAAGAGCACTGCATCATCTGCATATAGTAAGATTTTTGTGGAGCAGGCCTTTGGTAAGGAGTTTAGGTAGAGGGAGAAAAGAAGTGGCCCCAGGATAGAGCCCTGGGGCACCCCGGACTGGAAGGGTAGTGTCTCGGGTAGGGTTCCATTAATTTTGATGCATTGGGACCCAGCGGAAAGGTAACTTTAGCACCAGACTAGGGGGCCTGTGGAGAAACCAAGTTGGTGGAGAGAGTTGAGAAGGAGAGGGTGCTAGACCGTGTTGAAGGCCTTGGCTAGGTCTATGAACACAGCTCCTGCAATGTTACCGGCGTCTAGGGAGGAGTGCAGGAAGTTGGTGAATTCTAGGAGGGCTGTGGTGGTGCTATGGCCCGAATGGAAGCCATGCTGCTCTGGGCATAGAATGTCATACTTGGCTAGGTATTCAGTAAGTTGGGTGGCAACCACTTTTTCTAACGCTTTGAGGGGGGAATGGAGATGGGTCAATAGTTATTTGGGGAGGCTTTTTCACCACTTTTATGGACAGGGGTAGTGACAGCTGTTTTCCAGGCACTAGGGAATTGCCATAGGCATAGGGATTTGTTGAGCAGGTCTGTTAGGGGGACTAGAACCTCGTCAAGGACTAGTCAAAGGAGCCTGGCATCTAGGGGGTCATTTATAGGGTTATTGCTATTTAGCGCTTTTTGTAGGTAAGGATGAGCTTCTTGGGTGAATATTTTGTGCAGGAGGAGGAAACAAGGATGCTGCAGGGTTGGGGGTTGGGATTGGGGCACAGGGTCAAAGAAACAACTAAGGAGAACATTGCTGAGATCCGAGAAGGTGGTGTTTAGACAGTGTGCTATGGTGAGTGTGTCTGTGGAGGCAGTGCCATTTATGGTGAGCTGGGAGGGAGGTGGGGAGTGTGATTTCCCATTGAGTTCTTTGATATTACTCCAGAAGGTCCTTGCAGACCCCCACGTGGTTGTGAGAGTGGATTGATAGTGGTCTGCTTTGGCCTTACGGATGGCTCGAGTCCATCTATTGTGAATGGCATTATAGGATTGTCTGTCTGCCAACCTGCCAGATTATGTGGCTTTGTGCCAGAGATTATCCCTGTCTCTCAACATTTGGAGTAGGGAGGGGGTTATCCAAGGAGCATGTTGCCTTTTGGTGTGGAGTTTGGTGAGTGGAGCATAGCGGTCACAGGCCTTGGTGAAGGCCTGTGTAAACAGGTTGAGTGCAATGTTGACGCTGGGAGCTATATTAATGGTGGAGCAATCTATTTGGGTGAGCAGCTGTTTACGTTTTAGTAACCCTCCTGGGCAGAGACGCCTTTGGAAGGTTGTTTGGGTTATGGGTTTGGGTGTGGAAGAGGTCCATTGGAATAGGATGGGCGAGTGGTCACTTAGGGAGTCGGGAAGTACTTTTATATCCTGGATTTTGTTGGGGCGGTAAGAGATAATGAGATCCAGGAGGGTGTGGGTACCAGTAGATGGGTAAAGTCTAGTGGGTTGGGTAACTAATTGGACCATGTCAAGGGTCGAGAATGAGTCCTTTGTTGGTGCGGCCGAGGGGCCAAGCCAGTTGATATTGAGATCCCTTACTAGTGTCTGCTCTGCATTGTCTGGTAGGGTAGAGAGGCATTCGGTGAGGGATGTGACGGCAGGTGTTTGGTTCCTAGCGGGTATGTAGGCAACTGTGAGGTATAGTGGGCCCTTGGAGGGGTCAGTGGTGATTTTTAGGGTGAGGGCTTGTGCTCCATTTGTGAGTTTGGGGGGTGGGAGCATGTGACCAATAATGTTATTATTGACGTAGAATGCACAGCCACCCCCACACTTTCCTACCCTGTCTTCCCAATATAGGGTGTATCCAGGGAGTGAGACAAAAGCACCAGGAGTAGATTTGGAGAGCCAGGTCTCCACTAGGGCAATGACATCTGGTTGGTGAAGGGTGGCCCAACATTGAAGCACTGCAGATTTCTTTGGCAGGCTGTGTATATTCAGAAGGGCAATGCAGAGTCCAGAGGATCTGGTAGGTGGAGTGGTGGGGGCAGGGCCTGGATTAGGGTGGATATTACCAGAGAGAAGTGGTAGGATGACTAAGGCTCTAACCATAGGGCAGCAGGTTGTTATATTTTTGGGAGTATGTTTTGGGAGGATGTAGTGGAGCAGGGAATGGGCAGGGTTTAGAGGGATGGGCGGATGCAGAAGGGGTAGAGCCAAGGGGGGCCCGGGTGGGTGCTGGGGCTTGGGCTGCTGGTGGGAGGTGGATGCAGGAGTCCAGTGTGTGATGACAAGGTGGGGAAGGATGGCCAATTCTGGAGAGAGCCAATGGTGCAGTCCACAAAGGGCATAGGGTGAGGTCTGGCTGGTGGGAGGTGAACCCCAGGGTGGTTATGAGGATGAGGCAGATAAGGTGGAAGTGAACAGACATGGTGCCTATACAGCTTTGGGGGCAGAACAAAGTGGTTGTGGGGGGGGAGCCAGAAAAGCTGTAAGAGCTTTGAGATATGCCATGATACCGTAGTTTGACTTGTAGGCTCAGTGGCACAGCTGCCGACTATGGTGGCAAAGGTACAGGGTTTGAGACCTGCAGTGGGACACTGGAGAAATGTATTTTAGGCAGACTATAACGATAGAGGCTTTGAGAGCTTTAGAAACTAAGTATGAGTTAGTCTGCTTTGGTTGTCTCAGTGGTAGAGCTGAGGATACTGGTGGGAAGGGTACAGGGTTCGTAACCTGCAGTAAATACCAGAAATGTTATTTTAGCAGACTATGGGGGGGTGGGCAGAGGCTTTGAGAGCCTTGAAACTGGGGGCAAAAAATAGCCAGATATGATGGCTGACTGGTAGAGCTGCTGATTCTGGTAGCAATGGTGCAGGGTTTGAAGCCTGCAGTGGTACCAAGAATATTATTTTAGCAGACTATGGGGGGTTAGAAGCTTTGAGAGCCTTAAAAACTATAGCTAAAAATAGTCCGATATGATGGCTGAGTGGTAGAGCTGCTGACTCTGGTAGCAAGGGTGCAGGGCTTGAGGCTTGCAGTGGGCCCAAAAAAAATTTTTTTTAGTGGATGGGCTACAGACTTTGGAGTTGGGGGTACAGGGTTTGAGGCTTGCAAGGGGACTATGGTGGGACAATGGGCAAGGAGATAGAAATGAGGGATTAGAGAAGAAGAGGAAGGCAGCAGAAAGGATTAGGAGAGAACTGTAGTGACTTCTAGTGGACAGGGGTTGATATTAGTTGTTGAGATGGGGGAGTGGTGCCAGTGATGATAGTGCAGCAACCTCCAGTGGTCGGAGTGTATAAGCTGCAAATGGGAAAGTGGGCACTTAGGAAAAAATAGGGTAGGTCATGTGATATGTCATGTGACCTGTAAGCAGCAATACATGGAGTGCCGGCCCTGGGTGGCAGGAGCGGGTGGGGCAGTCCACGTGGATGGGGTAAGAGCTCTCCACAAGCTGGAAGGAAGAAGGCTTTACCTCTTAACGGCTCTCAGCAGTCCCCTGTTACAAGCTCCTCAGCTGGGCGGGGTTTGGTTTGGCCACAAATAATCTGCTCTTGTCTATATTGTTAACAACTTCACCTGTTATCTAACAATGGTTTTGTCTTACTTTTTGTTTGTCTAGATCTCAATGTGGCTTTAGACATTGCTGTTCATTCTATTCCAGTATTCTCCTTGACTGCCACAGACACTATGCTGATGTTTCTGATCCCCTTCTGCCCTGGTTATTTCTTCTATCTCTTTGCATACGCTTAATTCTATCTGTCATGAACAGCACCACATCTCCATACCCTCTTGTGATGTTCTTCAGAGCTTTAGTTTCAATCTTCTGCATCTACCTTCTACCCTTGGTTTATATTATTTTCTCCATAAACCTCAACTACCATTTGTATGAGGATGACTCAGAGCTTTACATCTCTTTTGACTCTTTCATAGAACCCTCCCATCTCTCTCTCCATAATATCCTGACATGATCTCGTGAATGTCTTGGTCTGACTCAGTGTCCTACAGTTCAGGGTGCCTGATTTCCTCCTCTTGTCAAAGAAGAGCTCTCTTAATTCCAAACCTGTTTCCACTTTCTCCCTCTCAACTTGGATTTCATCTCTGCCTCGTTGGCAAACAAACAAAAAATAATTACATTTTCCTTCACCTGAAACTCACTTTTTCTTTTCACACCTTCATTGTTGGTAAGTTTGCCTACTATCACTTCCATAAAATCATTCATGTCTGTCACTGCCTTCACTACTCAGTTGAAGTGCTCATCCCCATTGTGTGTGCTCTCACCACAGTTACTGCAGCCCTATTCATGTTGGTGTTATGCCTAAATCTCACTGTTAAAAGATTTTAGTCTCTTTAGAACACAGTTGCCCACCTCCTTGCATGCATCAAGAAGCATGATATAATTTACCTTATTCTCCATGACCTCCACTGGATCTTCATTCCTTTCAGGAGCCACTTCTATCCTCATCTTTGAAATCTTCCATTGTCCCTCTCTTGCATATCTATCTGATCTCATTGTCTCCCCTACTCTCTTACTTCTCCTTTTTACAGATCTCCTCTCTATTTCCTCCCACTATCTATCCACTGCTATTGACGGTCCTATTATTATTTCCCTTTGTCTGGCAGAGTGTTTTTATTGTTGTCTCTTGTCTGGGACACCCTTCCCTATCTCTAAATAATGATGACTTATAAAATAATAAATTGAGAAAAAAAATAATGTTGACTTCTTTCACTTTTCAAATCTTGTCCCCTTTGCCGTCAACTTCTAGCCTAAGCCCACTTTCTTTCTGGCTTCTTGTTTTGTACCTCTCATCATTATACTAGCTACAACTCAGACCATTATGTTTAATTTGTTCACTAAATTTCTGAAACTATTTGTGATATGTTCTATATGAAGTATTATTCTATAAAAATATGCTCACTTCAGGAGTGGGAAGGTGATTGGGTGACCAGCTTCTTATTACAAAAATATGATCCCTTCCTCTTTTAAATGCCTGTAAGAAAAACATTTTAAAAGTTGACTGATGAACTCCTGTTAAGGAAATCTAGCACCAGGGGCTTTGGGGGAGGGATCAGAACTTAGCTCAATTTGTGCTCATCAAGAACATCAAACTAGATTATGTAGAGTTCTCTTGTGTACCCTTACATGTTAAAGTTTACCACACACAGGTCTGATGCCCGTTTGGGTTTACAGAGTTACAGCTGATGAAGAGACCTGCGTCAGTGGACTGTAACATCTCTGCACATTATCTGTGTTGGTCAAATAAAAGGTATATCAATATCCTACAAGTCAAGTTTTCCAATGACCATCATGCCCACAAACTTTAGTGTTACCACTGTGACATTATTATTAACATGAATATAGACTTCTAAGAGACACAAAATCACAATACTGGTATTATTGCAGTACTGTATCATAATATATCCATTCAGTTAATACTGCATTGTATGTTCTTTATTATAGCTCATGTAAATTAGACATTTTTAAAGGTAATCCAAAATTACAATAATTACAATACTGACTTTCCTAATATTTTGATGCAGGTATCATGAAAGCATTTGTCATAGTAAATTTTCAATATCAGTATGCCCTTAATCTCTAGTTACTTCACTGGTGATATGCTTCTTTTACTCCTACTGAAAAATGATATTAAGCTGGGTTCAGTGCATAGTGTTTGCAACAGAATGATAACAGAATATATTAAATGACAAATGGGGAAAATAAAAATCTTATAAAGATGATTTATTAATTGCACTGAAAATCTTGGCATTCCCCGTCCACTAGCACTATATATGTGGAGTTCTTTTTTGGTCACAGCAGTGTACTCAGTCAGTTTTCTGTGTATTAGCAGGGTCTGGTATGACTGCCCGTCTGTCGATCTCCCAACAATGCACCTCCCGACTGCAAGTTCTCGTAAATCAGTTTCCCATTCTGTAGCATTTGCAGACATAATCTTTGCCCAACCAACACAAAATCCCTTCACAATAATACAAAAATGTACATTTTAAACATCTTCTATGGCTTCGGTTTAAAAAAAAGTGTACATTACCAGATAAACATTTCTACGTCTTCGGTGAAGACATGCCAAGTTTCAAAAAGTTTACAGGACCAAACAAACATTTTAAAAGCTACTGCTTTACTGTAAATGTACAGGACCAGACAATGTTTCTTACGTTTTCCATCTGATAAGCTTGTTGATTATTCATTCACTTAGAATGTCGTTGCAAAACCTCCTAAAACCTCCCAACGCAAAACAAAATAGCAAACGTGCGATGGACTGTACTGAGGTTTAAAGGCACAGCAGTACTAGTTTTTAATATCAAACCAGTTGGATTTAATAAAGTTGAGTGAATGAACAAGCAACAAGGAAAAGGTAAGAAACGTTTACCCCCAAGGCATAGCAAGAGTTTGGCATGTTTGTCTGGTCAGTTTAAAATGGTTACACATTACACCAAACCATAGCAAGAATTTACAATGTCTGGTCCATACATTTAGCGGCTTCTTTTGAATGGGCTTCAGGCTGTGAGTGACGTTATGAGTGTTACATCATATACTTTGACTATTTGACCATCCATAATCTATACGAACCTCTCCAATCGGGTTTTCGTAAGAGGCATAGTACTGAGACTGCTCTGGTTCGGGTGCTCAATGATCTCCTGATGGCGAGAGATCAGAGAAACCATTCTATCTTGGATCTCCTGGATTTATCATCAGCCTTTGACACCGTGGATCATTGGGGTTCTGCTCGAGCATTTGAGGACCATCTGTGGGCTGTTGGGGGCAGTACTCAGATGGTTTACATCTTTTCTCACCAGTAGATTGCAGAGGGTTGTCTCGGGCATTTTTTTTCTTCCGAGACTTTCTGTCTGCCTTGTGGGGTTCCTCAGGGCTCGGTGCTGTCCCCCATGTTATTTGCAGTGTACATGCTGCCCCTCGGAGACATTGTAAGATGGTATGGGCTGAGGTTTCACTGCTATGCTGATGACACCCAGCTCTACCTGTCTTTCGCTCCTGACCAGGTTAGTGCTATCTTAGTACTGAACAGCTGCCTTGTAGAAATCCAAGATTGGATGAGTGCCAGCGGCTTAAAGTTGAACCCAGGAAAGACTTGAGGTTTTGGTAGTGGACCCGGGTTGTAGGACAGAGGGGTTGAGGACTGAGCTCCCCTCTGGTTTAGTCCTCGGGGGGGCTCAGATTCTCACCTCTGAACGGGTGTGTGACCTAAGGAGTGGTACTTGACGATGGCCTGACCCTTAGTCACCAGGTGTCGGCAGTCATCAAGTTGGCCTTTTACCATCTTAGGAACATTGCTAGGATCAAGCACCTTGTTCCGTCCAGCGACCTGCCTATTTTGGTCCACGCTTTTGTGACATCACGCCTTGACTACTGCAACTTCCTTTACCTAGGGCTTCCTGGGGTTGATATCCATCACTTGCAGCTACTGCAGAACACTGCAGCATGTTTGTTGACTGGGGTTTCTAGGAGAATGCATATTACCCCGGTGCTGTGCGACCTGCACTGGCTGCCTATTCAGTGGCGGATCACCTTTAAGGTAGGTCTATTGACTTACAGAGCCCTACACGGACAGGGTCCTGACTACTTGAAAGAGTTCCTGGTTCCTTACACCCCTCTGCGACAGCTCCGTTCGGCTGACAAGGGGTTGCTGAAGATTCCAAGGGTAAGCTTAAAGTCATCTGGTGTGCATGCCTTTGGGTTTGTGGCACCTTCCGTTTGGAATTCTCTACCCTGTCAACTTCGGGAGTGCAGGACTGTGGGGTGCTTTAAGTAGGCACTAAAGACTTTATTGTGGAGAAAAGCTTACCCTGAATTCCATTGATTTTATCTGTATTTATTGTGTTTTGTTTTACTTGATTGTGCAGCACCTTGATGTTCGAAAGGCGCTATATCAAATAAAATTATTATTATTATTATTACTTTTCAATGTCTACTGTTGGAGCTGTGTACACTTAACCCCAATGTTTGTCCTGTACCTCCAATGTTCATCAGTTCAGTTCATTCATTTAATTTAGCTCAAACTCCCTACAATGCACCACCCGACTGCAAATTCAGTGTTTGTCGGTCAATGGTTGTTTCGGGATATCATTTGTCAGCAAAGCAACCCAGTCGGTAAATTGCAGTCGGGCAGTAGATTGTCAGCAAGTTACCAGTCGGGCAATAGTACGGATCCTGTATTAGCATAGTCTATGGGCTGCTCTTTGAATTTCCTCTAGAGATGACTAAAACTGCAGGCTAGAATAAAACTATTTAATGTCGGAAATGAAAAAGTCAAGCAGTTGCACTAGCACATGAATGCAAATTTGAAAACTAAATTAATAAATAAATCCAATCCTCTTTCAATCAACCAAATTCTCTTTCTTTCTTCTTAGTGTCTCTGCTATTTCTTTCTCTCCATGTCTTGCTAGACAGACGTTTTATTTTCAGTATACTATCATATGCTGAATACACAGTTAGATTAATCCATTTTATATGGTGTTGAGAGAGGGGAGTTCTGATAGAAACACATAAGTTGTTGCCAATGTGCTAGAAATAATACTATCATAAAAACAATGTCTCTCAGCATTAACACATTTATTTGGGAACAAACAACTGGCTCCCAGTCATCAGTTTGTTAGGGATGCAATAACAGCAGCCATGACAATGAGGTCAGTTGGTACACACACACACACACACACACTCAATCTTTATGAAGTAAAGATGAATACAGTCTCCTAGTGAAAATACTAATCTCCAAAAGACTCTTCCCTATTTCCCCTTTCCCCTGGTCACACCTGGAAACTAGCTCTGGCTCAGTATGCCTCCCCCAGTCACCAAATTTTAAATAAATATAATAAAATAAAGACAGTAAAGTCTCTAAAAACAACAGCCACTGCAAGACTGTCTATTGAGCACCAAGCCTGTGATACTGAACTAAAAGATCATTTTTACTTTCAAAATATAACTATTTTCCATTCTGGGGGCTTAACATGATGGTTCACATGGTCATGTAATTCACAAAATGGCCAGCAGTACAACATACTTAAATAATTTTTAAAATGGAAGATATACATTTATTAGTCTAAAATGTACCAGAAAATACCACAGAAAAATAATCTCTTGCCAGAAATATCCATGGCACTAAGCAGGAGACCACTCAGCATGCTGACAACCCTGGTTCACAGCCTAAGCAATGTGCCTAAAACCTAATCGAATCTGATGACCTCAAGGTGGTGAGACAGTGTGACAAGGCAGTAGATAGGGCCAGTGGGATGCTGGGGTGCATAGGGAGGGTTATCATCAGCAGAAGGATGGAGGTGGTGTTGCCACTGTATAGATCATTGGTGAGACCCCACCTGGAGTACTTTGTCCAGTTCTGGAGATCATATCTCAAAAAGGACACAGACAGGGTGGAGGTTGTCCAGAGGAAGGTAACTACAATTGTGCAGGGGCTGCATCTGAAACCTTATGAGGAGAAACTAAGGGATCTCAATATGTACACTCTGGAAGAGAGGAGGAGGGGGAGGATATGATAGAGACCAATAAATACCTCATGAGGTTAAACAAAGCACAGGATAAGAGTATTGTTCAGAGGAGAAGATACACAAGAACAAGGGGACATGCAGTGAAGCTAGAAGAGGGAAAATTTAGCAAAGATGTGAGGAAGCACTTCTTCACTGAAAGAATGGTGGATACCTGGAATGGTCTTCCAGCACAGACAGTGGGAGTGTACACAATGGTTGACTTCAATCATGCATGGAATATGCATGAGAGAATCTTAGTTGGGAAATGGGGGAGGCAGCTGGAGATCAGGTAGGGTCTATGCTGAAAGTATAGGCAGGGAAAAATGGTCTGACTGGGTGGGCCAAGTGGTCCTTATCTGCCAACGAATTCTGTTTTTATGTTCCTGACATCTACATTACAGAATTTACTTTCCTTCTGATTAGCCAGATTGGGGCAACAAGATGGCAAATTTACCTTTTGGTTTGAACAAAAGTCAGACAGAACATCTGAGATAAAGAATCACGCCAGTATGTAACACAACCTTACCATTATGAAAGGTCAAATAAGATTCTTGGCAGGAAGAGAATGAATCTTACCTACTCCATGAGCCAAGTAAAATGTTATTAGAAACAAGTCTTTAGTGTCATAATCTGGGTGGGAATCTACGACAGAAACTCAAAAGAATTTTTGCACAAATGAAATGCAGCAGCGGATCAATTTTTCAAGACAAAACAGATCACATGATATGTGATGTACTGTAGACTTGCTAGTGCTCGAAACAACCAAACAATATTTGACTGGGATGCAAAGGATGCACTGTCTACCTTTGATAAAGATGCAAGTTTAGCGTCCATAAAAATGGGATTAATTCCAGACTAGAATTACTGTACTTCTAGTGTAAGTAGCATATCTGAAGCCTCAGACAGTGCTCCAGCAACAGTAAGATTAGAGGCCTTTTTAATAAAGATCTGAACACTTCTGCTTAAAGTTCTAAATAAAATTTCTGAAGAAGGTTGTGCTAATCTTTAAGGACAGCACATGAAAAGCTGCTCCCCAAGCAGTTCAAGAATTAAGACTGGATGGTAATGCAGCCAGCACCAGCACATTATGCAATCAAAGCTTTGACTTTCTATTTTCTTTTAAAGAGACAGACCATGTATAGAGTGAGAGGAGTTTAAAATGGCACAGCAAAGTGGATTGCCATTATCACATAAATACTATAATGACATATATATAGGCCTATTTTTTCTTTCAGTGTGTGCGTGTGTGTCTCTCTCTTCTCTCTATAACATAGAAAACACAGAGTTTGCCAACAGATAAGAACCGCTTGGCTCACCTAGTCTGACAATTTTTTATCCCATGCATTCTTGAACCCCACCACTGTTTTTGGCCCCAACCACCTCCTCTGGAAGGCTATTCCAGGAATCCATTACTCTTTCTGTGAAGAAGTACTTCCTTGCATCTCTCTCCTGAATTTACCCCCTCCAGCTTCATATCATGTCCCTTTGTTCTAGAGCAACAAAAAAAAATACTTCCCTCCTGTACCTTATTTACCCCCTTTAGGTATTAAAAGGTCTCTATCATATCCCTTTTTTTTTTTTTTTACTTATTATTTATCCACTCCTTACGTTCCCGCAACCCCCTCTCCTTCCGGACTCAAGGAGTGACATCTTCCACATCAACCTCGCCATCTGGGTCTGCCCCTAGAGTGCCTCGCTGCTATCGGGACCTAACTTGATGGCCCAGATTATCTCCTGGGTGGAGTGAGGAGAGGCATCCCCACACTACCTCCCCTCTTGTCCTCTGCAGTGAGCATGCACAGCGGGATCTGCCCTTTGGTCGACCTGATGCCGAGAATGGCTCCAGAGAACTTCATCTAGGGGGCCGGAGGCATTTTCCTCCCAGCTTGTACTCCCTGTAACCCAACCCCCTGAGACACCGGCACAGAGAGTAGACATGCTGATGCATGCTCTCAAGCACCTAATGATGTCCCCCTTCCCCAGCTCCAGGATACAAAGCCGCCATGCCCCTCAAGAGTTGGTGCATCCACTGGCTCCTGTAGGATTTCGGGTGCGAGACAGCACCCCTGGCATCCCACGCTGAGGGAGGAGAGCATCCATGGGGGTGCTCTATCCTCCCTCCCCTTGCTGACCCAAGTCCGTTCCCGAACCCGGGTCACCGGCACAGCGTGAGGTGTGGCGTCCAGCGCCTCAACCCTCAGAGCCACCGGGCTGGCAAATCCCCGCTTTCTGTCCACTATTCCAGTGAGTACATATTCAGATCCTCAGTCTCACTTCACTGGGCTTCTGATACAGAACCTGCACCATTTTAGTTGCCCTCCTCTGGATTGCCTCCACTCTGTCTATGTCCTTCCAGAGATGTGGTCTCCAGAACTGGACATAGTACTCTAGGTGGGGTCTTACCAGTGATCTATTCAGAGCCAACACAACCTCCTTTCTGCTGGTGATACCCCTCCCTATGCAGAACAGCATCCTACTAGCCCTCCCAACTGCCTTGTCACACTGCCCTATTTATACCTGTGAGGTATCTGAAAGTCTCTATCATATCACTTCTCTTTCTCTCCTTTCCTCCAGGGTGTACATATTGAGGTCCTTTAGACTCTCCTCATAGGACTTTTGAAGCAGGCCCTGCACCATTTTAACTGCCCTCCTCTGGACCACCTCTACTCTATGTCCTTCCAGAGATGTGGTCTCCAGAGCTGGACATTGTACTTTAGGTGAGATCTCACCAATGGTTTATACAGCAGTATCACCATCTCCTTCATTCTGCTGGTGATACCCCTCCCTATGTACCTTAGCATCCCACTAGCTCTCCCCACTGCCATGTCACACTGTTTGGCCACCTTTAGGTCATCCAATATGATTATCCCAGGTCTCTTTCCTGTTTGGCAGTCATCAGTACCACCTCACCCATTCTGTACTCTACCCTTGGGATTCTGTGCCCCAAGTGCACGTTCTTGCATAGAAACCCAGCTACCACTCCTCACATTTTCTCAGAACACTGCTCATCTTTTCCACACACACACCCAGAGTGTCCACCCTATTGCAGATTTTGATGTCATCTGCAAAGAGGCAGACCTTCTCTTCCAGCACCTCTGCAATGTCACTTATAAAGACATTAAAGAGGACCAGTCCCAGCACTGATCCCTGAGGCACCCCGCTGGTCACCCTCCCTTCCTTGAAGGGAAATCCATTTACCACCACCCTCTGCTGCCTGTCCCGTAATCAGTTTCTTACCTGGCCAACCACCTTAGGACCCACTCTTAAGCTACCCAGCTTGCTTATGAATGTCCTATGTGGAACAGTGTTGAAAGCCTTACTGAAATCTAGGTAGGCTATGTGCACTGCTCCACCCTGATCTAGTTCTTTGGTCAGCTAGTCAAAAAAACTGTCAGATTCATTTGACATGATTCCTCCTTCATGAATCCATGCTTTCACGGGTCCTGTAACCCACTGGATCCAAGATATTCTGCAAGCCTTTCCTTCAGCAGTGATTCCATTAACTTTCCCATCACTGATATCAGGCTGACTGGCCTATAATTGCCAATCTCTTCCTTGCTAGCACTTTTGTGTAGTGGGACTACACCCGCCATCTTCCAGTCCCCTTTCTCTCTCTCTTTCTTGGTTATGTTTCTGTACATTTCACTTAAAGATGTTTGCCTTTACAGGGACAGTTTGTCTCTGATACTGGATGTGAATCTGGCGTAGGCATTTTTTTGCCAGCAAGCATAAGACCATCAGTGTTAAACTGTTACATTCCAAACTGTGGATTTCTCTTGTTTTATTAGATTGCTATTGCAAGCATGAGGCATTGCTGGGTAAACACATAAATCTTCACCTTTTGGCTAGAAAGTTTATAGGTTACTTAGAAAGAAAGCTGTCCCTCTTATAAGGACAGTAAAATCTGACTATTACACTTATTAATGGATGAATCTTGATAACTCTCCGAAGGATCTTTGTGCAGGCATAAATTCTATCCTGGGAAACAAAACTCCTTTCCGCTATCGCCTACCTACTGCACAGAGACAGCCTAATCTCTAACAATACAGATATATTGAACTCACTTAACTTACATTTTAGAAACATAAATCAACCTTTACCTACTAGCTCTTAAATTCCCCAGCATACAGCTAAAATGGAACAGCCCTTGAGGAAGAACACCCATGAGTTCAAAGTGCTGGAGCTCCCGTGTAGTCACTCTTTTGATGCTGAATTAAACCACACTAAGCAGTACCCATGTTTTTGTGGCTCATTTCTCTTGTGCACAGCACTTTTGCTTTTTCTGCTTTCAGATGGCATTGAACCTGCTCTATGAAAGCTTATGGCAAATCAGTTGGCTCAACCAACCACAGTGTTTTTTTTTTTTTTTTTTATAAACTATCCCTGCACACTGGCCACATCCTACAAATCTGGAAAACAGCTGTAGTCACGCCACTCTAAAGTCTGGTTTACCTTCAGATCCAAATGATTATCACCCCATTTCAGTCCTGTCATCTTTGAGTAAAATCCTACAGAAAGTGGTCTCCAACCAGCTTATGGCACACATACTTGATAACAAACTGATGATTTATGTGCAATTAGAATTCAGACCATGACACGCTGCTAGTACAACATAACTTAAGGTTACGAATGACAGAGCACTGGCTCTTGACTCTGGGTACTTAATGGGGGGTATACTCATTGATTTAATAAAAACCTTCAGCACTCTGAACTGTGACATTCTCCTTAACAAACTCCGACTCCAGGGGCTCATCGATACAGCATGCTGTTGGTTTATGGGCTGCGTAACCAGTAGGCATTAGATGGTTAAAACCAGTGGTTCAGTGTCAGCTCCCACATCACTTGCCCTCGTAGTACCACAAGGCTCAATCCTCAGACCACTTTTCTTCACTCTGAGTATGACTTTCCCTCAGTATGCATTAATACAAACTCTTATATACACCGCTGCACCAAGGACACCATTATCTACAGTACACCAATTGTAACAATTCCCTTCAGGCTCTATATATATTTGGTAAATTGCAACACTGGATGATTACAAATGGGTTTCTCCTCAACAACACCAAAACCATGTGCTTTGCATACTGTCCTAAAAGTCTACAAATCCATCTAATGTCTCTACTGAAAATGTGCAGCAATCCAGGTAACTCAGGCTTTGGCTTGGCCCAAGTTATCCAGCAATGTCTGTACAGTATCACCAACACAGTCAGGAGCTCAAAGCAAAAACTAAGTTTACTTAATCAGAACAGAAGCTGCCTCAGCCTACAAAATAAGCATATCCTATTAATGCAATCACTCCTATCAGCCCCAGAATATGTAAATAAGGTATACGATCTGTCAATCCAACTGCATTATAGAAAGTCACAGTTGCCTTCAACAGCCTGTGTAGATTTGTCCTTGGCTGTAACAGGTTGACACACCACTGCATACTTTATAGCAAGGTTGATATACTCTCATTGGAATAAATAAGAGAACAGAAATGGGCAATACTGGAGTACAAATGTGTGTGGCTTATACCCACTTTATCTCAAAAACTTACTATCCAGAATTGCAGTAGTCTACCAACTCAGGTCACAGACTAAGGACCTATTTCAAGTCTTGTGAACCTAAAAGTCCATAAAAAACGCTTTCTCTTTTGGGGTACCTGCCATTTGGAATGATACACCTGATGCCATCAAAGAAACTAGGACTGTTACACACTTCAAGAGAGCTATACTAGAGCATCTCAGGGCACTATGCATCTGCTTCCTTCCCTCCCCAACTCCCCAGCTTCTAGTCTCTGTATGCTATCCTCTAAAAATAACTTAATTCTACATCTTGGTGGGTGGTGTATTATACAATTGCAGATTTGTATTTTGTAGATAGTTTTTTTTACATGTACTTACATACACAGGGGATATACAATAGGGAAGGCCTCTGGTTTTTATATGAAAACCTGGTAAAATTCTGGAATTTGGACTGCTTGCACAGTGGTAAAAAAAAAACAAAATTTTTTACAGAATTTGGCAGTTTATGCCAGATAGTAAATCTACAGAACTTGTCTTTTTTTATAATTGTTTCCTGTATTATTTTCAATTTGCTTTACTTGATGCTGTGTAAATTAAACTACCTTTTATTGTGATAATTCATACACATGCTAAAAGAATGACACTAGAATCCTGGTAAAATTCAGAAATTAGGCTAACAATCACTGGTGCAATTCTCAAAATTTCAAGTCTTGAAAATGGAATTTCATTTATTTTAATCACCATAAAGCAGTGGTCTTGAATAGGCTGACTCAAAATACGCAATTTATCTTCATGTGTTAGGCGGCAGGACTGGAGCTCATAAGTGGCGGAGCCATGAGTGAGCTATAAAAGTTCTTCTCCCTCACAAGTGACAATAAACTGCACATTTTGAGTTAGACCATTGCATATTTTATTTATACAATATCAGTTCACTAGTTTTAGCTGTTAAATCTTCGGTTTGTTTGAAAATGTACCTATTTCTCTTTGATTTCAACGGCTGGCTTCAGTGCTACTCATGGCTATTGTGATATCATCAGCACTGTGAAAGATGCTCTTTGATTGGTTCTCTTTGCATTGTGATGTACCCAACAGGGCAAGATAACATATATGACATACACAAGCCACAAGATAACATGATATCTTGTAGGCTGGATATAAGAGTATCACCTTTTATCTTGTCATTTGAATTCCAGCTGATGCTGTATAAATCTGTTTTCATAATTGTTTACGTTAATCCAATGCTGTATTTATGATGTACTCTGCTGCTGCGATACCCCCCAGGTCCATCCTGGAAATTAAGTGCACAACCCAACTGAGGTTATAACTTGGTGTGCAACATTATTAATACAATTAAAATAGTTTTTCTATACTTTTTTTCAAAATAATATTCAACATAATTGTAATATATTGTTTTAATTACCCTGTGGGCCAGTCTCTCCTTTGGTCATATGAATAAGCCAGCAGAAAAAGGTCATTAGGTTTATCTAGTCTGCTCATAATTGCCTGGTCAATAGCTTGAGCTACTGAATCTGCCTCCCAATCCTTCCATCCTTTCCATTCACCCCTCCCACGACCTTTACTTTCTCATGTCTATCCCACCCCTTTCTGAAACTGCCCGCCACTGTCAATGAGATCACCTCTTCCGGTAGCACATTCTAACTGTTCACTACCCTCTCAGTGAAGAAATGCCTTCTAGATTCCCTTCTAAACTTTCCACCATCCAATTTAAGACAGTGACCCCTCATGTTATGGTTGTTACGTAGCCTAAAATGTCCCTCCTTATCAACTCTATTTATCCCTTTCAAATATTTGAAAGTCTCTGTCATGTCCCCTCTCTCCCTCCTCTCCTCCAGTGAGTACATTCGGGTCTCCAAACCTCTCCTTGTAGATTTTCCCTTGCTGACCCATGATCATCTTCATCACCCTCCTCTGTACCTTCTCTAGCAGGATAATGTATTTTTTAAGGTAAGGGCACCAGTATTGTACACCATACTCCAGATGTGGCCTCACCAGTGACCTATACAAGGGCAGTATGACCTTCTTTTGCCTACTGATAATACCCCTAGCAATGCATCCAAACATCTTGTTCTCATTCGCTGTGGCTGTCCTGCACTGTGTGGAATGCTTTAGGTTGCTAGTTATTATCACACCCAGATCCTTTTCCTCATCTGTTACAGATAACTGTATTCCTCCCAGGTAGTGCTCTGTCCCAGGGTTTTTGGCTCCCAAATGCATAACTTTGCATTTTTTGGCATTAAACCCAAGTTGCCAAATCCCTGACCACCTCTCAAACATTTACAGATCCTTCCTTAGGTACAGTATCTCTTCTGTTGAGTCCACCCTCCCACAAAGCTTGGTATCATCTGTGAACAGGCACAATTTTCCCTTACTGCCATCACCAACATCATTAATAAAGACATTGAACAACACCGTCCCTAGCACAGAGTGCTGTAGAACCCCCCTCATGATCTCTCTAGTGTTAGATAATTCTCCTCCCACCAATACCTTCTGGATTCTGTCCCCAGCCAATTTTCCACCCGTCTTGCCATCTTCTGTCTAAGCTCTAGATCTGCTAACTTCCATATCAGCCTCTTCTGGGGTACAGAATCAAAGGCTTTACTAAAATCCAGGTAAAAGATGTCCACTGCCTGACACTTATCCATTGTTTTGGTGACCCAGTCAAAGAATTCAATCAGATTCATTTGACATGACCTCCACCCCATGAATCCATCCTGCTTTTCATTATGAAGACCCTGCTCCTCTAGATACTCAACCAACCTTTCCTTAAGTATAGTCTCCATGAGCTTGCACATGACTGAAGTCAAACTGACCAGTTTATAGTTCCCTGGGTCACCTTTAGGACTGCTGTTCTGGAGGGGCACCACATGGGGCGTTCTCTCATCTTGTGGTACCATGCCTGACTCAAGTGAACTATTGAACAGGTCCGCCAGTGGCTTCCACAATGTTCTCTGCAAGCTCTCTCAGCACCCTTGGGTGTACTCCATTTGCACCTAGAGATTTGTTTACCATCAATGCTAACAGCCCATTCTTCACTATACCCCCCCTTTATTACTACCTCCATGCTCCCTTCTCCTGCTGCACCTCTTCTCTCCCTGTTGGCACCAGTCCATCTTTCTCCTTGGTGAAGAAGCAGCAGAAGTATTCATTCAGCACTTTAGCTTTTCACCATTCTCTGCCACCCACCTGTTCCCTTTTTGAAGACTAACGTTCTTGTCCTTCTTATCCCTTGTTTACTTTTGTATCGAAAAAAGGCTTTCTCCCCCTTCTCAATCCCCTCTGCTAATTGCACCTCTTATTTAGCTTTAGCCCATCTGACTACTTTACTTGCTTCACAAGCCATCTTTAGCTAATTTTCCTTGTCCCATTCCCTATTGATATTCTTGAATTTCCTTGTAGGCTAACCTTTTGTCCATTACTGCCTAGGCAACCTCAACATTAAACCAGCTTGATTTTCTAACCTTTGAGTTTTCCCCATGAGCCTCATGCACTCATCTGTTGCAGCTAATATCCCCTCCTTAATGATGGACCACTTTTGGTCCACCCCATATCTACCCTGATGCTCATTAGGTGCATCCTTAACAATTCACCAATCTTCCTAAAGTCCGCCCTTCTAAATTACAGGACTTTAGTCTTAGCGAGAATGTTCTCCCTACCCATATCTAGCTGGAACCACACTGTGTTATGATCACTCCCACCCAGGGGCTCCTTGATCTTTATGTCTTGTACATACTCCCCACTTGTGAGCAGTAGATGAAGCATTGCTCTTCTTGGGTGGGTTCTAAGACTCCCTGAGTCAGGAACCCATTCTGCAATGTTTCAAGGATCACCTGACTCCTGATGCATTTTGTGGTCAGTACTCTCCAGTCTATCTTGGGTAGGTTGAAGTCTCCAACTATTACCACCTCACCCTTCCCTGCAGCATTCAATAACTGCAAGCTTATTTCCCTGCCCCTTTCCTCCTCTTGGTTGGGAGGTCTATAAACCACCCCCAAACTCACATTTCTTACTGTACTGGACAGTAACTGAACCCATAATACCTTCTCTGATGTAAACTACCTATTCCCTTTCCCTATCACCCTGTCCATCCTGTATAGGTTATACCCAGGGATCAAGAGGTCCCAGTCATGGTAATGTTTGGTTGAAATCTCAGTTATTGCTGCAATTTCCCCCCATCCTTCTGTTCATAGCACCTGCAGCCCATCCATTTTATTACCAAGACTTCTCGTCTCGGTCTATCCACATGCCCAGACTTGCTCCTGACATGTGGGGCCAAATAACTAGGAAAAAAGCCAACCACAGCTTTCTTGATAGAGGGAGGAGGCAGAGGATCTAGAGCTCCAACTTTCATAACTGGCCTGCGTGACTGTAACAGCATCTTTCACTGTTGTTCTCAATTTATGCTTAATCCTTCTGCCCCAAACCTCACTGGGGCATGGCCTTGAATGACAGACCTTTCTGGCTAGTCAGAAGCAGGTTAGAACCAAGTCCACCCACTCCACTGACTGACACATGCTTGCACAGGACTAGAAATATAATGACACTGTAGCCTAAGGTAGCATCATATGTCACACCAGCAACAAGAACCCCCCCTCCCCAACAGCCATGTATTTCTGCCTACATGGTTCCCTCCACCGGGTCACCAGGGAGCAGTCATGTAATGGTAGGATCCACTCACTATGCCTGGAGCAGCAGGTAACAGCGATAGGTGCTTAACACTGCCTCTGTCAACCCATGTGTGATAATGTGAGCTCAGGACTCAAACCCACATTGCCAATATGGTAAACTGCAATGCTTAGAATTAGGCCATCAGTGGCCCAGCACTGTAACTGTAAACTCTGAAACAATATGAAGTCTGAGAGCTTCTTCCACTACAACTCCAGTTCAATTGCTCTTGCGCAGTTGAAATCATTATGATCTTGACTAAACCTTTCCATTTTTACTGATGAGTACTATGACATAATTGGACACTAAAGGAAAATTAAATAAAAAATACTTAAATCAACTAATGAAGATTTTGAGGAGGAAAGACAGACATAAAAGTAGAAATCTCAAAGGGAAGTGTATGGGATATTGGGCTCTATATTTGAATTATTAGTGCGCACAAACAAGGGTTTGTTGCATCCCAGTTAGATGGCACTGATTGTCAGCCACAGATAATGCCATATCAAATGGCATTGGTGAGTGCTATGTGCCAGTAATCTCACATTCAAGAAAGCATTTGTGAGTAAAAGACCAGTGCACACATGTGGGGGTAGGCTGTTATTATCATATGACATTTTCAGATATTGAGACATTTTACCACTTTCTAAGGGCAGCATAGTGCTAGCACCTTCTGGGAGTGCAACGGACATGCCTTTAGCCATTTTTGCATTCCACTACACTCTAGGGACTGGCTCTGTAAGTACTGGCTGGGGAAGCAGTATCCAGTGCCCCTAATGCATATGGGGAGGTGCAGGGGCTTCTAAACTATGGGAAAGGCTTACATTTAAGGCCAGTCACCCATTTAACAGTTTTGGGACCAGGAACACCATATATGGAGAACTAGTCCAAGTACAAATGAGGACTGAGGTCCGTACATACAGAGAGAGACCCCAAACCATTAAAAGGGCAACTGAGATAATGGACCATGGTACATTTACAGTTGCTGCAGTCACAATGTGCAACCTTGAGAGTGAGAGTAAGAGAGGGAGAGAAAGCACACTAGTAGGAGATACACTCCCACTTTGTGCTTGGTTCATAAGTGTTCAAATATGGGACCTGTGGTACTCAAGCACAAGGCTGCATCCGTGAAGTAAACTCACAAGATCACCTGCTGATTTATATATACATGCATAGACATATGCATAAGTGGCTGAGCACAGACAAAGCCAAGCGTCCATCCAGTCTGCCCTGTTTTAGCTACTTAGGCTGATCATTTCAAAACTACCAGTGCTCCCTATGACCTTACATCTGTTTCTAATTTCATCCCTGTAAGTATCCCATTGGATTTTTTGAGATTGTACTGGCATTGCCTACATGTTTGGAAAGCCTGTTACACCAATCAACAACTCTTTTAGCACATATTTCCTTAGCCACCCAAGGGCTACCAGAAGCTCACTGTCATCCACCCTAACAGTTCCATGCTGCAGGTCCTCCATGTGTCAATGCTCCTTCTACTATAGGGACCCCCTCTTGGTGACTGAACTACCCCCAGCTATCACCTCTGAAATGCAGCTAGGACCTTACAAGTCCTCTCTCCGTTCTGCCCTCCTCACCCAATCCACCTGTGACTGTGACTAACCTAACCCCCAACCGATGCTCCCTCACAGTTACCCCGTTTCTGCAGCTCATATACTGGGTGACCTCTCTGCATATATTGATTAATTCCTTGTATTTTTCTTTTTTCCTGTGAATAATTATGACTCAGGGTTTGTTCTAATACCCCTTGCAGCTGTAACCTACCAATTGTATAGTTTTTGTATTGTATAATTTATGTTCTGTGTATTGTTTGCTATGTATGTGAATCTCTGATGTGGAGCCTTTGCAAAAGAGTCTTTGACTCAAAGGTTGTAATTTCCTGGGCTGGCAGTATAGCCTAGAGGTTAGAGTAACAAGCTGTGAATGAGTTTGGTCATCCAGCAGACTTGGGTTTGATTCCTACAACCTCCACTTGGATACTGTATGACCCTGACCAAGTCACTTAACCGCCCAGTGTTCCCAGGTCACCCCTGATAACAGGCATTTGTGCCTAGTGGGCCTTACCCAGTTACCAAAGACTAAAATAAATAAAAATTCTGATCTCTTCAATAAATAAATATGTTCTTGAAATTACACCCCTCTAGTTTGAGGATATGACCTTATTGTAGGCAAAAGCCCTTTTATCTTAAATAAACTTATGGTATTGACTTTGTTATGACAGGAAAAAAAGAAGGTTCAGCTCTTAAGTTTGGTTTGTTTGTTTGTTTATTCAAAATCTGGTAGATTCATGAGCAATAATGCCCATTTTCATGGGTGACCAGATAAAAATAAAAATCCATATAACAGTAATTCAAAAAAGTCTAAACATATAAAAATAACGACCGTTAAATTCAACAAATTAAACCATATGAAAGCAAGTTTCAAGCACAGTTACAAGAATCAGAAATTAATGAAAATTTAAGTCCAGCCTTAAAAGAGTTCATCCTTGTGGAAACTGTAGTTAGCATCTGAGGTACAGAATTATAAAAGTTTGGTAATTGGTATAACAAAAATCTATGCCCAAGATTAGTTCTATCACTAGGAACAGTACAATAATTAGAAAAATATGCACGAGTGTTGGTCACTTGAATCCTAGGCTGAAAAAATTGATGCAAAATATCTGGTACTTTCTTCAGAACCACTTTTCTACCAAGGTACCAAGAGGGATCTTGTACCTTTGATTTAATGAGAGCCACTGTAATGTACTAAAAAGTACATAGTTCCTGCTGGTAATGGCAAAGCAAATCTAGCAATTTGATGATATAACACCTTAACCCTAGATAACCGTGTCTCACTAGCAGCAGAATATAATAAAATACCATAATCAATAATAGGAAGCAAACAGTTTTGAGAAAACAGTTACCTAGTAGCTGGTAGTTGAACAGAATTCAATCTATAGAGAGCACCGATGTTTGATGAACAGCTTTTGTCATTTGTGAAATGTGAAAGTTATATGTAACGAACCTATCACTATGTTAACCCAAATATTTAAAAACTGAAACATGTTTTATATTAGTGCCATTCAAAGTTTTTAGCTCAATGTTATTATCCAAAGGCAACTTCTTTCTAGGGTTATGAAAAATCATAAATTTAGTTTTTGCAGCATTCAGCACAGGTTTCTGTGACAGGAAACAATGCTGAACAGCATCAACATCATACTGAACCATGTCCTTCAGGTCTTCCAGGTTGTCACTGCTTGTGAAAATCACATTATCAGCACAAAGTAAAACATTAGTTGTCTTACAAACTACAGGAAGAATATTTAAGAACAAACTAAATAATAGGGGTCCCAAGATAGAACCCTGGGGTACCCCCAGTGAAACAGGAGATAAACAAGAGAAAGAATTATGAATTTTCAACTTCTGAAGATGCAGATAGTTCTGACACCAGACCAGCGCATCTCCAGAACAACCCAGGTCACCTAAGGCCTTTATCAAAGTTGATGTTTAACTAAATCAAAGGCCTTTGTGACAGCCACAAGAGCAGCCACAGAATAATGGCCTTTGTCAAGAGCCTCATGTATGAAGCCCACCAGAGTCATCTCAGTACTATGACCGGGGCGGAAGTCATGTTGGGCTGGGGTAATATTTGGTAAGATAATCAAAAAATTGATCAAACACAATTCATTCCCAAATTTTTGCTAAGGAGGTCGAAAGAGAAATAGATCTGTAATTTTGAATATTAGAAGTATCACCAGACTTACATACTGGAACAACTGTAGCTGTTTTCCACAACTGACCTAAGCGAGTCAATACATAAGTAGTGCAGCATATTCTTGTTTTATTCTTCCACCTTACATACACCATGCCAACATTTCACGGCAAGAACGCAACTTCATTAGAGAAACAGTGGTAACTTGTTTCCATTTCAGATTGAATCATACTAGGTTTAATTGTCAGTCCTAGGTAATATCTCTTGCTGTATTTAGTCAAGTGAGACGCTCCAAATTTCTCAGTTACAAAACTTTTCCACCAAAATGCTTGTATTTTGTATTGAAAGTAATCATTTATTTGGCAGCAGCTGACTCCTCTGCTGACAGGAGTTGTTGAAATGAAAGAAGTTGCTTCCATTTTCCTGAGGATGTTGGAACTTTTCAAATAGGGATGTTGGAACTTTTCAAATAATGTTGGCATGGTGTATTTAAGGTGGAATGATATAACCTGAATATATTGCCTTACTTTAGACTTGAACCTTCCTTGTTTCCATTTTGACACTTTTCCTGCACTAAGTTTGCTTCACTGACAGAAAATTTACATCATAACCTTGTCATGGTAGTGTGCAGCCTGGAACAGTGCTATGTAGAGTGTAGCTACCTTGTTATGACCCCTTTTTGAAATTATTTTTATTATTCTTTTTTTCTCCCTGGGGACTGCTGCTGGCAAGTAGGCTCTGGCCCTCTCTTTGAGAGGGCTCACATCTACCTCGGGGGCCGCGTTACTCTCTCTCTCTCCTGACCCCAGGTCACATCTTGCGAATCCCCCACAGATTTTCTCTTGTGGCAGAGCCGGGGAAGGGCGGGTCGTCTGCCCCACCTGGTGCACAAATCCAGCTGGGTGAGCCGTGGGTTGGGAGCCTGGTCCAGACTTCATGTAGCCTGCCAGCACTCACCCTTATTTTCTGTCATTCCCCATTGCTGGGGTGTGCACATGGAGGCGTGTGTACGTTGCAGGGTCCTGCAGCACCCTCCAGTCCTTTGATGTCCCCAACCTGCACTACCCTCAGGCCTCCACCTGGGGGTAGTCATTTAGTGGGACTGCCAAGCCACCCTCCCTAGGAGAGGAGAACTGTCCTCTGAATGCTCAGTCCTCTCCCTCCCCAGCTGACCCCCAGCAACCTGTGCTTGCCACTGAATGCAGGTTGCCGGTGTGGCAGGTGGTAAGGCAGAATGCCTCAGCCTTCCACACTACTGGTCTGGCCTTTGTTATGTCCTTTTAAGCATGTATATGTGTCCATCATCTACCTGGCTCACTCCTGCCCTCCACTGAGTACGTGTTTAAGCTCTGCAGCATCTCTGGGTATATCCTCCCCTGTTGACTATGAATCATTGTTATTGCCCTCTGTTGGGTTCTCACCAGCTTTCCAGTCTGTCCATATCTATTTTTAGACAAGCGTTCCAAACTGCACACAATACTCCAGCTGTGGTTGAACACTTGAGCTGTATAGTGGCAACACCTCTTCTTTGTTTCAGCTAGTGAAAGTCGCCTAACACACCCCAGTATCCTACTTGCCTTTCCAATGAGCTGCTCTCTGGTCCAGTGCTTCAAACAGTGACTTCTCTTCCTAGATCTCCACTATCTATCCAGGGGACCACTGGCAGTGATATCACTTCCACTGCCAAGCTCCCATAGAGTACCCTCAAATGCAGGGTTCTCCCTTTTGCACAGTCACTGCACTCAGAAGAAGGTTGTAGGCCTGGCTACTAGCTGTCCAAGGCACTTCAGTCCAGATGTCTGCAGCAGGGCTCTTTGGTTTCAGTGGCAGTGTTTGCTCATTCCTGCCACATGTGTTTTTTGTTTCTGTGTACAAGATAGAGTTCTGACATTGGCTAGAATATTATTTGATGTGATCAATGACATCACATGCTAAGCACAGAGGAAAAGTTTCAGGATAAGCAAGGAGGGGAAGGGAGCCAGCTACTATGGGAAAATAGTACAACTGAATGAAAAAATCACCAAGAACAATTAACTTCCTGACACTACATATATTCTGCAGCAGAATTTAAGTTCTGCAAAAAATTCTGTTGCTGTGAAATTGCAGAATTCCAGAGTATTGGTTGTAGGATTCAGTGACAGTGGGATGATGGGATAGGAAGTAGGTCACTCATGCATGTTCAAAGCCTGGGCCACAACTGGAACCTACAAATCTTTGTATGCCAATGAGTGAAAATTTTTTCCCCTTATGGACAACCGATCTCTTTGTATTGCATGCTCAAACCTACCCTAAGGGGTGCCTAGTAGTGCACATTCACACATAATACTAATGTCACCTCTCCATGCCACCCCAAAGTGTAGCTAAGTGAGTGGTGCATTAAGATTCCCACCCCTTGAGAGGAGAGTGTCCACATGGACCCTAGTCACCTTCCCTGCTAGTCTTCACTCCTGCTGTCCCAGGCTCTAGGCACCAACCCCGGGCTGATAGCATGGAAGAGCTGCTTCCATTAATTGCTTGGCACCACAGAGCCGGCTACACAGTTAAACCTGAAATAGGCTAAAATTAAACCAAAATTTAGAAGAACTTTAAAATGCATTTTTAAAATCTTTTTTTCTAAAACTCACTTGTTTTTGTATACTGTATCAGTATATGGATGTTGTAACAACATAATATATCAATATTTATCAGTTTATCTGATTTTAGACTTTTCCTTTAAAAATATTATATTTCTAACCCTAATGGTTCCAAAGGTAGCCCTTTTCAGAAAATTACCTTTTTAAAATGCAGCTATTGAATCATTAGGGCTAGACAATTATTTTTTAAATGAAAGCTGTGAGTCAGATTAATAACAAGCATTTGTTAATGCCGAACGTTTGATGCATTGGAAGATGTCCACCCCTGCACCTTGTTTATGCCCTTGAGGTACTTGAACGTGTCTATCATGTTCCCCCGCTCCCTCCTTTCCTCCAATGAGTACATGTTGAGGTCCTTTAATCTCTCCTGATATGTTCTGTGTTGCAAGCCATGTACCATCTTGGCTGCCTTTCTGTGGACCACCTCCACCCTGTCAATGACCTTGCGCAGTTGCAGCCTCCAGAACTGCACACAGTATTGTAGATGAGGCCTCACTAGTGCATTATACAATGGCATCAGCACCTCACGCCTTCTGCTAGTGATACATCTGCCCATGCACCCTGGCATGCCACTAGCCCTCCTTGTAACATTTGTGCTTTGTTTTGACACCTTTAGGTCATCAGAACTGATAATGCCTAGGTCTCTTTCTTCCTTGGTGATAGTCAGCACCTCCACCCAAATCCTGTAACTCTCCCCAGGTTTCCCTCTTCCCAGGTGCATTATTTGCGATTCTTTAAATTATCTTGATGTTCTGAGCACTCAAAACCCATAAAAGGGATGCCACACCATAATAAAAGTTACTGCATCTTTATTAGAATCCCAGGCTGAGATTCAGAGTCTCGCCTGACATGTTTTAGATTTCCAGTCTTTTATCAAAGGCAAACAGACTCACACTCACACTCCTTAAATACCATAGAATACATCCACTGCCTCTCCCTGATTTACTTCCTTACTGAGGCGTTACGGTTTTCAACCCTAATACCAACCCTCACCCCCACCCTGCAGAGACTGACAGGCATTGGGGTGTGCTTTTGGGTCATCGGCCGTAACGCTCACACCATTCCACCTCACTCCACCCTGCAGACACCGACAGGCATTGTGGCGTGCCTTGGGGTCTTCGGCCCTTACACTCACCCCATTCCATAAGGAACTAAGCTGAGATGGATGCAGTATAGGAGAATGGGGTGAATGCTAGGGCTGAAGACCCCAAAGGCACACCTCGGTGCCTGTCACTGGCTACAGGGTGGGGGTGGGGTGAAGCGTGGGCGATACGACCCAAGGACCTAAGTCACACCCCCGATGCCTGTCAAGTCTCTAAAGGGTGTGTGTGTGTGGGGGGGTTACAGTTGGAAACCCTAATGCCCTGGGCATTTGTTGGTATTTTGCTTCAGATTTTCAACATGGGCTTTTTGGGACCCCACCTCATAAACAGTGGCACTATCATTTTGTTACTCAATCCAAAACGTGATTTCATGCAGCAACTGTGCCATTCGGTGCCACAGGTGCAAAAACACATTTCAGGCAGGATGTGGAAAATGACAGCTATACTGTTCACGAGGTGGTGTGGAAAACTAGCAGTGTTGAATATTTAGAGTGAAAATATATCAATTTGCCAAAGTTACATGCATGCATAGCGAAATTTCAACAACTGCATAGAACAGGCATTTTACGGTATTTTTGTACCAAATTTTCAACATGGCCTTTTTGGGACCCCATCTCATGAAGAGTGGCACTGTGATTTCATTAATCCATCCCGAAAGTTGATTTTGCACAGCGACCGCACCATTCTGGAACACAGGAGCAAAAACACGTTTTGGGCAGGATGTGAAAAATGACAGCTGTACTGTTCATAAGGAGGTCTGAAAAAATGGCAATTTTGAAAATCTGGAGTGAAAATATTAAAAATTGGCAAAGTTACAAGCGTGCGTAGAAACTGCATAATGCATGCTCGTAACACAGTCATTTTCTGGAATTTTTTCACCAAATTTGCAACATGGGCTTTTTGCAACCCCACCTCATGAACAGTAACAATGTTGTGTCATTACTCAGTTCAGAAAAGTGATTCTGCACGGCAACTGCGAAATCGTCTTTCGGGATGAAGTAACAAAATAACAGTGACAGTGCTCACGAGGTGGAGTCCCAAGAACTCTATGTTGAAAGCTTGGGGCCAAAATTCCTAAAAATGGCTGAGATATCCACATAGGTTGAAACCCACCATTGACTGCCATTATACGGAGCTCACCTTTGATTCTTCAGTTTGCCGGTCAGCTCTGAAGAGTGCAGATGTGTCCTGGTCAGGAGGAGATGACTCACCAACCTCCGGAGGCAGTATGGAGTAATGGGGGTGCTGTGGAGATGGCGAGGGACCGTTTTCTTTTTAACAGGTAAAAAAAAAGATGTTGGGAGATCGTTTTCTTTATTTTACAGGTTAAAAAAATATAAATACATTTAGGCACACTGGGGTGGGCTCCCAGTGTGCCACAATAGTGTGGGGGAGACATGCCGATATGGGGATTGGGCACCTCGATGTCAATAAAGGATACAGACATGTTTGGGGGGGCACATCCGACACTAGGAGTGGGCATCCCTGTGTTGGAAACATAAGAAACACATCTGAAAATAATTATTTCGGCACACTGGGGTGGGCCATATTAATGGGGGGGTACATGCCGACATGGGGATTGGGCACTCCGATGTTGACTTTAACAGAAAGCTGCACCATGGCTAATATTGAAGGGGGGGTGTAGAGAAGCAAGCACCAGGAGGAGAGGGGAGAAAAAGTCACACCACAGCTACTGTTGATGCGGAGGCCGAGAAGTGAGCACTGGTAAAGAAATCCGCACTGCAGCTAACGTTTCAGTTTTTGGGGAGGGGGTCAGAGAAGCAAAGATGGGCCATAACTGCGGCCTTGCACATTAGTGTGCACTCTAATGTGCATGTCCGGAGTTCAGGCTACAGAAAGAAATTAAGTGCTCCCATTGGAGCGGTTCATTTCTTTTAAGTCCAGGACACACCATGTCAGCAAAGCGGAACTGCTGTTAATTGTTTTTATATTTGTATTTATTATTGATGTATGTTATTTTTGTTATGTATTTGCGCTTTGGTACTTTGAAAGGCACATTACAAATAAATATTGATTTTATTTTGATTTATGACCAGTGTGCCTGGTCATTGGTGTACACTGCCAAACCCATTGCAGTTTCAGCTGTAATTGGCTTGGCAGTGACACACCTCTCATTTCCCGTTATTGTCCCTTGACATTTGGTGCGTAAGCACATCAAACACAATAAATTAACCATATGAATACAGTTTTCATGTGCAAACATATGTTGATATATGTTGATAAGCATCATTGCAATTTTAACAGTTTTTTTTCTTTTTTCTTTTTTTTTTTTTAAGAACTGTATTTTTGCTCTTCCTAGCCCCACCAAACTCTCACTGGCGTCCTCCCGGGTCCTCAGTCTCTACCTCCCTTCATGACCCAACCTATCTCCGCTCCACCCCAGCCCAGCACATCCCCTGGGTCTGCCCTTTGAGGAAGGGTCTGCCCCCTCCCTGGGTGCTCTTTCTACAGTATTGAGCTCCAGGCTGGGGAGGGTAGTGGAGAACCGAGCCTGACTCTGGGAATGTGGACCGTGAGTGGGAGGCACCTTCGTCTATCAGTGGGAGGAGGGTATTTGTATCTTTCTAGAACCTCTGTGGAGCCCGGCTGGCAAGGCAACGAACTGCCATGGCTCCACCCCCAGGCATACGCCGCAAAGACATAGACAAAACTGCAAAGACACAGACAGACCGCAAAGACTTAGACAGAGTGGAGGCTGTTCAGAGGAGGGCAACCAAAATGGTGCAAGGTCTGCACCAGAAGACATACGAGGAGAGACTAAAGCAGCTTAATATGTATACCCTTGAGGAAAGGAGGGAGAGGGGGGACATGATAGAAACTTTCAAGTATCTCAAGGGGAATTAACAAGGTACAAGAGGGTAGTATCTTTCAGAAGAAGAGATGTGCAAGAACAAGAGGGCACAATTTGAAGATAGAGGGAGGACGGCTTAGAGGTAATGTTAGAAAGTATTTTTTCACAGAGAGAGTTGTGGATGCATGGAACTGCCTTTCTGAGGAGGTTGTAGAGTCAGGAACAGTGGGAGAATTCAAGAATGCATGGGACAGGCATAAGGCAATTCTAGTGGGGGGCAAGAGGAAGTAAGCTGTTGATTAACTAGAATCTGCAGCTTATCCATCAGGTAGGGAAATGGGCAGACTGGGTGGGCCAAGTGGTCCTCATCTGCCGTCAAATTCTATGTTTCTATGCCGCTACGTTCGGCTACCTCCATCCACCACCAGAGGTCGCTCCCTGAGCGAGCGTTCTCCCATGTCCTCTGGATGCTCAATCTCTTCCCTCCCCTTCCGACCCCTGACAGCCTGGGCTCATGCCCAAACCCGGGTCACCAGCATGGCATCCAGCACCTCAACCCTCAGTGTCACCGGGCCGGCGTACAATTTTAATAGTTGATTGATGTATATCAACATATACAGGCATGTACCAACACATGAAAACTATATTAATATGATATATTCAGGCGTACTCTCAAAGCCCTTTGGGCTAGCACCACCTCTGTGGTCGCCTCAGATGGGGATCTACATGTCTCCATGGTGAGAAGAGCCTGCTGCCACCTGCCACCTGCCACCGAGATCTTACTTACAGGCATCCTCTCAGAGCCCTTTGGGTTAGTACCACTTCCGTGGTCACCTCCAACAGGGAGCTACATGTCTCCATGGCGAGAAGAGCATGCTGCTACCCACCCACAAGTCCTTGCTTGCAGGCATCCTCTCATAGCCCTTTGGGCTAGCACCACCTCCATGGTCACCTCCGACTGGGATCTACACACCTGCACGGCGAGAAGAGCCTGCTGCCACCCTCCACCGAGCCCTTGCTTGCAGGTATGGCCTGGACAGCACTCCGGGAACTCAAGGCTGTGTGGCTGTCTCTGTAAATTTTCAAAGGGCAGGAGCCTTTCTCTTGGGACAACTCCCATTGGTTGCCTGTGGTCCATGAGCTCCCTGTTTGGCTCCTCATCCTGCCCGGCATTTTCAATGCCTCCTGACTGGACTATGTCACTACCATCAGCCAAATTAACCTTATTTTTCTCCTAATTCTGTATTACCTGTGATTTCTGGGCTATTTTTATACTCAGTGCTGCACTGGAATTTTGGCCTTTGCAGGGGTCTTGTCTCCTGCAAACTGCTGATGTTTCTCATGCACCCACTGCCGAATTTCTTCAGTTTAAAGTGTAATTTTACTTGTACTTAAACTATATGTTTGAACTGAGAATTTTAGAGGGCTAAGACTGTATTCCTGATTCCGGGTTAGAACTTGAACAATCCGGTACCTCTGCTAGCTAATTGGGATTTTCTGTGAAAGCTATTTTCAGTTAATTTCTCCTGTCCAACCCCAACCGTAGTGTCTTTTGTTTCTCCCCTTTGCAAACCCTGTCTACTTTCCAATTTGCAAATCATACTGCAAAGCGACTAGAGGGCAACAACTCAAGTAACTTACTGCTGCTGGTAATTGTTACTGTCCACCGCTACTCGGTCACCTTACTTCTGCCAGTGCCACTGATCTACTCCCTACTGCTGATTAGTATACTCTGATCTATTCTTGCTCCCCAGATCCATACAATATGCCCACCCTTCCTTCACCACTTCCCCTCCTTATAAATTCTTCTATCAATTTTATCTACCTCAGCTCCGCACTCTCCTCAGTCCAATAAACCTTTCTCAACTTTCCCCTCCACTCTCCTAGCCCCTACCTTTATCTTTGCCATAACTCCTACACCCCCTCAAGTACTGTAGTCTCACTTCCCTCACCTCCCCCCTGCTACTCTATCCTCAGCCTCTAGCCATCTAGCTTTCCCTCACCGCCTTATCTTCACCCCACCTAGCCCCCACCCCTCCCAAATACTTCCAAAATCCTCGGTCCATCACAAATGCCCTAAACTCCACTCCCTCATAATTGCACTCCTCTTACTCACATCAGGAAATGTTCATCCCAGTCCTGGCCCCACTACACCCATCTCTGCCAGTTGCAATCCTTCCACTAACGTACCAACTTCCCCCACCCCTTCTGTCCTCCCCAAGGGCCTGGAAATCCTCCACTTAAAACATCTGCAGTCTCGTCTCAAAAATTGACCTTTTACATCCTATGGTAATCTCCCTCACACCTGGTATTCTAATTTTAACGGAAACTTGGTTAAATGCTAAAATACCTAATCCCACCATTAATATCCTGGGTTATTCCATAATTAGGCAGGATAGTACTGGCAGGGGTGGCGAAGTAGCCATGTCTATCCTGTTCTGACTTCAATTCACAACCATTCTATCATCCTCATTACCCTCTGCCTATGAAGCACTTGTAGTAAACATTACCATGCCTTTTTACTCCCCCATCTTCATAGCCGGCATCTACTGTCATCCTGGTTCCATGGCATCCGATACTTTGGATCTCATTACTTCCATAACCTCCCTCTCACATAAAGGTGGGCTATACATCCTGGGTGATGTAAACATACATTGGCTATCACCAACAATTGACAAGACATGTAATGACTTCACAGCGCTTAATCTATCCCAACTCGTCCTGGAACCCACCTGCCTAAATCATAAAACCCTTAACCACTCCCTTATAGACTGGGCTCTTACCTCTCAGCCCCACCAAGTCATTAAATCAGGCATCCTCCTAGATGTCCTCAGTGATCATCATCCAATCTTCATAGTCAGGAAAGTCCATAGACCAAAACTGCCACACAAAATTCTGCAACTCTGCTCCTTCAGCTCCTTAAACCTTAATCCCCTTCTTAACGAACTGGCCAGCTCCAACTGGTCACCTGTTGCCTTTACCCCTTCCATTGACCAAGCCCTTGCTTATTTTAAAGATTCATTTCTAACTACATGGCACTCCTACGCTCCATTCAAGTGCACTAGAGTTCATGGCACCCATCATCCCTGGGTCTCCCCCAAGTTACTGACCTGCCTCAGGGAGTGAGACAAAGCTTGGAGGAAACATAAGGCCTCCCAGCTTCCCCTAGACTATGCCAAGTACCGCATGTTAAGAAATAACTGCACATAAGCTACCAGACTTGCCAAGTCTGAATATTTTAAATAATCTTTTCTCAAAAACATCAATTCCTCCTCCAAATTCTGGAAAGTGGTCCATGCCCTATTCTCCCCCCTTCATATCCGCCTCCCCGAGTGCTTAAAATAAACAACTCATTGGTCTCCGAACCATGTGCAGTGGCTCAAGAGTTTAACTCCTATTATACCTCCTGCGCCACAGCACTTCTAAAGTCCCTTCCCTCTAACCTTCCCCCTACTCAAGCTCCCACACCCAGCACTCAACCCCTCCGCACCCACCCTTCCTTCTCCTTTTCTGCTGTCTCCCCAGAGGGAACACTAACAGCCATGCTCTCTCTCATCTCAATCCTTCTAAAGGCACATCACCGGATGATCTTGACCCTAAACTCCTCTACCTTTCAGCTTCTGCTATAGCCTAACCTCTCTCCTTAATCCTAAATCTTTCCTTTTCATCCTCATCTGTCCCTTCATCCTGGAAACATGCGGTGGTCCTCCCTCTCCCAAAGGGTGGTGGTGACCCCTCCTCCCCTGCAAATTTTCACCCAATCTCCCTCCTCCCTGCCCTTGATAAGCTCCAAGAACACCTGATCCTCTCTCAACTAACCTCCTTCCTCGATGAGACTTCCTTTTTCACCCAGTTCCAATCTGGCTTTCAGAAGAACCACTCCACTACCACCTCCCAACTCAGGTTCACTGACTCCATGCTGACCGGGATGGATAATGGCCTCATTACCTCTGCCATCTTTGTTGACCGAGCCAAGGCTTTCGACACAGTCTCCCATTCCCTACATCTTGACTTCCTTATGGCTGCTGGGTTGTCTACTTCTGCCCAAAACTGGTTTAGAGCTACCTCTCAGGCAGAACACAATCAGTCAAGATCCAGGATACAATCTCTCCCCCCTCCCTATTTCCACAGGAGTTCCACAGGGCTCGGTGCTTGGACCCATTCTCTTCTCCATCTTCCTAAATGATTTGCCCTCAGTATGCTCCCCCTCTTCCTCCATCCATATGTATGCTGACAACACTGTCCTGTTCTCCTCTGGCAAATGCCCCGTCGATGTAGCAACCACCCTTCAGCATGACTTCCACTAGGTTCAGCAATAGTTTGCCTCACATCAGCTATTCCTAAATGCCAAAAAAAAAAACTGTCTCCATGACCTTTGGCACTACGCAGAGACTCTCTAGGTTTCACCCTTTACCTTCTTTCCATATCCTTGATGGGACAATCCTAGAGGACACCTCCTCATTCAGATACCTTGGGGTTTGGTTGGACCAACACCTCAGCTTCTCTGGCCACATTGATACCATCCTGAAAAACTGCACCCCAAGCTTGGTGCCTTATTCAGGAACAATAGCTGCATCCCTCTTACGGCGCAGTATTAACTAGTCCAGAAGATGATCCTCCTCATTTTTGACTACCGTGATGTAGTCTATGGTGCTGCTCCCAAGTCTTCCCTAACCAGACTGAACACGCTGTTTAACTCCTTCTGTTGTCTTGCCCTTGATGTTCCATTATGCACACATCACTGTGACCTCTACCATGCCCTGCCCCTTCCCCCACTTGACAACAGGTGCCTCACTCGTGCCAAACTCACCTCTAAATTTTGGTTAGGAGAACTTCCTTCCTACCTCTCATGTTCACTCTCTTCCCCCTCCCATTCCCTCAGATCCTCTGACACTCACACTTTGTTGGTCCCCCGTCGAACCACTCTCACCGGTCAATCAGGCTTCACCCATCATTTCCTACAAATCTGGAACTCCCCCCCAAAATATAGCACTCCTCCTCCTCCTACTCCCTTGCCTCCTCCTTACACAACTTTCTCTCATCTAACTGGTCCTGCTTTAACCCTCCTCAACTGCCCTCCTATACCTCTGCTCCTCTCCATGACCCACATCCCCAATTAAACCTTCCTCCCCCGAGACTGCTTCTCAGCACTGCTTACCTCCTCACTCCTACCCCTAACCTTCCTCCATTACCAACTTGCCCCTGCTTAGTTTTGACCTCTGATAGGGTTCTCAGCATCCTGAGGGGTCTAGCACTGAGCAAGCCTCCTCCTCCTCCCTCCTTTCTACACAACTTGTTCTCACCTAAATCTGCCCTCTGTTGGGATTCTTAGCACCCTGGCGATGTCTACTTTCAAGTAAGTTTCTTCCCTCCCTCCTTTTTTTCCTTTCCTCTTTTATCCTCCCTATTTCCCTCTGCTCAACTTGTCCTCCTAAACTCTATCAACTGGCAGGGCTCTCTGCATCCTGGAGGGGCCCAAAACTGGGCAATCACTCTTCCTTCACCCCCCATCCTTTCTACCCAACTAGTCCTTGCCTGATTCTGTGCTCTGGCAGGGTTCTCAGCATCCTGGAGTGGCCTAGACTTAGGCAAGCTTCTTCTTTCCTTCCTCTTCCCTTCTTTCCTTTCATCCTGTTTTTCTGTCTTCCCAACATGTCCTCACCTAGTTCTGCCCCCTGGCAAGGTTCTCAGCATCCTGGAGGGGTTCCAGCACTGAGAAATGACTCTTCCTTCCCTCCCCTTTCTCCTCCATCCTTTCTACCTAACTCGTCCTCACCTGACCCTGCTCTCTGGCAGGGTTCTCAGCATCCTGAAGAGGCCTAGTCTTCACCCACCCCTCCTCCTTCCCTTTACCATCCCCTCTACTATCTCTACCCAACTTGTCCTTGCCTACTCCTGCCCCTTATTCTAAGTGCAGTGTCAGTGGCTCAGTAGGTAGCACACTCGCCTCTGAGGCCGGGAGATCAGAGGGCTGTGGGTTCGGTTCCCACATCTGGCACTTGGGTTAATATCCCAGTACTGACACTGTAGTGCAGCATGAGAGGGGTGCTGCACTTCTGAGGTGCCGTCTTTTGGATGAGATGTTAAACCGAGGTCCCATCTGCCTGGATTGGTGGTAGTTCAGGTGGATGTTAAAGATCCCATGACACTTATCGAAAAGAGTAGGGGAATTTCCCTGGTGTCCTGGCCAAATTTCCCTCATTCACTAAAAAAAAATACCACCAACAGCTTAATCTGGTTTAAGGTCAGTTGACATTCATCTGTATTCGCCTCCCCTCGGATCATGCCTGAAAATAGGCAGGATTTGTCTAATGCATTTACCCGGTCAACAAAAACTAAATAAATAAATAAGTCCTCACCTCATTCCATCACCGGCAGTGATCTCCACACTCTGAAGGGTCATTCTTCCCTACCCTATCCCTTACCCCCACCTCCCTCCTGCCCCCCTCTCTACCCCTGCACCTAAACAAAGGAATCAGTTCACTTGAGCTCATAACTTGCATTTTTTGTTCTGTCTGAGGTGCTCCCATATTGCACTAGCCCTGTGTTAACTTGCCCCCAGCAACTGATTTTTTGCTCACTTTGTTCTGGTAATGTTCCCCCATCATTATCCTCTCCTTCCCCCAGCTGGTTTCCCCTGCCTGCCCCTCTACCCTCCTTGATGTCCCCTCACTGCACCTCATTCATTCATTCAATAACTGCTAAATTATCTGCCTCTTAACTGTGCTCCATTCCTGTAAGGATCTGGCTCCAAGGTTACCTTAAATTTCTGTACTATATTCCTCAGATATGCCACTTGTATTTAAATGCACATTCCACAGGTATGATATATTTAACTGTATGTTATGTCACAAATACGATTCTATATGTTATTTTTTAACTGTATGTCTTGTTACAAATGTAATTGAGTGTTAATTTCTCGGATATGCTTAAATGGTAAACTGTATGTCTAATTCTTCATCCAATTGTACCCGCCCCGGTCGCACCGGAGAGAGATGAAACAACTTTTTTGTTCAGTGTGCCTTCCTGGTGAAACATTTCAGTAAATAAAATTCACAACAAACTGCCTTCGGCTCCAACAGTTCAAATTTAGACCATTCAAAAGATAATTTCTTTAATAAGGGCTAACTTTGGAACCATTAGTACTATTTTTTTTATGAAAGCTTGTAGCAGGCTGTGTTAATATATTCATTTTCCATGTTGTCACAGCTTCAATATATTGATACATAAAAAGTAAGACAATTTAGAAAACTGTAAAATAATAATCTAAATTTTCTGAATTCTGGTAATACTAGACCTTATTTTATTAGAAACAATGTAGTTGGCAATCTCCTATGCATTTATCTTATGCCATTAATTGCACTATAAACATTTCACTCTCCCATCTAGTAATCCCTAGGCTTTTTCTGAGAAAGTGTAAGAAGGTAATAATAAAAATAAACCTCACAGACTTAGCAGACTAGCACCATGGACTGATACGTCTGCGCCGAGTGTCTTTTCAGAGTACATGAGAGGCAACCATGGCAGCTGAGTTGGACAATGCCCTGGTGTGTGTGTGTGTGTGTGTGTGTGTGTATGTGTATATAAATATATATATATATATATATATATATATATATATATACAGTATATATATAGATATAAACAGATTGTTTGATACATTTAAATTCAGTGAAAACAATATCAGCTACTCTAATGCAAGATAATAGTTCTATACACAGTAATTTGTAATGGGAGGAAAACCATATGAGGTGCCAGAATGTTAGTACTCTTTAGTCTTCCTAATCATACTGTATGGTGGTGCAGGATCTAATAGCTATAACAGAATACACTCTAGTTCACTAGTACTGAAACATGGTTTTTATTAATCTTGGGGTGAAGGTTTCAGTTTCGGTCCCCGCAAATCATTAGATTATATATATAAGACCCACAGATACATTTTCTATGTAGTAATCAAGTTAAAGAATTTATTGATGCACATAAACCAACTGTTAGATATAAAGAACTATCAGGAATGGACTCTGACCTCGCTATAATTTGTTTTTAGAATGGGGTGAGTTTAATTTGTCTGACCGCTGTTGGCAGAAACTTGCTGAAGTAACAATCTGAAATGTGAAAAGATCCATTTAGAGTAAGGCTTTCTGTTTTTATGTTTGAAGTTTACTTAAGATATTATATAGAAAAAGCAAACAGGGCTGCTTAGCTGAAGTGATGGTGCTACTGGTAATGAAAATCCAGCTGAAAGATACAAAACTGTACACTCACACATGCCACAGCAATGAAACGGTGTTTATAAAAGAAGTTCACCAACAGCAAAACTGTTGTGCAAAGTCATCCACATTAATTCAGTGCAAAAAGCAGCATACCAGAAACAAATCCATAGTGCAGAGGAATGTCACAAAATGTTGCACTTGTGCGCTTTGTCAAGGAGCTACTATGGTAATTGTAATCACCCCTTTTCAACATAGATATCTTAAAGTGACAGTATCATATAAATTACGTGCATAAAGTGTGTTAGTGCTCAACAGACATAACGTGCAAGTAGTGACAGTTTGAAAAATATATTCCTGAGAAAATGCTTTATAATCATACTATGGTTCATACTAAGGAGGTGTTAGGAGGTTGTAGGCTGAAGACCATTTGACACTCTTTTCTCAATACCCATAATACTGAAGATTGGAGCCAGAGAATATCAATTTATCTGATTTTGTCTTAAATGAAAGTTTACTATCACTGATAATTATATCATATGGCAATAAGTTCTGGCAATTAACTATTCTTTGTGAGAAATAACATTTTCTCTTTAAACTATTGAAGTTATGTCCTAAGATCTGTAACAATGCCCTCTAGTATTACTAGTACCATTCTTAAATTCAAAACCTATTTTATGCATTAGATAGGGATCTTGAACAATATCTCGCAAGATTAATAAATCCCCCCTTAACCATCTCATCTCAAGAGTCATAAGATTTAATTGTGTCAATTTATCTTGATAACGCAAATTCTATAGCCCAGTCATGTATTTTGTTCATCTTTTTTGACCCCTTTCCAACTGGATTACATCCTTCCATTTATATGAACACCAGAATTGAGAGCCATTATCTAAGTGTGGACAAACATAGGTCCTGTAATGGGGAGCAGGTACTGTTGAATCTTTGGACTTTACGTTCCTCCTAACAGACCTTATAATACCATTTGCTTTTTTAATTGCATCAGTTATGTGTTTTGTCATATGTAAAGGGGAAGTAAACATTGCAGGGGTCACTCAAATTGTGAAAGCACAAGACAAGACCATGCAAACGAGTTGCTAGGCTTAGCTGTAGGTGTCAGGAGTCCTGAGATATGAATATCAAATTATATGTAAATGAAAACAAAGCAGCAGCCATTTCATGTAATCCTAAAACAGGAAGTGATGTTACTGAGGGGCCAGCTCCATGTTGTTCATTATAACTTGCCCCTCAGTGACATCACTTTCTGTCTCAGAATCCCATGAAATGGCTGCTGCTGTGTTTTAATTTACAGAATATTTAGATAGTCATATCTCAGGAATCTTGACACCTACCAGGAAGATCCATACCTCATTTGAAATATCTTTTTATAGGCTTTCACAATTTGAGAGACCTCTGCAATGTTTACTTCCTCTTTAAGTCATTATTAATCATTATCCCCAAATCCTTTTCGCTGTTGGTTTCAGAGAGTTGCCTACCACACAAGAAATATGGGAATTTTGTATCCTTTATTCCTAAGTGCATCACTTTACATTTGTCAATATTAACATTAATTTCCCAGACAGAAGCCCAATATGAAATTTGATCAAGATCTTTTTGAATTTTGCATGCTTCCTCAGTAGACTCACATGTACTGCCTATCTTTGAATCATCAGCATATTTTGTTGTCCAAGTGCTTATATTCTTAGTTAAATCAGAAATGAAAATATCAAATATAAGTGGTGCCAACACAGGCCCCAGTGGTACTCCGCTGGTCACTGAGCCATCCTTCGATAAGTAGCCATTTATTTGAACCTTCTGAGTGCACCCTTCCAGCCATTTTGAAATCCACATAATATATATTTCATCAATGTCTAGTAATTGTAATTTTTCAATGACTGCCCAATGTGATACAATATCAAAGGCCTTGCTAAGGTCTAAAAAAACTATGTCACAAGATATTTTGTTATCTAGAAAATGGCTCACTTTTTCGCAAACACATAACAAATTTGTAGCACATGATTCCCCCTTTTTAAAACCATGCTGTTCTGGATTGATGTTACCCAGGGAGGAAGATATTTGATCCTTTATGATGTCTTCTAACATTTTACCTATAATTGACCTAAGGCTTATGGGTCTGTATTTGTTAACCTGTTGCTTTCCACCCTTTTAAAATAGAGGAGTTACAATTAATGTTTCCAGTCACTGGGGATTTGCTATTGTTAATGCTGTATTCAAATAGCTTTTTCAGGGGCTGAATTAAATGTTTGACCATAATTTTAATCATGCTCTCAGTAATGGACCCAGGGCAGTGTGAGCTTTAAGACTATTTTATTGCTAATTTCATCTTCTGAAATCTCTACATATATACTCTGATCACTGCTGATGCTTTTAGGTATTTTATTGTTTTTTTCCAAACACTTTACAGAAGTGTTCATTAAATACATCCAAAATTTCGTTAGGATCACTAATTGCTATATGCTTCCTAACTATAGGTCCTGCTAAAAATTTTGGTTTCTTAAGGGATGAGACATTATCAGGCGGTACGGGCTGGGTTTCACTGCTATGCAGATGATACCCAGCTGTACCTGTCCTGTGCACCTGGTAGCAGCCTCCATATTTAACAGCTGCCTCAAGGAAATCCAGACATGGATGACTCAGAACTGGTTTAGGCTTAACCCGGACAAGACTGAGGTACTGGTTGTGAATCCAGGTAGTCGGAGTGGAAGGTGGTGAGGGGTTACCACCCAGGCTTGTACTTGGGGGGGTTCTCTTGCCCCATCTAGACAGGTGAAGGATCTGGGTGTGATTCTTGATGACAGCTTGACCTTGGAAGCCCAGGTGTTGGCCATGGTCAAAAGCAGATTCTATCGCATTAGGAACATTGCCCAGATCCGAGCCTTGATCCCACCTGAAGACCTGGCCACAGTAGTACATGCTTTTGTCATAATCAGACTGGATTACTGTAATGCCCTGTACCTAGGGTATCTGGAGGCAACCTCTGCAGGCTGCAGCTGGTGCAGAACATGGCAGTGAGACTTGTGTCCAGAGTTAGAGTATGATCACATTACCCCGGTCCTCCACAAACTGCTCTCTCTGCCAGTCAGGTGGAGAATTTTCTTTGAGATAGGGCTCCTGACCTATAAGATCCTGCACAGAAGGGGACCTGTTTATCTGCAAGATCTTCTTGTCCCCTACAATCCACCCTGGGCACTTTGTTGCATTCTGGGATAGGGCATTCTCCACAGCCGTGCCTACCCTGTGGCACTCACTGCCTGGATATTTAAGAGAGGCTCCCTCAGTGGAAGCCTTTAAGAAAGGGTTGAAAACATTTCTGTTCCAGCAAGCTTTTATTGATTGATTAATAGCGTAGTATTTTAAATTCGATAGATAGATTACTGCTCCCAGCTATAGTGATTTTATGTTTGTATTTTAGTATGATTAATTGTATTGTTTCATTGTACCACACCCATAGTCTATGGAAATGGGTGCTTTAAAAATAAAGTATCTATCTATCTATGTGAAGGAATTCCCATTATCTTTGTTTGCATTTTTTGCAAGTTGAATTCCATATTCCTTTTTGCATTTTTTTATTTCAGATTTGCATTTTCTCTGTAGTACTTTGCATTTGTTCCACAAACACTGAAAGTTTTTTTTTTTTTTAAGACTTACAGGTTTTATTTTTCTTTTTTTTATTAACCTCTGGATTCTGTTGCTAAGCCATTTTAATTTGATTTTTTCCTTTTATCTTTTTTTTTAAATTTAGGAATGTATTTGTCACTAGTATTTAAAATTAAATGTTTTTTTTATTTTCAATCATATTTCTTCTGCATTACCGCTTGCTAATAAAGAATCCCAATTTATTTTTGTCAGTGTTTTATCAATGTCTACTAAATTGGCTTTTTTACATAAATAAAATTCAGATACTCCCTCATATGTAGTACAAGAGTGATCAATGTGAAATTTAATAAGATTATGATCACTGATATAGGAGTGCATCATCTACAATTTCTTATATTGCTTATTGAACTCAGAACAATATCTAGAATATTATCACTCCTTGTTGCTTGGTAACCGATTGTTTGAGTCCATTTTGTCACACACATTAATCAGTGATTTTCCTGCAACTGTACTGGCAGAGTGAGCCACCCAATCTATTTCCCCTAAATTCAAATCCCCCATAAAGATAATGTCATCTATTTCACAGGCTACTTCTGTTTCCTTAATAATTTGATATGGGGAAGGTGGTAACATATACCAATATTTAGGGGAACCGTTGAATTAGGGTACAGCTTAACCCAAAGTGTCTCCACATTCATTTGTTCATCCTCCTTAATCTGGAATAATTCCACTGCATGGAATAAAGAATCAGTGTATAATAGTATTACTCCCCCTTTTTTAGGTTGTCGGTTAAAATAGAGCAAGTTATAACCAACAATGCTTTTTCCACAGTCATACTTGCTAGACCACCAAGTATTGTTACTGCAATAATTTCTGGGTTTTCGACTGTTATGTGGGCCAAAAGTTCATCAAATTTGTTATTTAAACTATGTGCATTGAATAACCAACACTTCCGTCCATTTCGTTTAACATTGTTCAGTGATTTAGGAATTGATGCCTTAGAATTCATGTGCCCATCCTCATTACCCACAACTGTGGCTTGAGGCACACTTGATGTAGATTGGAAGTTTTCCCCCTTATATTGTAGTTTAAATCCATGATACATAATGCTGATTTAAAACTTTTTGCCAGAGTTTCAGCACCAATCTTATTCAAATGTAATCCATCCTTAGAAAACAAGTGTTTGTTAGCCCAGAACATATCCCAGCTATTAATGAATGGGAAATCAGACTCTCTCCACAAATTAGAAATTCTGGTGGTAGTTCTAATTATAGTATGCTTTTTCTTGACAGGCTTTTGGGATCGGCAATATACTTGATATAGCTATCCTGCATCCTTTCTCCCTTTAGCCATTTCCCCATTGATATTGTATTATTGTTTATGTCTGAAATCCTTGCCCCTGGTAAACATGTCACGATAGTATACAATCTGTCTTTAGTAGGGCTGGGACTATCAGTGTACCAAATAATTAAATCTCCTATAATTAATTTCTTTTTTGCACCTTGTTTTTGATGGAAACTCCTATTTTTTGTAGAGCTTATTGTTGAAGTGTTAGATGTAGTGGGTGGTACTGAAGATTCATTAGAATTTACCAATACTACAAATCAGTTTGATGTTACGATGTCAGACTTTGATAAGGCCCTTCTGCCTTTTTTACACACTTTTTTGTGACCAAGAACCAGTCATCATCCCATCCTGTGCCTATATCCTCTCTACCTCTCTTTGATAACTGTTCAGAGGATCCTGAGTCTTGTGAATCCTCCGTTAATTCTCTGACTCTTTTTTTCTGGCTACAATATTCCTTGTCCATCAGGTTGTTTTCAGCTTTTATGGTAGTAACAAATCATTCTACAGTATGTTGTTAATTTCAGTGATCTTAAATAGATCAGTTTTAACCTGCTGAAGTTTGTTACATAAAGAATTATTATACTGACATTTAAGACACACTTAGTTTGGTTCTTCGATAGCTTTAGTGGGAAGATCAAACATGAAGCAATTTACACAATGTTTAAGGGATCCCTCTTTGCAAAGCAGCAATAATGTGTCCTTAGTAGTGTTCATTTAGTAAGTGAAAAAGCTATAATTTCCCTCCTAGAAAACTAACATTAAGCAGGGATTTCCTAGAGAAAACTTCCAGCTATTTCAAGTGTAAAGAGATAGGCCACCTACCTCATGTTCCTCGACAGATGCAAGCTTGCCTCTGCCCACACTTCGCCTCAGCCCTGTGCTTGCCTCTGTTTGCCGAGATGATGAATTTATAGCAATAGCATTGGAAGTAGCCCTCTGTGGACTTCCAGTCTTCCAAACTGGTACAAAGAACTTAAAATACTTAAAAAGCACTACCTGGATCTGCAATATGCTGTTAAAACAATGCAGTTGCACTTCAGAGATATGTAAGGTGCTCCACTAGTGCAGAGTTGTCTCTGTAGCTTAGCCCCTGATCCTGCACTAAACTACAGGGAGGTCAATGTCAGTTCTCACCCTCGAGTAATGTATACCAATGACAGCTATGCTGTGTTCACGCAGTCCCTCTGATAGCACTGTTTAAAAGGGAACAGCTCATTCCCAAGCTTCTAAAAAAATAATAAATCCACCTGTCCTAGCTGAGGCGATGAATTTAGCACCACAAAAAAGAACTTAAAACATTTAAAAAAAAACACTACCAGGAGCTGAAACACGCTGTTAAAACAATGCGGTTGTACTTCAGAGGTATGTAAGGCAAACCACAAGTGCAGAGTTGTCTCTGTAGCTTAGCCCCTGATCCTGCACTACACTACAGGGAGGTCAATGTCAGTTCTCACCCACGAGTGATGTTCACCAATGACAGCTATGCTGCATTCACACAACCCCTCTGATAGCGCTGTTTAAAAGGGAATAGCTCATCCTCAAGCTTCCAAAAGAACAATAAATCCACATGTCCTAGCTGAGGTGATTAATTTACAGTAATAGCACCAGAAGTAGCCCTCTGTGGACTTGCAGTCTTCCAAACTGGTAAAAAGAACTTAAAATGTTAAAAAAGCACTACCTGGAGCTGAAACACACTGTTAAAACAACGTGGTTGTGCTTTCAGAGGTATGTAAGGCACATCACAAGTGTGGAGTTGTCTCTGTAACTCAGCCCCTGATCCTGCACTACACTGTACACTACACAATTCCTCTGATAGCACTTTTTAAAAGGGAACAGTTCATCCTCAATCTTTTAAAAGAACAATAAATCCCAACAATAAGTTCATGAAGAAGTGCTAATTTAACATTGCATAAAGAGTGGTAAGTTTCCATTAACATTTGAGGGGTAATGGGTTCACAAGTACAAAACCAAAACAAACAACATTAAAGACATGACATGCTATAACGTAAGTTGCAGACATCTTTTAATAAAAAAAATGCACCTTAATGCAGAAAAAGGGTTATTCCAACTTTTCATTGAGTTCATGATGAAAGAAAACAGCTATTAATAAGCAGGATTTGGATTACATCACTGCGGAGCATGTGCTCCATCCCATACTCTCTTGTGTCCATTGCAGGACTTTCACCAGCACAGAAAAAGTGATGGTGGGTGAACGCAGGGGGGACATTAATTTGCAGTTAGCACAAAGAGAAGCCTTTTGGATTTTTAAACTTCATGCCACAATACCCCCTGCGCTCAATGAAAAAGTTGAAAAAAGTGTGAAATGCTGGGGCATTCCTCTGCACTGTAGATTTGTTCCTAGTATGCTGCTTTTTGTAATGAATTAAAGTAGACCACTTTGCTCAACAGTTTTGCCACTGGTGGACCTCTTTAATGAACATTATTTCATTGCTGGCGTGTGTGTGAGTGCATTGTTAAGATGTTATATGTTGACTAGACTGACCATAATTAACACTAGCATTTTTTTTTAATTTATTTAAAATTGTGTTAAATGGGTAAGTCCTAAGAGCATCATGTGTCTTGGAGTATTTAAGAGAATGATTAAATAAAACATTCAAAGGAAAAGGCATTATATGTCGTACTAACAAAAAAAAAAAGACATAAGTCAATCTGATCAGACACCATTCGATACTTCAAGTTCATTCTATTTAAATACTGCAATGTCTGATCCACAGTTAGTATTATGAACTCATATTGGGAGGTACTTTCTCATCATATGGGATTGTGGGATCAGAAGCTAAAGGGACAACTCGGGAAGCTAAGTTTGCAAGACTTGAAAAGACCTGATTAAATTCAGAGGCAATAGCCAATTGATAAATTATGTCCCCAGTGTCAGTTGTTAGTAATGGGACTTCAATAGTATTAGTTTTGCCTAGTAACTTATTTAAGACTGTCCAGTTCTCTTGCTGCCTATTAAAAGAGAACTGGTGTCTCAAAAAGTAGTCAGATTTGGTCTGCTTTGCAATTTTTTTACAAGTGTTCCTAAATTGTTTATAGGAGAGTAAATTAGATGGGTTAAGTTGTCTAAGGTGTTGACACCAGGCTTGATTCTTTTCTTGCATCTTTATTATTACCCTTGGTGTAATCTATTCTTAATGATTTTTTTAAGTGTAAAGTTCTAAGGGGCAAATTTATCACAAACCTTGAAGAGCAGCTGACATGATTTACCTGGTGTCTGTTGAATCACAGTTGTAGTCATGTTGGCCGAATTATTTGTGTTGCCATCTTGGAATACCTCTTATTTTGAATAATTCACTGAAAATCATTTGTTTTTAGTGGTCCACATGAATGAGCTATACTCACAATCTGCTGCAAGGCTGAACTCTGCGTCCACTTGCAGTGACATCAGGTTAGGATCACCAAGCACAACGCTACAACCTTAGTGCATGTTAGTGACTGCAGCAGCTCCTAAGTGACTGCTGAATGCTTGTTGATTCTTGTCCATATTCATCTTATTTTTAAATAAAGGTAAATTTAATTATTTTTGTCTGTCTCTTTCCTGTCATTCTCATAGTCTGTTTTGGTGGGCATTTGTCTTGTAGAATAACGCTGTCCTTTATCGTACATTGTATGTACTATTGTTATTGGCATTCATTGTGGAATTTGCTTAGACGTCCCTGATTTTGCCTCTAAATTTTACTTTGTTCCTTCTAAAATGTGTTTTTCTCCAACTAGATAGTGAGTAATGGAGTCACAGAATAATGTCAAGCAGGAAAGTTACAGATTTTTTTTTCAGAGTGTAAGCCCCTTATTCTACCAGCTTCCTCAGTATAACTAATGATTATGCATTCTTTAACCCCGCTACATGTTTTGTCCCCACCTCCTCTGTTTAGAGGCTGTTTCAGGCACCCACAACTATTTCACACAGCGAACCATGCAGAGGTGGAATGCTGTCAGGTTGAAAACAAAGGGTGCCTAAAAATGCAACAAGACAAGGCGTACATCATAAGGACACCCCATCCCAATCCACTGTGAAATTGAAGATCACCATTCCCTGGTATCTAGCAGACCCCCCTTCCTATCCCCGATCCTCTGTATAAAGTAAACTCCCCACTCCCTGGTGTCTAGTGGACCACCCTCTATAGCCCATATCCTCTGCGTAGAGTAAAATCACCATTCCCTGGTGTCTAGCAGACCCCCTTCCCTATCCCCAATCCCCTTTGTAATGTGCAATCACCATTCCCTTGTGTCTAGTGGACCCTCCACCTTCCACCCAAGCAGGTACTGCCCCACCACCCCGCAACCCTCGATCCCAACCCCTGAGCCAGTAACTGGCACAGCTCTCCACTCTCCACCATGGCTTACTGCCAACTGAGTTATCAATGTAACAGCTGACTGTACAGTATGTGCTCATTGACTGCTCAGTCAATGGCCGGCTGTGGTGGAGAGCGGAGGGCTGTGCCAGTTGTCAGCTCAGGGTTGGGATGGGGGAGCGGGGTGGTGGGGCGCTACCTGCTGTGGTGGGTGGTGTTGGTCTGCTAGACACCAGAGAATGGTGATTTTACATTACACAGTGGTTCATGGATAAAGGAGATGGTGTCCGCTAGACACCAGGGAATGGTGATTTTAATTTACACAGAGGATCAGGGATAGGGTGGGGGGTCCACTAGACACCAGAGAAAGGTGATCTTAATTTACACAGAGGATCAGTAATAAGGAGGTGGTCTGCTAGACACCAGGAAATGGTATTTTTACATTACATAAGGGATCGGGGATGAGGGAGGGGGTACACTAGACACCAGGGAATGGGAATGGTGATTTTAATTTACACAGAGGATCAGAGATAGGGAGGGGGCTCCGCTAGACACCAGAGAATGGTTATCTTTAATTACTCAGGGGATTGGGATGGGATGTCCTTATGCTGTACGCTGTGTCTGGTTGCATTTTCAGGCACCCCTTTGTATTCATCCTCACAGCATTTCATCTTTGCATGGTTTGCTATGTGCTGCAGACAAGGGAACTGAATAGGGGCTATGCAGTGAATTTGCTCTACTTCGACTTCAGCATTGTAGACCTTATTTTGAATTCATATCTGTTGTATATTTGAACTGGCACTGGCATGGCTCAGAACTGGTAGTGCTGAGTCAGTGGTTTCAGCTCCTGATTAGTCCTGGACCAGTCTTGTTAACTGCAGCCGTACCCGCTTCTGCGTACCATACCTGCTCTTGCTCCTCTACCACCACATGTTGCAGTGCAATTTGTTAATTTGAAAGACAGTATATATGCTGAAAAAATGTCCAGGGTTTTGAAGCTCCCCAAGTTATGACCATCCACTGTGGAGCAGCCATTTTGATGCCCTAATTTTTCCCTTGCTTGATTGTTCCCTCCCCTGGGTATTGTTATTGATGTCACTGCTGTTTAGACCTTGCAGGGCCCTCTCTTGCATTCCTCAGTCAAGGGATCATGTGAGTACTGATAGCGCTATCAGAAGGAATGGGGCCATACTTTATTACATCAGAGTTAGTGTCTTTATAAAACAGACAGATCGTGGATAGGGACAGGGAGGGGGGACTGCTAGCCACCAGGGAGTTTGTACCACATATGTAGCCATATGCAGATGAGCAAGATTCCTAACCCTGAGCCCCTATACAGGTGGTACAAACTCCCTGGGGGCTAGCAGTCCCCCATCCCTATCCCCGACCTGCCTTTTTTATAATATGTAACCTTCCCTGGTGGTCTAGCGGTCCCCCCTCCCTAATCCTGACCTGCCAATCTAATCAACAGATCTGTCCCTGGTGTATAGCGGGCCCCCTCCCTATCCCGACCTCAGCAGGTACTGGCACACCACCCCCTTCCCATCCCTCCCTTGAGCTGGTGACTGGCACAGCCCTCCACTCTCCACCACAGCCACCAACTGAGCTATCAACGAGCACATACTTTATACAGTAAATGCTCATTCTGACAGCTCAGTCAGTGGCCAGTTGAGGTGGTGAGTGGAGGGCTGCACTGGATGCTGACTCAGGGGAGGAATGGGGGAGAGCGGGGTGGTGGGCCAGTACCTGCTGGGGTATGGGTCTAATAGAGCACCAGGGCAGATCTACTTTGTATATGGGCAGATTGGATAGGGAAGGGGGTCCACTATACTTCCAGGGACAGAGTTATTTATTATATGGGCCAGTCAGGGTTGGGGGGAGGGACCACTAAACCACCAAGGAGGGTTACATATTATAAAACAGGCAGATCAAGGATATGGAGGGGGGACCGCTAGCCACCAAGGAGTTAGTACCACATGTACAGGGGATCAGGGTCAGGGATCTTCTCTGTCTGTGTATGGCTGTGACAAGAACAATCCTGTTTTGTAGCTGATACAGAATACAATGTTTTGAAAACAGCGTTATTATTACATTACAATTGACAAATTTGTGTAGTGATGTTAGACACCACAGTCCTGTTCTACAATGGAAGCAGTGCATATGTTCTGCATGTAAGACTGTGAAAAAAAGTCTGAACCAGATCAGCCAATAATGCTGCTAAAACAGTAACAAATTACAGCAAAATACCATGTTAATAAGTAGAACTGCAGACTGAATGAGCACAAAATATATAACATTAGACATGATTTTAAAATTAATACTGGGATGGCTCTGCACAGATCACGGGGCAAGATCGCATTGCCCACTAAAAAGAAAGGTGCATCACTCCCGCTTACAGACTCGGACTACCTGACCTGACATCACCGCATCATGAAATAGGGATCAGCAGTGCTACACACCAGCATGGATGTGCATCTGACTGCAGGCTGCAAAACAGAAAAAAAAAAGAAGGCAATAGCGTAAGACATTAACAAAACTATCACCTTAAAGTATACTGATCAATGAAACTACTCAAAAAAGAAAAGTACACCAAATCGTGTCACCCACTCTTTAGCAAATTTGATTGCAATTAGATCCAAAATAAGATCTACATTAGGGCTGCAATGCAAAAATGACCAATCAATACTAGTCAGGGCCCTGAGAAACTCAATGAAATTAACCATTTTCAGGGACCATGAGGTGGTGTAAACTGGTGGAATTTGTGGATTGTGTGTACTCCAAAAACAAATTACAGGGCAGTGATCACTCAAACTGTCAGCAATAGGTTACACACGAAAAATTATGTCAGGTCTGGTAGTCAGTATCCAGTCAATCTCAGTTTCTGAACCTGAATTATAGTTACACCTAGTAGGTGAAGTGATCACTTGATGTAAATTTAAATTATTTAAATAGTTTCTAACTTTAAAATTTGATCTATCGAACTAATTCATGTTTGCATTAATTAAAAACTCAATTCATTATATACAGGATAATGCATAGTGGACTATATTAAGAGGCTACATTTTGTATTGAGAGGCTCAGGTTTGTACAATGTCATAAGAATCTCAAGAGACAAAATATATCCCATAATAATCAGTTCACAATTCACTGTTCTTTATACTACGTAGGCTTGGATTTAGTTTGTCAGTCAAACTGAGCCTTGCCAGCAGCCCAAGAGAGCTATTATTTGTTTTTCTGTTACTGTCCTTACATTGCAGGTTAATGTACTCAGTGTGTGATGATGTAAGCAGGTTAGTGCGATCATTGGATGAACATACGAACATACGAAATTTGCCAGCAAAATAAAGGCCTAGTGGTCCATCAAGTCTGCTTGAATGTGCAGCTAGCACCCCTTATCCTGCAGCTGAAATAGGCAAGTTAGTATACTCACCATTGGAAGGAGTTGAATTACTGGGAAATCAGGGGAGTTTTTCTTTTTTACCAGAAAATAATGCTTCTCAATATATTAGGTATTATTTTATGGCCTTTAAGAAACAGTTAATATTTTAATTAATGTTATTTTACAAGTAAACATATAAAGCATGTAAATCATAAAACTGATTAGAACCCAACCTTATGCTATGCTGACACCCATGTGATTACAATACAGTAACAGCATGAGTAGCACATGTACCCTGACACCGACTGCAGCAAATACAGTTTACAATGTCAGTGGCACAGCAGGTTGCACACCCGCCTCTGAGGTGGGAAGATCAGAAGGCTGTGGGTTCTATCCCCACACCAGGCACCTGGGTTAAATCCCAATACTGACACTGTGATGCAGCATGGGGGGGGTGCTGCACTCCTGAGGTGCCGTGTTTCAGACGAGACATTAAACCGAGATCCCATCTGCCTGTTCTGGTGGTAGTTCAGGTGGATATTAAAGATCCCATGGCACTTCTTGAAAAGAACAGAGGAATTTCCATGGTGTCCTGGCCAAATTTCCCCCATTCACTAAAAATATCATGAACAGCTTAATCTGGTTCAATATCAGTTGGCATCCATCTGTATCTCCCTCCCCTGGGGCAAGGCTGAAAATAGGCAGAATTGTCTAGTCGTCCTTTCCCGGTCAACAAAAACTAAATAAATAAAATACACTTCCAGCGATGCAAGGCTGAGTTTAGTTTATTAGTTTTAAAGAGCAAGTACAGTAGCTACTACAATAAAAGGCTAAAAAAACCTATGGTATTTACACCTGTGTTGAACTTTAGTGATTTCTTGTCTTTATTTACTATGTCAACTAATGCAGTACATGTTTCACTGTGTATTTCAAAAAGACTGACGCTCTCCAAATGACCTCAGAATAGTATTTGTGACATTACAGTCTGCTGTCCTGGGAAGTATTATATAGAGAGTGATGTATAGGTTGTTATACATTATGAGTTTTGTCTTACACCCCAAAGTTGTTTGATACTACATAAACCATGAGTGTGAAGCACAAGTGGTTTCTGACGGTATCACGCACCCAGTATGTTTAAAAAAAAAATAATGTCAACACCACATAGTTTATTTCATATAATATAGAGGATAATGCCTGATGTACAGGTGATAACCATAGTGTAATCACCTCAAGTGGTTGCTAGGGCATCAGTAAACCTCAAGAGCGCAGCTCGAGAGGTTTACCATTGCCCTAGCAACCATGAGAGATGATTACACCATGGTTATCACCTGTACATTAGGCATTGTCATTTATAGTGTATGGGATTCGACATGATAAGTTACACCGCCCCCTCCCCCCCAAACACAGGTAATTTAGCCTTACCTTATTAATGAATCTGCACTACAACCACATGACTGTGTAGGAAAACTATTTATTAGGATACACGGACTGAATGACAGCAGGCTGAAATAGCACCAGAATTAAAATCTCTATCAGACATAGTGATTGCTAGATTCAGTAACAGTAAACTGAGACAACTGGAATGTTATTGAATACTGTACTGAGGCTAACAATCACATTCTGGGTGTGCAGGATACTGAATAACACTGACATTCCATTTTGTAAACCCACTGCTATGACATAGACGAGATAGGTTTATACGGTTCTGACATCACAACAGTGGGATTACAAGGTTGTAATCTGCTTGATTTCAGTGGGTAATAAGGGCTACCCATATAACTGGTTATGTTATTGCTCTGGAAAAATGTAGTACAAATGACACAGAGGAAACCACTGAAAAGAAAAATAGGCAGCAAAAAGAAAAGAAAGTTCACCTACTGCTAAAATTGTCCTTCTCATGTGGTACTTCAGAAAGTTTGCGGCAGCTGCATGTTTACATTTTATTTTCACTCAGAACTGGCTATGTAGCATGTGAGGGAAAAAAAACTGCAGTTTGTTTGAATGGCTTAGAAGTGCATGAGGAAACAGTGCTTTTTTTAATCAAACTATGTATGAGGGACACCTACCTCATAATAATCAGCCATTATAAATGGACATGTATTATGGCAAAAGCTGGTTATAATGGCATTTGAAAGTAGTGCCAACCCAGTAATAAAACACCATAACCAGTAATTAGAAACAGAATAATGCATGGGAAAGAGTGCAAAACAAGACTTTTATGCATACCTGAGGTGTGGAATGCTAAATAAATCCTGAGGGCAAAGCACAAGGGGTTTATCAAAGCACCCCACACCAAGTGTGTGCATAAAATTAGAGTTCTGAACTCTTTCCCATGTGTTGTTTTATATAATTGCTGAGGACTGTTTTTTGCCAGCTACTGCACCAGAAATAAATCATTGTGAAAATGAACTTGTGTGAAGTGTTTATTGTAGCTATTTTTTATAGCAAACTATACTTAAATAAACAACTGTTTCTTACAGTGCAAAATTTTAAAAAAATTGTGAGAAGACCGAGTTCCACAAGTTGATTTCCATGGAGTTATGTTAATGAGTAGAGTTCACAGGTCACCAGTTTCTATGGAGAAGAATCAACTCAAATAATTTGTATTTATAAAAAGTGCTTTTCCAATGATCAAAGCACTTGTACAATCAGATAAAACCATATAATACATTAAAATACAAACTTATCAAACAATAAATTAAAAAGTTCAAAGCAATACATTAGCACGTCCCATTGGCTCAATGTGCAAAATTATGTCACAGTCTCAGATGGCTAAAATCATCAGGGAATGCTACACTGAATAAATAAGCTTTAAGGGCTGATTTAAAACTCTGGATGGTCAGACACTCTCTCACCTGATGAAGTAGAGAATTCCACAGGGTAGGAGCCGCAAATGAAAAAGATCGGGCTCCAGATGTCTTCAAGAAAGAGAGACAGAGAGAGAGAGAGAGAGAGAGACAGAGAGAGAAGAACAGGGAGTGTTAGTCAGAGTGCATTAGGGATCGACAGAATCCATCCTGTCATTGCAGTTGCAGATTTAAACTGTCTGATGGTGTACCTTGTGATTTGTTGAGGTAGGTTTGTGTCGAAAGAAAGGACTCTGACAGAAAAGTGTTTTGCTGTACACATGTGGAGTTTGCCGCATGATTCAGTGAGTGGGAGCTGTCACTTTTACTTTCCATTGGAAAAGCTGGCACATGTTCACCATTACAACCCATGGGTTATAATGGTGAATTATAACCAGCTTTTCCTATGGAAGAAAAACAGTACACAGTTATTACAAATAGAATAATAGATAGGGGACTGTGCATTATGAGACTATAATACCATCTAGAGATTCTGTGGACATGTGGACCTTGACAGCAAAGATTGAGAGGTTCCGTGTCTCCAAAACCTTGAGATGGTATTGTAGCTGAGTAATCACAGTCCCCTACGTGATATTTTTGCAATCTATGGATGCGAGACAGATTTTTAGTTTTAAAAGTTGTACTCACCATAGGTAAGGAAGCCAATGACTGTGGGCTATAAAGTGAAACCAAACAACAGATTTGAAGAATGGGAACACTAAAATGTTGAAACTTTACAGTAAAGGTTGACTCGTGCTCAGCTGAGAGAAGTGCGAACAGAGCTGAGTGTTCTATCCTGCAATACTATCATTTGAGCTGCATCGATAGTATTATGAGATCTAATAATACTATCGATGGATTCCAACTATGGTATTATGTGAAGGTTTTAGTATACTTTGCGATACTATTATCAAAGATACATATATTACAATGTAGTATACAAAGGTATTTTGAGGTCAGTTGGTGGCAGAAAAATACTTAACATACACACTTTTTAGACAAGTCACCAAAATGTGTTACAAACATTTAAAAGGAAAACTGAACATTAAAAAGAATGTATTCTTCAGTGAATTGAAATAGCTGAAACATCTGTTTATAAGCAATATATAATGTGTTGCTCTGGAATACACATTTATATCCACTAGTGAGTGGTAAGAGCCATAACTCAGGAGTGGTGATGCTTTAGTTGGGAAGGTTTTATTTAGTTATCAAGTTAGTTATGAGAGTGTTATTATTTTACTAAGGTGTAATGAGCTCATTTAGAATGCTTCAGTGGCTAAAACATAATTTTTCTATAAGGTTTGTCACTCACTTACATTGTATACACAGGGGATATGCAATCACCTAACACAGAATATGGCACTTTTCTTCTTGAGTGAGGGTCAGGACGGTCTCTCATGAGTGACCGAGCCTCGAGTAAGCTAAGTAAGTTCTGTCACCTCACAAGAGATGATAAGTGGCATATTCTGAGCAAGGCAATTGTGTGTCCAATTTATATAATGTATTTTAAATTTTAAAGCCTTTAAATTCATTCTTTTTATGAAGGTTTAACTGTTTCTGCTTGACTTCACAGCTCTGTTCTGAGTGCAGCAGTGTGATGTCATGGAGTATTGTTCTTGCTGCTTACCCATTAGTTAAAGGTTGCTTTGTGATCTGTCTAAAGTGGAAATACATGGCTAAAATGAAAATAAAGTATACATATTAAACTCATGGTGAATAAATATGGTAAATAAATTATGTTATTGTGGGATATATATTTATTTCACTTAAAATACATGTTATTTCACTTAGAACACATCATCTCCACTTAGAATCTAGAAATAGAACACAGAGACCAATGGGCCAGACATAGTGGACAATGAAAGTAAGGCATTTTAAGGCTAAAACAATAATAAAGACCGTATGGATAGTGTGGTGTATATTAAATACATAATAGGCTGCAGTAGAATAACACATGTATCTATATAAATAAGTGGTAAGACCTTCATAACTAAGTTGTGGCTGCGATGCTTGTCAGCTATGGGTCTTACCACTCACTAGTGAAGATAAATATTTTATTTCACTGCAATCAGTTATGCATTTCCTATTTATATAATGTATGGGAAAGTTAGCCCTACAGAAAAATTATTTATTTTAATCACTGAAGCACAGTTAGAGCTATTTCTAGACATACAAACAATACAAAAAATTAAACTAAGTTGATAGAAACATTCCTTAGCACAAAGGATATGGTGTCTAGTATTCTTGCACATATCGGCCACGATTCACTACAGGGCAGGTTTTATGCATGAAACGTGCATAAGGTGCACTGCTCCGCACTACCGGCCACCTGTCTGTGCCCCTGCCCCCTAAGTACACAGCTGCAGGGTGGAGGAATGTAGTAATGGGGGTGGGGGAGCACTAGACACTGGTGAGCATCCAATAGGATACCCAGCCTGGGTCCCATAGTAGATCCCCATTTGCATGTGGGCAGGGAGTCATGGGATGGTGCGCATCGTCCATTGATTCTCCAGCAGGCATTTGCCCAAACAGGCACTCCAAACCCACCCAAGCAGCACAGTGGGCTGGGGCAACAGTGCAGCAGGGGTCCCAATGCTGGCACCGGCAGCTTGTGACCGGGGGGATGCATAACCATGCAGAATGGTACCGCAGGGTCCCCTGTCACACAGCTGTCCCATGCCAGCACAGCATGCAAGTGCCTTTGTGCATATGCACAGGCCTGGACACCCCCCCGACACCCACCCATCCTGCCCATGGTGCAGCGGCCCTTGGCTGGCTGAAAGTCCAGTGCATAGAGCACTAGCATGCCTGTTAGTGAATGCCACGGGGGGGGGTGCGCAGAGCACCACTGTGCGGCATGTGGTCATAGGAATGCCTATATGCTGCCCTTGAGTGGTGCATAAGCATTGGTGAATCATGGCCATTATTCTTTAAAATAAGAAAGAGCTACACATTCACACGCTCGCACCTCGCCACCAGAGGAAAAGCTAGAAGCCTGTCCTGGGAAGCAACACACGATTCTGCTACTGCAAATTAGCAGACCCTGATGTTTTCTTCCCCTGTTGAAACTGCCACCCAGGATCCTCCAAACTCTGGTTCATTGCAGGGCCCAGAAATCTACATAAACAGCCAAAAGCTGTATACCCCCTCAGATGTGCCGTGCCCTCCTGGGGCTCACACCTCACCGCCAGAGGAAAAGCTACAAGCCTGTCCTGGGAAGCAACCCACGATTCTGCTACTGCAAATTAGCAGACCCTGAGGCTTTCTTCCCCTGTTGAAACTGCTGCCCAGGATCCTCTGAACTCCGGTTCGTTGCAGGGCCCAGAAATCTACAGAAACAGCCAAAAGCCGTATACCCCCACAGATGTGCCGTGCCCTCCTGGGGCTCGCACCTCGCCGCCAGAAGAAAAGCTACAAGCCTGTCCTGGGAAGCAACCCATGATTCTGCCACTGCAAATTAGCAGACCCTGAGGCTTTCTTCCGCTGTTGAAACTGCCAACCGGGATCCTCCAAACTCCGGTTCATTGCAGGGCCCAGAAATCTACAGAAACAGCCAAAAGCTGTATACCCCCTCAGGTGCGTTGGTATTTGGTGACTTTGGACATTCTGAATTTTCAGAGCCAGCACTCTGATTGGACGATCTCAGCCTCACTGACTTCTTCCTGCTGGTCTCTATTTTACGTTGCTTCATTTGAGACGTTTATCAGTGCTGCTGACCCTGGGAGACTATGCTTTTTTGTAAAGCAAGAATTTCATTTTTTTTGTAAATAAATTGTTTTTTGTACAGATAGAATGGCATGAAAGCCCCCAACACTGTTTCTCTCCTCATCTATCAATCCAGTTTAGGCCATTCAGTGTTACACTGCCATTGTTTAAAGTGATTTACCTGCTCTGAATGCACTGTGATTACATCCCTCTTTAGAATTAATTCTCTGTGAAAGACTGAAGAGTTTTAAGTTGACCTTTTTATGCACTCCTTAATATCCTAAAACTAGACTAATGCTTTTTATTATTAATTCTGAGTGTAAAACTGTAGAGTCTTAAGATTATTAGACCTGTACTGCACTGTCTATTATTCTAAGCGAACAGCTGAATCCTTTTTAGAATTAATTTCTGTGTAAAGCTGTAGTTTTAAATTGACCAGACTTTTCAGTGTACTGCTTAGCATTCTAAATTTAAAGCCCAATCCTTGCCTTTCGCTTTGCCACCTGTCTGCCCTTTAACCCACTTACGTCTCCTCCCTGTTTCCATTACCCACTTTGTAGTTTAGCCTCCTCCTCCCAAATAATAGTGACCACCCTGTTTCTTTGTTTGAGTTAACCACACCTCCCCTGCCTGCCCCTACTTAATCCATCTCCTTTCCTCTCCCCCTCAGATGTGCCGTGCCCTCCTGGGGCTCGCACCTTGCCACCAGAGGAAAAGCTACAAGCCTGTCCTGGGAAGCAACCCACGATTCTGCTACTGCAAATTAGCAGACCCTGAAGCTTTCTTCCCCTGTTGAAACTGCTGTCCAGGATCCTCTGAACTCCGGTTCATTGCAGGGCCCAGAAATCTACAGAAACAGCCAAAAGCCGTATACCCCCTCAGGTACGTTGGTATTTAGCACCTTTGGACATTCTGAATTTTCAGAGCCAGCACTCTGACTGGAGGATCTCAGCCTCACTGACGTCTTCCTGCTGGTCTCCATTTTACCTTCCTTCATTAGAGACATTTATCAGTGCTGCTGACCCTGGGAGACTATCCTTTTTTGTAAAGCAAGAATTTCAGTTTTTCTCATTTGCAAATTATACTACATAGACACTAGAGGGCTACAACAGCTGTCTTTTCTGTTAAAGAGGAAACACATTATATTTTCTACTTCCTCTTCTGCTCTAGTAGACCTGGAATACCTCTCTTTCTCAGGACCATCCCCGGGGTTTTTCTGCCTGTTTCTCAGGCCGAACCATGCTCATCCACTAAGGCTGCAAGACTTGAATGCCTGCCCCCACTCCCATTCTGTACTGGTAGAGCAGGGCCAGAAACAGAAACGAAAGCTACAGGCCAATCTTGCCACACTGGATTGCAGCCTTGAACCACCTCACTGTCTCAGCTGCAAAGAGTTGCTCCACAGGTACGTTCAGTGCCAAAACCACCTCTTAGCCAACAAAAGGATTTTGAACTTATGACACCTGGTCACTGATTGGTCTAGGCTTCTAGTGGCGTTTACTGCCGGCTGTTGTGGCGTTTAGATCTACCATGGGAAATTACAGCTGGTTCCTCGGTGTGTCACTAGTTTTACTAGTGCTCAGCTCAGTTCTTCGGAACCCTCATCCCTCCTTAAAGTGGAATGACCCTTGCACTTCTCCCTGTCCTGCATCCAACAGCTCCTTTCAGGTAGCCATTCTGGACAACTGGGCTTCTCAGCTGTCTCTGCTGGGGAGTGGGACATCTCCCAAGCTGCCTCTGCAGACTACTCTCCCATCCAGACTTGAGACTTCCTACTCATGGCAAATTTTTGCCAGGACACTAATGGCTGCAACACTAGGCCAGTATAACACCAGGAGTGGGTACAGGCCTACCCATCAACACCGCCTCCCCTATTGCCTAAAAAATAGTGTTTACAAATTACAGTTCGCTGCCTTAAAAAGAATCCTGCTTCTTTTACTATTATGCTCCAGCAATGTCAAACTCAACCCAGGACCATTAGACACCCTTGCTTCTCCATCAGACCTGGCAGGTGTCAAAGGAATGTCTTTTATGCATCTTAATGCCTGTAGTTTGCTGAAAAAGTTCACCCTTATCCAAGCTTGGGTGAGCCACACCCTACCTGATGTCCTAGTGATCACTGAGACCTGGCTTAGGCCAGCCACCCCAGACAATGAAATCAATATCCCAAATTATTTACTCTTCCAAGAAGATAGGCAATCAAGAGGAAGTGGGATGGCAATTTATGTAAGGGACAAATACTCAGCCGCATGCAAAGATGCATCATCCTCCCCCAAAGAATTCGAGTGCTTGACTCTAAAGATCGAACTTTCTCCTTCCAGTGCACTCTGTGTAATAGGCTGCTACAGGCCCCCTTCTGCCGGGCCTCATCTCCTGTCTCACCTCAGTTCCGTACTGGGGCTCAGTTCCTTGGAAACCATTATTCTTGGCGACCTGAACTACGATTGGCTATCAAGTGCATCAGCTCCCTTGAAATCCTTTTTTGACACTCTAGGTCTGGTGCAACTCACTGGTGAGCCTACTCGCCCAAATAAAAAGAACATTAACAGTTCCCTCTTAGATGTAATGTTGGTTAGCAAGCCACACCTGTTCTCTCATGTCGGAACATTTTTCTCAGACATTAGCGATCATTGTTTAATCACCACCATTAGATCTGTGCACAACCCACAGTTTGTGGCAAAGTTCTCTATTAAGAGGTGCAAACGCAACTTTGATTTGTTTGCTTACGTCCACAACTTGAAACATTCACCGAGATGGCAGGAATTCTTCCTAGCCAAAATGGTTAACAAGGCATATACTATTTTTTACGATATTTTAAGTGAGGCTTTAAATAAGCATGCACCCTTGGTTAAGGTGCGGGTCAGGAGCAGCACCTACCATTGGTTCTCGCCTGAGCTCAAAGCTTCCCTGTTAGAAAGGGATACTTTATGGAAAAAAGCCAGAAGAAGTAAGAACAACTCGGATTGGTGTCTTTTTAAGAGAGCATGTAACAAGTGCACCAAGTTGGTCAGAGCAGCCAAGGCCACCTACTATCGTACGGAGCTAGCCTCTGCCTCAAGAAATCCTACAAAGCTCTGGAAAATATTAAAAGACATGTCTGGACATGCACCTGGTAATTCCATTCCAGCAAAAATTAAGTCCGGTGACAGCGTTATCGCTAACCGATCGGAGATATTGGAAGCCCTCAATAACCATTTTGCAATGGCAGGGCTAGCATTTGATACTTCTCCTACCGATGACCTCCGCACAGCTCAAGGCCCACCAACCCATGAGTCCCCCTCTACTGAGGAGGCCTTCTCCCTCCTGTCTGTCTCTCTAAAAGAGGTGGAAGACCTACTGCTGCAACTGGAAACCAGGAAGGGAGCAGGCTCCGACTTCATAAAGCCATACTATCCAAAATGTGCCTACCATGTGTTTGTGGTGCCAATCACCCACATATTCAACATGTCACTCTCCCAGAGTAGCCTCTCCCCTCAATGAAAAATAGCCCATGTCATACCTCTATTAAAAGCAGGTGACCCCTGCGATCTAAATAATTACAGACTGATCTTCCTCCTCCCCATCCTGTCTAAATTACTAGAAAAAATAGTGTGTGGCCAGCTAGGGGTATACTTAGAATCCAGAACCCATTCAGTCTGGATTCAGAGCAAAGCACAGCACCATAACAGCCCTAGCTAAGGTGACCAATGATTGGCTCCTAGACCTTGACAAGAAGAAGCATGTCTGTGCTGTTTTCTTGGATCTTAGTAAGGCATTTGACACAGTCGATCACAGCCTGCTTCTTTCCTCCCTAAGCACCTTAGGTCTGGACCATAAATCTATGTGCTGGTTTGCAGACTACCTCGGAGAACAGAAACAGCAGGTTAAAGCTGAAGGTGATGTTTCTCCATTAAAACCTATGCTGAGGGGCGTGCCCCAGGGCTCTATCCTTGGTCCCCTCCTCTTTGCATCTACATTAACAACATCAATGACCCCATCAAAAATGCCAACATCCACTTATTCGTGGACGACACTGTACTGTACTTGAGTCATCCCATGCCGGAAGCAGCCTGTGAAAACCTCCAAGCTGAATTTAACCTTCTACAATACCAACTCATAAACAAAAAGCTTTTGCTCAGTGCGAAAAAGACAAAAGCCGTGCTCTTCTCCCCTTCCTTGCATGCAACAATTCCTGCTTGGGGGGAGCTATCCCACAAATTACCACTGTTCTTGGAGAAACACTAGAGTATGTAGCTAAATTCAAATATCTAGGAGTTTGGCTCGATCATAAACTTTCCTTCACCAACCATCTCGAAGAACTACAGAAGAAACTAAGGCAAAGATTAGGACTATTCTACAGAATTAACCACCTGCTCACAAAGGAGGCCAAGATTCAACTGGTTCAAGCTACCTTCCTATCTTTAATAGATTACATGGTCCTGCTCTACAGCCACTGCACTGCCTCTACACTGGCTAAGTTGGACACCATCTACCAGAGAGCTATCAGGTTCATTACTGGCCTTCCACTTTCCACACAGCACTACTCCCTGTACTCATCGTTAGGCTGGACTTCCCTTCACTACAGAAGGAATAGAAATGCCACCCTATGGGCCTTCAGAGTGGTGACCAACAAGCTCCCCTCATATGTCTCAGATTGTATTCCCTGGAGTGTGTTAGGCACCTACGCTCTAAGGAGCTATTCACTAATTGCCCTCCAAGTTCCAAGGGTCAAAACTCGTTTCGGCAAAGCTGCTCTAAGCTTCTCTTTACCCACATTGTGGAACGGTTTACAAAAGAATTTGAAGCTGAGCTGCCCTGTTAGCCTGAATATCTTCAAGGCACTCTACGATCGCTACATGAAAGCACCTTGCAAATGTTTTCCTCACCGCTAGCCCACTAATTCCACAACTCCCCATTTCCATCCTGATGCTCGCTATGTTTCTACCTCTGGCTCTCACTCTTTCCCTATTAACTCTTCCTACTGCACCCACCCTTCCCTGTCCACTCTAGCCTGGCTAAAGTCCCACCGCTTCCATAGTAGTGTCCCAATTATCTACCCCCCGTCATTATCATAATAAACAAGTACATGACAGCCATCGTCACTTTCTGTGGTTTTAGCTCAATTTTCCCCCAGTCGTCGATAATATATCCCTCCTCTTCTTTACCTCTCTAACCTGCCACCCCATACACGGCCTCTTTCCCCTATATGTGTAGTTGCCAGCTGCCTCACTCAAAAGATCTCTGCTTGTAAACCCTGTATGCCTATGGTTTACATATGCTGACTTCTTCAAATGTAAAATGATGATTTTTTTTCATTTCAACCTTGTACTGTACTGTATACACTGTATATACTTTTTCTTCCTTGTATATTATTGCTTTTTGTATACCTGCTTCTGTACTGTACTTTGATGTATTCATGACCAGGTCCACCTTGCAAATGAGCCTTGCTCAATGGTGCCCGCCTGGATAAATAAAGATTTTGATTGACTGATTGATTGATTGATCATTTCTGGCATCTTGAGGGCCAGTGCTATGCATTTTAATGCTGAGAGGTTAAGAGGTATGATTCTAAATGAGAATAAATCCTTACCCTCACTCTGGCCATTTATCCTCACTTTAGATAGGTCACAAGGGAATCCTAAACCAATGGTAGAGCTGCTTGGAAGGGACACTGTCAGCCTTTTTTAACATTTCACAAGAGTATGCTATCTGCTGTCCTGGCACTAATCTGCATGCCCAAAATCACGGCTTCAGTTTTCAGAAACAAAACAAAATGGGCTAGAGTGCTTGTTTTACAACAGGAACCATTTTACAGACATCGGTACTTTGAACAAACTCGCTCATGAATGAGTTTGCCCATGGCTTGGCACCATGTTATAGTGTGGATATATGACGGCATTGGCCAGAGGTCCTTCAGGATGGGTAATTTCAAATATATTTTTAGCACAAATAGTAAATACCCAGCAAATTTATGTAAATCACTAGCATTTATGAATGTTTTACTCATAGTACTTGCTCCAGGATGACTGATGACATACACTTGTGAAATGTTAAAAAAAAATGCTGACAGTGTACCTTTGAAGAATGCCTGATGACTTCACAGTGTCCTTTGCTGCACTCAAAATCGTGCAGTGACTTCAAACCAAAACTTCATAAAACACCCTAATTTGAAAGTTTTCCTGTTTAAAATATATATTAGACACAAAAAGGCCTAACTCAGAATAAGTCATTTTTCATCACGTGTTCTTAGGGGCAGGATTTATATAATTCATTCATGGCTGTGCCACTCAAGAATTATTGTCATGCCCTTCACATGTGAAGACAAATGTCATATTCTGAGTCAGACCACTGTGTATCCCATATTTACCTTGATTTGGGATGCTTCTGTGACTAAAAAATGAATAGTTATTCTGTAAGATTTGACCATCATGTACTGTACATTGTAAAAAATGAACATACATAATTTATTTATTTAGTTTTTGTTGACCAGGAAAGAAGGACCAAACAATTCTGCCTATTTTCAGCTTCATCCTGGGGGAGGGGAATACAGATGGATGTCAACTGATATTGAACCAGATTAAACTGTTAGTGGTATTTTTTAGTTAATGGGGGAAATTTGGTCAGGACACCATGGAAATTCCCCTACTCTTTGTAGGGGGAACTGTCTCACAGGACCTTGGAGAATCTCAGTCTCGAGCTGGATCTGCCAGCATGTGGATGTGTGGAGGCTTCCCCCTGAGAGCATGTCTAACACTGTAGGAGGGGACCAGCAGAATATTTGCATAGAAACAGTACATTCTGTAGCTATGGATCCAGAAGTTGTGCTGCAACAGGAGTTACAAGAATGGATTCGGATGGCAAATCAGGAGTACACGGAAGCCTCTGCAAAATTGCAGGAAGAACGAAAAAGAAAACACCTGGGGGATGCATCTCCTTCTCCAGAATCCTCCTCAGTGAAAATGTTCTTTTCAGAGGCTGAGAATGACACCGTGTGGCATTCTGTCGCTGTAGCACCCGCTGCGGTGCGGGTTTTGCAACATTCACCTGGTGACCCAGGATGGTCGGTGAAAGATGCGTTATTGAATGCTGGCTGGATCAAGAACTTGGATGGCATTTGGGCCGTTGATACTGAATTCGAGGATCCCCTGAGCCTGCCGCCACAGGCCCACATGGAAACTGGACAGGACATTTCTGGAGTGCTCCCGGAGATATCTACACCGCATAAGGAAGGACTGCATGGTAGGGGAGAAGGAACTGATTTGCCAGGTACATTTTGAACATTTCCCTCTTCAGCTGCAAACGCTGATGATATTGACATTACAGTTCAGGACAGGACGTTCCCTAGACTGCCTGATATTACTACTACAGGGGACTGGTCTGGGCAGGTTTGTATTGAAGTCCCTTCTGACTTACAAACAGGGAAAAAGACATACGCTGCACTATTTCATAAACCTGTGGAACAGGCGAAAAGACGTAATGCCATCTACCTAAGATATCTGGGAGGGATGCCAGAGCTGCCAGATAGATTTTTTGTGGGACAGGTCTTATTGAAGCAATCATTGGGTTTTCCCCCTTCAGAGATTTATGCCCTGATTCATGCTCCCAGTGAGGATACTTTTGACATAAGCTTCAGAATACAGGGGGTTCTGGACAAAATATGTATGTTTGAAAACAAATCCGCTCTGGGCCCCTTTTCAGGTTATTCTCCTTACAAAGCAGTCATTTCGCATTGTTACCATTTTATTTCGAAATGAAGGGGTGAATGTGACAGATATTTTACATTGGATGGAGAAAAAATGTGATGTCCAGGGCTCCCGAGAACCGATTTTAGATTCTGAGGGGTTCTGGAATGGGGGATGGAGAATGAAGGTTAAATTGTTTCAAGTGGATAATGAATTTCAGCATGTGCCGAACTGCTTTTTCATTGGCAGAGATAAGGAGTTTATTTTTTACCCTGGGCAAGTGAGATGCTGCTATAAGTGTGGGTCCCCCAGACACATCAGTACATCATGTGACAAAGTGGTTTGCTTTAGATATAGGGAAATAGGCCATCCTGGGTCAGAATGTGATAATGCGCCCCTATGTAAATTCTGTGATGAACCTGGCCATACTTTTACTGAATGTCCTCTAGCATCACACAATACTGATGATGCAGATTTTGCTGTCCAAGACTTTTATATTAATACGCCCCAGTCAGGGAGGACTTTGTTAGAGCCTAGACCCCCAAGATCACTTAGGCCCACTTCCCCTGTTCCTGATGTTCGTACTGATGTGAATGCCACGTCACCCATCCCAGTAGTCATTCTGGAACAAACTACAATTGTATCTTCTGTGATTCTGGATGCCCTAGAACCTGCTATGGTCACACCCCCGCTTCTTGATGCTACTCTTCCTGAAGGGAATATGGCACCTCCACCTCCCCCTTTGGATTTCCCCCTTGTTAGTAGTAACCGTCCTGTTGACCTCCCTCATATTGCTACAGGTGAGGGTTTACCTATGGATCCTAGTGTCCCATCAAGTAATCAGTTTGAGGGCCTGCCAGTGGAAGATAGTATGGAAGAGGGTGATTCGGATACTGCTTCTCGGTCCTTCTCTCAAATAGGACATAATTCTGAGGGTGAGCAGGTGGTAATGCGGGACCACTCACAAAAACCTAAAAAGAAGGTAGTGGGTTCTAGGCCCGATCTTAGGAAGAGTGCCTGAAAAAAACAGTCTGTCATTTAATTATTCTGACAAGATCACCTCTTTCTGGGTATGATCTCACTATAGCTACCTTAAACATTAATAGCATTCGTTCTGTTAAAAGAAGACTAGCTACTTTAGATTTTTTTTCTGAGAAGGACATAGAGTTGGTATTTTTCCAGGATACACAGCCCTATACCATGGAAGACTTTGATGCTGCCTCTGCAGCATGGCTCCGAGGCCCCTGTTATCGGTCCGAGGAAGGGGAGATGGCATGTTCTGGGGTGGGTATTTGCTTTTGCACATCTGACATTCGGGTTACTAATGTGATTGAAATAGAAGCGGGTAGATGCTTATTGCTGGACCTCTCTATACATGATTCGGATTTTAGATTAATTCATGTGTACAATCCCCAGTTAAAAACTGAGAGAATTGATTTGCTATCAAAAATACAGCCATACCTCTTCCCTTTGGAGGTGATCTGAATATTACCAGAACGACCCAGGATAGAGGGGCACATGGTACTTAGCTATATTGTGATTACAATTTTTTAAATGAGATGTTTAGATTGGCAGGGTTGCTAGATGGTTTTGATACTGCAGGTAAAGGGGGGAGGCATATACCTATTTTTCCGGGACAAGACAGTCTAGGATAGACTATTGGTTTGTTTCCTCTAACTTACAGTATAGAGCCCCACTATTATTACCGGTGGCAACTTCAGATCACATGCTGTTACAAGTTACATTTTCCAATTACCCGGCTACCTCAAAAGGCACTGGGTATTGGAAACTAAACATCTCCTTATTGTCCATTCCAGTTGTTAAAAAGGGTTTTCTCTCCCTACTTCAGGCAAGAAAATCGGTGCATTTTCTGTACGATTCAGCCCAACAATGGTGGGAGGAGACTAAATTGGATATTATACAATATTTTCAGAGTACAGGGAAGTTGTTAGGAAAGAACAAACATACCTCATACCACAATTTTAGACACAATCTCTCTCTGGCATATTCTAGATTGAATAGGGGAGAGTTTATTGACCCTGTCGAGGTACAAGATATAAAACAACAACTAGCACAAGTCCATTATGACAGGAGACAGGCTTTAGAAATAGAACAGCGATTTGGGGTGCAGGGTTGGCAGGATGCCATTAATCCCTTTGAAAGCTGTGCACAGCAAAGGACAAAAAAGGATATGAGAAAATTGATCACTTCCTCTGGTGACGAGGTGATGTACAGATTCCACTGTGCAAATGTTCCCTGCACCTACAGCACATGCTTTAACTGAGACAAATACTGTACAAACAGAATGTCAGGGTACTTCCTCTGATCCTGCTGAGAACACTAATGACAATTTACCTGAATTTGCTTCCCTTGGACTGTCTTCAATGCGCCTAGGCCCTGCATGTTCTGACCTGCAGGATCCTGAAAGAAGAGTCTTATTGGAACCCATGTTTAGACTGTCAGATTTGTTTCAAAACAAAGGGGAACCAGACCCTCATAGAAATGCTGTTAGATTAATATATAGAGGGGGCTTAGAGAACCCCCCAGACAGCTTATACTTTGCTAAGCAGTTACTGAAGGGATCCATGAAATATTTCTCTTCTGAAATCTTTGCACTGATACGTCAGGAAAATGCTAATTATGATATTAGTTTTAAGAATGGGTCAGGGTTAGACAGATTTTGGGTGCAATATCAAACCTTGAAAAATACCCATTTGGATTCCTGTTTTATTTGTACCTCTCACTAAACCCTTGGTCAAAATAATTACTGTCATGTTTAGGAATGAAGGAGTGAACATCGAGGATATTTTATTTTGGCTGAGGCAAAGATGCAAGGTACTGGACAGGCCCTCCCCCATTCTAGATAGCAAGCAGATTTGGAATGGGGATGAAGAATCAGAGTTAAATTGTATTCCTCAAATAACAGTCTGGTACATCTTCCTAGCAGTTTTTATTTGGGAAAAGATAGAGGCATGCTCTTCTATGCCAGACAATCTAAATCATGTTTCAAGTGTGGAGCCCAAACCCATCTAACAAAAGACGGGTCACGCTTATGGGAGATGTCCTTGGGCCTCCCACAACTGTGAAGATTGTCCATCACATGTGGGTATTATTAATAGGGCATAGCTGCTACAAGCAAAAGAGGTTGCAGAGCAAAACCTTGATACAAGACTCAGAGAGGCCCAAGACACGCATGGCCAGCAGGAAGTTAGCGCCACAAGTAGGCAAGAGGAGATGGAACTGGACCTTACTGCTCAGTCAGAGAAATCCTCCCCAGACCTTGCCCCTTGTGATAACATGGCCAAGCTGCCAGGGTCACCAACAGCTCCAGTGCAAGCCAGCCCAGAGGTTGTACCCCCCCCCCCCCGGATCAGAATCTTACCTTCAAAATGGTTCTTTCAAAAAAAGGTCCAGACAAGGGAAAACTGGGATTTCTTCAGAGAAGTTTAGCAAGAAAGGAAAAGAGAAATCTTGTATTTGTTGGAAATCAGGGAACAGGTTTGCTGCTTTGGCTAAAGGGGAAACAGTGGGGAGAATCAGAGGATGAAGAATCGGAAACATCCTCTATTGCTTCTTCCACATCTCAGGTCACTTCAGATCCCGAGGAAGGAGAGGGGCTGACTCTATTGCCAAAAGGACTTGACGTGGAATGTTTTCACAAGACCAGTAGTAAGGAATCTGGTCTTTTCCCCTTTTACACTAAATAATAGGGCCTTTGACAATAACCACTTTAAATGTTAATAGCATTAAGAGTCAAAGGAAAAGATTGCCCACATTACATACCTTACAAAGAAGGACAGCTATTATTTGTATTCCAGACACCAGACTTAAGACACAACAAGAACTGAGACTAGCCTCTGAACTTTGGTTAAAAGGTCCTTCCCTCTGGTCTACAGGGGAAAAGCTATTTGTTTATTTATTTGTTTATTTGGAAACAATCAGAATTACAACCCTTTGAGTCACAGACTCTTTTGCAAAGGCTCCATGTCGGTTACAAGGGTGGAGGGTAGACAAATACAGTAGAGAACATACATGTAACAGGCAGAATATACATAAAAAAAAAATCAAAGGAGCAGTCCAGTCAAACTTAGTGACTGTTGAGGAAGTTAGGCAGCAATCTTGGGATACCCAGGCGGGGATTATTGGTGAGATACGTGGGGCCTTGTGTGGCCCTGAGTCGAGAGTAGGGGGGGGCAGATTAACCGGGTGAGCAGAGTTAGCCGCAGCCACATATGGCTCTCTCAAGGAGGTGAGCTTTGAGGCCTGTTTAAGTTGAAAGATGCTGTGGGTCTGTGAGAGGGGCGTGGTAGCATTGAGCCAGAGAGGGGCCGGTATCTGAAGGATCTTTGTCCAAGGGAAGTTCTACATTGAGGTACAAGGAAGGGGAGCTTGGCAAGTCTTGTATTGCGTGAGGGTGCAGAACTGATTAGGGGAAAAGTCCGAGGGGCTAGGTGAAGGTGTATTTTTTGCAAGGATGCAGGTGTGGAACTGTAATCGTTGTTGGAAGTTTAACCAACCAGATAACGATAGAGATCACAGGTGTGGGTTAGCCGATCACAACCAGTGACTAGCGGCAGGCTTTGTTCAGGAGAATGTTTATCCTGTTCAGGGAGGTGGGTTCAGCAGAGCCAGTATATAGTGATCCTGTAGTCCACCAGGGAGAGGATGGAGGAGGTGACTGCTAGCGCATTGCCTGCGGGGGTAGGCAGTGCTTAAGCCGATACAGGATGCCTACCCTTGAGCTGATAGAGGTGGAGAGAATTTGGGTGTGCCTCTGGTACGAGAGGGAGGTGTCTAGGGTGACACCTAGGTATTTGAAATTGGATACTTGTTCGAGAGGGGCACCTTGAGCGTTCTTGATGAGGAGAGCAGACTGACTATGAGGATTTTGGCGGTGGCAAAATCATGGATTTAGTTTTATTATAGTTGATGATTAGGCGGTGTTCAGAGAACCAGGTCTCAAGTTCCCGGAAGTGCCTTTGAAGGGCCTGCTGGAGGGCGGTAGGGTGGGGGTGTTTCCAGAACAGAACCGCATCATCAGCATAGAGGAGCAGCTGACCACTGCAAGCCTTGGGGAGGGAGTTTAGGAAGAGGGTGAACAGCAGTGGGCCTAGGATTGACCCCTGAGGGACCCCTGAGGCAACTGTTTTAGGGTGGAGAGGTGGAGCATATCCTGACTTGTTGCGAGCGGCCTGTGAGGTAATCCTGGAACCAGGACAAGGTCTCCGGGACCACATTTAGTTTAGGGAGGACTTGAAGCAGGAGCTCGTGACTGACCGTGTCGAAGGCCTTGGTTAGGTCCACATATATGGCCCCGGCAATTGAGCCATGGTCGAGGGCTTCATGTAGGAATGAGGTGAGCTCAGTGAGAGCGGTGATGGTACTATGACCTGAGCGGAAACCATGCTGCTCCTGGCTAAGGAGCTTATGCTTGGATAGGTGTTCGGTTAACTGGTCAGAGACTATTCTTTCAAGGGCTTTGGAGAGGTGGGAGATTGAGATGGGTCTGTAGTTGCTGGTGTTGTGGGTCTCCACCCTTCAGGAAGGGCGTGATTATGGCCTCTCTTCCAGGTAGAGGGGAACTGGCCTAGGCAGAGCGAGAGGTTAAGAATTTTAGTGAGGTGTGGTAGAGTGGCATCAAGGGAGAGCCTCAGGAGTTTAAGATCAAGGGAGTCATTGCTGTAGCGTGAATGAGAGATGGCCCTGGAAATATAGCGTTTAGCCTCGTGGAGGGTGATGACTCGGAGCCGGAAGGGGGGGGTATTGGTAGGGCTCATGTTGGGGGAGTTAGGAGGGGGATGGGATAGATCCGAGAAGGCCGAGTTAAGGGCTTGGCGATAGTAATTATGATCTTGGGTGACCTCGCCATTAATAGTGAGTTGCGTGGGGATGGGGGGCGGGGTTTGCCACTAAGTTCCTTTATGTTATCCCAAAATTTTTCCCATCACCCCAGGTAGAGGTTAGGGGTGTTGGTAGTAGTGGCTTTAGCCACCGCAGAAAGCCCATGTGCATTTATGCGGCCCCTGTAGAGTTGCTCCATCCTGGATGCTTTGGGAGTCTATGGCTTTGTGCCAGAGGTTATCTCTATGCTGGAGCAGGCTTAGTAGGGGGTGTGATCCAGGGGTGGATCTGGATTTCACAACTAGCTTAGAAAGGGAGTAAATCACAGGCTTTGTTGAAGGTGGTTATAAAGTGATCCAGAGCGGAGTCAACTGACTGGGCAGTATAAATGGGGAGCCAGTTGCTGGTGGTTAGGTGGGCTTTAAGGTTCTTTAAACCGCCCCTGTTTGAGTCTCGTTGCCAGGAGATTTTAGGGGAGCTGGGGCAACTGCACGACCACCAGCAGGTAACTGGCGAGTGGTCGCTGATAGCATCAGGGAGTACTGTAATTTCGAGAGATTTCCGGCGGTTGGTGAAGATGAGGTCCAGGAGGGGTGGAGGCCCCGGATCTGAAGTCCCTTCTGGTGGGGGAGGCGACTAGTTGGGTGAGATCAAAGGCCAGGCGGCATCTTTGTAGCTGGAAGAGGCAAGGGATAACTAGTTTATATTGAAGTCCCCATAACGATGACTTCGCTTAGTGTTGGGCAGATGGGAGATGATTTGGAGAATGGAGTCAATGCAGTTTTTGATTTCTGGGGGATGTAGCCCGAGACATGTGGAGTGTTTTGGAACCCAGGCAGAGTTTTATTGTGAGTACCTGGGCACCGTATTGTGATGCTGGTGTATGGACTTCAGTGGCATTGAGAGAGGATTTGACATAAATTGCACAGCCCGCCTCTTGCTGGGCCTATCTGCCGGAAAAGAGCATAATTAGGGAGGAGACCGCATCATTGTGTATTTTGCTGTGAGCCAGGTCTCGGAGAGTGCAAGTATGTCAGGGGCATGCTGAGCGATCCAGCCTTGGAGGGGTGTGTGTTTTTTGGGAAGGCTGCATATATTTAGGGTAGCGAGCCGCAGCCGCCCCTCCAGGCTTTTAGGGGGGGTAATCTTGCTGGGTGGGCCAGGGTTGGGGTGGATGTTACCAGATACAAGGAGGAGTAGGAGGGTGTGCCGTAGGAGGGCCAGCAAACAGAGTTTTGATGAGAGACACTGTGACTGGTAGGCTGAGAGACGTTTTGCTTTGGAGGTGGGGATGGGAAGGCTAGGGGTAATACAGGAAAGTAGCTTAAGGGGAGAGAGGGGGGCATTAGGGAGGATAGGAGGTGGTGGGGGCAGGGGGTCGGGGGAGGACACTAGAGGTGCAGTGTATACCTGCTGTGCGTGTGTGGGTTAAGTTTAGCATGTGAAAAATAATGGCCACGGGTTCAGTTTGTCTGGTAAGGAGGCTCATGGGGTTGCAGAATCTGTGTGTACCTTTGATGGCTGAGGGGATGGTACAACAGTTATAATGGGAGGGGTTAGGTGCCATTAGGGGGGGTAGTGGGGTGAGCTGTGGGGACCAGGCAAGAAGGAGGATAGCAAGAAGTAAAGTGTTCATAGCAACTACGGAGAGAGGGATAGGTGCTGCAGCGGCCACTAGTGTGCAGCTTGTATAACCTGCTGCTGGTAAAGTTGGCTGATAGGATATTTCAGCCGAATCACCTGACCACACTTCCCTATAAATTGGAGAGCCGAGCAAGGGTGGTGGTGGGGGAGGTGGGGAGCCGAACGCGCAGCGTTCGGCGGGGCTAGTGTGGCTGAAAAGCTCTGGAAATTAATACAGTCCTGGCGTGAGAGATGTTTTTAAATTTGAACTCAAAAAAAGGCGCCAACACGCAGTTTCGGTAGCCGCAATGCAGGCAGACGCTGGCTTTTCCTCACGCGCTGGAGCAGGGCTAATTACCTGGGCAGGGGGGTCGGACTCGCTCGCGATGTGGGGGAGGGCTGAGAAGCACCTCGACACCGCCTCCTCGGGCTACTGTTTCTGGAAGGAAGGAGAGAAGAGGCAAGGATTAACATAGGTAAGGGGCGGGGGAGGAGGGACAGAACAATGCAGACCGAAATATGAGCTAGGATAGGGTGGAGGGCTGAACCTCGGAGCACTGTAGTTAGACAGGGCGTGGGCTGAATATCAACTTCTGGGCAACTCGCAGTACCTGGACTGCTTTGGGATTTTAGTAAGAACCCAGGGGACACTACAAAAAACAGTGGGCTACCAGGTGGCTAAACACATGCAAATCCCATCTAAATCAGCTTAACTTAAATTAAGTGGAGGAACACAGTCCCATTTCATGTAACAGGGTAAAAAATGCAGGAAATCTGGTGCAAGGACATAGACAGTAATAACAAATCTGGTCTAACTTTTCTATGTGGCTGAAAAGCTCTGGAAATTAATACAGTCCTGGCGTGAGAGATGTTTTTAAATTTGAACTCAAAAAAAAGGCGCCAACATGCAGTTTCGGTAGCCGCAATGCAGGCAGATGCTGGCTTTTCCTCACGAGCTGGAGCAGGGCTAATTACCTGGGCAGGGGTGGGACTCGCTTGATGTGGGGAGGGCTGAGAAGCACCCTCGCGACCTCCGCTCCTCGGGCTACTGTTTCTGGGCAGGGGTGGGACTGCTTGGCGATGTGGGGAGGGCTGAGAAGCACTCGCGACCTCCGCTCCTCGGGCTACTGTTTCTGGGCAGGGGTCGGGACTCGCTTCGGCGATGTGGGGAGGGCTGAGAAGCACCCTCGCGACCTCCGCTCCTTAAGGGGCTACTGTTTCTGGGCAGGGGGGTCGGGACTCGCTTCGGCGATGTGGGGGAGGGCTGAGAAGCACCCTCGCGACCTCCGCTCCTCGGGGCTACTGTTTCTGGGCAGGGGGTTGGCATATTATTTGCAAATTCGGTGTTGAAGGTTTCTAGGCTAGTTGACATTTACCCAGGGAGAGCCCTACTTTTGGATATAAATTATGCTCAGTAGAGGTTTTGCTTAGTTATAGTCTACGCTCCTTGAAGTAAAGCTCAGAGTGTACAGTTACTTAAAGAAATCCAGCCCTACTTGCACACTTCCCATATGGTCATCTGAGCTGGGGACTTTAACTTCGGATTGACATGTGTAGATAGGGGTCTGCAAACAGGTAAACTGTTTTGTGACACCCTGGCCCTCAAGAACATTATTTCCACTGTAGGTTGAGTGAACTCCTATAAGGCTATTGCACAGATGGGGGGGGGTACATATTTTAGAGGGTTCCTCTCTACCAGAATAGACTTTGTGTTTCTATCCTCCACATTACATGTTCAGTCAGCTAAGGTTCATGCCTGGGAATTAACGGATCATAGATCAATAATAGTACAATTTGAGTGGAAAAATTCCTCGAGGTGCAAAAAGAATAGTTGGAGAATGAATGGGGCAGTTCTAGAACAAGAAGCTATCAGGAAGGCATGGAGGGCAGAATGGGCTGCTAGACTGTCAGTTCTTGAAATATATGATGACCTAATTGAGTGGTGGGAAGACACTAAAAAGTGGTGGCAGAGATTCTTTCAGAACAAAGCTAGGAATGCTGCTAATAAAGATTACCTTGGTTATCTGCAACTCAGAGGGCAGTTACAAAAACTGATATCAAAGTCTGAAGATATTCGATTAGACTATAGTCCACAGATAAAGATTATAAAAAAGCAGGTGATGGGGATGCAGTATGACCGTGCAAAATTCCTGGAGCAAGAACTGAGGTTTGGGACTAACACCAACAAAGGTACACTCAACCCATTTAAAGAATGTCAGAATAGAGTAGATCACAGCATAATAACAGAGGTAACCATAGATGGGAACCAAATAGTTACCTCTCCAGAAGGGATCCTGCATTTAGTAGAGCAACACATTGAGAATAGGTTTGGCACTATACCTCACACAGAGTGGGAAACGGACAGCTTTGAGAAGCGTAATCTTCTACAAGTGTCAGACATAGAATCAAGGGATTTGGTTAAAGAAATTACACTGCGGAGGTTCAAGCAGCTATAACCTCACTAAACATAGATTCTGCTCCATGGACAGATGGGATTGGCTCAGAGCTATACAAAACATTTTCAGAGGAACTGTCCCCTGCTTTGTCAGTTTTGTATAATTATATGCTTCAGAATAGTCAATTGTCAGAATCAATGAATAAGGTCATACTTATTCTTTTGTATAAAAAAGGTGCCAGGGATGATCTTAGAAATTGGAGGTCTCTATCTCTCTTAAACACAGATTTAACCTTTTTCAGCAAAAATACTACTAAATAGACTTATTAAAGTAGCACATCAACTGATTAGCCTGTTTCAGACATGTTCTATCCCAAATAGGTACCAATAGGACAATCTCATTCTTTTGAGAGAAATCTTTAAGAAAGGTGAGGAAAATTCACTACAAGGGTTTGTGCTTGGACTAGCTCAGGAGAAAGCATTTGATAATCTGGCTCATGATTATCTGCTTATGGTATTAAAGGCCTACAACCTACCAGATCAATTTATTCATTGGATAAGATGTATGTGTGATAATGCTATAATAATTCCAAATATAAAGGGATGGGTGGGTAGACAGGTAGCTATACATAGAGGGATAAGGCAGGGCTGCCCCCTCAGCCCATTATTATATGCTTTTGGCATTGACATTCTTTTAAAACAAATAGTACAAAATGACAGGATACATGGGATCTCAATAGTTACTGGACAACCTCCAGTTACAGTATTAGCTTATGCAGATGATGTTATAATGACATTAGCTCCTTCAACCTGTGCACGGGCAGTTGCAGACACCTTAGAAACCTTTTCTGGTACATCAGGATCATATGTAAACTATAACAAAAGTATAGTTACAGTTTTAGGACACATCCCAGTCCCTATGGGTGGCAAGTTGGCAGGTATTAAAATATCTCAGAAACCTATGAAAATATTAGAACTAGAATTTGGGGTAAGGGAGGCAGCAACAAAAAACTGGCAATCAGGTATACACAGAGCTGGTAGACTGGTATCAGCATGGAAAGGGCAGCAAATCTCCAAAAAGAAAAGAGTTTCATTGATTAAAATCTTATTGTTGCCTATCTTCCTATATGTTAGCTACATATTTCCTCCTCCACAAAGAATTGTTACAACTTTATATAGTATATTTTTCCACGCTTTTTGGCCAAATAGATTAAATCCTATTAAGAAGGAGATTACATATAAAAGTATACAGGAAGGAGGTACAGGCATGGTAAACCCAGTAGTCTTCTTTTGCAGTCTGTTTGTCTCATATAATATTGGTGGAGCTTTAAAACCAGGATACAAGTTATGGAAATCTGCTGTAATGGAATGGTTGGCACCATGTATAGGCCCCTGGGAAAATAAGAAACTAAGATTATTGAACTTGCTTCCTTCCATCCTGGAGTATGGATTAGAACAGGTTAAAAACTTGATCTGTTGGAATATAACCCCCTCCCAGACTCAAACAACAGATCGAAAAGCAATTTATAATGACATTTTGGTGGCAGAAAGGACAGAGGAAATTTCTTTCTACCAATGTCCGGTCAATAGACAGCCCTTTGTGCTGAGACAACTAAGAAACTCCCGGTTACCTGCTTTCACTTGGGATTTGGTGTGGCTTGGGAATTACAGTAGGACTGGGGTTAAAGGAAATAGTAAGCACAAGCAGGTTACAGAGAGGTACTGCCCCAGAAGAGAATGCTTTCAACAATTAGAAACACAAGAACATCCATTCCTGGATTGTGCATATGTCAAAGATTTCTGGGTTCATCTGGCTAGAAAATGGAATGAACCTTTATTTGCAAGCTTAACTTACTCTGTTCTAATGTTTGGCGATACAACAGGCCCTTAGGCTGATTCTAACATTCTTACCCAACTCCTTGACTCTCTTCCTACTCCCCCCCCCTTTGTTCTCTGGATTAGCACCCTAGCAATTAGATTTTGATTGTACAACTGCCAATCTAAGCTTGCACTTCCTACTTTCTAATGTTTGCCATTACTCTTATGTACCTTGTTATTAATTGTGTTGTGTTATATTGTTGCTACTAGTGTGACTGCACCATCAGTAGCTTGTTTTTTCTGATATGTAACCCCCTGACATGGAACCTTTGTAACAAGCTCCCAGCTCATAAGGTGTTTCAGAGATTACAATAAATAAATCAACAAGGGGTTGGGGTAAATAGAACCCTGAAATATTGTACATTATGGTTTCAGTTATTAAGTATTATGTGTAGCAATCCCGTTGCTATTGAATAACACAGCAAAGAGAAGTTTCATGTACTAAATTGTACAATAATATTCTGGCAGTTTTACAGACTATCTTACAAAATGATTATAAAAGGTTTTCTTCTGAAAAAGTAAAGCACTCATGGGTACAATGTGATAAATGGTTAATGGTTTAAAAACTCATGTAGTATGTAAATAAGGAGGTAGAATGGATATAAAACTATATTTTATTCTGTAATGCACATTGGATTTGTATATGGAAAAGTTGTTTTCTGTTTGTGGCTGTAATGTTGTTGTATATAATTTGTCTGAAGCCCTATTCATAATAAAAATTCCCCTACTCTTTTTAAGAAGTGCCATGGGATCTTTAACATCCACCTGAACTACCACCAGAACAGGCAGATGGGACCTTGGTTTAAAGTCTCATCCGAAAGACGGCACCTGAGGAGTGCAGCACCCCTCTCATGCTGCACTACAGTGTCAGTATTGGGATTTAACCCAAGTGCCTGATCTGGGGATAATGATGTGCAGAATTGCTTTTTAATGAAATGGGACTGGCCCAATGGTATGACAGCAATGTGATGTGCTGTCATATAGATGATCTGAGTTTGGAAACAACCTTAAGTATCTCTCTTCCTCCACTGTTGGGTGCATTAGAGAAATGATATGTGTACTCCTTTGTGGAAAGAAACACCATTCACAATATTCTTGTGCACCCTTCCAGTGGCTGAACTTGGGCAGGGTTTTAAATGTCCTGCCATCAGGGACAAACCAAGGAGTGCTGACTGGTGTTGGGGAAACCCAAAAGATGGCACAATGGGTTCAGGTCCACTAGTGGGCAGAGAAATATGGGAGGTAAACAGGGACACAAAGAGAAGTTATTTATGAAGCCAAACTAGAGGCTCTCATACAGAAATATCTCTGGCTCATGATTCTGTGCACTGCCACTATATCATAGGTATGGCCAACCTGGCTCAGCTCTTAACATGTCTGATACCAAAATCTTGGTGTATGCTCCAATCACATCACGTTTAGATGAAAGCAGCTCATAGTTATTTGGATGAAACAAAAGTAACTTATTTGCACATGTAATTAGGAGATTTAGCAGTAAGAAAAAGTGCAGACCCCCTCCATTAAATGTCACAATTTTTTAATTAAAAATCACTGTGCCATTCTCCCTTAATGATGTTAGAAAACCTGATTTCCTTTCTGTTGGCTCCTCCATTTCCAGCACCACATCATGGACATCCTCTGTTCACTACCAGTGCACCGTGCCTCACTACTCTTGTCTACATCACATCTTAGGAGTGTATACACACACACACACATACACACTCTCATTCATAATGTACAAAAAGCAATGAAGAATGATGTAGCTGTAGCAGGGAGTGGAAGTGGCATTTGTGAGCTGGAACCAGGGAAGCTAGTTATAAAATAAATCACATTTTCTAAAGGATGGCTGTTCAGTTTATGATTCAGCCTGGCCAAAGAGGGATGGAAGTTTGGAGTGTTTTTGCTCTGGCTCTGTAGAAAATCAATATCTCTTGCTTCTGCATTTATATAACCTGTCTAACTTTGTGATTAATTAAAGTGATGCTACTGTTTTTTGCCTCCTTCCTATCTGGCCTTGGCACCTAGATTTGCATATTAGCACCTCTCTCCTTTGCTCCACAGCCCTGGAAGTTAGAAGAGTGATTCTGAAAAGGGGGAAAGTGCCCCTAGACACAGTACAACAGACGCAGCACTTTTAAGCACAATGGCTGAATGTGAAATTGATTTCCTAAACTGACAAAAAAATGTTTGCCTGGCTGCCTGCAAATGTAGATATACCAGCACACATTGGGCAAGGTGCTGCAAAAGAAGCTTAATATGCATACCCTTGTGGAAAGGAGGGAGAGGGGGGACATGATAGAAATTTTCAAGTACCTCAAGGGAATCAACAAAGTCCAAGAGGGTAGCATCTTTCAGAAAAAGAGATGTGTAAGAACAAGGGAGCACAATTTGAAGATAGAGGGGGGACAGCTCAGGGGCAATGTGAGGAAGTATTATTTCATGGAGAGGGTGGTGAATGCATGGAATGGCCTTCCTGAGGAGGTCATGGGGTCAAAAACAGTGGGGGAATTCAAGAATGCATGGGACAGACATAAGGCAATTATAGTGGGGGGTAGGAGGAAGTAGGCTGTTGGTTAACTAGGATCTGCAGCTTATCCAATAGGTAGGGAAATGGGCAGTCTGGGTGGGCCAAGCAGTCCTTATCTGCAATCAAAATCTATGTTTCTATGTGCCTCCTTCAAACCCAACCAAAATCAAATACTTCAGTGGTAAATTACCAAGAGCTTATTCACCAAAAATAGAACAGACTGCTTGTGAGATGAACCACATGGCAAAATATAACTTAAAAGTGTATTTTTGATACACAGGCATAGAAATCTAAATAATGTATGAAAGGTATTTTTCTTAGAAATTTTCATTAAATGAAATACTTACCTAAACACATAAACACAAAGTAGCTTTCAGTGATTTTTAATATTAATATCAAATATTTTATAGCAGATTCAAGTGAATTATAGACCCATGGCTGGAAATGGAGCATTCTGGTTGCATTCTATAAGGGTTAGGTTAATGGCTTCAACTTCTCATGTATAGTAGAACTATAAGAGTTGAAGAGATGAAACATTCAATTAAAACTTAAACAGACTTGTTTCATAATAACATTAAGATGCTTCAGGGGTTGGGTTACCTTTGTTAATCTAATCCTATGAGTATTAAGGCTCTCAGCTTTGCCTCATATCTTATAATGCCCCTATGGTTAGATTAACTGATGGTACCAAGCTCTGGTTCTGCCTTAAAGATTAAACTGTTTTTCAAGTAGCCAGGAAAACATCTTAAAATATTCAGACCCAATTCTACTTATATTTCATTAATTATCTGCATATATGTTCCCTCATTCTTGACTACTGAGGATATTTTTTTTTTAAAACATTGGGCTCGACTGTCAAAGGGTGTCAAGCCCTGCATCAAACCACTTCTTTGGCACAGCTGTGCCAATCACCTTTGCCACAACTTCTCCCGATTTTGGTAGGTCGGGCACAGTTGCAACACTTTACCCGATTTGTGGCAGCTTGCACCAACTCTGGGATGCAAGTCCTGTAGAAAGGGTCCCTGGGATTGCCATAAACTAGACCAGAAAAAATTGGTCTGACTTGCAGCAATTGGTACAATGGATCAAAAATCCCACTCACCAGCCGAGTGACTGCTGCAAACCCTGTGCGCCACATCTTTGGCACACCCAGGGTTTGCGGCAAATGTTTTTTTTTCCATCAACATTTTTATTAATTATTCAATAAATACAGTACAAGAAAAATATGCCTGACAGGATTATCATAGGAGAACTGATACAATAATATTTTAAATATCTTTCGATCAACCTTATGCCAATGCCAAAGATTTACTAAAATAAATATTCTATATGCAGACAAATACACACACAGCATATACATATTTAAGAACTAGTATGATCCTGCATCTAAGCTACTACCTTATCACAAAATTCCATGAAAGGGCCCCAGACATTTTCAAGCATTTCATTCTTCCCCATAATTGTGTAACTAATTCTTTCATTATTAACCACCCCACTTAGTGAATCTAACCACTGTTGGATGGAAGGAGCTTTGGGATCTTTCCAAAATTGAAGAATTATTCTTTTATAAGCCAAAGCCATTGCACAAATCCATAGCTTCCTGGCTCTAGGAATGAATGTGATAACTGATATATCCCCAATAATATATAGTGAAGGCAAAAAAGGATAATTCAGCTTTAATATGGATTGGCAAATGCCATGTATCTGCTTCCATTTTTCCCTTATTTCTCTGCATGTCTGTAATAGATGAACCAGTCCTGCATCTGATTGGCCACATCTCCAACAACAGTCATTGGACATTATACCCAACCTATAGAGAGTTTGTGGGAGTAACAGAAATAGTGCAAAATGTTAAATTGAACCAATCAACTTTGTGTTTCCTTACATGTCTTGATAGCATTCTCCCAAAGCTTGTCCCAAGATCCTTTAGAAATACATATTTCCAAATCTTTCTGCCATTTTTCTCTAGCAGAGTCTGTTAGAAATCCATCCAATTCATGTAAAGATGTATAAATGAGGCTAAACCCTTTTATAAGGAATGCTATTTTAAAAAGGTTTGACCATGCATTCGACGAAAGGATAGTAAAATTGCTATCAAGTACCTTTTTGGATAAAATACTTCTTAACTGTAAATACAGCCAGAAATCACATTTGTTCAATTTAAATTTTTGGCAAATTTCCTCAAAGGACATAAGCCTATTCCCCCCCATCCAATATATTTCCAATGTTGTTTATTCCTTTTTTCTTCCAACCTATATCTAGGATACCTTTCCTATCTCCAGTGAGCAAAGGACTGTCCCAAATGGGCATAAATGTTAAAGGCCCCAATTCAGCTTTTTTAAGCTGATTGAACGTTTTACCTGTCATTACTAAAACCTGTATTGCCAGATGATTTACTAGTTTTGATGGAACATGTACAAAAAACAAATCTGACAATTTTTTGAGGAGTTACAAGTTCTCTTTCTATCTTTGACCATAGTGGAGCATTTGGGTTATCCTGAGGTAAAAACCAAGTGGCCAACTGTTTTAGTTTGTAGGCCCAAAAATAGCCTTGCCACCAAGGGAGATCAAAACCACCTAATCTAACTGGGGCCCTTAATTTGAGTTTAGATAATCTAGGATGTTTGCCTTCCCACAAGAATGAAGAGAAGATTCTGTCCATTTTAAGAAACCAATGTATTAGTATATTAGCAGCGAAATTATTCATAAAATAGAAAATCTTAGGAGCTATTACCATTTTTATGGAATTAATTTTCTCCCAGAGGGATAAATGTAAATGTGCTCACCTATCGAAGTCCAGTCTAATATCATTAATAATTTTAGTTAAATTACAGCTTAATATTTTTTCAAGAGAGTCAAATATTTTAATTCCTAGATAGGTTAACCCCTGTGTAGGCCACCTGATGTTAGGGAATTCTTTTAATTTCTTAACTTCAGTATCTAAATGGTTAAGCATCAGGCACTCTGTTTTGGACCAGTTGATGCATAAGCCTGATATCTCTCCAAACTCTTGCAGCAATATTTTGACATTTTATAAAGAGATTGAAGGATGAGAAAGAGTCAGAAGAATATCATCTGCAAATGCTAAAACGTTATTATTGTAATTTCCCATAAATACTCCATGAATCTTGTTTGAGTTTAAAATTCTTTTGATTAGGGGTTCTATAAATAAAACAAAAAGTAAAGGGGAAAGAGGACACCCTTGCCTACATCCCCTATGTAATGCAAAAGGGGAGGATCTAAGATCATTAGTTATTACACTAACTTTAGGACATGCTTACAATGTTTGTATCCATCTCAATATATCAGGGCCAAAGTTATATATGGCAAGCACTCTGTATAAATAATTCCATTCTAAGGAATCAAACGCCTTCCCTATATCTAAGGAAATAGCTGCAGTTGGCATTCTTTTGTTCTTTGCTGAGTTGGCAGCCCATATGACAGAGAATAGTCTCCTAAAATTATCTGCTGCTTGCCTGCCCTGTATGAACCCTACATGTTCTTTACCTATAAGTTTATTAGAACAGCCGAAATTCTTACAGCCAAGACTTTTGCAATACTTTTGTAATCACAGTTCAATAATGAAATAGGCCTATAATTACTACACTCCAATGGATCTTTATCTTTTTTGCTTTATCAACATATATAAGTTTGATTCATGGAGTCTGATAAGGATCTTTCTTCAAAAGAATTTTGGAAGGCTTTCCTCAGATGTGGAGAAATAATACTATTTATAGATTTGTAGAATTCCCCTGTCAGTCCATCAGGTCCAAGAGACTTCCCCTTTGTTAGCTTAGCAATAACACTAGAGATCTCTTGTAGGGTAAAAGGATTATCAAGCTGTTTTTTTCCGAGGCTAATATACATGGTAAATTAGCCTTACTTAGAAAATCATCTATAGTGTCAGTCTTAAAGAAAACCTTAGATTAATACAACTCTTCATAAAATGTCTTGAAATATTCATTTATTTCTTTGATGTTATAAGTTATCTTCCCTTCTTTAGTTTTGACCCCCATAATAGTATTCTAGTTTTGTAACTTCCTAAGCCAGTGTGAAAGTAGTTTACTAGCCTTTTCCCCTGATTCTCAATAAGACTGTCTAGTTCTGAAAAGTGAATATTCAATTTTAGTTGAGTGTATTTTATTAATTTCATATTTAAGGTTAAGCACTTTATAAAGAAGTTCTTTTTTATTAGGTGGGTTATATTTTAATTGCAGTATGACAGCTCCCAGATTCTCTTCTTTTTGTTTTAATTCCTTTTGCCTTTCTCGTTTCCGCCTGGATGCTACACTAATTAACCCCCCTCTTATATACGCTTTGTATGCATCCCACACCATTTTCGATGACACTTCCCCATTATAATTTATTTGAAAGTAAGATTTTGTCTCCTCTTGTAACCACTTTTGAAAATCAATATCTTGTAGTAGCGAATTATTAAACCTCCAGCTTCCAGATTTGCCAGATTTGTGTTCAAACACAACTGGACATTTTAGCAGACAATGGTCACAGATAAAAATATTTTCATATACCATCTGACTTATGTTATTACAGAAATGCAAATCCATAAGAAAGTAGTCAATTCTGCTAAAGGTTCCATGTCTGGCTGAGAGAAAAGAATAATCTCTGCCCGTTGGGCACAGTAACCTCCAAGCAACCAATAAGCCTAGTTCTTCTAACATCCTATGCAAGGACTTCTGGGCAGAAGATACATTACAGGGGAGTTGGGGATGTCAACTATCCAAAGAAGAATCCATCACAATATTAAAATCTCTACCTATAATAATCTCATATGATCCTATATTAGCAAGTGCATAAGTTAGCATATGGAAAAACTCATTTTGCTTTATATTGAGTGCATAAATGTTGCATAATGCAACATTCCTACCATACAATTTCCCAACAAAAATTTGAAATCTCCCTTCTGGTTCTGTAAGGCGAGAATGTTTAATAAAACTCACACCCTTCCTAATTAGAATAGCCACACACCTTTTTTTTGAGGAATAACAGCAGTGGTCTACAGAAGCCACCCATCACCGAGCCAATTTATCAGCCTCAGTCGGAATCAGGTGAGTTTCCTGTAGCATTGCTATATCTATTTTATGCTTATTTAAATGTCTCAAGATTCGATATCTTTTTACAGGGGACCCCAAACCTTGCACATTCCATGAACAGAAATTGACATTACTCATCTTGAAAGCACAGCAGAGCTACCTAGTTATGAACACTTGTATATAAAATAAAAACACAATCCTAACTAACATATACCCCAAGGAGTTTGTGTGGAGACTTCACTGAGGATACTCCCTCAAAGTGATTTACACACAAACAAAACAATGGCTTACTGAGTGTGAAAAAGAACCCACTTTATTTAGATAATGACAGTTTAAAAATAGTTAAAAAAGTATACTATATTTAAATCTGACTGCAAAAGAACAAGAGGAAGGTACTTTACCTCACTTCCCCCTTAATTCTGTACATACAAAGGAATCCTTTATCCATTGAATATTGACTATTGATGTGTTAGAACAGCAAAAAAAAAAAAAAATAGCACGCTTCCTAATGGTATTGGGAAAAGCCTAATTTCCTCATGTGACTATTCAAACCTAAGCTTATTCATATTCAGAAAGCCAAAATATATTTTTTCCATGAATATCCACTCTAAGCCATAGCCACTGAACCCCACGTATCTGTATTTCATTTCACTCAGATCCTCCATATATAATCAGACCACACACCTTACCCTTCTGTAGATCACCTGCAATAATAATAGCCATATTTGAAAATATAGCCCAAACCACATCTGGCAATTGGTCAGGCAGCCTAAACCACTTTCAGGTGAAATATGCATGCCTCGCCTGCCCATAAGATGTTCGCCATTTAGAATGACTTTATAGCACAGGGATCTGCCTCAAAGAGAAGCTCAGACAGATCATAATTTACTATTAAAGCACACAGGCTTCATCAATATATGACTAATGATCCAAACTTAGCAAAGTCCACCAATTAAGAGAATCCAAAACTATGAGGCACGGCAGACATGAGGACATGAACTCACGATAAAAACAACTTATGAATTATTTTTTATTTTAGAGAATCATAAGGAAGCTTATTTGAACTACATTTGCTATCCCTACACATCAAAGTCAAGTTTTTCTATGACCTGGAAAAACTATGATTCTGTTTTTTTTAAGTACCCCCCTTCCCGATAAGGGAAAATGAGATAAAGCACTCCAATGATTTCACTTTTTGCCAGTGAACTAATTGCTTACCATACTAACAGTATGCCAGTCCAGTCATCCTAGAACATGACTAGATGAAACGTTTCTAAAACAGGAAGTACTGTCTGAGCTTTGACATCAGGATACAGATTTTTCTTTGCTCCATTATTGACTACTAGAGAATTCAGATTAGCAATAAAATACAACTTTTAATGACTCAAATGCTCTACAGATATAATGGTAACCAACTAGGATACCAACACACTTTAAATAAATCCTTAACATAATGGCATTTACAACAGTCATGTGATTGGCCACAGCCAAACCCACAGCATGACGTCTAAATTCAGACTACCCTGCGAGGAAGTATGTAGTAACCATGGGACACCAAGCTCCTTCAAGTGCCCAAAGCTTCCATGTCTGATGCAGAATAACCAGGTGATGATGGCTCCTCAAACATATCAGTGACAGGGCTCCCCAGACCTTTCAGCATATCAGGTACTCCATACGAAACTGAACAGGGTGCTTTGAGTAAATGTTCCTCCGCTTGTGTACTGGGCCACACACTTTGTTAGAGATATGCTTCAGGTTGTGCTTAGCAGAAATAGACACCAGGATTGCAGTTTTGTTTTTATAAAATGGTTGTGACTTCCTCATTATTTTGGATGGTCATGGCCCTGATTTCAGTAAAGAAGCCTTGGTGTTGGGATGCCTTACATTATGTTTTAACACAAGAATGTGAGTTTTTACAGGAATAGAACCATTTGGGGCTTGAGGAGGCATAAGAGCTCAAGGGCTGATCTGAGGTGTTGCAGCACAAGCCTGACGTTCTGGACTTTGAATGTTGGATTTCTTAGAATTGTCTTTGACAGTTGGGGCCTGAGAAAAGGTTGAATGTATTTGAGGCTTTTCATTTAAAATATGCTCTGCGTCATGCCAGTGCCTACTTATGAATCCCCAAGCCTCCTCAGGTGTCTTAAAGCTATGGGACCCTCCTCCTCTTGTTAATACCAGTACAGCAGGGTATTTGATGTAGTATGGAACATTTAAAACCTGAAGCACATATCTAATGTCCCCATATGCCTTACATTTTTCTACAATTTCAGTGGAATAATCCTGAAATATGTACACTCTATCTTTGCCCCAATACAGCACTTTCCTCTCTCTCGTAATAGCCAGAAATTCTTCTTTGTTGGTGAATCTTAAAAAACGCACAATAACAGGTCTTGGTTTGACCTTTTTTAGGGAGAGCTCTTAGAGATCTGCGAGCTCTCTCTATTTCTAATGGCCAGTTTCAATTAAAATTTAATGTGCAATGAAGGAAGTCTTGCAAAAATGTTATCATATCTGTTCCTTCTGACATTTCTGGCACCCCCACTATCCGCAGATTATTTCTCTTGGATCTGTTTTCTAGATTGTCAACCTTAGTACCCAGATATTCTATTTTTGACAGGCTTTTTTCTGTTAAATCTTCAACCACACAAAGTGATTCTTCAAGCAGTGCCAATCTTTCTTCCAGTGTATTTAGCCTTTCCCCTGTAATAATTGATTTACTTTTTTCATCCCCCACCTGCTGTTTTAGTGATACTATACCAAAATGCATTGATTGGAGTTTTTCTTTAATGAACTCCATGTCATTAGCACTATTAGTAGTTGTTTTGTGGTTGTGTTTAGTAGGAACATTTTTGTGTGTCTACTCAATTCTCCTGTATCATAAGAGAACTGGGACGGGATCCCCGGACTGACCTGCTGTTCCAGCCATCCCGAGTCTCTCTTTTAATGGCATACTGTGGACTAGGTGAGCACCGCTGACAACGGATTCAATAAATACTGATAAAATTACCCGATTTACTTTTTATTTCAACAAAATGTAAAAAAAAAAAAAAAACAGATCTCGAACTACTCGGCTAATGTAACACTAAAATACTATTTTTAAACAGTTAAATTATTGTCAGATTTTTAATATGTGGGAAGGTTTTCTCTCAGTCTGCCATCTCTTCCTAGTGCCAGCGCGTGACCACCCAAATGGGGGTTTTTGAAAACTGAACACACTGTGCCACTGTACCCTCCTGCTTGTCCCACCCCCACCCCTGGGGTCCTAATTCTGTTTCTGACATCATGAATCATTGTTGTGCAAATTACTGCAATCTCATGAACAAGATTATGACTACATCAGGGAGAGGATGACAGTCTAAGATACAAAAATGCTGCTTTTATATAAATATATTTAAAAAGCTAGTAGCTTAAAAAAATAGCAGACAGAATATTCTATTAATTTTTAAAAGTAGCCTCTTATTCTTTTTTTTCTGAAGTGTTTTTCTTTTACTATGTGCTCATTAGATGGGTTTCTACATAATAGTATCAGGTGTGAAGCAAAAAGCAGTTCTTTACCTGGAAGCAGGCATATGTAGTTCTATTCCTCCCACTACATCATCAGCATGTGACCTCATTCATGGTTATGTCAAGCCCTGCTGCCTGAACTGTAACATGTGTCACAAGTTACCAATCATGCAGCAACAGATTGGCTCTTCCTGGTTACTAGTGATGTCAAAGTCAGTGATGTCACAATTTTTATGATGTATAGGAAGGAACAGAACTGACCAGAACTACATATGTCTGCTTCCAGGTAAAGAACTGCTTTTTGCTTCACACCTGATACTATTACGTAGAAATCTATCTAATGAGCACACAGTTACAACAGCCAACACAGAAACACTGATACTCGGAGATCTCAACATGGATTGGCTCACACACAAATCGCATAGCCTGAAATCCCTTTGTGATGAACTAGGTCTTGCCCAGATAATTAGTGAGCCCACTAGGATTAACACCACCAACATTGCCAATAGTTCTCTCATCGATGTCATACTTACCACCCATCCCCACAAAATACTACAATCAGCTGTTTTTTCCAATGATATGAGTGATCATAGAGCTATGGTCTGTACAAGACATCAAACCAAAGCCCACAATCAGCCTAAGTTCATAATCAAGCGTTCCTTTCGTAAATTCAGCACCCTGAGCTATCTGACCAACCTTAGCAAGGTCAAATGGCAAGATCTGTACCTCTCTAAAACAGTCGATGAGGCTGTCTCTAACCTAAATGAAAATCTCACCATCCTGGCTAACAAGCATGCCCCATTTATTAAGGTACATACGCGCAAGGTCTCCCACCCCTGGGTTACACCGGAGCTCAAAACCACACTTATAAACTGAGATAAACTCTGGGCTCTAGCAAGAAGAACTAAGAATCCGACAGATTGGCAGACATTTAGAGCAGCTAGGAACACCTTCGTAAAACATAGTCGCTCTACCAAAGCGAATTACTATGTTTCCACACTGGAAAAAGCCAAAGAAAACTCGCAGAAAATTTGTAGGACCATCAAGTCTATTGAAGGTCAACTGGTTGCTCCCTCCATCCCAGCTAAGATCAACATAAATGGCACAGTTATTGAGAACAATTACCAAATCCTCAAAGAACTGAATTCTCACTTAGCCACAGCTGGTCTAGCTTTCGATGCATCACCGTACGCATCTCGTACTAGTATCCATGCTAGCCCTATCACTGTCCCGAAAGCTACAGCCCATCCTTTCCAGCTGCTTCCCCTCAGCTTCAAAGAAGTTGAGGATTCACTCATCAATTTAGATACCACAAAAAGTGCCGGAGACAATGGCTTAGAACCATTTTTCTTAAAAGTCGGCTACTGCTATCTTACTGCTCCCATTCTCCATATATTCAACCTCTCTATCTCTTCTGCTGTAGTTCCATTATGCTGGAAATCTGCTCAAATCATACCCTTATTTAAATCCAGTGACCTATGCGACTTAAACAATTACAGACCAATCTCAATCTTGCCTATCCTTTTAAAAGTCCTCAAAAAATTTATTTATATACAATTGAAGAATCATCTGGAAACCTACTCTCTCCTCAATCCAACCCAATCAGGCTTTCGCTCTAATCATAGCACCGTTACTGCACTAGCTAAAGTCACCGATAACTGGATCTTAGCCATGGATGCTAAAAAAATTATGGGTGCAGTATTCTTAGATTTGAGTAAAGCATTCGACACCATTGCCCATACTCTAATTGTGAACAGCCTCACCAATATTGGCGCTACCCTAGCTACTACCAAATGGTTCTCCAGTTACCTATCAGGTAGGATGCATAAAGTCAAAGCTGGTGGGATGTTCTCTGCCTCCTTATCAGTTACTAGGGGAGTCCCACAAGGTTCCATCTTAGGTCCTATACTCTTCTCCCTATATATCAACAACCTGGATTCTCAAATAACCAGGTCAACCTTGCATTTCTTTGCAGATGATACAGTTTTTTATACATCCGGCCATACAATATCAGAAGTCAGGGATATACTTCAAGTCGATTTCGTATGGCTAGAAACAAATCTCATCAATACCAAACTCCTCCTAAATGCTAAAAAAACTAAGGCCATGATTTTCCCCCCTAATACTTCCTCCGTTACCCTCACTGTCCCACCTAAAGACTTCATTGTTACATCCCTAGGTGAACCACTGGAAGTTGTCTGTAAATATAAATACCTTGGCTTTTGGTTAGACAACAAACTCTCCTTCAACAAGCACACTGACGACCTGTTCAGAAGACTAAAAGCTAGACTAGGCTTCTTCTTCTGAAATAGGTCCCTCTTTCCCCTGAAAACCAGACTCAGGCTTGTTCAGATGACCTTCCTCCCTTTACTTGACTATGGGGACATATTATACTCATCTACAGCAATTACTAACCTAAACAAATTGAACATTCTCTATCACCACGCCCTGCTCTTCATTACAAATTACCCATACCGAACCCACCACTGTGAACTATATGCAGCTCTTGGTTGGACTTCACTTACCATTAGATGCACACTCCATGCTGGCATTTGGACCCTAAAACTTCTTCTGAATAAATTACCAAGTTATTAAGTAGCACTTATCCGTACTGCCCACAGCTCTTACTTCCTTAGGAAATCACATTTTATCCTACTCGACGTACCTAGGACTCGCACCTCCTTTGGCAGATGAGCCTTCTCAAGTGCCCTACCAACTATTTGGAACCAGCTGCAATCCACTCTGGAACTATCCAGTGTAGTCTCAGTAAATTGCTTCAAAAAACTGGTGGCTTCAAAAATAAAGGACACCTGTAACTGTTTCTAAACTCCCTTCCTAGCTTTCTCCATACTTCCTCAGTTTGTTCTCATTACACCGCCTTCCTTAAACAACTTGTACTAAATATTTTTTTGGTTTTTGGTTTTCACCCAGGACTGTTTACCCATGTACGTTGTAGGGCCTGGTCCATCATTTATGTATTGTTATGTTACTGCTTGCATTGTATATTTGTTGTAACCATGCACCCAGGACCTCCTTGTGAATGAGCTTGCTCAATGGAGCTTTCCTGCAATAAACTTGAACTTGATTATGTCGGAATCCAGGTAGAGTGCTGTTCCACACATCATGCTTAGTACTGTAAGGTAGAAAATCCTCTAATTAGCAAAACAGAAGAGAAAAATACTTCTGATATAAGAAGTGATAGCTGACTACTTCTGACAATTACCAATAATTCTGAGCAGTACACTAGCTTTTTAATAATAAAAAATTAGGAGACAATAATTAAAGAAACTTAATAGAACATAAGCTGGGTTGTGTATGAATATATTTTAAAAAGTTTTATTGACTACTAGGAAGATGCTTTACAAGATGTTTCTTATACCATACCATAGCTATTTATAGTGTGCCCTTTTAGGCATTGCTACCTAAGGCACATTAGAATATATATATCACATAAACAATTATGCAAAATATAACATTAAAACAATTGAAACAGCTAGTCAAATATCTTGCTTCAAACTTATCTATTTTGAGTCTTTTCTTCCCTAGCTTACTTGCTTGAAAATAGAATGCCAACTTACAAATGTTTTAAAAAAGTAAAAAAAAAAATCAAATCAAAACCACTGAGGAAAACATTACAGAGTGTATGAGGCAGTAAAGCCTAGTTTTAAAGAAGACCAGATACACATATCTCCCAAGTGCATCTTGCATTTTTGTATCCATTTAGCAATGTATTTACCCAGATAGCCTAGCAAAGATACAGTATCTTGTTTTCAGTGGCATCCTGCTTCTACACATTTTTACAATTTATTTACTGATATAGCCAAACTGAGAAGTAGCATCTAATATATAGCCTACCTATTCTGCACTGTATTTACCAAGAACAGACCAGCCCAGCTTCAATGCCACATAGAAACATAGACTTTGATGGCAGATAAGGACCACTTGGCCCACCTAGTCTACCCATTTCCTACCTATTGGATAAGCTGCAGATTCCAGTTACCCAACACCCTACTTCTTCCTACCCCTCACTAAAATTGCCTTCTGTCTGTCCCATGCATTCTTGAATTCCCCCACTGTTTTTGACCCCACAACTTCCTCAGAAAGGCCATTCCATGCATCCACCACCCTCTCTTTGAAAAAGTACTTCCTCACGTTGCTCCTGAGCTGTTCCCCCTCTATCTTCAAATTGTGCCCCCTTGTTCCTGTACATCTCTTTTTCTTAAAAATGCTCCCGTCTTGGCCTTTTTTGATTCCCTTTAGGTACTTGAAAGTTTCTATCATGTCCCCCCCTCCCTCCTTTCCTCAAGGGTATACATATTAAGCACTTTTAGTCTCTCTTTGTATGACTTCTGTTGCAGACCCTGCACCATTTTAGTTCCCCTCCTCCGGACTGCTTCCATCCTATGTCCCTGTGGAGATGGGGTCTCCAGAACTGTACACACTACTCCAGATGGGGTCTCACCAACTGTCTATACAGAGGTATAACAACTTCCTGTTTTCTATTGGTGATGACTCTCCTTATACATCCTAGTATCACCCTAGCCCTCCTTACTGCCTTCTCACATTGTTTACCTACCTTAAGGTAATCTGATATGACTACCCCCAGGTTCCTTTCCATCTGTTTTGTTGTTAGTACCTCCTCCCACTGTGTACTCTTCCCCTAGGTTTTTGTTTCCCAGATGCATTACTTTGCCCTTTTTTGCACTGAATCTAAGCTGCCATATTTTTGACCATTCCTCCAATCTTGCCAAGTCCCTTCTCATCCTTTGCACCCCTTCTTGTGTATCAACCATGTTGCAGATCTTTGTGTCATCTGCAAAGAGGCATAATTTTCCTTCCAGACCCTCTGCAATGTCACCTATAAAGACATTAAAAAGGACCAGTCACAATACTGAACCCTGTGGTACCCCACTAGTAACCCCCTTTCTTCCGAGTGTACTCCATTTACTATTACTCTCTAGGTCCTGTTGTCCAACCAGCTTGTTACCCAGGCTACGACCCTGGAACCCACTCCCAGGCTGGCTAACTTGTTTATTAATCTTTTGTGTGGGATTGTGTCAAATGCCTTGCTAAAGTCTAGGTAGGCCATATCCACAGCCTCTCCCTGGTCTATTACTTTGGTTACCCAGTCAAAGAAATCTATTAGATTCATCTGACATGACCTTCCTGCTGTGAATCCATGCTGCCTTGGGTTCTGTGTCCCGCTGGCCTGTAGGTACTCAACAATTCTTTCTTTCAGAAGTAATTCCATAATTTTCCCTACCACTGAGGTCAAGCTAACAGGTCTGTAGTTTCCTGCCTCTGCCTTTCTCCCACATTTGTGAGGAGGAATCACATCCACCATCCTCCAGTCCCACACCATCCTCCCATGATTTGTTAAAAAGGGTAGTCAGTGGTGTCACTAGTTCTCCCCTTGGTTCTTTCAGAATTCTGGGGTGAATCCCATCAGGCCCCATTGCTTTGTCCACTTTGAGTTTTAGGATTTCCTTCACGACCCTTTCTTCTGTGAATAGACTGGTACTGACTCCCCTGTCCAGAGTGCTTTTATTGTTTGGTTTAGGTACCTCCCCCTCTTCCTCTTTTGTGAATACTGAGCAAAAATATTTGTTCAGTATCTCTACCTTTTCACAGTCACCCTCTGTCCAACCCCTCCCCTTTTTTAAGCCTCCCTATCCCTCCATCTTCCTTCGCTCCCTGATGTACCTATAAAAGGTTTTATCCCCCTTCTTGACTGAGTTGGCTATCTTTTCCTCAGTTTGGGCCTTCGCTATTCTGACTGCCTTCCTGCTTCCTTCTGCTTTAACTGATACAGTTCTCTGTTCTGCTCCTTCTGTGATTCCTCATACTTCCTGAATGCTATCTTTTTCTCCCTAACCTTTTCTGCCACCTCCGTTGAGAACCATAGTGGTATTTTACTTAGTTTTGTTTATTTGCTTCACACAAAGGCTTGTTGCCTCTGTAATGGCTGTTTTGATTATTCCCCATTGTTCTTTCACCCCTTCTTCCTGCCCATTTGCTAGTGCATTCCTAAGGCACTCACCATTTTGGCAAAGTCAGCCCTCCTAAAGTCCAGGACCTTTGCTTTTGTATTGCTTGACTCTACTGCTGTGTTTATCATGAACCACACTGTTTGGTGGTCGCTAGTTCCCAGATGGCTACCCACTTCTAAATCTGTGATCCTCTCTCCGTCTCCATTTGAGAGCACCAGGTCAAAGATTACTCCCTCCCAAGTGGATTCCAATACAATATATCTACAGCACAGCTGTCATTTCTGATCCCAATGACTGTGAGAGAAACAAGATTCCAGTTTATTCTACACTTACTACTGGTAGTATATATGGTGGCAAAGGTGGGGGGGGCAATCTGCAGACACTGTTTACTCAGAGTGTAAACAGTGATTTGAATATTTTTTGGTCCTGATAAATGAAACATTTACTGTAAATATGCATACTGACACATACTACAAACTGCTATGTCCCACAAAGTTTATTATACCTCTTTAGACATACCACTGCTTAAGAATGAAAAACAAGACTATACAACACACAGTACATACTCTATGGAATCCTACATAAAGACATTGGGCTCTATTCACTAATGGACCCAGTAAGCACCAACAGGGGTTGCAGAGGCTTCACAGGTACATGCTGTGTAAGCAGCCCATGCTGGACGCACTGGGCGTGCCCAGGCACACTTAGCATGGCTGAGTAGCTTCACTCTAGGGGTGGAGCCAACTGGGAAGCCAGATGTGGGCAAGCCTGGAGGCTTCTGATTGGAAGTCCAGACTGAGCCCCATAATGGATCCCCAACTTCATGGGAGCAGGAGTTCATGGGACATAGCAGCCCATATACAGGCTGCATGTCCTAAACAGAGGTATACAAAGCATACCTTTTCAAAGATCAGTGCCCTGTAGCCTGCCACCACCCTCTAGCCCTTCACGGCATTGAGGAGGCAGAGGTCCATGGGTCTCAGGGCACTGTAGTGCCATAGGAGCTCCACTTGGGGGGGCACACAGCTATTATAGCAGCCCTTTGGCTGTCATGATAGTAAGCCCCCCAACATCCAGCTGGTACAGCACAAACAGCATCATGCATGCATCCACAGGCATGTCCACTGCCTGCCCCTGCCAAGAGCAATGGGATCCCCACACATGGTCCAGGGCAAGGGTATGGAATGGGTATACACCATTAGTGCATCCACGGGTGTCCATCAAATATCCAGCTTGTGCACATTCCGGCACTATGCACCAGGCAAAAGGGGCTTAGGTTGGGATACCATTAATACATAGGACCCATAGTAAGTTCTTACCTGTAAGTGGTTATTAACATGTACCTTTGCAACTCATCTTCAGCTTTACTGTTGCAAACTCACTCTGATAATTAGCATCATATAACTTAGCAATTCTAGCTTTTTTCAATTTAGTGATAATATGACACTGCCATCACTATACAAGGCAATAATCTGATTGTCCAATGGATAAAGTCTGAGGCCAAAGGCTGAGTCTTTATCTCCATGAGACAATCAAATGGACAAGAATAATGATGGCACTATTGTATTATCACTATTACATAATATGGGCAAAGAAAAGGATCACACGAGAAAAGATGAATGTTCAGAGAAGAGGATTATGTCATTCAGAATAAAATGAAGGATATTATATCATCATACATCTCAACCTCTTGCCTCATGAATCAGGGACAAGGCTTAAAAATCAGGGACAAAGACCACAAATCAGGGACACATTTTAAAACTTGGCATTATTCACTCAGAAAGCTGACAGAATAAGGGGATTTGTGTAAGATGCATTTTCTGAAGAATAATAAGTCTGTCATTTTTAACATTTTACATTATTTTGTGGCTTTTATCCTCACTCTGTTGTCACAAAAACACAAATTTTACTGGGGACAGAGAAAAATTTTGAGGCACAATCAGGGCTGTCCCTGAAAATCAGGGACAGTTGAGGGGTATATATATCATCCAAGTCATTTTACTGAGAAAAAAAAATAACTGGGATGATTTACTTATTTTTATTTATTTTTTTATCATGTCACACTTTTCACTCCTCTGGACAGCCCTCCATCTGACCAACCCCCCTCCCCAGCCTCATCACCCAGAATTACCCGGGCCTTACCTTATGGCTGGCCCAGAAGCGGTACCTGTGGGATTCAGTCTTCATCCTGCTGCCAGTATTTTCTTCTCTGTTTTTTTCCCAGGGACCCCAGGAGTAGGAGTGCATGCACGTGGAGGCGCGCATGTGCCTTACAGCCCCGGTCATGACCCCTTTCCCCCAACCCACTGGCCTAATGCCTTGGCATCCTCTAAGCCTGTGCTGCCCCTAGCCTCAACCAGGAGGCAGCCATTAGCCAAGGGATGCTGCTACACCTACCCAGAGAGGAGACCTGCCTTCTGGGAGCTCCATCCAACTCCACCCTCCACCCCGTTGCCGACCTCCGATGGCCTGGGCTCGTTCCCAAACCTGGGTCGCCAGCATGCCACGAGGTAAGGCATCCAGCACCTTTGCCCTCAGTGCTACCGGGCCGGCGTTGGGATGATTTACTTATGATAATTTCATTGGATATTGTGATCTTAGGCAGTTTGTGGCACAATAAAGTATGACTAACTCTAGGCTCTGATCAGATGTGAGAGTCCACATGTAGCATAATCACTAACATTGTATCAGCTGTACTCACTCAATACAGATAATGTCCACATAGGGGAACAAGATTACATTATTAGCACACACTTACTTCACAGAATGCACTACAACCCTTTGCTCAAAGGTACAGTGTTGCTGATATCACTGTTCTCTTTACCATTAGGATTTTCCAGCCAGTCCTTTTCCTTAATGCTGCTACCTACAGAGCTAGTTACAGCCACAGCAAATAAGCATTTTCCAGTTTGTCTTCTGCTTCCCTTTTCACCCCATGACTGTCCACTTAACTCCTTTTAACCCCTTCAGACCATTATCAAAGTGAATAGACAAAATTCTATCAAACATTTTGCTCTTCAGTTCAGTATTCCTTTTTACTGGAACTAAATGGCTCAGTGGGTTGGTAGTGAGCTAAGGAGCATTTCACCTCTAGGTCATGGGTTCAAATCCAGCACAGGTCAGTACTGGTCAAAAGCTATTATCACCTGAGGACTGTTCAGTGGCCAGAGTTGTGGTTGTCTCAGTCCAGTTGCAATGGGCAGGTGTCCACATCACAAAATCACCAACACAACTGGCACTAATTGGAACCCTTGTTGGCAGTCTCACATGAGAGGCCAAGTACTGAATGGAATGAAGTCTTTTAACTACCCTCTCACCTACAGGTACATGGTGGTCCCTCCATGGCAGGGTTGAGGCACACTGGTGGGGCAATGTAGGGAAGCTTGCACTGTGATCACCTGTGCTGTACCTGTCATGTGGATCAACAGAGGACTTCAGATTCCAGTGCTGTCAATCCAGTACTGTTCATAAGCACTAAATTCGCACACAGAAAAACAAAACATTTCTTAAAAAGTATTTCTTATTGCTACACTTTATACATGTCTCAGCATCTTTTATTGAGTCTATGTGGCTCTTCTTAGCATAGATAACAAATCAGTCCATGAGATAGGGTACATTTTCTATTTCCTTCCTGTCAGATCCATACTCATTGTCACCTCAATAAACTTACAGGCTACTGTATGCATAGCAGTCTTAAAAATCAAATATTATTGATAGGGTACTCAATAAAAAAGGGGAAATTATAATTTTGGGCATGTTACCCACTATAGGAAGAAATGCCTTTAAAAACAAATCAGTTATGGAGTTTAATATGTGGTTACGCCAAATGTGCCAAACAAGAGGTATAGGATTTATGAATAACTGTATCACTTTTTCTAACAAAGCCTGTTTTAAACCAGATGGACTACATCTAAACTATTTCAGTACTAAAATTTTTGGTAAAAAAATAAATGAAGTTCCATTATTTCATTTAAACTGGAAAATGGGATGGGTGTGAGAATAATAGGATATGAAAGCAATTACCCGTCCATTATTCAAGATGAACTAAATTACTTCAAATACAACACCACACTTCCTACTAATAATACTAACATTACAGACAAACAGAATTGGAATGGACTCTTGACAAATGCTAGAAGCCTAACCCAAAAATTTGACGAGTTCAAATTATTGTTACATGAACATGATATCCATCTAGCTTTGATTACAGAAACTTGGGGAACTGATAGTGATAATTGGGATAGAAATATCCTGGGGTACAATTTATATTACAAGAACAGGAGATATAAAAAGGGTGGAGGTGTGGCTATTTATGTCCACAAAACTATTAAATGTGAAGAGATGCTAGAGGAAGTGGAGGGTGTCGAACTAATATGGGTCAAAATGTATCCCCATAATAGAGTCCCCAATAAAATAGGTTTAATATATAGACCCCCCTCAACACCCATAGAGAATGATATTAAGTTTTTGGATTATATGAACAAATTGAACCCATCTGACAACATGATACACATGGGAGATTTGAATCTACCCAATATTAACTAGATATCAAACAGTGGAGTAAGCAGAACTGACTTATTATATCTGGATGTTTTTGCTCATCTAGGAATGGGCCAACTAGTAACAAGTCCTACTAGGGAAGACAAAATCTTGGATATTATTCTAACAAACATAGGAGACACTGTGGCTGATGTTAATACAACAACGCCTATAGGTAACAGTGACCACTTGAGTGTTACGTTCAAGGTGATAGACTACTATAGGCAACCAGAAGACAGAGCCACTGAAAAACTTAATTTCAAGGGAGCAAACTTTACTGCCATGAAAGAAGAAATGGACAAATGGAATTGGGAAACTGCTTTTTGCAATCAGCCGAGGGAAAATGGGACCAGCTAACACTAAAAATTAAGACTGTAGTATCCAAATATATACCAGTGCTAAAAATATATTCCAACAAAAGAACATCTCCTAGCTGGATGAAACCTCATATAAAAAAACTGATAAAAAAAGTAAGATGTTTAAAAGGATTAAAAATGGTAACCAACAATTGATACCAGTTTACAGAATATTGACAAAAAATATCAAAAATAAAATTAAATAATCCAAGGCTGAACATGAAATACATCTTGCAAAAAAAGTTAATGATAACAAAAAATTGTTTTTTCACACATTGACAAAATAAGGGAGTCCTTAAATACAGTAGGTCCATTTACCAACAATTTAAGACATCCCACTGACAATAAGGGGACAGCAGACATCCAGAATAAATACTTTTCCTCATTTTTTTCTAAACCTGCTTCTGTAACTATGGATAATAATCAGACACCCACACCAGGACAATTTTTAATTAATTCAACTGACGCTTATGAAAGGTTGATTAAGTTGGATATCAATAAATCACCAGGCCCGGATGATATCCACCCGAGAGTACTGAAAGAATTAGTGGACTACATTTACAAACCATTGACACACATGTTCCAACACTCGTTAGACTCTGGCATAATTTCCCTTAGTTGGAAAGTAGCTATTGTAGTGCCACTTCATAAACAAGGTTCAAGAACTAGACCAGAAAATATTAGACCAATTAGCCTGACTTCTTTCCTGGGTAAAATACTTGAAGGAATAATTAAGGATCATATCCAGCAACATTTAGCAACTATAGGTTATATTGACTGGTATCAGCATGGGTTCATTAAGGATAGATCATGTCTAACAAACGTATTGGGTTTTTATGAAGGGGCAAACGGAAATAGATATGAAAAACTCAGCTGATATAATATTTTTAGATTTCGCAAAAGCCTTTGACAAATTACCTCACTCGTAATTAATCAAACTAATAAAAACTTTTAACTTGAGCACTAATATAGTATACTGGATTTCAAACTGGCCGAGGGGAAGAATGCAGAGGGTGGTGGTAAATGGATCTCTTTCTGATTGGGCTGGAGTGGTGAGGGTCAGGGGTCTGTGTTGGGCCCAATTTTGTTCAATATTTATGTTTCATCACTAAAAATAAATGCTCCTAATGTTTGGATATCCAAATTTGTGGATGACTGCAGACGAGGTGCAGTGGTAAACACTACAGAAAATGATACGAATACCAGCTGTGCTTTCTGAATGGCTGTGGGAGCTGCCTTATGACAGTGTGAAGGGGAATATACCTTATAAAAGGGAATTTGCTAATGTGTATGAATGAAACTTGTGCCTTTTTAATTTGCTGAAGCAGTTACTGTTGGAGCCCTGGTTGCTACCGTTCAGGTATCCAGGAGGAGAGACCTTGAAATTGGTCTAATTTTAACTCGGATCGCGTTTTCATTTAACGCTTGCTCACTGATACACTTACGGCTTGATCAGATACTAGCACACAATACTGTGCATTCCCTGACTATATTTAAGATATATTTGTTAACAAACACTGAAATATAAGCTCTGAACCCGCCCATTCACTTCCGGGGTATTTTGGGCTACAAAAGAGATCCCTGCTGCGAGCGGGGCGACTGCCTAATACGAATACCAGCAGTGCTTTCTGAATGGCTGTGGGAGCTGCCTTATGACAGTGTGAAGGGGGGAATATACCTTATAAAAGGGAATTTGCTAATGTGTATGAATGAAACTGGTGCTTTTTTAATTTACTGAACCAGTTACTGTTGGAGCCCTGGTTGCTACCGTTCAGGTATCCGGGAAGAGAGACCTTGAAATTGGTCTAATTTTAACTCGGATCGCGTTTTCATTTAACGCTTGCTCACTGATACACTTACGGCTTGATCAGATACTAGCACACAATACTGTGCATTCCCTGATTATATTTAAGATATATTTGTTAACAAACACTGAAATATAAGCTCTGAACCTGCCCATTCACTTCCGAGGTATTTTGGGCTACATAAGAGATCCCTGCTGCGAGTGGGGCGACTGCCTAATACGAATACCAGCTGTGCTTTCTGAACGGCTGTGGGAGCTGCCTTGTGACAGTGTGAAGGGGGGAATATACCTTATAAAAGGGAATTTGCTAATGTGTATGAATGAAACTGGTGCCTTTTTAATTTACTGAAGAAGTTACTGTTGGAGCCCTGGTTGCTACCGTTCAGGTATCCAGGATGAGAGACCTTGAAATTGGTTTAATTTTAACTCTGATTGTGTTTTCATTTAACGCTTGCTCACTGATACACTTACGGATTGATCAGATACTAGCACACAATACCGTGCATTCCCTGACTATATTTAAGATATATTTGTTAACAAACACTGAAATATAAGCTCTGAACCCACCCATTTACTTCTGGGGTATTTTGGGCTACATAAGAGATCCTACTTTCTTGGCGAGTGGAAGCGTCGCCCAGCCTTGTGAACTACGCCTACAGAGACACTTGGCGTCTGCATGTGTCTGCTGTGTCCGCTGAGATGCTGTGACCTTGACGGGGTAAGTTAGTTGGGTAACTTAAAATTTAACTATTGTTGAATATTACTATAAACATGGCACAGGTGAAATCTAAAAAAGGCAGAAGTATAAAGAAAAGGGTGGGTGTACAATACTTAATGTATGTGGAGGAGACTCTGGATCTCGAATTTGTCTGTGAAAAATGTAAAATGATTACAATATTACAAGAAGAAATCTGTAATCTAAAAGAAAAGTTGGAAACACACAAAGAAATAACGCTTCTTGAACAATTTATTGCCGACGCAGTTAAAGAAGCAAATATTAAGCACTTTGAAACACAGAATAAAGAAACACCCAGAAACATATCCCCCAAGCCCAAACATCTTATCAGTTAAATGGGAATGATATCAATGAAAAAGGAAATGATACCCATGAGAAATCCATAAATAAAAATCTACCCCATGCTCACAAAATTCAATCAGCCAATACATCCACTCCATGCGAAGTGTTTAAAAATTTTATACAACCTATTAGTTTATATAATAAATTTTAAGTACTAGCAGATGAATACATTGAACCTCAAAAAAAAAAAAAAAAACAGACCTCTGGGGACTGAGCTACAGTCAATAGTGTATCAAATCCGAATGAAGCAGGAAAAAATAAGACTACAGAAAGAGATGTTGTAGTAATAGCAGACTCAATACTGAAAGGAAATGACACTATTGTGTGTGAAAGGAGAAAGGAGCACACAACTGTAAGTGCATTATCAGGGGTTAAAACTTATGATATAGTCAGACTACTTGATGGGTTACTTGAAAATACACATAAACCACTAGTTATCCTACATGTGGGAGTAAATTACTTAACTAAAAGGGCCCTGATAGACATCCAGGAAAACTACAGGAAAATTGTTTTAAGGATCAAAGAAAGAGGGGGAGACATCATACTGTCTGGTATACTACCACTTTTAGGAAATCAAACCTATAAGAATGAGCAAGCTAAACAATTAAATTCCTGGCTAAGATACTTTTGTATGGTGGAGAATATAGGATTTATGGATAATACTCAGACTTTTGGGGATGGATGATAGGGGTTTCTGGAGCACAAGGGATGGGAGGGTCTCGGCACCCAACTAAGGATCTAGGTTCGAGCAGACTTGATAGACCATAAGGCCTAATCTGCTGGCAAATAGTATGTTAGTATGTTTTAAAAACACAAAATGTTACAAAAATGATGGTCTTCACCTTAGCCAGCCTGGTATTAGGATACTGGCCAAAAAAATTAACAGAGTAATAGCATTTCATTTAAACTGGGTAAAGGGGGTGAAGCTCAACACTTTACCCCTGTAACAGCAGATTATTTGCCTAATTGTGATATAACCAAAGACTATGGTTGGAATGGGGTCCTTTTAAATGCACAGAGTCTATCTAACAAATTTGATGAGTTTAAACTGTACCTTGGGATGAATGATATACTTATTGCCCTTATCACTGCGACTTGGTGGGATGATAATGATTCTTGGGATAAAAGTATCTAGGGATATAAACTATATTTCAAAAATAGGAAGTATAAAAAAGGGGGAGGGGTAGCTATATACATCCACCAATCAATTGATAGTGAAGAAATTATAGATGATACTGATCTTGAAACTCTATGGATTAGAATAAAACCACCGACAGGTCCATCATTTATTTTGGCTCTAGTATACAGACCTCCTTCTATGAGTCCCGATAATGATGCAAATTTATTGCATTTTCTTAATAACCTTGACACATCAAAAAATTATGTAATTATGGGAGATTTCAATTTAAACAGTGTTAATTGGGAACATGTAACTGCAATAGACAAAATTGATAGAAGTGGTATAGAGATATTTAATGAAATAGGTTTGGAACAACTGGTTAAAATAAATACTAGGGGTAATAGAATTTTGGACCTTATATTAACTAATGTTGCCCATTGTATAACCAGAATTGATGTTAATGCACCATTAGCTAATAGCGATCATAATACTGTTCAATTTCAAATCTCAAATAGTAAACCCATGCTAGTTATGGGTACAACTAAAATCTTAAATTTCACCAAAGCTAATTTTGAAAATATAAAATACTTGAACAGTCTGACAAGGAAATTATTTTGGAACATCTTTACAGTAATAAATTTACTGATAAAAACCAACATGAATTTACAAAATCAAGATCATGTTTAACTAACCTTTTGACCTTTTATAATAAAGTCACAGAAGAAATCAATAAAGGCAACTCAGTTGATCTAGTGTTTATAGATTTTGCTAAAGCATTTGACAAAATCCCTCATTTTGAACTTATAAATGCTCTAAGAGAAGTTAAATTGAACCCGAATATAATAAACTGGATAATAAAGTGGCTTAAGAATAGGAAGCAGAGAGTGGCCATAAATGGAGAATTGTCAGAATGGGCTATTGTGACTAGTGGTGTTCCCCAGGGATCGGTGTTGGGACCATGTCTATTTAATATTTACATTTCTTCCCTAGAATCAAACATAAATGATATTTGGCTACTTAAATTTGCAGACGATTGCCATATTGGTTCTATCATTAACAACAGTAAAGAAAACATTGTCCTGCAAAACTTCCTAGATGAAGTTACCAACTGGGCCCATGAGAAGAAATTGGTATTGAATAGTGATAAGTGTAAGATGATGCACTTGGGAAAACATAACTCTAAATTTACATATAAACTGGTGAATCAACCATTACATCAGACTATGGAAGAAAGGGATCTTGGGCTTACCATCACCCTGACTTGAAATTTAAATTGCATTGTTCCAAACAAATCAAAAGGGCAAATCAGAATCTAAATTGTATATTTAGACATGTGGCAAGCAGGACTAATGAAGTTATACTATCATTATATAATGCTCTGGTGAGACCCCATCTTGAGTATTGTGTCCAAGTGTGGTCCCCATACATAAAGGAATAAATTAATAATATCAAAAGAGTACAGAGACGATTTAGCAGGGCACTAACAGGAATGAAGGGAAAGGACTATGAAAATAGGCTCAAGGATTTGAAATTGTACACTTTAAAATATAGAAGGCTTAGGGGAGATGTATGCCTCATATATGGCCTACTACAAGACTCTACACTCTTGAACGGAACAGAATTATTCGAATCCAAACTTAGACAAAGTAACCGTAGACATAACAAGCAGCTACTGATAGGGAAATGGAATTCACTAAGGAGGAAAAACTGGTTTAGCATAAGATCAATTTCAATATGGAATAATCTTCCTACAATTGTAGAAAGTACAAACATGGACACATTAAAAAAAAATTGGATTCGGTAATGACAGATAAAGATAAATATATCTAATACACTAAAATATTAGGCAAGCATTATGGACTATTGTTCTCTAGCTTGAAAAAACCTATGAAACCTAAGAAATTTACAGAATGCTTTGAATCACATTTCAGTTTGGACTATGCAGAACAAATTAGAACTTAATATTAATAAATGTAAGGTAATGCACTTGGGTACTAAGAACAGATACTACAAATATACTGTAAACAATAATCCCTTAATGGTAACCACAAACGAGAGAGACTTAGGAATAACAGTTACACATGATTTGAAATTCAGTTCTCATTGTAGAAAGCAGGTAAAAAAAGTTAACCAGTTATTAAATTGTATCACTAGTCACATATCTAGTAGAGCTAGTGAGGTGTTGCTCCCCCTCTATGTGGCACTGGTTAGGCCTCATTTAGAGTACTGCGTCCAAGTATGGTCATCATACAAAAAGGAAGACATTAGAAAGGTGGAAGCTGTACAGCACCAATTTACAAGGCTTATATCAGTACTTAAATCGATACTTTATAAACAAAGGCTGAAATGACTTAACCTATATACTTTACAATATAGAAGAATATGGGGAGATCTGTGTATGTTACACAAAGTAATTACAGATAATACCTTAATATGGGAACTAGGACTAAGTTTCAATGTGGATAGGGTCAGCAACAGAAGGCACTCAAAACAAATGCGTCTGAATAAATGGAACACACTATCTAGAAAATATTGGTACAGTCAAAGGGGTTATTACTCTCTGGAATAGTCTCTCACAAGAAGTGATAGACAGTGAGGATGTAAATATCTTTAAAATAAGACTAGATAACGAAATGGATGATGAGACAAAATTTGGGCTATAATATTTATTAATGGCAAGCAAAAGGACAAAAGTCTATTACAGCTTGTATTATCTATGAAAATCTATGAAAAAAAGAGCAATCTGCTTGGTGGGAGAGGGGGTTAGACCTCCATGTTTAACAATTACCAAGGAGAATAGAGAAGTATCAAAATAAAATTAAAAGAGGAAACTGGGAGTAGTATTAAAATAAAATAATGTACCAGTTGTACTAAGAGGCTTCAAGCCTTTCCAAGCATAAGCAGAATGCCACTATAAATGAGATGTGGCCTCTTAACTTGGCTATCACGCGTAAACAATTGCTTATAAAGCAATTTAGGATACAGTGTAAGAAAAGTACTAAAAAATTACAAAAAATTCTATTCCTCCACTCCCAGAGGACTGACAACTTGTTTGCTCTGCAACAAGCAACCAAGGAGCTATAAATAGCTAAAAGCTTGTTCAATTATTCTCCATTATACACACTTTTAAATTTTAGAAAAGAATGTAGGAAGCTAAATTAATCTGGAAGACACTTGCTTTCGATTCCTGCCTCTTCCACTGCAATGGGTGAACATGCATTCTCTGTTTATGCTGCAAAATGTTGGAAAAACTTACTATTATCTACACAACTCTGAAAGCCATACTGTTTTTAAAAATCAATTAAGGTCTTACTTACATAGAAACATAGAAGTTGACGGCAGATAAGGACCACAAGGCCCATCCAGTCTGCCCATTTCTTTTTCTACCTTATAAATGTGCCATCGGCCTTTGCTCTGTCAGTGGTCTATCTATTCATAGTCATTTGTATTGCTCCCTTATGCCTATTCCATGCCTGTTTGAAGCCCTGCACTGTATTCATAGCCACCACTTCTTGTGGTAAGCCATTCCATGCATCCACCACCCTTTCTGTGAAAAATAATTTCCTCACATTCCCCCTTAATCGTCCCCCCTCTAATCTCATGCTGTGTCCTCTTGTCCTGCTATTTTTCTTATATTTAAACATGTTAGACTCTTTCACCTTGTTAATGCCCTTAAGGTGTTTGAATGCCTCGATCATATCACCTCTCTCCCTCCTTTGCTCAAGGGTATACATATTGAGCTCTGTTAATCTGTCTTCATATGTCTTCTGATGCAGTCCCTGCACCATTTTGGTTGCCCTTCTCTGGACTGCCTCAATTTGGTTAATGTCCTTGTGAAGGTGTGGCCTCCAATACTGCATGCAGTACTCCAGATGGGGCCTAATACTTGATAAAACTTGGTTGGTTAAGAGCTAAAGCATGGATTGCTGAGGTCCTGGGTTCAAATCCCAGTGAGAGTCACACTTTTCCTTTCATTTCTAAACTGGATTTCTAAATTTGCCTTGCAGTGGCATATACTGCACTTGGGAGAGACAGAGGAGGAGTTATTTGAGTCTGTAAAAAGACTTCCTGGTTGCTCATTGCAACACTAGCAAGGAATGTATGTGTGATTCACATGGGAAAACTCAGGGGCCTTAATTGACAGAACTCTCACAGCTCAGTTGGTTAAGAGCTAAAGCATGGACTGTTGAGGTCCTGGGTTCAAATCCCAGTGACAGTCACACTTTTCTTTTCATTTCTACAATTGGACTGATAAAACTTGATGCGTCGTGCTTAAGCTTTACTCCTGTATATTACGTGTTGTATCCTTATTGCCTGTTGCATGTGTATGTAACATGGTGTATCATCTAGTAGCTGCTTTATAAGTGTGGCTTCAGGCCATTCCTGAAAAAAGGCCTTTGGCTCAGTGTACTAACCCAGTAAACAAACAAACTAACTAGATAATTTATTACCAGTGCCCCAAAAGTCTGAGACTATGTTGCGCACAATGCATTGACTCCTTCTATCTTGACTAGTGTAATTCTCTGTACCTAGGGCTACTGGGGGTTGATATCCACCACTTGCAGATGGTGCAGAATGTGGCAGCCAGGCAACTGCTGACTGGGCTCCCTTGAGCTTGTCATGTCACACCTGTGCTGCGCAGCCTGCACTGGCTGCCTGTTCATTGGTGGATCACCTTTAAGGTTGGCTTTCTGACCTACAAAGCCCTACATGGGCAGGGACTGTGCTATCTCCAAGGGCTTCTTTGCCCCTACTGCCCCTTCTGCCCACTCCACTCCATCAATGAAGGATTGCTAGAAATTCCCAGGGTTCGTCTGAAGACCTCTGGGGCCCGAGCATTTGAGTTTGTGGCTTCTACCCTGTGGAATTCTCTACCTCGTCGGATAAGAGAGTGCCTGATTGTGGAGAGTTTCAAATCTGCATTGAAAGCATATTTGTTTAATTGTGCTTTTCCTCACTCTGAATAATTTTTTGATGCTGATATTTATTAATTTATTTAGTGATTTTTTAGCTGTGGTTTTATGATTCATTGTGCTAGCGCTATGGTCTTTTTGTGAATAGCACTATTTTATAAATAAACTTTGCTTTGCTTCAACAAATTGGCCAATCCACTGTAGACCAATGTACTTACGTAACACACATTACAAACTTACTGTATGTAATAAGAAGTAGAAACCTGAAAAACAGTATAACAGAGAGGCAGTTTGAAAGAACACCAGTGTGTAGGATGCATAAACAATACAAGAACACAGATAATTTTCACTTTTTTGTTTGTTTTTTTGTAAATCTCTCCAAGCCACATGTATTAATTCTAAAGCTTATAAAAATGCAAAACATCGTGTGTATACAAATTCTGAAGTGGGTAAATTCAAAAGGAAATTCCCATAATTAAGTACAACCAAATGCACAAAATAACACACGATGATGACATAGCATTTCAATCTTCAACTGAAGCCTAAAAAGAGCACTCTGCTTGGATGGGCCTCCATGTAAAACAATTAACAAGAAGAATAGGAACAGCAGTGTCAAAACAACTTAACCTAAGTTACTAAAGATGTATGAAAACAATTACACAGCCCCACCCACCACTTGTAAGGGAGTAATATTCTATTGATATAACTCAGTGTTTCTCAAATGGCGAGGCCCAAACCTGTTTCAGGGGAGGCACAGGCAAACCTGAAAAATACCCTGTATTTAAATGTTAAGTTTTGAACATTTTTGTGAAAGAACAAAGCAAAATGATGATGGATAATGGCCAGCGACTTTATGTAGTTATTTTTTTAACTTATGGTTCACAATTTTCAAACCAGTCCATAGATCAACACAAACTGCAGCAAACAGCAGCATGCATCAAATGTTGACACACCAGGGACCCTGCACCTGATTCTAGTACAGGCAGGGTCCCAGCAACAGTCTCCCACAGTTTGCCACATCCGCTCCCATGCGTCAAACAAAAGGTACAAGGAAGGGGAATGCCACAAGCTGTGGGACGATTATGTGGCATAGCAACTAGTGCCACAGACATTCTAGCAGTGTGCCCTGCAGAGGCTGTGGGGGACAGAAAGGATTGGATCAGGGGAGGTGTGTGGCATGGACCCAGGACAGAGACTGAAGGGTGTATGATGAGGCAAGGGATGGGCAGCACTATGACCAGTGCCATGGGGGTCATGGACAGCACAGATGGGAGAACGCTCATACCATGCAGGGGGAGGATGGAGCACTATCCATGGCAGGCAGTAGTGTTGACCATCATGCAGGGTGCACTGTTGCAAAGTATGTTCAGCCTGCATAAACCACAGCTCAGCAAGTGCACTGATCAGTACCCTCCATTGTGTCCACTGGGCATTCCACCAGGTAGGGTCCATTGGATAAGTTCCAGGCATACACTGCTGGACACAGACTGTGACTGACCCTTGTCCTGGCCACCAGGTGCAGGCTTCAATGGGTGATCTGGGGTCAAGAGAGCCCTGTGCAAGGTACCGACTAGCTGTGCAGGGGGGCCACCACACATGGAAGTACTGCACTATGGCAGTTATATACCATTGTTCAGGGTCGTACACCCTGTATGTGGCTCTGGTATGCTGCAGGCTGCATGTAGTGGTGGTACAATATGACAGGATGTCCTGATTCAATCACCAACACTGCATCCCCTATCAGTGGTTGGCTCTCTGATCTTCCACTACTTTTGTCAGCTGGCATGCCTTGTGCACACCTGTGCCGGGGGAAACATTATGGCACATATCAATGGCATCTTGAACTGCTTACCCAAGGACAGCTATGCTGCCAACAGTAATGTATAGCATTATGGGGATGACCTAGTGCAGTCACACGTACTAGGCATGCCTCCACTTCTGTCTGTGACATGCCTATCCATAGCTGGTGGATCCCATACACATCCAATATCACCATGCTTTAGTGACTGACTCAGTGGCCACACTGTGACATCTGCACCCATATGATTGCAAGTCACCAGACCAGGTACATAGTGGACACTCATTAGGCACAATGTGTGATACCAGGTGGCCCTTCATATGGTCATGCAGCCAAACAACACAGGATTGTATCACTCTGTCACTGACTGCTCTGCCATACCTGCTGGGCAACTGTCAATAATCTCCCCCATATAGGCAGCCCTCTATGTTAACCACACAGACTGCTTGGTGTCCATCAAAGCACAGATGTGAGGACAGGATGATGCAGGGGCTGTTAGACCAGCTCATGGCTGGTCTAACCACGGCCAGGACTTGTAGCCATGGCGGGGCTTTCAGAATCCCAATTAAGGGAATGCTACAGCCCCACTGTGGCGCAAGCCCCCTTATGACCTGGTGCAACCTGATTTCAGAAACAAGGCTGGTGCAGTGCCAGTTTGGTGCAATGGCTCCCCTTTCTGACACAGCCTGCATTCAAAAATCAGGATTGATGCATCTTCTAATGCAAGGTGCCACTTGCATCAACTATGTATGATGCAGGCACCTTGCATCATACTCCGGGCTTTGCAAATTGAGCCCACTCTGTATATACCTTTTCTCACCAGTATGCCCCTAAGGATTGCACTGCTCCATGGAAGGGCTTTTATACCAGGTCTGTCAAGCCAGGCCCCTTGTGTCATCTTAAGCCAGCATTTCAAGGATAGGCACAACAGTTTATGGTGATGGGCCTTTGAGGGGAGTCACATAATCCTGCTGCAGCTGTTTTTCTTCCATGTTTATTCCCTACCCCATGACCCCATGGATATCAGCATGCTCAGAGCTCTAGGGGATGGAAACGTGCACAAAAGCATGACATTCCCAGGCCAAAACAACACCCACCCTGCCTCCACTGAGACTCCACCCATGATCATCCAAGTAGCAGCATTACAGCAGAGGGAGTGCTCTTCCCTCCTTCTCCTGAGGAGGGCAGTCTCCTCTAAGATGCTTAGTTCCCCCAACCCACCATATGGCCCAGGCACTTTGTTGAACCTGGGTCACTGGAATCACAAGCGATGGGATGGCAGGTGACTTTATTCATTTATTTATTTATTTGTTTGGTTATTTATGTATGTATGTACAAACTACTGGCCAGGAATGTTTTTTTTTATAGGTGTGATGGTGGTGGCGGGGGGGGGGTTACAAAAGGTGGAGAACAATAAAGTTTAATAAAATGGGAATAAACTCATAGGGTTTTCACTTTATTCATGGTATATTGTGCCAAATACTGTATGCACTTTTTTCATTAGAGACGTTCAAGACAAGGTCCATATTTAGGGGAGGCTCAAGATCTCTTCCATGGCATGGGGGAGGCTTACTATAACAAAGTCTGAGAACGAATGATATAACTGGATCAGAGTTTAAGGCTGGTGCTATCCTCATACATATTAAGTAAAGATGATTATCCACATTGCAGTTGGTGTATCAATTTGCATAGGAAACTGCATTTTCACTTTCCTGGTTACTGGTTGACCGTGCATCTGCACTTCATCACCAGCACCAGCCTGTCAGGCAGCCATTTTAAATTTGACAAGAGTTATCTGTTGCAACAGACACATACTTTGTCATCTACATTTAAGCATTTCTTGTTTTAAACAATGTTTACAAGCACTGTCTTTGGTGAGCTCTTGATTACCAACTTAACTGTCATGTACCCCATAAAACTGTCCAAGTCTCTCCTGTACTATCTGCTATGACAGTAACATGGCCCCATTAAGTTCCACCATCCAAGCACTGAAAAAGAAAAGGTTATGTATAATTGCAAGCATTATTAGTGTATAAAAACAACTTTAGTTTAGTGAAACAGGAGATTGTACAAACCACTGAGCATTAGATCATTTCCAATGTTGTCCCAACAACTGATACAGAATAACAAGCATGTCTTAGTATTCATATTATCCAATAAACTGTTATATAAAATATGAATAAATAAAAAAGGCAGTAATTACAAATTATATTCCATGTTGCATACTTATTGGCTACATATATCAGGAAGCCAAAACTTTACAGTGGCAATTGCCACATGGAACACATCCCTAATCCATTTTTCCATCATACTATTAGAAGGGAGGGGCCCACACCTTGTTCTCATACCAACAGGGATGCTGTACCAAATCAAGGGACATAATATGTGAGAATAGTTACCTGGTTCTTGTAATTTTGAGTCTTGGAACTTCAAATTACAGACCCTGAACTGAACGCATACTAAAGTGTGCCTGCTTTACTATTACGTCATTTATGTATTGAGGTACATTGTTTTTAAAACATTTTTAAGGATACCTAAACCCATGAATTTAACATAGTATGTTTAAAAAATGGCTTCACAGCATTTTAAAGAAAAAAGCTGTTGTTTCTATCAATGCTAAAACTGCATTTATTTAATATGGGGTAAATACAGTTTCACAGAATGCCAAAACAAACAACTGCCTTTCCTGACTCAAATCTCCCTCCCTGACTAACCCTAATATGGATGCCAGTGTGCAACACAATTAAGTCAATGAGGAAAGAGCTGCAGAAGCCATTCGGCAAGAAGTGCTATCGTGCAGAGTGCTTCTATGTACAATTAATTACTACTTACTTACTTTACTTACTTACTATGTACAATTAATTTCTCCAAAATGAATTAAAAAGACAAAAGTCATCACTTAACCTGTGCATTACTTACTAATACATGGGTTGTGTGACAATTTTTAATATGTATAATAATGAATCAAACAGCATGTCGTATACTAAACCTTCACCAAGTTTCAGTGCCATCAGGTTAAGTAAGTGTCCAGATCCCCGTTTCTTTCACGGAAATTGAATTGGTTGTTCAGAGGCATTTATTTCTTTAAACGTCTGTTTAACCGCACCTGGGTCATGACTGAAAGAGGCAACTGTTGCCAGTGCGCTTACCTGGTTACCAAAGTGTAAATAAATAAATAAAGGGAAATAGTAGTGCCTTGCTGATGTCCCCTAAAGATTCCGGCACTGCAAACATTCACTGCATCACCATCTGAGCTCTTTGCAATCCCCCATACTCCAAATGGCAGCCTCCTTTACTCTCCATCTCCTCTCTAGTCTCCTAAGTCCTCTACCACATCCCCTGTTTGCTTTAAAAAATACCCAGTGCCAACTAATTTGTCAAATATTGCAAACCAAGAAGAATAAGTCAAAATGTTCTTCTCAAGCACACAAATGAAATATTCTCTCTCTCTCTCTCCAAAGGGCTACTGCTGACTGTTGCTATTCTGAGCACTATATAAATAGCAGCAGTCAGCAGTAGCCATTCAGAGACAGAGAAAGAGGGCTTTTCTTTTGCCTACTTCAGAACAATATAGATGATTTTTTTTCTACCAATAACATTTTATACTAATTTCCAAAACTCTATTAATAATTTTAATTTCTGATATTTAGGACTTTGAAGTTTTTTGAATTTCAATTATCTGGAATGGCTTCCACAGTTGGACCCACATAATTCTTTTATTTCTATAAACAACACTTAAATGAATGCCTGGCTACTGCACCTGTTGTCTTCAAACTTTATTCAGTCAGCTCTTCTTTTGCTCTTTTCTGTGGCTGGAAGCAAAGGACACCATGAAGTTCACAGCAAGAAAGGAGATAGCACTCACCCCATACAAAATATGGCACTTATCAAAAAGAGTAGGGGAATTTCCCCGGTGTCCTGGCCAAATTTCCCTCATTCACTAAAAATACCACCAACAGCTTAATCTGGTTCAAGGTCAGTTGGCATTCATCCGTATCCCCCTTCCCTGGGTCATGCCTAAAAATAGACAGGATTTGTCTAGTGCACTTACCCGGTCAACAAAAATATAATAAAATAAATAAATAAAAATGATTGTACTCACCACACAGAAGTGTTCATGCCTGTTTATTATAGAAAAGGTGAAAGTAGAAAAAAATTAAGTAAAAACACGCTGCACGGTGTGGCTGCCAGCTCCCTAGAGTGACAACCTAATGCTTTGTGTGTTGCTTCATCAGAGGCACCTCTTATATAACAACAAGAAAAATATTAGGTCATAAAGAGGCATGAACACTTCTACATGGTGAGTGCAGTCATTTTTGTATGGGAAGAGTGCTATTTCCTTTTTGTGGTTCAGGTTTTTGAAGACAAAGCACTGTGGACAGATTGGAGTGACTCTGCCCTGCTCCAGACACCATGAAGGTGTTGGACGCTCTGAGAGATTACACAGTTCTTGGACGTAGTCTGCCAACTACTAAATGTCCTTTGCTTTGCACTTCTTTCACAGATGTACCTTTTTTGCCCTGAACCATGTTGTTGCCAAGATCTGATTCTGGTATCCTGTGTTCAGATGGAAACAATGAAGACATCTTCTGTTGAAATTATCTACTGAAGGGAAGTTTCTGAAAAAGAATCATGGAAGATGAAGAACTTTAAAATGTCAAAAAAGGGGCAGAGCAACAGGACAAGCATGAAAGAGAATTGAACCAAACTGGTATGACACTCAAATAACAAATCGGAGCATGACAGGTGTAGTGCGAGAACCAAGGCGACTAGTCTTTTCAGTGGAAAAAAGGTCTGATGGTTAGAAACTGCTGAGTATGAGGCATGGGGAGTAGCACATACGTCATGTTTAAAATCTTCCATCAACAGGATCCAGTGCTCAGTCCACAAGAAGAACACTACTTGGGACTATGAAAGTGTGGGACTATGGATGAATCTATGTTGTTTGAAATTGCTTTTCTTGGGACAGATAGTTGGCTGTAGGAAATGTACAAAGATCCCCTAGGGCTTTTACCAGCCTTTTCCAAAGCAACTTTGATTAACAGAAATACTTCAAATTTTGACACTCCCTACAAAGTAAAAATCAGTTTGGGAAACTCCAGCAACTCCACTTGTGCAACAAAATGTAGAATAAATAAAATATCCACCAGGAAAACCACTACTGCACGAGCCAGAACCCTTCAAGATACTACAGGTTGAGGGAGCCAGTTTGATAGCTATTTACTGAAGATCCTGGGTCCATCATAGAAACATACTGTAGAAACATAGAATCTGATGGTAGAAGGAGACCAATGGCCCATCTAGTTTACCCATAGTTGTTACCAACCTCTCCCTTGATGGCTTGGGAGTACAAATAGGTTGGAGCTCACACTAAGGCTTTAGAGACATTAGGAAGCATAGCAGACTATCGAGGATGTCCCCCCCTCTGACTCAGCAGAGAATTCCCAGTTGTAACTATTGACCATATACTTAACAAGTCAGGGTTTGAAGGAGTTAAAAGTAGGTGCAACAAACACCTCTGTCAGTAATATGTTCTATACCACAGCTGCTCTTATCATGAAAAAGGACCTACATGCCGCACTTGGAGTACTGTGAGAAGTTTTGGGAGCCATACTTGAAGAAGGATATCGCTCTTTTGGAAAAAGTCCAGAGGAGAGCATCAAAGATGATCCATGGACTGGGGGATATGCCCTATTGGGAGAGGCTTTCAGGAGTTAAACATGTACTCTCTGGAGGAGAGGAGAGACGGTAGGATATGATTGAGGTCTTTAAATATTTGAAGGGGATAAATTAGGTCAACACTGAGGGACTACTCTAAGTTAAGAGGGGGACCATGAGGGGGCATGACCTGAGATTGTTAGGGGATAGATTCAGGGGAGAGGTGAGGCACCACTACTTCACAGAGAGGGTGGTGGAACCATGGAATGCTTTGCCAGGGGACCTAGTGGCAATGGATACAGTGGGAGGAGTCAAGAGGGGCTGGGAAAGGTTCATAGGGAGGTTGAGGGTGGGGGGGGGAGCCCTTAGCAGGGATACCTACAGGGAAGGACCAGTAATGGAGGAAACCAGAGGGGGAAGGGCAGCTACATAGCTATAACTTTGAGCTGCATCTCAAGCAGACCGGATAGACCATTTGGCCTAAATTTGCTGGCATGTTAGTATGGTAGTATGCAGCAGCCCCTGACATAGTATACTGTAATATAGAAAATAATGCCTATGCAGGTGTGTGTTATGATTTTCCACACACCCGAATGAAAAATCCTCCTAACACACACCTTGCACAGGCATTATTTTTTTATAATTACTGGTGCAAGGGAGGGAGTGAATGCTAAAGGCACTGAGTCAGTTCTGTGAGACACACACAGACGTGCATGCATGAACGCGCACACACACACACACACAGATTGCCTGTCTCAGTTCAGGCGTCCTTTTTTTTCTTTAGTGTTTTTTTTTATTACACTTTGAACTGCAATTGTAGAAGTCAGCCCCAGTTCATTCCTGATGCATCGCTGTCTGCCATACCACCGCTCAAAGGGTAGAAATGGCAGGATCAACCAGATAGATTTTGAGACATGTAAAGGCAGGATCAACCAGATAAATATTGTAAAACATTACAAATTTACTCAAGACGACAGCGAAAGGTAAAGGATCACTGCAGTTCCTCATTAACGGAAGAATGGAGCCACAATGTTTCTTCAGCTGTTCTGCCCACCCACACACAGAGTAACTGCCAATGAGGTGGCATGCTACAAATGAGGGACACAGCGGAGGACACTGCTAGTAAAGGAATGTTTTTAGAATGCTGTACTAACCGGTTTTCCAGTTATTATAGCATTTTGAGGAGGCCTGTTAACCATGTGATAAAGGAGGTCACCAGTAATTATATAGTAATTTATGGTCAGAAGGGACACTAGATCCATCCCCCTGCTACCATCATACTGATTCGTAGGGATTCTCTATCAACTCTGCTATGAAGGCTACCCATTGATTCCCTGGGTAAGCAAAAGGCTTATCATGAAAGCATGTACTGTCTTCATATTCATGGTCTCCCCTGGTAGGCTGCTGCACAGGTTCATCACCATCTTTAAGAAAAGGTGCTTACTGATGTTACCCATGAAATTACCACCTCTGAGTTTCAGGGCATGTCCTTGCATCTTGCTGGAGGACAACGGATCATACATCTCTATATATACAATCTCATTGATACCTCTGAGTATGAAGAAGGCTGAGATCATGTCCCCATAAGCCTACTTTTCTTCAGGGTCAACATGTCAAGGGACAATACTCATGGGAAGCACACTCATGAATAAAATGGTGCTGCTGTTTAGAGGCAAACAAACAACAGTTAACACACATAAAATGAACAGCAAGGCCATTCTGGTGGTGCTGAGGGTTGAGGCGCTGGACACCACGCCAGCAACCCATGTTTGTGAATGAGCACAGGTTCGGCAGGGGAGCAGAAGGATCGAGTGTCCCTAGGGCTGCTCTCCTTCTCCGGGGAGGGGGGTTCCAGTACTCGGCAACTGCCTGCCCCTTGCGGAGGCTGGGGGCAGGGCACCGACGCTGACAATGAGGGTGGGGATGGGGCAGATGCCCGAAGGAGTGTGCATGGGAGCAATGCGTTGCTTCTGCCAGCATCATTGGATGCCCCATCTCTGAAGAAGAACACAGAAAAACACTCAGTCATGCAGCTTGATGGCCATCCCGGGAGTGCCCGCTGTCTCTGAGGGTGTCACCCCAGCACACTGGATCCAGCTGGATGGTGAGTAAGGGGGAGCTCGCTGCACCCCCACCATGAGGGGCAAGCCGTGGGGGTACCGCTGGGGTGAGGGCCTTGACTGGAGCAGCAGGTACACCAGGACGGCGGCCGGATGTGGGCCGACCAGGAGGGAGAAAAAGAATAAACAAAAAAAAAAATAAAATAAAATGAACAGCACAAAAACTGGTAGATGAAGATGCATAGAACATTAATCTGTTAATTTGTTGCACTTTGCTCATTATATATGGCCCATTTTTTGGTACTGTTTTCTCACTGAACAGGGTGGCTGCGCAACTGTTATTGTATATTTATTGTTGTTTCATTTTGACTGTGTACTACTGTAATGTCTACCAATCTCACCCCTCAGATGCATCTGAAAATGGGTCTGGTACTTTGACTTTGATGGCAGATAAGGACCACTTGGCCCACCCAGTCTGCCCATTTCCCTACCTACTGGATAAGCTGCAGATTCTAGTTAACCAACAGCCTACTTCCTGCAACCCCCAACTATAATTGCCTTGTGTCTGTCCCATGCATGTTTGAATTCCCCCACTGTTTTAGACCCAACAACCTCCTCAGGAAGGCTGTTCCATGTATCCACCACTCTCTCAGTGAAAAAAAATTTCCTTACATTACCCCTGAGCCGTCCCCCCTCTATCTTTAAATTGTGCCCCCTTGTTCTTACACATCTCTTTTTCTGAAAGATGCTACCCTCCTGGACTTTGTTGATTCCCTTGAGGTACTTGAACGTTTCTATCATGTCCCCCCTGTCCCTCCTTTCATCAAGAGTATACATATTAAGCTCTCTCAGTCTCTCTTCATATGGCTTCTGCTGCAGACCCTGCACCATTTTAGTTGCCCTCCTCTGGACTGCTTCCATCCTGTCTATGTCCTTGCGTAGATAAGGTCTCCAAAACTGCACGCAGTACTCCAGATGGGGTCTCACCAACTGTCTGTACTGTCTGGTATGATCTCCCGACTCCTGATTTACTGACACTCATTTCCCCATATTCAAGTTCCCAACCTGTACTGCTTCCGACATTCATGTGACCGCATGATCAGTTTCCCGACCTGAACAAATGGACAGCAATTTGCAGCTACTACTGCTAGACAAGCAGTACAACTAAAAAAAGAAACATACGGTCAGCAATTGGAAGCAGTTGTTTTTTGGAACAGACAAGCACTACTACTAAAAAAAGAAACATACGGTCGGCAATTGGAAACAGGTGTTTTTCAGAGCAGACAAGCACTACTACTAAAAAAAGAAACATACGGTCAGTTTGTAACTCCACGTTCTTAAAGTGCAGTGGCTGCACACAGAATGCACTGAGAATAGCACTGAGCTGAGCATTTCCATGGTGACTGGGGCGAGCATTTCACTGTAAAAACGGAGCATTGCAGAGCATTGTAAACCTTGGTTGTGCTAAGTCGGGACTTTAGAATTGATAGCTAATAGCACTGAATGCAATGAGCCAAGCGTTTCCATGGTGACTGAGGCGAGCATTTCACTTTAAGTACAGAGCATTGTAGACCCTGGTTGTGCTAAGACAGGACTTTAGAATTGATAGCTAATAGCACTGAAGTCACTGAGAATAGCACTGAGCCGAGCGTTTCCATGGTGACTGGGGTGAGCATTTCACTGTATGTCCAGAGCATTGTAAACCCTGGTTGTGCTAAGTCAGGGCTTTAGAATTGATAGCTAATAGCACTGATCCGAGTGTTTCCATGGTGATTGGGCTGAGCATTTCACTGTAAGTACAGAGCATTGTAACCCCTGGTTAGCTAATAGCACTGAGCCAAGTGTTTCTAAGTCGGGAAAACGTTGATCGGCAAGATGGACTGCAGGCAAATGAGAGATACGGCATTTGGACTCAGGAAATTAACAGTCGGTCAGTTGGTAGTCAGGCAATCGTACGGATCCCCTGAAAATGAGCTGCTACCAGCTCAGTAGGTCTTTTCTGGTAAAACTTTTGAAATAAAAAATAAATAAATAAAGGCACTGGGGTGTCGGTAGCCAGTGTGTGCTGCAATAAATGCATTTGAATTTACTTATTCTAGCTTGTGTGCTGTCCATTTTGTGTGTTTTAATCAACGGGGTAAGGGCCTCCAGCCTCTCCTTATTGCTTTTGTCCTCTATACTCCTAATCATTTTGGTGTCCCATTGTTGCACCCACAGACAATTATGAGGGATATCCATGCTCTAAGCATTGTCCCTCGCCAAGGTTCTCTAGTCCTAATTCTCTCAGTCAGCAAGTCTGGTTTCATATCTAAACCATAAGGGGAAGATCTTCAGATTTTGTGTCAGTTGCTTCTTTCGTTTGATGAACAGGTCTCTCCCAGCATTTCACATTACAAGAGACTTCCATGGAAAATTCAGTAGCAGATGTTCTTTCCAGGTGTTCAGACCTATGAGATGACTCTCTGAAGCTCTTAAGAACCAACTAGCAGATTTACCTCCATGGGGACAGGAGGGTTGGTGGATCTGCTTGCAAATAGATATAACTAGGATGGGTGAACTGTTCCTTTTTGGAATTAGATCCCAACAAAGGTGATGAATGTTCTCCCACAAATGTCCTATCTCGTTTTCTATATATGTCTCAAGCTACTTCCCACTCAACTGGGACTTAATTTTTTTGGAACACTGAAAACTCTTTTGTTTAAATTTCTTCAGAGAAATATGATACCCAGACTGTCATAGAAAAAACGAACTCCCAGCACACCAGTTTGGGTTTATGGTTCCTCATAGCAACTTAGAATTTGATGGCGGATAAGGACCTCTTGGCCCAATGCCAGGTCAATAAAAAACAAGACAGTTATAATTGCTGATCATGTTGGTGCAACTGACCTGGCTTGCATCACTGAGACCTGGCTGGATGAGAAAATTGGCCCAGTTTTGGACTCAGTGATTCCAGCTGGGTACTCGGTGATACATCGCCTGAGAGAGGATCATAGGGGCTGGGGAGTTGCCATTTGTTTTAAGTCGGATCTGGGCCTTGTAGACACCCCAGTGGGAGTGACTAGATCTTTTGACTGTATCATGGTAGCAGGTGCAGGTTGCAGGATACTTCTCATCTACCATCCACCTGCTGGTGAGAAGGAATGCCTGCAGGAAGTCACGGACTTCATCGTCAACCTGGTGTTGGAATCCCCCAGATGGTTACTTCTGGGGGATTTTAATGCCTGGGTCAACGATGAATTCTCGCAGTTTGGGCAGGACTTCCTCAAACTGATGAGTTGGTTGGGCCTGACATAGGTAGTTAGCTCTGCTACCCACAGTCATGGTCATTCATTGGATCTGGTCTTCACACTGGGGATGGAGATCACCGATCTGGTGGTGGCACTCCCCAAGAGACCTACTCCTACAGAGATGTTCCGGTACCGCCCTTTAAGAGATTTGACTGTAGACAGTCTTATGGTGGTGCTGGACCTATCATGTGTGTCTAGTGTATGCAGGGAGCTGGGGGAGCTGGTACTAGCCTATAACAAGGCAGTGATAGTGGCCCATGACTCCCTAGCTCCCGTCCGTGTTCACCCCCTCACTCTTTGCCTGAAGTCCCCTTGGTTTGATGGCACTTTGAAGGAGCTGAGGTGAGAGAATCAAAGGTTTGGCACAGCGCTGGTGGAAACTGGGCCTGGTGAACGATAAGTTTAGATTAGTAGCCCATTAAAAAGACTATCAATTGGCAATCTCCTGTAAAAAGGTAGAATTCCTGTCCAAGGAGATTGCTGCAGGGAGGAATCAATCAGTTCAGCTCTTCTGGACTGTCGACAGGTTGTGCAATCCAACCTGTCTTCAGCCACAGGGAGCATTTTCACAGGATAAGTGTGATGAGTTTGCTCAGTTCTTCACCGATAAGATTGCCACCATCAGGTCCGAGATCCATTCTGTTCTCTCTAATGGGTATTGTGGAGATCGGCAAGAAGTTGCAAGCACCCAGTCTGTCTGGTCTGATCTCGGCTGGTTGGCAATTGTAGATATTGTGCAGGTTGTCCAGGGTATGCGCCCAACTTACTGTAGTTTGGATCCGGGCTCAATGCACCTCCAAGTGGGGTGCATTGAAGTCATCGGCCTGGTCCTTGCTGAAACAGTCTGGTGTTCATTGGAGACAGGGGTGTTTCCAGACCCCCTGAAGGAGGCAGTAGTGGTACCTCTCCTGAAGAAATCCTCCCTTGACCCGGATTGTTTGGCGAATTATAGACCTGTCTCTAACCTGCCCTTTGTCAGCAAGGTTATTGAGAAGGTGATAGCGGTGCAGCTGGATGACCATTTAACACCTCACGATGTCTGTGATCCTCTCCAGTCTGGGTTTAGGAAGAGGCATAGTACCAAGACTGCCCTGGTTCGGGTACAGAATGATCCCCTGATGGCGAGGGATCAGGGGAGCCATTCCATCTTGGTTCTCCTTGATCTCTCTGCAGCATTTGACACTGTTGACCATGGGGTGTTGTTTGAGCACCTGCAGATTCTCTGTGGACTGTCTCATACAATCCTCAGGTGGTTTCAATCATTCCTCACTGGCAGAACTCAGAGGGTGGTGTCAGGGATTTATTCCTTGGCCCTTTTTCCCATCATGTGGGGTTTTGCAGGGCTCCATATTGTCCCCCATGTTGTTTGCAGTGTATATGCTGCCATTGGGAAGCATTATAAGGTGGTATGGACTGAGCTTTCACTGCTATGCAGATGATACTCAGCTCTACATGTCCTCTGTGCCCGAGCAGGGTGGAACAGTCTCAGTAGTTAACAGCTGCCTCTCTGAGATCCAAGGCTGGATGAGTGCCAACTGGCTGAAGTTGAACTCGGACAAAACCGAAGTGTTGGTGGTGGAGCTAGGTCACCAAGGTTTGGGGCTGTCAGCAGGCCAACCATCCAGGCTTTGGCTCAGGGGTGACCAGCTGCTTACCACTGACTGGGCACGAAATCTGAGCACTGTGTTCAATAGTGGCCTGACACTAACATCTTAGGTGTCTGCTGTCATTAAGATCTCTTTTTTCCATCTGAGAAACATTGCCTGGATCAAGCACCTGGTCCTGCCTGGCGATCTTCCAACACTGGTCCATGCCTTGATTACTGCAATGCTCTATACCTAGGGCTACCTGGGGTTGATATCCACTGATTCTAGCTAGTGCAGAATGCAGTGGCCAGGTTGTTGACAGGCTTATCGAGAACTTGCCATGTCACTCCTGTGCTCCGCGGCCTGCACTGGCTGCCGATACATTGGTGGATCACCTACAAGGTTGGATTACTGACCTATAAAACCCTACAGGAACAGGGACCACGCTATTTGCAAGATCTTCTTTGCCCCTACTGCCCCCTCCACTCACTCTGTTCCTTTGAAGAGGGATTGCTGGAGATTCCCATGGTCCAATTGAAGAACTTTGGGGCCTGCTCTTGCTTTTGTGGCCTCTACCCTGTAGAATTCTCTACCTCGTTGGATTAGAGAGTGCCTTATCATCGTGAGTTTCAAAACGGCCCTGAAAACCCATCTGTTCCGCCTTGCTTTTCCTGATCTTAATGATAATGTACTGAAATTTTACATCTATGATTATGTTTTCGAAATCTTGATTTTAATTTCTATTTATTGTTGTTTATATGGTTTTTAGTGTTTATTGTACAGCGCTTTGATCTTTTTTTGGAATTGTGCTCACAAATAAGGTTGATATGATATGATATACGATATCTAGTCTGTCCATTTTCCCTACCTACAGTCATACCGCACACCCTACTTTATCTCTGGCTTTACCCCCCCTTCCTAACCTGTAAGGTTCCCTTACACCTATCCCATGTCTTCTTAAATCCCATTACAGTTTTTGCTCCCGCCACCTCATCAGGGAGGCTGTTCCAGCATCCATCACCCTTTCTGTGAAGAAGCGCTTCCTTACATTTCCCCTGAGTCTACCCCCCTCCAGCTTCATAGCATGACCCCTTGTCCTTGAACATCTTCTATGAAAAAGGCTTCCCTCTTGAACCGTATCTATACCCCTGAGGCATTTGAAAGCCTCTATCATATCCCCCTCTCCATCCTTTCCTCCAGAGTGTACATACTGAGGTCCTTCAGTCTCTCCTTATAGGACTTTTGATGCAGATGCAGAGTTGCCCTCCTCTGGACTGCCTCTACTCTGTCTATGTCCTTCTATATGAGGACTCCAGAACTGGACACAGTACTCTAGGTGGGGTCTCACCAGAGATTTATAAAGAGGTATCACCACCTCCATCTTTCTGCTGGTAATATCCCTCCCTATGCACTCTAGCATCCCACTGGCTCTCCCCACTGCCTTGTCACACTGTTTGGCCACTTCAGGTTATCAAACATGATAACACCCAAGTCTCTTTCTTATTTGGTGATCACCAGTACCACTCCCCTATTTTGTACTCCCATCCTGGGTTTCTATGCCCCAAGTGCATGATTTTTCACTTTTTTGCATTGAAACTTAGTTGCCACATTCTTGACCACTCTTCAAGCTTACCCAGATCTCTATTAATTTTTTCACCCCCCAAGTGTCCACTCTATTGCAGATTTTAGTGTCATCTATAAAGAGACATAACTTCCCTTCTAATCCCTCTGCAATGTCAATTATAAAGATATAAAAGAGGACTGGTCCAAAGTACTGATCCTTGTGGCACCCTGCTAATCACCCACCCTTCTTTGGAGTGAACTCTGTTTACCACCACCCTCTGTAGCCTATCCTCCAACTAATTACTTACCCAGTTTACCACTTTTGGTCCCACTCCTAGGCTGCACAGCTTGTTTATGAGTCTCTTATGTGGAATAGTGTTGGAGGCCTTACTGAATTCTAGGTAGGCCATATCCACCACTCCACCCTGATCTACTTCCCTGGTCACACAGTCAAATAAATCTATAAGATTAGTTAGACATGACCTCCCCCTAGTGAAACCATGCTGCCTCAGATCTTGTAAGCCATTGGATTCAAGATATTCCACAATCCTTTCTTTCAGTAACGATTCCAATAACTTCCCCACCACTGAAGTCAGGCTCACTAGACTGTAATTGCCAGCCTCCTCCCTGCTCCCACTTTTGTGAAGTGGAACATCTGCTCTCCTCCAGTCCTCTGGGACTACTCCCATTTTCAGTGAGTGGTTGAATAGGACTGTTAGAGGTACAGTCAGCATCTCTCTGAGCTCCCTCAATAACCTTGCATGTATCCTGTCTGGTCCCATTGCCTTGTCCACCTTAAGATTTGCAAGTTCTTTCAGGACTCTCTCCTCTGTAAATGGACTAGTGTCCATGCCCCCTCCTTCGATGCCCCTGACATTGATCTGTGGTCCTTCACCTTCCCTTTCATTTGTGAGAAGGGATAACAAGTGTAGGCATGTTCCCCTGTATGTAAATATTTATAGTCATTGAACAAGAACTGTATGTACGTATGTATGTTTTGCTATATCATGTAACTAATTTAAACATGTCTATATATGTATATATTATCTTGTATGATACTGTACAGCTATTTTATTTATTTATTTATTGAGATCTAGGATTACAAATACCTTTGAGCCAAGGCTCTTTTACAAAGGTTCCATGTCATGAGGTACAGTTAAGACAGAACATTACAGGCAAAAACAGTAAAATGGATGTACATACAAAATTGCATACGAGAAACATAAATTGATGCACCATTAAAATGAAGAAGAGAAGAGAGAGGGTCTCGGCACCCAAGTAAGGATCTAGGTTTGAGCAGACTCGATAGACCGTAAGGCCTAATCTGCTGGCAAATAGTATGTTAGTATGTTAGAAATGAAACGAAAAGAAAAGAAAAAGGAAAAGAGGGGGTGGGGCAGAGGAAGGGTGTGGGGGACAGCAAGGGAGATATGGTGGGGTGGAGGGAAGAAAAGGTAGGGTGGCGGAGGAGGAGGGGGATGCAGCCAGGGGGGCATTGTCAGAGAACACTAGAAGTGCAGGAGTTGGGCAGGGTGGAGTCGGCAAGTGCTAAGAGGCTGTGGCTCTTGTAGATGAAGGCAGAACAAGGGGTAGGGACCTGTTCATAATCCGGGAGGACAGACTGTGGTGATTACATAGTTAGACATTACAGTCACAGGTGCTGGAGGCAATGAGTGGCGCAGCCTGGTTTTGAAGGCACCGAGAATGGGGGTGGTGGTAATATCACTAGAGAGTCCAGTTAGCCAGCTAGCAGCCCAGCAGGCAAAAGCTCTGTGACCTTGGGTTGTGCGGCAGTAGGGGATTTGGAACTGCTGCGTTTGGACTCTCAGGTGCACCGGCTGGTTTTTTTAGGTTGCAGTTGAGTAGCAACACCGGACTGGGCGAGTCCCATCAGAATTTTCTTAGCCACTATGCAGGTTTGGTATTTAATACGCTTATCAAGTTGCAGCCAGCTGGTTTGGGAGTAGAGGTTACAGGTGTGTGTATGACATTGAGCATCAGTGATGAGCCGACAGGCCTTGTTGAAGGATGTGGTTACCAGTTTGAGCTCGGTAACAGTAGCTGAGCCGTAGATGATGAGGCCATAGTCAATGGTGGCAACCATGGAGCACTGGGCAGCAGCAGCCAGGGCTACAGGGGGAAAGGTGTCTCCTGTGGCGGAACAGCAGGCCTATTCTGGAGTTGGCAGCTCTGGCGATGTTGTTGATGTGGTCAGTGTAGGAGAGGTGTGAGTCTAGGGTGATCCCAAGGTATTTAAAAGTTTGGACCTGTTCAAGTAGGCCACCATGATTGGTATAAATGGAGAGATGATGGAGTGTACGTTTATTGTGGGAGCTACTGAAGATCATGGTCTTAGTTTTTTTCTGATTGAGGATCAGTTTGTGTTGAGTGAACTAGTTCTCAACAGTGAAGAAGCAATGCTGGAGGTTGCCTTGCAGCTGGTTTGGATCCTGGTGTGAGGCTAGGATTACAGCATCATCAGTGTAGAGTACAATTTGTTGAGAGCAGGAGGTTGGCAGTGTATTTAGGAACAGGCTGAAAGAGGAGTGGTCCCAGGATGGATCCCTGTGGGACACCGGAGCAAAGAGGTTTTGCTTCAGAGAGCACATCCGCAATTCTTACATATTGTGACCTGTTTGCAAGGTAGCTTCTTAACCAAGATATAGAATCGGGGGAGAGCCCAGCCTTTTGAAGCTGGGCAAGGAGAAAGCAGTGGTGGACAGTATCAAATGCCTTGGTTAGGTCAATACAGATAGCGCCAGTGAGTTGTCCTTTGTCCAAGGAGTTGTGGATTGCCCCAGTGACTTCAAGTAATGCGGAAGCAGTGCTATGGCCTTTCCTGAAACCATGTTGTTGCCTACAGAGGATGTTATGCTTGTCCAGGTATTCGGTAAGCTGGTCCGATACTATGCATTCCAGGGCTTTTGAGAGGGGTGGCAAGATTGAGATCTGGCGGTAGTTCCCATGGTCAGTCTTGTCACCACTTTTGTGGATTGGGGTGACAGTGGCTGACTTCCATATTTCTGGGAATTGGTTCAGTGTAACGGAGAGGTTAAAAATCTTGGTAAGAGGCCCCAGCACCTCTTCTAGGGTGAGGGACAGCAGCCTGAGGTCGAGTGTATCATTGATAGATCTGGATTTGCTGATAGCTTTGGTGATGTACTTACTTACAACATTCTTATTTACTACTTTAAAGTAGAAGGGAGGGTGACTGCTGGGAGTTGTGGGTTTCAGGAACATCATCATTAAAGAAATTTGGGGGAAGGATGCTGCTGAGATCAGTGAAAGTGGTGTTGAAAGTATAAGCGATGATTTTTGGGTCAAGTGTGGTATTCCCATTCACCTTCAGCATGGCCGGTATGGATTTGGATTGCTTCCTAGTGATTTCTTTTTAGATTGTTCCAGAAGTCTCTCCCATTTCCCCAGGAGTCAGTGAGTGCTTTCTTGTAGTAGTCAGATTTCTGTGACTGGATGGTTTTTGAGCAGTCGTTTTGTGCTCATTTATAATTTCGGACGTCACCTTATTTCCCGGTGGATCTAGCCAGTTCCCATAGGTGGTCCCTGGATTTTAGCTTTTTTAAGAGGTCACCAGTTAGCCAAGGGTTGCAGAGGGTTTTAACTTTGTGCTTTTTTAGGGGTGCAAATAGGTTACAGGCTTTGTTAAAGATGTGGATGAAGTGGTCCAGAGCCAGGTTTATATCTGACGCCAGGAAGATAGGAGTCCAGTCTTGTTGGAGGAGATAGGATTTGAGGTCGGTTAACTGGCAATGGGGGAGGACTCTGCTGTAGATGATTTTAGGAGGTGGTTTGTGGAATTTGTTAGACGAGATACAGCTGATGGGGGAATAGTCCAGAAGGACGGCGGGGTTTGAGATCCGAGAGGGGTGGCTAGTCAGGATCCAGTTGAGCAGGGTTCTAGTCCCTATTTCATAGTTCTTTCTGGTTGGGGAGTCCAGCATCTGTGTTAGGTTGGCCGATAGGACAGAGTCCTTGAAAATACCCGCCTTGGCCGAGAGCCAGTTGATATTGAAGTCACCCAGGAGGATGGTTTCAGAGTCAGGTGGTTGCGATCTGACAAGGTCCAAAACAGCGGTAAGGCCTGTATCTTGCTCCTTGGGAGGAATATATACCATAACGACTGTGAAAGCCTTATTATGGGCACCTAGTAGGATCCTGACAGGGAGAATCTGCGCAGGGCAGGTCGCAAGGGCAGGTTCAGTTTGGTGGCCCAGGACAGTGTCTTTCAGGTACAGGGCACAACCTCCACCTCTTTTAGATTTGCGATCGAGCCTAAAGACATTGTATCCTGTGATGGTAATTGACTGGTCAGGAACCAGGGGGGTCAGCCAGGTTTCTACGACTACCAAAATGTCAGGATTATGTTGGCTAGTAAAGGCTTGCAGGGAATCAAGCTTGGGGAGTAGGCTGCAGATATTCAGGCACATGATTGAAAGAGTGCCAGACGAGTAGTGTTTAGGAGAGATCTTGATGGTGTACAGGCCAGGGTTCGGGTGGACATTTCCCGATAATAGTAGGAGAAGTAGGAGAAGCTTCAGGGTGCAGAGACATAGTTCCTTGAGGGACAGCTTTTGTTTTCTTTTATGGTAGGAACATGCCATGGTGTGGATGCGATAGTTCAGCATGGAAGTAGCAAGATAGGCATTAGAATTTTGTGTGTGTGTGTGTGTGTCACTCAGGAAAGCTTGCAGCTTCATGCCATTATAACAGTCCTTTTTCAGTACGTGCTTTTGATACAATTTTGTCTTTATCCTGAAAATGTACAGGTTTAATGTACATGAATCTTGGCCTTCCATCATCCTTTCTGGGGCCGAATGTCTTATGGGCCTAATTCAATTTTCTCCTCTGGGTATTTTAGGCCCATGATCGAAGACAACATTTGTTCACAATAACTTAATGGATTGTCCCCCTCAACCCCTTCTGGTAAATTACCAATTTTTAAGTTTACTTGTCTTGATCTTGATTCAAGATCTTCTACCTTATTTTTCAAGGCATCTAATTCCTTCATAACTACTGCTATATCTGCAGATACTTTTGGTAGCTGGTCTGCTACTTTTGAAAGGCGTTGTTCAGCCCGCTCAGTCCTTAAAGATACAGCTTCCAATTTTTCGGCTATTTCTGTAACTTTTTGATCCAGAGAAGATATAGCCACTGTAATATTCTCAAAACCTGCCCTTAACTCTTCCAAGATGGTTTGCTGTGAAGAATCTGAGTTCATCCCTCCATTAACTACACCTTCCATATTAAGTTGCTGGGAGGATGGATTATCCATACCTGGGGGGGGGGGATAAAATCTATCTCTCCTCTTGCCCACTGTTTTTGTCTTTCTTATTTACCCAGCCTTCAGCTTTCTCCTGCCCAGATTGTTTTCCTGCTTCTCCATATTTTTAGCAGATCTAGTTTTCGGTAAAGTCGTCATTTTATGTGTTGGTGGAGAACTCCTTTTACATACTGGAGACTGTAGATATGTCATTGTGCATTGGTGAAGCAAAGGGGGGGGGAAGGACTTTTAGTCATACTGGAACAGTATTGCCTTGAAGTCTCCTCTTTGATTATCGCTACGGATGGGAGGTTCACTTTTAAATTTACTCTCTCCTCTACTGCTCCTTCTGCTAAGAAAAGGGATTCACTTTGTTTCTGTGGATTTCCAATTATTTCAGCACAAAAGTTCTGATCTGCAAGCCCGTCTTCTTTTAATGAGCCTTCACTCCAATCTGAGTATACTGGCCTCCGAAGAACAAGATTGAGCTAACTCACAGGGCCCACTCTGTATTCCCTGCGATATTGGATTTCAGCTCTAGGCCTTGTTCTGTTTCCCCCTACAGGTAAAGAAGGAGGCAAGTCGATAATTTTTGGGCCTTCCTTGTATGGAATGTCCTCTTGAATTTGTGGGTTTGGGAATAAACCAAGGAATGTTTTTAAATTATGCACACCCACCTCAGGGGCAAATCAATTAGGTTATTCACTTTCTCCTGATACTGCAGCAGTCACCCCTGTCCCTAAACCCTTTCTGCTTACCTCTGTCTCCAGGGACCCCCCCCGGATTCCCTTGGTATACCTGTGGAAAGGAGCACTGTAGACTTGCCAGTAACTGTCTCCACCGAAAAGGCAACCGCCGAGAAAGCAGTGGATAACAGTTCGTAGTTGGGTGTTGTTTGCTATGTTGCAACGTCCTCCACAGTTTTGCCTCTTTTCTTCTCTCCAATGTAGCTCAGTCTCTCTAACCCTCCTATATCTTTCAACATCCCAGGCTATATTTTTACCCCCCCCAAAAAAAAGGAGAGCGGCTAGACCGGTACAAAATCCACCCTTAGACCCATTAGATCATGGAGTGGGAGCGAGACACTGGCCCGGCGTGCACACACAGCTACTTCACTCAGTTCGCCATCTTGCAGGCAGCTATGTCTTTTACTGTACTGTACATCTATGTCCTTTACTGTATGTAACTAATTCCGGGTTGCCCCTGAAAAAGGGACATCTAGTCTCAGAGGGCTTACTCGGTAATCAAAATTCAAATAAATAAATAAAACGGAACAAAAACAAAAATAATTGTTCAGGATGTCTGCTTTTTCCTTGTCCCCTTGCACATACTCCCCCCTCTCCCCCTCCTTAGCCTTATAATCTTTCCCTTGGTCCTTCTCCTTTTACTAACATACCTGAAAAATGTCTTGTCCCCTTTTCTTACTGCCTGTGCTATCTTCTCCTACGTTTGTGCCTTTGCACTCCTGACTGCTTTCCCTGTCTCCCTCTTCTTCTGTTGATACACCTCTGTATCATTCTCCCTCTTTGTCTCCTTATACTGTACCTTCTGAATGCAAACTTATTTTTTCCTTGTCTTCCCAGCCACCTTTTTTATCAACTCATTATCAGTTTTATTACTAGGCTGCTTAGCTTGATCATATACTGTACATGAATGGTGCTATAATCATGATATAGCTGGGTCCAAATCAAGATGACAGCTACTAACTTTCCTAAGTCTAATATGTCATGGTTTGCTACACTTTAATGATTTTGGTGAAGGTTGTTTCTTAAACTCTCTGACTACTACTTATCTTTTATCTGGAATATAGCCCACACGTGGTTGCAATGATCTGAAAAATATTGCCATTTATGCTGGTTGGTCAAAATCATGATTATATTTCTTCAAGTATAGATACTTGATTTTGCCTTTTTAGCATGTGGGGTATGTCATGTATTAAAGGCCTTTATGAGAAGAATAAACTGGCTACTTTCTGGGAGTTTCGGAAGACTTACCAAATTCCATAAACCAATTTTTGTGATTACCTTCAAAGTTGTACTTGAATTTCTCAACGATCTAATGCCACATACCCTATTCTTCAGTTAAAGAGATTTTAATGTACTCTACTTTTAGGAAGAGACTGATTTTTGCAATTCTACTGTTTTAGTGCAATCTGCAACTCTGCAACTGTGAGCCCTCTGCAGCTACAATAGGAGGGTGATTTTCACCACTCCATCTTGAATGGTCATGGGGAGAATTGTGGTTACAATAATAAGGGGGAAGTACTTAATCCAATTAACAGAAGCACTCTGGATAGGGGAATCAATCCCAGTCCTTTCACAGAAGAAAGGGCTCTGAAAGAACTCCTAAAACTGAAGGTGGACAGAGCAATGGGGCCTGACGGGATTCACCCCAGAATTCTAAAAGAATTAAAGGGAGAACTAGTAACACCACTGACTACTCTTTTTAACAAATCATGGGAAGATGGTGTGGTACCCGAGGACTGGAGGAGGGCAGATGTGATTCGCCTTCACAAAAGTGGGAGCAAGACAGAGGCAGGAAACTACATACCTGTCAGTTTGACCTCTGTGGTAGGAAAATGATGGAATCACTTGAAGGAAAGAACTGTTAGTACCTAGAGGCCAGTGGGGCACAGAACCCAAAGCAGCATGGATTCACAGTGGGAAGATCATGTCAGATGAATCTAATCGATTTCTTTGACTGGGTGACCAAAGTAGTAGACCAAGGAGGAGCTGTGGACATGGCCTACCTAGACTTTAGCAAGGCATTTGACACAGTCCCACACAAAAGATTAATAAACAAATTGGCCAGCCTGGGAGTGGGTCCCAGGGTGGTAGCTTGGGTAAAACATTGACTGAACAACAGGACACAGAAGGTACTAGTTAATGGAGTCCACTCTGAAGAAAGGGGGGGTTACTAGTGGGGTACCGCAGGGTTCAGTACTGGGTCCAGTCCTTTTTAATGTCTTTATAAGTGACATTGCAGAGGGACTGGAAGGAAAAGTATGCCTATTTGCAGATGACACAAAGATCTGCAACAGGGTTGATACACAAGGGAGGGTGGAAGGGATGAGAAGGGACTGGCAAGGTTGAAGAAATGGTCAGAAGTATGGCAGCTTGGATTCAATGCAAAGAAGTGCAAAATAATGCACCAGGGGAAACAAAAACCCAGGGGAAGAGTACACAATGGGGGGAGCTAGTAACAACAACAAAAATGGAAAGGGGCCTGGGGGTAACCATAGCAGATGACCTTAAGGTTAGCAAGCAATGTGAGAAGGCAGTAGGAAGGGCTGGGGGAATACTGGGATGTACAGGGAGTGGCATCACCAGCAGAAAACAGCAAGTTGTTATCCCTCAGTACAGACAGTTGGTGAGACCCCATCTGGAGTATTGCATTCAGTTCTGGAGACCCCATCTCCGCAAGGACATAAACAGGATGGAGGCGGTCCAGAGGAGGGTAACTAAAATGGTGCCGGGTCTGCAAGAGAAGCCATATGAGGAGAGACTAAAGGAGCTTAATATGTATACCCTTGAGGAAAGGGGGGGGCATGATTAAAAGTTTTAAGTACCTCAGTGAAATCAACAAAGTTCAAGAGGGTAGCATCTTTCAGAAAAAATGATGTGCAAGAACAAGAGGACACAATTTGAAGATAGAGGGGGGATGGCTCAGAGGCAATATGAGGATGTATTTTTTCACAGAGAGGGTGGTGGACACATGGAAACACCTTCCTGAGGAGGTTGTGGGGTCTAAAACTGTGGAAGCATTCAAGAATGCATGGGACAGACATAAGGCAATTCTTGTGGGGGGGTAGGAAGAAATAGACTGTTGGTTAACTAGGATCTGCAGCTTATCCAGTAGGTAGGGGAAATGGGCAGACTAGGTGGGTCAAGCGGTCCTTATCTGCCGTCAAAGTCTATGTTTCTATAACAAAAAATATTTAGTGTGGAACTGAGACAAATACAGTTTAACAGCCTTACAAGACTGTATTACAATTCATCAATACTGCATCATATAATCCCTTAGCTGTCTTTTTTATGTACTGTAGCTACCATCTGGAGGAGGAAGAGAACTAGCTTCATATAATGGCATTATGTCCACTTATTTGACCATGTTGGTCTCACGTAATCCCTAAACTAGTGATTATTCTTCATGTTACCATCCTTAAAGATCCAGAATTTTTAGTGTTAGAAGGGATTTAACTTGCTACCACTGGCAGAAAACATGCCTATCTGAATATAAGGACTGATGTAGTCATTGCATTAGAAATCTCATCTTTGATGTGACACTTTAGACTAACATGCAACTTTCCCTTTATTTGGATGTTGAGGAGGTAGAGGGACAGACTCAGGTAGCACTGTATGTTGAGGTGGCAGAGAGAACAGGCTCTATAAGCACTGTTTGCTAAGGTAGCAGAGGGGACAGACTCATTAAGCATTGCATGTTAAGGGTGCAAAGGGGTCAGACTCACAAAGTAATGTATTTATTTTACACAGGGTAGGTCCATAATTAATGTGAACTGTTTGTCATGGTGTCTTGCATGTGTTTTATGATACAGTCGCCACCACTTATACCATCCTCGGTTATTATGGCCAGCCATTTTCTGTGGGTAAAAACTAAAAGCCATTTGCCGTGTCAGTTGGTTGCAATTAAATGTTTACCATATACACTGGACATTGTGTGCCTGCTATATTATCCATTTCTTGGGCTGTCACATGTCAAAATCAGCTAATTGACACTACAGTATTTAAAAGGCAGTGTTAACTGCCATGGTAAAATGTCAGAATCCAATAATGATTTGCTAACAGAGTGCTACGTGAATGACAATGGCTGCTGGTGGTAAACAAAAAGCTTTTTCTTTATCTGAGAAAGTGAAGCTGTTAAAGTAATGAAGTGCCATGAATGAGCAAGTATGATCTCTCCCAGCACCTGTCTATCCTGAAGTCAATAATTGCTGACTTGCTGAGAGAGCAGGAACAGATTCTATTGGAGTAGCACACCAACTACAACCCAAATAGGAAGAGAAAACAAGATGACAAGGATAGTGAAGTACAGGAAGCCCTTCTCAGATGGTTTCAAAATGCAAGAGGGCAAGACACTCTCATAAGTGTCCCACTCCTATCTAAAAAGGCAGAGCAGTTGGCAGCAGCTTTAGGGGGGGACAGATTTCCCTCCCTCCAAGAGCTGTTTGTGACACTGGAAAGCCAGACACAACATCAGCTTTCGCACGACACCTGGTGAGAAGCGAAGTGCCTATGCAACTAGTGCAGATCAGTGGCTCACCGAGCTCCTGCCTGGACTGTTGGAGGGGTATGATGCTAAAAATATTTTCAATGCGAATGAGACTGGCATCTTTTTCCGATGTGTGGGATACAACACATTGGCTTTTAAAAGTCAAAGTGTCCTGGGCCAAAAAGGGGCAAAAGCACAACTCCTTTCTAGCCTGCTGTAACATGGACAGCAGTAAGAAGAGGGAGCTTCTTGTCATTGGCAAGTTTGCTGTTCCATGCTGCTTCCATGTTGTGCACCATCCCCCATCACTTACTAATTGAACAGAACAGTGTAGGTGAAGGGGGACATCTTTACAGAGTGGGTCGGGATCTGGGATAAAAAAACTGAGACTCTGAAAAACTGTCCTGATCCCTGACACTTTCTCTGGCCACTCTGCCATCCCTGGTCTAAAAAACATAAAGATTGTGTTTCTCCCCCAAAACACAACATGTATAATTCAGCCCCTAGATCAGGGCATAATTTATTCACTCAAACAATATTATGTTTACTGTATGCGAGAGAGGGTCCTTGAGGTGTTTGATGCCAGCAATGATCTGACCGCAAGCCAATGCATTAAGAAGATCATGCTCCTAGATGAGGTCAAGTTGCTAAAGCAGTCCTGGAACTTAGTCGCACACGCAATCATATGGTGTTGTTCACAAAGACTGGGTTTTAGAATCCTGAAATATCAAAGTTGCCAGAGAAAAATGGTGAGCAGGAGACCCAACCTCCACCAGGACTGACAACTGAGGAGTTTATGGAACGCTGCCACTTTGGTGACGGTAGTCAGGAACAACCCAGAGATGACACGGAGGAGGTTGTCACAGCAATGTGGCCTGACAATGATGAGGATGAGGAATCAGAGAATGAAGGGGGTGAGGAACAGCCAGAGAAGGCTGCTGTGACCCAGGTCGACAGTTGTGTTGTGCTTTTAACATTGCATCAAGTAATAGAGCAGAACAAGGATCTGCTGCCAGACTGGGAAGCACTAGCCACTGCCGAGTAAATCTGGCATCCATACTGCTGTGCAAATACCATGCAGAAGTAGGATAAATAAATACAATTTTTTCTTTTCCTAGCAGGTTACAAGTTAGCCGAGTTTGCTAAATTTTTCTTTCTGTATAGGTTTATGTATGCCGAGTGCTGTACTGTACATGTATTCCAGGTTTTTGCTTTCTTTCTTTGTACAATAATAAAGTATTGATTAACTGATTTATTTGTGGTGGTGTACGATGTTGGTTGGTTGCAGACGCCCCCCTCGCAATGCATGCTGGACTGATAGGCCGACTGCTCTGTATAGCAGGCAGAATGGTAGAACAAAAATGAGCCCACTATAAGCAGTGTAGACTGTACTGTATGTAACCTATACCAAGAGCATGTATTGTCAATCTGCTCTGCTATTCTCTGCCAGAAATCCAAGGAGTTTCTGGCAGAACATCAAAAACACCGTCGGTGGGTCCGCTCGAGTCCAGGTCACGGATATGCATATTGGCGGGGTTAATTGCAACAACCCACTCACCACTGCCAATGCATTTAACTCCCTGTTCCCTGACCCGCCTCCTCCCTCCTCCCCCCTACCAGTCCCCTGACCCCATGGGACTCGGCCCCTCCCAGAGTGGGCACACCCCCAGACCACCCTTCTACTTAAAACGGGTCTCCATCAAGGAGTCCCAGAAGCTCCTCGCAGGACTCTCTCCTCATAATGGGGCAGGGCATGACAGCCTTGAGCCGAATCTGCTCCGCCTGGGGGCAGCACACCTAGCCAGGCCTGTCTCTCACATATTTAACACTTCTCTTATTTCGGGTACCATCCCCATTGTATGGAAAGTGGCCAAGGTCATCCCTGTCCTCAAACAAGGTGATCCAAAGGTTCTAAACAACTACCGCCCTATTGCCATCCTGTCTGTGCTCAGTAAGCTTCTCAAAAAGGCAGTTGCCGCCCAGCTCTCCCATCACCTTCAGACCTATGGACTTCTTTCCCTGGCGCAACACGGCTTTAGAAAAGGGCACAGTACATCCACTGCCCTTGCCTTAGTTACTTCTGAGATTAGGTCTGCTACTGATCAAGGCAAACTGACTGGTGCCATCTTCGTGGATCTCTCGAAAGCCGTTGATCGGGTTGACCACTCACTTCTCTGTGCCACCCTATGCTCCCTTGGTTCCCCCCCCCCGCCGACCATGCCTGGTTCTCTAACTACCTCTTGGGAAGGCAACAATACACTAACTTCAATAAAGCACTCTCTGACCCCTTCCCAGTGTACTGTGGGGTCCCCCAGGGATCCGTCCTTGGACCCCTCCTGTTTTCCCTATGTATAAATCAGCTGCCCTCTGTCACAGCCCACAGGCGTTCCACCCTATACGCAGATGACCTCGTTCTCCGGGCCAGCTCTCAGGACCTCACTACCATTAATGCCAGGCTAAATTTGGATTTCAACCTTATTCAGACCTGGCTCGTGGGCCACAAGCTGACCATCAACCTCAATAAAACTCAGGTCATGCTCTTTGGCTCTAGAGCCAAGACCTCATCCTGCCTAGCTCCCCTAAATATCCTTGGAGCCAATGGCTCCCCCCTGAGGGCTGTTAGCTCTATCAAGTACCTAGGCGTAACACTTGACCCGCAACTTAACCTCACCCTGCATATACAGAACATATGTAAGGCATCAAACAGAAAACTGGGACTGGCTTATAGAGCAAAAAGCTGTCTCACCCCGGCTGCATGACTTGCCCTCGCTAAGGGGATCCTTCTTTCCACGCTCTGTTAAGGGCTGGTTACCTTTGCCCTGTCCTGAAAACCAATCTCACAGTATGGGACACTGCATATAACAACATATGCCGATTTGCACTCTCTGGCCCCTGCCTTACACATTGCTGTGAGCTTTACTCATGGCTGGAATGGCTCCCTCCAGAAAAGCACTGCACATTTGTCACTGGCAACTTTATCGACAACATTGCCCGAACCGCCACCCATTCTGCTCTTGCCCAATGCCTCCTACATGGAACCTCCTTCTACCACTTAAGATCCAGTGACTCACAGGCTCTACTGGTCCCAAAAACCCGCACCCTTGCAGGTGATCGGGCTTTCACCACGTACCCGCCCAGAGTGTGGAATTCTCTTCCTGCCATCACCCGCTCCGCCAACTCACATCCTTGCTTTAAAACCTCCCTAAGGAGCTTCCTTAAATTGGCCTCTGACTGTCTCTGTGTGAACTAGACCCAGGGCTGAGGATCTTTATTCCCAGCTCAACCTGCAGGGGGGGCGAGAATCCTGTTTTACTGAATTGCACCTCCTCTGCTGAGGTTTCTTGATTCAGTTAGCTGTGTTAACTGTATCCCCAAGAACTGGTTCCATTCTCTGCCCTGACTGCTCTTTGAGGGTTTACTTAGTAAAATCCCCTTTCCCAATTTTCCCCATCTCTCTCCTCCCCACTTCTCCTAATCTCCCTATCCCTTCCACACCCCTAGGATTTATGGCTGAATCCCTGATTGAACAATACTGACCATGCCTGTATATATGTTGTTATATATCTATCAATTGAATCTGTCAATGCTTGATGTTATTGTATGTTACCTTGACTCTGCCTAATGCTGATGGTATTGTTCCCTGTAATGTTTACATCTGTTACCTTTGTAACCTCCCGGGTCGCTCCTGAATATAGGCACTTGGCTGTCTAGTGTGCTTACCTGGTAAACAGAAAGCAAAATAAAATAAAAATATTACATAATCATCTATGAAAAGTTCAATAAACACAACTTCAAAAGAACCCTCCCCCCAAAAAATTTCTACACTTATTGGTTTTAAACTAATAAAGTGCATTTAGCTGCAGATTAATTACATGCTAATTACTAATCAGCATTTGAGCTCCTGAAAATTTTGTTTTTGCAGAGAGGCTCTTCTGGGCTCAAAGTTTTAGAATCAGCTAAGTTCTGGGCTCTTTCATCAGAAATTGTTCTGCTAATCCTTAGTTGCTACAAGAAGGTTTTCAAGTATGTGACATACTTATAGAGGGAGGCTTGGAAGTAAGATACCCTGTCCTTGAACTGGAGCCACTTTAGAATTCCCATTCCTTTTTACGTAGTTGTTCTTGTATACACAACACTGAGGAAGAAGTTGCAGATTACATAGCAATAGCAATTCTAGTCTTCCCTTGATCATCCTCAAGACTTTGGCTCCAAACGATAACTCCATGGATAATATACTACCCAAATGCTAGAAAATGTATGGTCTGTAGCCTTTTGCCTTAAGAATAGATGTTCCAATTGCAGTGATAAGCCTGACACTCCCTCTGGGAAAGCTTCTTTGAAGCAGAACTTTTATAGTAACTAATAATCTCTTAGCAAATGCCAGGAAAACATCAACCACTAATTCTTATGAAAAAATTTACAGAGAATTTGCTAATTGGACCATTGATAAACATTCTGCTTCCTTTTAAAAGTGTATACCAATATTACTGATTTCTTTTTAGCCCATGAAACAGACTGGGCTTAGTATCATCCACCTTAAAGAACTTTATACTTTATACTATTATGTGTTTTCAATCAATAAGAATTCTAAGTTTACACTATTAGTTAGTAATACGCTACTAACTAGGCAGGGCAACAGTAATCTTAAGTGTATGAATTGCATGTACCTAGCTGTAGATGTAGTTTGTTAACCCAATTCCTAGGGGTCTATGACCTAAGAGCTCAGATGAAGGAGCTACTTCCTGTTCATAGAACCAAAAGAACCATTGGAGGAAAATACTTTCTAATATTTTGCCCGCAGTTAGCTGGAAATGATTTCTAGAAGATGTGTGATATATTTGTGAAGTATAACAATTTAAAATGGAAATGCAAATTATGGGCAAATCTTAAAGCCAATAGGATTCATTTATCTGTGCTATTGTCACATGCATGCTAGAGTTCATAGTATGTACAGTATGTGTAAGTGTGCACCTTGTTTAACATTCTCTACTGCCATTTCATCCCATGAGACCCTCTTGATAACTACAATATGTAATGCATCTCAGTGAATCTTTCCTTGAGTGAGAATTTCAAATAAATGAATCAGGGCAGCTACAGTATCTATGTCAGCAAAATCTAAATGTTCTGTATTCTATGACATGGGTAGGTAGTTAAAATACGTGGCCTCTTATGGGGATTTTGAGCATTTTTTCACATTTTTAGCTGCTAAATTGGTTCACTGTTAGCTTTAGTGCTTGAAGCAGGATTAAAGAAAACTCAAGATTGGTACATAATTTGCTTAGATTCTTGATGTATAACTCAGTTAAAATATGATTGGGAACAAATTCTTTTTGCATAAGATACAAAGACTTTGCCTCTTTGGAATTTTGTTAATACAATTTTATTGTGTTTTCAATTTGACAGACATATACACAATACATGTGCACATAAACACGAGTACTCTTTAAATATTTTTTTGATTACTTTCCCTAATGTACATCCATCTACTTGTCTATCACTATGTGCATCCTAAAACTGTTGTACAATTCACAATTTTCAGTAGAGCCATACTCTAAATGTGGAGTATTGGTTTATTGGGTTGGTAGTCCAAATGTTGGCGGTCCTTCTTGCATCTGAATTTATATATGTCTAGGCTCTCTAATTTGAGAACTGGTACAAAAAAGTACACTCCCAGACTTGTAAACAATGCTTTCAGTAAGTTTAGGAACAGTAAAGTGTGCTATGATTTAGAAAGTACCGTTTTTTATCTTCCACACAATGTTTTTAGGGATAGACATTGTACAAAGAAAGTAGTTTAAACATCTTTAAACATTCCATAATGGTAGACTCACTGATGTGAGGATATATAACTTTAGGTATTAATTAAGGCATTATCCCCATTGTTCACTTACCATTCAGCATGGCCACTGAAATTCCCCTTCATATAGGTCTTTGGTTTGTAGCAGATTGTTTTGCCTGTTGTCAAAACAGTATGCAGGCAGTAAAGTAATTACAAGTACTACATTTCAAGTTGATAAACAGTCCTTATTCAGGTATAAAGATATCTAAATAGCCAGAAGAAAATATAGGCAGTGGAAGGGCCAATAAATAGAAACAAATTCTGGTCAGAGCCAATACGGCTGCAAAATTATATTATTGATGGTGACTGCATCCTAGCTGTTATATCCTTTGTAAATACTCATGGGGCGATGTTTGCTGTTTCAAATAAATCATCTGATACCTGCAGCATGTACATAATTTTTTTTTTGCAATTTATTTACAAATAAAGTAACAGCTATGATGCAAGTACCATCAATAACATCATGTTGCAGCCATATTGGCTCTGAACTATTTTCTAACAGCTTTTGATTGACTTTTTTCAAAGCACAATGGAAACATAGCTTATTCCTTCCTCTAAAACTCTAAGACTGGATACTGTGCAAACTTGTGTAGGTTTTACACATGTTGAAACAGGCATAGCTTTTTCAAACAGTGGTGACTTACCCCGTGGGCTGCTATTTCTATTGTATAGCTCATTCTTCTGGGAAAATGTTGCTGTTTTTAAGTGTCAGACAAGCAACTTTTGGAAACATTGACAGCCTACCCCTTGGCTTTTATTCTGTACCTATGCAAAATATTCTCAGTGTTTGCACATTGCCATTCATAGGTAGGAGCATCTGAAGTGACACAGTGGGGGGAACAATGTCCATCAGATGGACTTATCTCAAACTGTGAAGCCTGTCTGACCCATACACATCAAACTGATATTGAACTTCTTTGTGTCAGAAACTACCAAAACACCAAAGAACAGTTCATTGTGTTGTGCACATTTAAAAATAAATTTTCCACCATGAAAAAGCCTAACATGAAAATTATTGCTATGCATTTCACCAAAATGAAGTAGTAATCTGACAGTTAGCAAACATCCTATGCATGTCAGCGAACCCCCCTCCACCACCTAACTTTATATTCACATGAACAAGAATTAGCCTGAATGCTTCAAAGCTGGCAAATGTATGAATTCCAAAATCAAACAAATAATTTGCATTTCACATGGTCATTTTGCATCAAAACTTAATGTAGCATGTAGTTAAAAGAGAAAACAGTTCAAAGTTTCAGGATGGAAGTGGGGTAGAACAGATGCCTTTCTGACACCACGTGACTTTACAAAGCATTGCCTTTCCCATACTGTAGGTTTTTAACTCAGTTTTGAAACACTGCATGTCTTTTTTTTTTTTTTTACTCTACAGTGGAAGCACTGGAGGGGTAGGCGATAGATATATTGGTAGCTCTCAGAACATGCCTGTTTGTTCATGCATGCTAAGACCTCACGGTAGCTCTCTCTTTTCTTTCTATCTGCTGTAACATCCAACCTAGATTACTGGTACTATAGAAGGCAGCATTACAAAGCTTTAGGCTGGCCATTAGTAATAAGAATAGAAATGTAATAAACTATGAAACTTTGCCAGACATGGTACGCAACCATTATATAGAACTCATCCCTTTCACAGTAGTAGTATGTTACAGTTTTGTACCAGTGGTGGAGCCAGGTCTAGGTGCCGGGGGGAGGGTGGGGCCGAATCTGTCAAACAAGGACTCCAAGACACAAGCAAGTTGCAGTTTAAAGTGATTTTCCAAAATTCGGGAAAACATTTTAATATACTATTTAAACATTATATAGCCTGTATTTTAATCACTTTCTGTATTTACCTCCTTCAATCATTTTCATAAAAATGGGATCTTATTCCTAAACTTCATGTCACCATTCTGCTTTTCCCTCATTGTAAAACATGACATAATTTTTTGCAAATTAGGATTATTTCTAAACAATCCAGACATTCTTAACCTTAAAGGGTCTCAAAATTCTGAAGTTCTAAGTTCAGTTGGCATAATCTAAAACATTCTGATTTTTAAAGGACACTGTCAACCCTTTCTGCATCATATTATTGCTAGTTAAAAACCCACATTTTATGATTGCTTACTTCCTCTAAAATTCATTGATGTTGCTGTTAGTTTTGTCTGCTTCCCTGCTCAGTATAACTGAAATGCATGCTAATGTATAGTTATAGCCAACCTTGTTTTGTTTCAAATCCTTGATCTCCTTCTATCACACACTTCCTTAACATCAGAACATCCCCCAAACAGTGCAGCCGCTCATGATGTAATAGTCTCCACTACTCCCCATGTATAATTAGTGGCTAGATTGTGTTGGAGGTGTTTCCCAAATCCAGGAAATATGCAGTGGTAGTTGATGAAGGAATGTAAACAAACATGTTCTTGTGTGGTAACACCAGTATGGTGGGCTGAGTTTCACTTTTTAAAAGGAAAAAAATAATCAGAATCAAACTACGAACTACATCAGCAGTTTCTACAGAATGTGAAGAATCATAACATGTTTTTTTTAATTTTAACTAGGGACTCTTTGAGGCATAAAGGGGTTGACAGTGTCGCTTTAAAATCAAGTTCCATTTGAAAAAAAAAAACCAAAAACAGACATCTGACATGATTTATAATGTTTAACAAAGTATCTTATTAAGCAATAAGGCATGACCAGCGGTTATGTTAATGGTCTGTTAATCACCTCCAGGGGTGTAGTGTGGCATGGGGCATAGCTGAGTGCCACATGCCCCTAGAGGGTGATTAACTGACCATTAACATAACCCATGGGAGTGGCTTATTGCTATTATGACAAAAATGTTTTTTTTTTTAATGGTGCTAAACCTTGTTCAGTATATGCTTAGGCTGTACATGTATGTTAATCAAAGATTAACATAGGGCTGATAGAATGTTTGCAGCCAATCAGAAAGCTCTATGTCTTAGACCCTTTTTATAATGGTTATAAGACTGCCTTCTCAAGTCCCTTGTGTGCTAGAACTGATCAGCTTCACTTCACAGTTCTCACACTCGCATAACTCAAAAAGGCCATCTTACAACTGTAAGAGATGATGGAACTCAACATATAAACACATATATTCATGTGTGACATTGCAATCTGTTGCTTTGGAAATTATTATGATGTAACAAACACAGGACTAAGAGGAAAAGGTAGAAGGATGGGATAAAGGCTTGGAACAAAGATTGTAGGCCTGATTCACAAAGCTCCCATGAATGGAGCAAGGGGCTTGCACCACAAGGACTGATGCAAGGTGTGGCTTGCGCCAAAAGATGCACTGGGAGTGATTCACAAACAGCAGGCTGCATCAAACGCAGGCTACGTGCACCACCAAAGGGGGCTTGTCCCATCCTTGCAGCACACTAGGGGGCTTGCGGCAGATGCAAGCCGACATATCCCCTAATTTGGGATTCTCGAAACCTTCCCAGAGGACAAATTCCAAAGAACCATTAGACCAGACAGGGCTGGTCTAATAGCACTTAGAAATGTGTCCTCTGGGAGGGTTGAGAAACATGCGCCAATGTGCTGTGGTCCCCCCTCCCCATCTCCAAACCCCACTGTAAGAAAAATTCACGTTCCTGGTGGCTAGCGGCCCCCAGTCCCAATCTTCACTGTAATAGAAAACAGTATGTCTCTGAAGGTCTAGCAGACTCCTTTCCTATCCACAATCTGTGCATATAATTTAAATATATCTTTCCCTGGTGGTCTAGTGGGCCCCCACCCCTGCAGGCAGTCCCCCACCACCCCACTTCCCCATCCCATTCCCAAGCAGCGACCGGCATAGCCCTCCCCTCTCCACCATGGCAGGCCACTGACTGGGCTGTCAAGGAGCATGTACTGCATGCAGTAAGTGCGCCTTGATAGCTCAGTTAGTGGCTGGCTGTGGTAGAAAGTGGATGTCTTTGCAGGTCACCAACTTTGAGGATGGGACAGGGGAGCGGGGTGGTGTGGGACTGCCTGCCAGGGTGGGGGTCTCTAGACCACCAGGGAAAGACATATGTAAATTACATGGGCAGATTGGGGTGGGGGGCTGCTAGATCACCAAGGACGCAATGTTTTCTATTAAAATGGGGATCAGGGCTGGAGGGGTCTGTTAGATCACCAGGGACATGTTTTCTTTTAATAAAAAGGGGTTTGGGGCTGGGGGGTATGCTAGCCACCAGGGACGTGTCTTTTTTTTTTAATAAACAGTGGATCGGGGCTGGGGGACTGCTAGCCACCAGGGACATTTATTTTTGTAATAAAAATGGGATTGGGGCTGGAGGGTCCACTTGACCACCAGGGATGTGATTTTTCCAAATAAAATGGGAATTGGTGCTGGGGGGAGCTGCTAGCCACCAGGGACATCCCAGAGTGGCGCACAGCCACCTCTCGCAGCTCATGTCAAACCTGCCAGATGTGCCATCTATTTGGCGCACAGTCACAGTTGCTGCAAGCAGTGTGACTTTGCCGCTGGGACCCTACTCGATAGTGAATTGGACACAGGGCCCCTGGCACACCAGCAATCGAAGCAAGGGAGAATACAAGTGAAGTTTAAAAAACAAATAATCATTATTTTATATGTTTAATGTGAATTTAATTTGCAGCTCCCCAAAAACGTGTTATAATGCTAAACTGATTAAAGCACATTGTATGTTAATAGAAAACATTTTGACCTATACTTTTTATTTTATTTGAGACTGACCCTTATCTCCTGTCCTGTATAATATCCTTTTTCTCTTTTTAAGTCTGCTTAGCATCTTTTTACATTGAAATAATGCAAGTGCTCCTTTTAAAAGATAATTTCCAGGTTATCATTAATATTATCCTTTGTTCTGAAACACCAAATTATTTAATTTCACTTTTCTTGTGGCTAAAATGAACTAGCATGCAACAGACACTGCTCCCTGACCTAATAGGACAGTCGGTATACAGAAACACCTGAGAATACTGACAAAAACCTTGAAATAGCAATACTAACATGAGCACTCTTTTTAATATTTCAAATGTAAAAAAAGAACCCACATCAGCAATGCCCTAGCCCAACCCCGACACAAAGAACCAGGCACCTCCATTTTCACCTGAAAAAAACTTACTTGATAAGCAGAGCAAAGGAACGAGCATGAGGTGAGGTGAGGAGAGGTGAGGTGCAGTCATCAGGTCTAAGGTTCAGAAAGCTGGACGAGTTGGTGGGTAAACAACTAAGCTTTGCATCAGTGCATGCCTTAATAGCACAGCTCAGCATTCACAGAGGCTAAGCTGCCTGAGGATAGAGAGGTGTACAATGAGAAGCAGAGAGAGGCAGGGAAATCAGTCAGGACTGCAAAGGCACAAACAGATGAGAAAATAGTAGAGGCAGTAAAGAAAGGGGACATGACATTTTACAGGTATGTAAGTGAAAGAAGAAAGACAAAGGGGGGGATTGCAAGGCTAAGAAGGGAAGTGGGGAGTGTGGAGGGGGACTAGAAAAAGAAGGCATCTTGAACAAATATTTTTGTTCAGTGTTCACGGAGGAAGGGGAGGGTGGGGAACCACAGATAGGAGGCAGAAGTTTTGAAGGAAGGGACATGGACACTAGTCTATTTAAAGAGGAGCGAGAGTCCTAAAGGAACTCGCAAACCTGAAAGTGGAGGCAATGGAGCCAGATGGGATACATCCAAGGATACTGAAGGAGCTCAGAGAGGTGCTGGCTGCACCTCTGACAGTCCTGTTCAACTACTCACTGGAAACAGGAGTGGTCCTGGAGGACTGGAGGAGAGCAGATATAGTCCACTTCACAAAAATAGTAGCAGGGAGAAAGCTGGCAATTACAGATCAGTCAGTTTGACTTCAGTGGTGGGGAAAAATAATGGCATCACTGCTGACAGAAATGATTGTGGAATACCTTATAACCAGCAGTTTACAGAATCAGTGGTAGCATGGATTCACTGGGGGTAGGTCACGTCAAACAAATCTGATAGAATTCTTTGACTGGGTGACCAAGGATGTAGATTAGGGTGGGATGGTGGATGTCGCCTACCTAGATTTTAACAAGGGTTTCGATACTGTTCCACACAGAGATTCCTAAACAAGCTGGGCAGCCTGTGAGTGGGTCCAACGGTGGTAAACCAGGTAAGAAATTGGTTGGGGGACAGGCAACAGAGGGGTGGTGGGTGGTGGTAAATGGAGTTCACTCTGAAGAAGGGAGGGTTACCAGCAGGGTGCCACATGGATCAGTACTGGGACCAGTCCTTCTTAATATCTTTGGAAGGGAAGGTATGCCTGTTTGCAGATAACGCTAAGATCTGCAACACAGTAGACACTCCAAGGGGATGGAAAAAATGAATGGGGATCTAAGAAAGCTAGAGGAGTGGTCAAGGGCATGTCAACTAAGTTTCAGTGCAAAGAAGGGCAGAGTCATGCACTTGATGCACAGAAATCCAGAGGCGGAGTGAAAAAATGGGAGGGGGGAGGTGGTACTGACAACCACCAAGCAGGAAACAAACCTGGGGGGTAATCATATCCGATGACCTAAAGGTGGCTAAACAGTGTGACAAGGCAGTGGGGAGAGCCAGTGGGATACTAGGGTGCATAGGGAGGGGTATCACCAGCAGAAAGAGGGAGGTCATGATACTGTTGTATAATCATTGGTGAGACCTCAACTAGAGTACTGTGTCCAGTTCTGAAGACCACATCTCTGGAAGGACATAGACAGGGTGGGGTCGTTCCAGAGAAGGGCAACTAAAATGGTGCAGGATCTGCATCAAAAGCCCTATGGGAAGAGAATGAAGGACTGCAATATGTACACCCTGGAGAAAAGAAGGAAGAGAGGGGACATGACAGAGACTTTCAAATACCTCACAGATATAAATAAAGTTCAAGAGGGAAGCCTTTTTCAGAGAAAAAGATGCTCAAGAACAAGGGGTCATGTTATGAAGATGGGGTGGGGTACACAGGGGAGACGGGAGGAAGTACTTCTTCAAAAAAAGAGTGGTGGACATCTGGAACAGCCTCCCAGCAGAGGTGGTGGGGGCAAAAACTGTAGTGGGATTCAAGAAGGCATGGGATAGGCATAAGGGAACCTTAGTGGTAAGGAAAGGGGGGGCGCCAGAGATCAAGTAGAGTCTGTGGTGTTACAGTAGGTAGGCAAAATAGGCAGACTGGGTGGGCCACGTGGTCTATATCTGCTATCAAATTCTATTTTTCTAAGCTGACTCCCCTCTCCTCCTCTCCACTTCTCACAGCCTCTGACAATACACCACCATCCACCCAGCCTCTCTTGTATTTCTCCTGCAACATATATGTATGGAGTGGCCCCTCACTTTGCTTCCCACATATGTTAAAGCAGAGCTCTGATCCATAGCATTGTTTTCTTAATTGCAGGATTTGGCAGGCAACTGCAACTCAAGTGAGTGGATGTGCTTTTTTATACTCTGTGACTGCTAGTGTCTGATTGGTATTAGCAGATCATGTAACTTACCCCCAAACACTATGGCACTGAGTTCAGCCACAAGCTACCCTCCCCACTGACTCCCACAATGCACCACTTTTCATCTGGCCTTCCTTTCTGATCACTTCACTTTACAACCAATGCAGCTTTTTCTTGAAGTTAAGCACAGCAGTTTAATCCTTGGTAATATACATGTTCTGTGCCTGCTTATCACTGCTCCTGGCTGTACCTCTCCCCAATTAGTAGTATGCATAGGGGTGTTTCTCCTAACCATGTTTCCTTCTCTGTTAAGACAAAGCCTGGGCCACCAATGTTGCTTTGAACCTCAGTGTTTCCCCTGTAACACTTATATATGGAGTAGCCCCTTGCTATGCTTCCCACAGTGTTAAAACAAAGCACAGATCCTTAGCATTGTTTTTAAACTGCAATATTTGGCAGCCCCAAAAAGACACATTTAAAAAGACAGTCTAGGGTAGAGAACATCCCAAGTCTTTCCTACTCAGTCCACAAAACTCCCCATGTCTCCTGTTTATTTTTTTCTGGGAAAAACACAGTTTAATTCTAATTAGGAAATAAATGCAAACACTGAAATCACTACCCCGGCATACAAAAACAGACAGAAGTGTGTTTGTGTGTGTGGGGGTGGGAGTGGGGAGGTTGTGTGTGCACGTGTGCTCATAACCTTTCCCCCTCTGCCTAGGATCTTCCCCCAAAAAAAAAAAAACAAAGAAACTGGCCACCTGCCACAAAGAGAAAAACATTGCAAGAGATAAAGGCTTTAGTTTAAAGGGACACTGTCAGCCTTGTCCCTTGTTTTCCTTCCAATTTTTATCTGTGGGTCTCTAAGAACATACTTGAACAAAGGGTACTGTACAATGCCCCTGCATAAAGTAAAATATAATCTATTTACTGATTTATGAAAATTTTGCATTATTTGCCTTACTTGCAGTCCGCCCCTAAATTCCCTGACAACCGGGAGCAGATTCACAACCAGCGCTCGCATCTATCTGCAACGCCGTCCCAAAATGCACATTTTAGCATGCCCATAAAACAAAACACATAATGCACTACGGCGTGTTAAAATAAAATGATCAAACCATCTGTGAAGCAAAACTGAGCACTCGTTGAGCCGCGAAATAGTTTTTAACCTTGGTGCCGAAATCTCGCGCATGCACAATAAGAATGCATTCTCGCGGATTTCGGCACAAGATTAAAACTATTTTGCAACTCAACAGTGCTCATTTTGCTTCACAGATGGATTAAGCATTTTATTTTAACATGCTGTAGTGGATTATGTGTTTTGTTTTATGGGGATGCTAAAATGTGCATTTCGGGACTGCTCTCCCAGTAGATGCACGCTCTGGGTGTGAATCTGCTTCCGGTGGTCAGGATTTACGGGCGGACTGCAAGTGAGGCAAATATTGCAAAATCTTCTAAAATCAGTAAATAGATTATATTTTACTTTATGCAGGGGCATTGCACAGTATAGTTCAAGTATATTCCTAGAGACCCACTACTAAAAATTGGAAGGAAAACAAGGGGCCAGCTGACAATGTCCCTTTAAAAATGTCTCAAGGAGTTTAAAGAGGACAGGAAATGATGTCTAACTGACAGTTGCTTATAATGTTTCCATTTGTAGAAATGATATCCATAAGTTCAAATGATCCATATGTAACTGTACCTAAATAAAAAGTGATGTGAAAACTGTATTTTGCATTGTTTTGTTTTTATGGTCAGTATTCTGTTACAGTTCTCATCATGGAACCAGTGAACTGGAGTTTTAACTATGTTGTGGTTTGTGCACAGAACTCAACAAGGTTATGACAGGGCAACGGCTCATATTTAGCATTCTGCAGGATCAGACTGGGGTGCAAGAGGCCCACCTGGAAAATCAATAGGGGAGAGCCCAAGGTGACACACTCATATCAGTATTCCACTTCAATATGATATAATAGTTCTGTGTTTACATCTATCATTTACTTACAGGACCCATTTAATTGAAAAATAGATGACAAAACCAAAGATTCTCAGAGTCTGAAATGTGGTCAGGTACCCTTCAGAGGGGACCCACCTGGAGATTTTCAGGTATCCAGGTGGGCCAGTTGACTCTGGCATTCTGTACACAAACCATAACATAGTAAAAACTCAAAATTACTGGTTCCATAAAGAGAACCATGCAGAATGTTGCCCATGAAATGAGAGCAATTGAAAACACAGATTTTCACATCAGTGTTTATTCAGGTTCAGTTAAACATGGGTCATTTGGAGTAAGTCATTTCTGTTAGTAGGAACATTACTAACTGCTGCCAATTAACACATATTTCCTGTCCCCTTTAAGCTGGAGCCTTTATCTGATCCCCAACCACATTCTTACTCCACTGTGAAACACTGTGTTAAACTTACTTTTCAATAGGTCAGGTCCCATGCCTCATGGTGTCAAAACTGAAGCTTTTATCTGATGGCACATGTGACATGATGGCCCCTGTCATGGATGGGTGCCCGGGTCTACGTTCAACCCCCCATACATGTTTGGGCAGCTTTAAAATAAATGAAATATGAAAATGAGTTTCTGCAGCCCCAGAGATGTTGTAACTGTGGCTGCCTGTAGAAATAAAGCTTATTTGGGCAAAAAGGACCAAACAAAAAGCCCCTACATATTAAAGCATGGGAAAATATAGAAACTCCCCATTATGTTATGTCACGGCCTATGGAAACTCCCCATTATGTAATGTCACAGCAAATGGGAATTCCCTCCAAAAGTGTGATGTAATCCCTAGGGTATAAATAGGGCTCACCACTAGAGGAATGTTAGATAGTTGAGTCAGTCTAGTGCTGACAATGAGCAGGGAAGTACCTACTTGTAGAGTGTGCTGTTTTCACACCAGAATTGAGAAGTGTAAGAAGGGATTACACTTAGGCTATCTTGGCTAAAGTAAAGCTGCAGCCTCTGTAAATGGAAGCAGAGGGCCGAATTATTGTGTTAAATTAATCAACTGTTACCTTTTCTGTATTACTTTATTTTTATTTATCGAAAATAAATTGATAAACACACTTGTGTTTTTTATGCACTTTACCTTTGCTTGCTGTGTCTTTGTATCCCGCGCCATCAGTGCCCACTGCATTCCTCCTCCACTGTGAAACTTGAAGCTGTATTAACTCTTGCTGTGCCGCAGACTGATATAACAGTCAGAAATTCCTATACATTCTAATTCTGTCAGCAATGACAGTCTAAGGATTAAACTTACTTTTCAACACAGTAGGTCTGGTCCTGTCTTCTTTAGTTGAGTGGTTTCACACTAGTCAGCTATCAAGTTTAAGTCAACAGGCCAGGTCTCAGTAAAACAAGGAGGTATTTAAGTTTCACTTTTTTCTGATCACATTTTCTGATCACAGTGTTTTAATAGTCACCACCCCCTGAAAAATGGCATGCTAATTAAAAGAATAACGGTTGTGAAGTGAGGTGATTTTCAGAAGTGATGTAGTGAGGTGACAGTTAAATTTATACACTAGAGGACGTGGAGAGATTTAATTCCACTTTAGTGGAAGGACATAGCTGTCCACAGCTGTGCTATATTGCAGTCACATGCTACCCAAACCCCCTTTTCAATGTAACTGCACTACGCCATACATAGCTCTTGCTATGCAGCCATAAAAAGGGGAAAATAAACAGGGAAGAGAGAAATTGAAGACAGAGGTGTGAAGTTCATATATCCAGTATTTTTCTGCGTATACAAGTTCTGTTGAGTATTTGAAGTCTGAACAGCTGTATGATGTCATCCAGTTCCCATGTCCTTTGGTACTAGTCAAAAGTTTGCAAGGCTCATCTTCCCCTACATTTTTAAAACCACTGATGGCACCCCATGTGATGTTGCTCATTTGCCTCGATGTGTGGCTACATCTATGCTTAAACTTCTTTATCCACATCAACGCTATCCATAAAAAGCTCTGTCCTAAACTTGACACCTTTATCCAAACAAGTCTTGCCAACCCCTTTCAGTCCACTATAAGTAAGATGATTCTTCTGGTATTTGACTGCATGGATGTGGTCTACGGGGCTGCTCCAAATTCCTCATTTGCTAGACTTGACTCTTTTTTCCATGCTTTTTGCCATTTTGCTACTGACTGTCCTCACCCTGTCCACCACTGCTCACTCTACACTTACCTCTCTCTCCCACCACATATGTCCAGATGCCTCTCATTGCTCCTATTTTCTCTTCAAATTTTGGTTCTTCTCCTTCACTTCATCTGTATCTGTCCTCCCTTCTCTCCCATACACCTACCAATTCCGATCAGCAGACTCCTGATCCTTTAATTCCCACTGGCTTCAAAACTAATGTGGGACAATGGCCCTCTTTCTGGAAGCCCTCCATATAGAACAATCTTACCCTTAGCTCCACTGTTCCTCTTCATACCACTGACTCAAACAGCTCCTAATGGCTCACTTTATTGCCTCCTGTTCCTGCACCAAGTTCCCTTCTAGCCAGGGGGTAGTTGGGTTGTGTATCCCTCTCTGACCACCATGTAACACCCTAGTTATTTTGTGCTTTGTTTATCATTAATGTTATAATTTAATGCCATGGTTCCATTGTTATTGCTCATCTTTTATGTTCATACTGTATTCCACTTGCACTTTCTTGTATTTGTTTGCATTGTATTGACACTGTTATTTTGTTTTTACTTACAGTATATGATGTATTCTATCATGTACCCTTGGATCAGAGTGCCTTCCACAGTCACCAATTTCTAAATAAATAAATAACTACATGATGGGCAGGTTGATTAACATGCTCAGCTATAGATGTGTCCAGGGCATGGGTATCTGCATATACTGTATATGGCTGTTGAATCTTGTTCTGATGCTAGGTTTTGTTCAGCCCAAATATCATTTCTTGCACTGTTTACAAATAAGTAGTCAGATTACCTGCTCTGTAATTTGTATGTATCATCTCTGTATCCTGCAGCAGTGCCTCTCCTTGCCAGAGGACGAAGAAGTCAAAGAAGCATTGACAGCGGTGCCTTCTAGTCAAACAGGATCAAAAGCACAAGTGGTGCTTTGACCTTGACCACTGACTCGAGAGCCAACATCAAGGGGAAGTCTCCAAAAGGGTCATGGTAGACCACATGCTGAGCCATGTTTATAAGCATCCACTCTGAAGGTACGACTGCTGGTGCAGGCTTGTCCCAAGTGGAACCAGATGGGTACACCAACTGGGCCACATCCTCCTGGGTGAGAACTAGAAGCACTGGGGACTGGGAGATCGACACCTTATCGATTTCTTTAGACAACTGGTCAACAGACTCAAGAAAAATCTCAACAGGCAGCTCAATCAGTATCGAGGTTGACAAGCTTGACAGGGGCATGGAGGAACTGTCAACCAAACCATTGACTGAAAGTAGCTCAACTGCAGTCGAGGGCTCGATGCATGTCGAGCAGTGTGAGGAGTTAAGGAAGCAGAAGGACCTCACTCTATGCTGGTCACATGAGCAGTGCTGGCAGCACTTGTGTTTCTTACTGTAGTGTGAAGGGCTCTCTCAAAGGTCTGGAGGGCCTGACACATTTCATAAAATCCCTCAGTGAAGGAACCTCCAACACTGGCCCCAACCATAAACAACACTGAGACCTTTGAGGTGCTCACCTTGGCAACTGCCACCTCCTCCATGAAAGCTGCAAATTGAGCAGAACACCCAGCAGCTGCCAAGGACTTCTTGTTGCTTTTTGGTCAAATCTTCGGACAGTGATCTGCCAGTCGACTGAGGAGAACACTGGCTGCACATCCTTCCAGCGATGCTGGAAGCATCATCTGACAAATGCCACAGCCCTCCATGTTATGCTGTGCACCCAAGCAGTATAAGCAGGATATGTGGGGGTCTTTTTCTGCTGACATGTAATGCAGAACTTGAACTGGCAAGACAGTTTTCCCTCTTCCATTTCCAAGTCGACGAGGCAGAACCAGAACGAGAGGAGAAATATTCTTGAAGTTTAACTGAAGAAAGAATTTTCTGCCAAACTGCTAACTCGAGGAACCCTTGAATGCTGCAGAGCTGTGAAGGATGTTACTGTGAAAAAAATATGTCGGAATTTGGTACTCAGTAAAAGTGAGCTCGGTTCAGCAAATTACAGCACAAGGTATTTAACTGTATTTATCAGTTACAATTCTACTAACAGAAATATAACACACACACAGTAAATTACAACAGGTGGGCAATCAGAAAATACATGCATTCAATGGTACTGTGATTACCTGAATCCAGTGAGAACAGGTTCAAAGATGTGATGTTTTATCTTCTAAAAAATCCTATTCTAACAAAAGGCTGCTGTCTCTTGACTTATATAGACAAGTTGCAAGTGCTTACAATGGTTGCTCTACTTTTCCACTCACATCATTGTAAAGCCTCCTTTACATCATCGTTACTAAGTAACATAACCAACATTTCCCCAAAGTCAGTATACAACATATATTCCCTTCTAACCACAAATAAAAACATGTGTAGCAATCATATTCAGCACACAGTGAATTCAAAATGGAGGGCAGATACAAAATGGGAGTCTACAGCAGCCATACTGGTCTGTTAATTAAGTAAAATAAGCACTTTAGAAAGCAGCATTTGCCATATTTACAGTGTGACAGTTTACAGTGTAACAAGGAGGAGACCTATTCCTTCCAGTGGAAGGAAAGATCTGACGTCACGAGGCGGAGTCAGAGGATATACCATCAGGGTAGTGGGAACAGCTAAGGTTAAAGAGCCCCCAATGATTTGGACCATTTCAGTGGAACTGCCAGAGTGTGGATAGTGAACTGTATCCCCGCTCTTAGAAACTGAGTTTTCTTTTGTAAGACTTACTGGATAGCCCTGCATGCTAACACTTTCTACTGAAGGTTGCCTGCTAGCAGTTAGATACATCTGCATTGAACAATTTAGTGGACATGTGTATAGAAGATCAGGTGGCCACTTTACATACATAATTTGCAGAACTGCAGTCTATCTGCCTAGAACGTGGATTGTGCTCAACAGGAGTAAACATTAATGTGTTCTGGTACATGCTACTAGGATACCCAATATTCTTCTTTAATGCAGTTTCCCCCCATCAAATTATAGTAATTGTGAATGCAGTGTGGAAACAAAACTTAGTTATTAAACATTTTATTATCATTATTGCCTTATTTTAATTACTATTTTATGGTCTTTATAAATGCTTAATTAGTAAGTTAAGATAATTGGGATGCCATACTATAAAATATCTGGTCAGAATTTTTTATTTTTATGTCCTCAGCTGGGGGGGAAGGGTTATGCCTTTGGTTCCCCTTTCCAGCCATCCTTCACGGCTGCCACCCCGGTCACACCCAGAGCTCAGGCCTCCCCATCACAGTGGGTACTTACACTACCACTGCAGAGACCTGGAGGGTGGGCCCAGTAGGGGGCTAACTTGGGCACATCCATGGTGGCACTGTTGGGGCAGCCTTCATGCTGCTGAGGGATTTTTTCCATTTTTCTTCCCTGCTGGGAGGGGCATGCAATGATGCCAGCGGAGGGAGCATGCACGCATCTGCACGTGCTCCTCCAGGCATCTGCTCCATCCCGACCCTCTTCTGCAGCATCAGAGCACTACTTCCCAGTCTCCACTGGGGGCCAGTCAAGTGCTGACCACTGATGTCCCCCCTTCCCTGAAAAGGAGAGCAGTCTTTCAGATGCTCAATCCTTCTCCCACCCTGCCAACCCCCAGTGGCCCGTGCTCGTTCCCGAACACAGGTTGCTGGTGTAGCATGAGGTAAGGCATCCAGTGCCTCAGCCCTTAGCACCACTGGGCTAGCTCATCTGGTCAGAATTGTTTTATACATGCTGCATGCAAGAAAGAAAAAAAAAGTCTGCTTTCAACTTTTTTAAAGTGCATTCTGTCTAACTAAAAAGGGACATAGCATCCATGCCATTTAAGGAAATAAGTTTCACTTTTCTGAGGCTACAGATAAGAAGATAGTTACTATGGACACTTGACAGGTGATGTATCACATGTTTTTCTGTAATGGCCTGCACCTGTTACCAGCTATGGCCAAAACGAAAAAAAGTGCAGACTGGTTTTGAAAAGTACATTCACTACAATGGAATTAAGAAAACTTTTATCCATTGCAAAGATATTTTAAATCCTACATAAACTAAATTACACCACCTAATAGAGAGTTTAAGGGGTTGTAAGATGACAAAGTCTGAAGTCTGCAGCATCTATGCCAGCTGTGCTATCTGCAAAACACTGGTATCAAATCTACCATAAATAAACAAAGCTGTTTAGTCTTAAATGAGAGCTGGGGTCATGACCAGTCCAGTTATAGGACTCTAACTCAGGTGCCTGAAAGCAAGGAGATGTTGCTTCGATTGAACATGTTCTTCAACAAAAACAAGCAGCATGACTTCGTGCTTGATTGAGCTCAGACAAAAGAATTCATCCTCAGAAGGAAGTTTTTCAACTTTATAAACTCTGTGAAAATGGTAGCTAAGAAAGAGACATAGCCTCTTGAACTGTAAGAAATATAGATTAAGCATATGTAAGCATTTTTAAGATATTTTTCAAAGAAAACAAGTTTTATGAAACATTCTATAAACTATGGACCTTATATTGGGAATATATCTGTCATATTTGGTATCTAACTAATCCAGGGCTCGAGCTGGACAAGAAAATGTAAGTTTCATGTTTGTGTGAAATGTCTCTAGATGCAAGACAGAAAAATTGTTTTAAACAAAATTTTTGTTCAAAGTTGAGAGACTTTCTGAAAAAAACAGCTCTTGGGAGGAGTGTAAAATCACACCTATACCATCTGCAGGGACCAATCAGAACTGGTGATAATGTCACTCTGAGTCTGAAAGATTTACTCAAATCCTGCTGTTCCAGCCCAGAATTTCTGAAATTTTTGGAACTGTACAGACCTACACCAGTTGGACTGAGTAATCTTGTTGTTTCAGACTTCTATTAGGCCAAAAGCCTAAAGCCACGCCTGTATTGGATGTCTTGGACCAGTTTTGGTTAAGCCATTGATGTGTCCACCAGCGGCGCTGAGGTCAAGCCTAAAAGCTGACACAACATTGCAACAAGGTCCAGCTTCAAGGACAGCTTGTTACAAAAATAACTTTTTCCAATATCGGATGGAGCAAAGTGTGTGGTTTAAGTACTGGACATCTTGGCTAAACTGACATTTTGAAACCTCTGCTAAAGCCAAGCATGGACAGAAGCTAACTGTTAAATCCATCATCCAATGCAAATCTTCAGTGTTGTTTGACAACAGAAGAGTCTGAGGTCCTGGGCAAGTCAAAATGAACTGAAAAACAGAAATAGTCATAAAATCCAGTTACCAAGAAGAATTTTGCTATCCACAAAGAAATCCGTTTCTGCAACCAACTGGAATGGTGGAAGAATCTACTGCTGCTGTTAGTGTTTATCTTACTGTCTGATGTTCCCAACAAAATCTGAATAAGTGACTTTCAATGCTCATTTGACATCTAAGCCAGGAGGAGCCACGTCTGCACTACTGAATTGATGCCAGAGGAGTCCAGAGCCTCGAGTTCGAGTGTGAGCAGGAAAAAGGACAGAGACTACAACAAAGCCAGCTATTAAAAAACTTTTATCACCCAGAATTAGAAATTCTCACCAAGATTTTCAAAGTTAAAAGGAAAGAAGACCACATCTCCACAAATAACCAGACATTTAAGTAATATTTTAATTTTTAATATTTTAATTTGGCTTATCTGGGGCCGTAACAGTAACTTAATTACAAAATCTTGGGATATGGTTGAGCTTGAGTTTGATTAAAAGGTGAACAATTTTACATAAGAAAAAACATTTGAACAAATTACAAAAAGTCAATGTAATAAGTGAACCAAGTTATTTGAAATATTTTTATAAAAATTTTTTTTACTGTTTACAAAAGTTATCCAACCTGCAAACTGTTTGTTTTGTTTTTCTTTGTTTTGTTTATTTGATTTTCTGAAACCTTTGTTGTTGTATGCTTACAAGGTATATTTATGCTAATTAGGGATATTTAGAATTTGTGTACAGGTATTATACAAATTTATTTTTCATACTTCTTGGCGTGGCAGAAAAGTTTTTTTTACCATTATCTGAACCTGGACAACAGGGATATCAGATTTGAATTTTATAATTATTTATGTGAATTTTTGAAACTTTTTGTGATAAGGCCTGAGGCAGGTTCAAGTGCCTACTATAAAAAGTGGCATAATAATCTATTGCTATGACAGCTGGGAGGCTACTTTAGTATGAGACAATCAAAACAAAAAGTCTTTATGATTTCATTTACCTGTGGTCTGCATGGATAAATTTACCCTTCTGACAGCTAGCTTATGACATTTGACACTCGGTAAGCTGGGGGTGGTATTCGGACCGGCAAGTGATGTCAGGGCCGGGGCTGCCACATTTAAAAGTAAGAGCTGCCTGCGTATGTGGACTGTGGCAAAATCCACCGGAGCCCACCAGGAGCCTGTCAGCTCTTCCTGTCTAAGTGTGTGCAGCTGCCCTGGAACTGTAGAGATCTATGACAGTCGGTCGACAAATTCGTTGTCGACCGACGTTACAGTGGCACCTTTATGTCGACCGCATTTGCAGTCGGCATAAAACTGGTCACTTTGTTTTCTTCGGGGGGGGCTCTGCTAGCCGTACTCCCTGTAACTAAAGTAATCAATTCTGAGACAGAGTTGATTGGGGGAAGGGGGTACAAGACCCCCAGAAACAATGCTGGGGTCCGGTGCCAACACTACAGCGACCTGTCACTGTTGTTGCTGTAGTGTCGATCATGGTAAAATTGTCACCATTGCGATGGCATATGGAACTGTCACCCCTGCCCCTGAAGATATTTCATCTGTCACTAGCTATGGTGCTCGGTAAGTTGGGGGGCTAACAGGACCAGCAAGTGACATCAGGGGGCAGGGCTACCATACTTAAAATCATGAGCCACCTAGCAGCTTGACACATCAACAGCTTGACATGTGAGTGGCTCACATAGGAGTGGCATGAGTCATCCAATGTGAGTCCAACAGCGGGAGGCTGCGGGAGGCCTTATAAAAAGTTTAGTTTGTTTTTCAGTCTGTATACTTATGGATGTCTTACTAAGACGTTACTTGGATTTAGCTCTTATATTTACCATTTTTCTGTTTTTGCAGTTAAAACTGAGCTGTGAGTATTACTCCATAATACATAAACAGGGTCATTGGTGACAGGCTGCAGTATAGATTATGTTTATATTTTATTAGCAATTTTTATTATTCGATATGAACTTTTATTGTGGTGTATTATTAATATAATAGTAACTGCACAGAGTAAGGATAGTCATTTTTACAGCGCAGTTTGAGTCCAGTTCTTTTTTTTTTTTTTTTTATCATTTGCAGTACTCATGCTTTTAGTGCTAGGGTCCTGTCATAAGTTTGTTGTTTAATGTTTTGTTTGTTTAAGTAATGGAACATTTTTTGTTACAGCTCTAATTGTACATCCTGATTTTTCTAAGCTTTGTGTATCAGTTAGAGTTTACTTTTTTGTGTTAGAAGTTAAATAATAACTGCGTTCCTTGTCTAAAGTGCTGGCCCCCTGCACCATGGCAGGCTTAACTGGTAAATTAGCCATATGGAGGTTTTTTCTTTTTAATTTACCCTAGAAAACACATATCAGTAATTGATTGTAGTAATGACAATAATAGAGGGACTGTGGAGAACTGGCTTAATCTATGGGGAACCCAGATGACAGGACACCCAGTTATGAAAAATGTGTCACACAGATTTTTTTTACTGCTAGATGGCAACAGTATAATTTGAAAGCTAATGTTAGTAACTTTAAGCAGCTGTGCAATGAAAAACGTTTTTCCAAAAACACTAGTTTAGCTATAGTTAAGAAAAATATTAGCTTACCTGTCAAATTTTCTTGTCCAGGTACCATACCATGCTAAGGCACCATAAGTCTTTTTTTTAATTTTTTTATACTAACCCTTGGCAGGTCTATAATGCTATTTCTGCACAAAATATGGTGGCCATCTGTTTTTCTTGAGAAAAAATTAAATTAAAACATTTATAAAATACTAAAATTTTAGTGGAATTAGAAAATCATACCACCAAATAAAACTGGAAGATGCCCAGAATCTTTTATAGTGAAAAAAAGAAAGGGTCAAATGTTTTTCCTAATTTCATTGCTCTGCTGCTTTAATATTTAAGACTAAATCAAAGAATTTAGGGCCAAATTCCATTCCATTAGTCTTGATACTGGCATTAGGGGATGGCATAGAGCAAAATCCTGGGCCAAGGCAGAAGAGGCATTCTATATTAAGAGCCGCACATGACAGTGCGAGAAGCTTAGTTAGAAAAACTGACATGCTTAAGCTATGGGCTAGTGATTTAAATTTGGATGTTATTGGCCTGTCTGAGATTTGGTTGACAAATAAAGTTTTGGATAATGAAGTAACATTAAGAGACTACTACAGCTAACTTCTCCCTACCCCCCTTTCAACTCTCTTCCTGAACCCTTCCCTAACCTTTCCGCTGTGATTATGCCCTCCTCTTATCTTTCCCTGCCCCCTAACCTCATGGTTTTGGCTATTTCATGGGTAGTTCAACAGCCTGTTTGACTCTTTCCTCAAGATCAGATCAGCCTCTGTTCATTCAGGCAGGCACTAAGCACTTTCTTTGATCATGTCCAATTGCACTGCTGATTTGTATGCTAATTTATCTGTCCTCCACTATATGCAATGATTGTGCTATCTTGTTTGTTCTACACGCAGTATTTACACTTTATATCATTGTAACCACATCATCTGACTTACTGTAATCTTTGTCATTGTGCTTTCCTTTGGATAGTACCTGGAATCGAGCCTCTGAAGAAAGTAGCCAGCCCAGCTGCATAATGGTAGCACTACCGCTTGCTATGCCAGTGACCCAAGTTCAGAAGCAAGCTCAAGTTGTCAGGGAGGGAGGAGCACTGAGTGTCCTGATAACTGCTCTCCTTCAGGGAGGTAGAGTCATACATTCTGCTACGTGACTGTCACCAGCGAAGTATGGGTGGCACCATGGCATGGAACATGTTAACTAGTATAAAGATGGAATGCTGATGGTGCCAACTGTGCAAGCAGGCTGTATGTCCATGTGCTCCACTGCACAGTAGCATCTCGGGGGGGGGGGTGTCTGCTGGCTATGCAGATGATGCCCTGCCCATCACCCATATCAATCATTGGGCTCTCTCTCTCTCTTCCTGGCTTCCAAAGATGGCTCCTGGGTTTCAATTTCATTTTGGGTGGATAGACACAGGAAGCTGAGCTGCCATGAGTAGAAGGCAGGACCTGCCTTGGGGGTGGGGGGTGAAGGGTGGAGAGCTGAAGTTTTAGAGCAACACACCGGTGTGTCAAAGGTGGCCTGAGAGTCCAGAGAAGCCCAGGTAAGGAAGTCTTGATGTACAGGAAGGTGGTACTGAAAGCGATGGGAGGAAGTCCAGGCCAGAGGTACCTGGGGGAACTGAGAAAAAAAATTGAAGAAATTAATCTACAGACTTCAGAAACAGGTTTCACTCTTCCCAAGAGAATGTAAATGTATATTATTTTCTTATGCAAGACATTTATCTAGTCTAACCTTTTAAGGGGATGTTAAAGCTTTTTTTAATCTTATATCGTAGCTAAGTGTGCATACAAGGGCCCGGATATTCAGACTCATGGCTGTGTGAAAGCCTGGCGCAGTGCAACTTGGCTGCACGGAAGCGTTGAAGAGTGACATTCAACGGAGCTGTGCCATGGCACAGCAGCAATGAACACCGCACCCTGGCCACCCGCATTGCACATGGCGCAGTGGCACTGCACCAGCGCAAGTGGCCAGAGTGGAGCAGTGGGATGCGCTAATTCAAGTTCTGTTGTGCTAGGCATAACAACCATGATATTCAAAAGTACACATGCAAATGGGGCCATAATGCATGCAAGGTGCAAATGGGGTCATTTGCATGTCATTATGCCCCCATTTGCATGCAGGTGCGCCGATCCCCGGTGATTTGCGCCTGGCGCCTTGCCAGGCTGCAGCCATCAGGGACCGATACCCCCTGCACAGCGCAGCAATGTGCCCCACTGCCCGATCGTGGGCATTTGTAGAATTAAGGAATCGTCCAATATCTACGGTGGTCCAGTGGACCGCTCGCAGCCCGACTGCAGGCATAAGTAATACTAAATGCATCCCTATATCCCAGGTGGTCCAGTGGACTGCTTGCAGCCCAGTCGTGGGCATCAGTACAACAGAATGTCACACCACACCAACCCTGGTGGTCTAGCGGTACCCCCCCACTGAGCCCCACCGGCCCGCTCCCCCCAGTCAGCGGCGGGTGGCAGCTCCCCACCCGCTTGCCACCTCGCTGCCCGCCGACTGACACTGTACAGTAGGGCTGTATGCCCATTGGTCCACAACGTGAGCCAATGGGCGTGCAGCCCATACCGTACTACACAGTCCAGATATGTGAATCACTGATGCCTGGGATCGGGCTGTGAGCAGTCCACTGGACCACCAGGGATATAGGAATGCATTTAGTATTACTTATGCCCGCGATAGGGCTGCAAGCGGTCCACTGGACCACCAGGGATATTGGACCTCTAATATTTACAACATACGGCCGCAATCGGGCTGGCAGTCCACTGGACATGCAAGAGATTTAGGAGCTTTTTGTCGTATGCCCACAATCGGGCATGGGGGCACCACCAGAGCTGGTGGCCACCCACAGGTGGCAGCTGCTGTGTTGCACCTGCAGTCGCGGCAGCTCACCTGTGGAGTGGCCAACTTGGGTGTTAACTTTTTTGGCTCACCATGTGCAGGCGCAAGTAGGGTTGTGCATGCATGGGCTCAGTGCATCCTGGGCTGAATATCAGGATGTGCTGAGTATGCAAGGGCATGCCCCCCCACCTGCACCGCGTACATTACTGGTGCACTCCGGCGCATCGGGATTTGTGCCAGGCACAATCCCCATTTGAATATTGCACCAGGGCGCATCAGTGGGTTGCACATGGCGCAACAGTGTTGCACCATGTGCAACCCTTCTGAATATCCGGGCCAAGATGTTTTATTGCTCTGGAAACACTGTTTAGCAATATAGAAGTATTTGTATATGTGTTATATTATACTTTGGCTATTGTTTAACATATTTAAATTTGTATCTACCGAATTTCAATTTTTATTTGGGTACTTTTGGGGTATATTTTGTGTTGCGTAGCTTTTATAAAATTTTCTTTTGAAAAAATTACATTTAATGTCATATAATTTCTTGATAAAAATGAAGTGATCATTTATAATATTACAGTAGAACCTTCACAAAAACATTAGACTTGGAATAAATAACAAAGACATATTTTTATCAGAACTTCCAAGTTATCTTGTGCTGAAATTCTTCACTTAAACAAAAATTGAAATGCTGATTTTGAAGATTCCAGTCTTTTGTTCCAACATCCTCATGTGGTCAGTGTGCAGTGGCTTACAAGACCAGTCTGGAACTACTGTAATAGTACACAGACACCTTAGGAGTTCTGTGAGGATGATGGGTATCAATAAAAATTGAGGATGCTCTAAGCCAATCTGAATTCTTAGATTTGGAACCATGCATCTGTTGCTTGCTCTTCTCTATGAATCTACTGTAAAATGGCAGCTAATGTTTTCTTTCGGAGACAACTACATCTATAGATGACTGACTGAAGCTCTGAGATTATTAATAGCACACTTGCAGCTGAAGAAAACAGTGACACAGGCAAATTATCACCTTAATTAGTTTTTGCATGTTTGCTGGAAACTCTGACTAGGATGCTAGTTTCTTTTCTGCCCATGTCAACAAACTTAGGGATTTAGTTTATGAATGTCACTTATTTTTTTTTTATTTATTTACCAAGTCTAGGATTACAAATACCTAGACAAATAATGTCACTGTCACTGTGTTGCATGATCTGTCTTATACTTGGTTGTTTTAACTGTTTTTCTAGATGCTGATGAGAACTAACAATATTGCTTTGTTTCTAATCTGTTGTTATGCCATCTGTAACTTTTGAGTTGACCATAGTCCTTGTGCACAGTGGGGACTCAATTTGTTCCCAATTAGGAGAGGCTAGGATCTGGTATAACTATCATATTCTGAGGAGATACACCCATACACTGGGCATCTCTGGTGAGAATGTGGAAGTGAAACCACCAATTCATGCTCTATGACACCTATAGGAAAAAGGTGCATCTTTTCATGCTGAGTTTCAGTGGCTCAGCTGGAATAATTGCAGGTCTCTTATGTTGCATCTTAACCTCAGAAACAGAACTTATTCTACTGACATGTAGCCTAGAACCTGAAGGCACACTCTGTCCATGGACCACTATTTTAGGTGAGAAACAATGTCAGTGATGGAATCATGCCTAAAGGACAGAAAGAAAATAACCTGTTTTCCATTTCATGCAGAGTGCATCCTAAAGCACTTTGCAATCCACGAACAACTGGCAGCAGCCATTAGGCACTCACAATACACAATAAATAATGCACCATAAATAACAGTTGGCTTTCAAGATTTACACAGCAGTCCTGGGAAAGCCAAGGTGAAAAGACAGAATTTCAGGTTTTACTTGAAAAAAGTCTACTGACACATTTGCATGAACATAGGATAGCAGGACATTCCATAACATCAACGCTGTTACTACAAATATCCAGGGCCAGAGATTTTAAAGCAAAACCTGCATCCGTATTTCAGATACATGCTGTGTCCATGCAAATGCACCAGGATGTGTGCAATCTATTATTATACCTCCTTATGGTTTTATGACATTTTCTGCAGTTTATAGCACTTTTGGCCATGACTGTGGTACTTGTGTCCATTTTCCAGATGCACGTACGCACTTCCATCACAAAAGTTAAATCAACTTTTCTTGGTCTTACTTATATGATGGAAGTGCACATGTGTGTCTGGAAAAATGGATGCAAATCTTTGAAATTCCCCCTGCCCCCATCTTCGAAGTCTTAAGGCAAGACTGAGAAAGCACTATCAAATCAACTTTGGTAGAGAGAAGAAGGTGGGCTGAGGAATGTGGTATCAGGTTCTTCATTTTACTGGTATATGGTGTCCTGATCCTCAGAGCTGTCAGGACCTCTGAAATGCAAAAACTCAAAATGTTGTACCACAGAATTGGTCACTTTGCAGCTGGGTCCCCACACAGAGAGCATCATTGCAGTGTGCTAAAATTACTTAACTGGCTTCCAATTGAGGGCAGACTAGAATACCCCCTGCTCAGCCTGGCATGCAAATTAATAAAAGACCCTACTCTGCTTAGTTTGAGGAATGTACTGATTATTAAGCCTCAGAAAAGGATTCCCTGGTCGTCAGACAATATACTACTCAAAGTTCCTAATCCTAGGACAAGGTTTACCGCAGGGCAAAGGTCTTTGCCATTGTTGTCCTGACCATAAGGAACAATCTCCCACCAGCTTTTCAAGAATGCTCTTTTCTGGGGGCTTCAGGAACAGTCTAAAGACCTTACAAATGGAATGCAATCAATGTACCTGTTTACGCTGAGATGGCCTCTTCCCCCTAACAGTGGTCCTCTTGCCAATGTCTGCACTTGTCGTATGACCATTACTCTATGTAATTAGCCATCTTAGTTGGCTACTGGAATGGCTTAGCCAGTCCTGTGATGACTGGTCCTTGTTAAACACTGAATACATGCAACACCCTCTATGTGCAACCCTGAATGTATATAACTTGTGTCATGGATATATATAACCCTGTGTAATTTCATATATGTCTGAATGTATAAAACCTGCCTCTGTTATTCCTCAATGTGGTTAAACCCGGGTCGCCCTTGAAAAAAAGGACACTTAGTATCAGTGGGCCCACCTGGTCAACAAAATTCAATAAATAAATAAATAATTTATTTCTATTTAAAAGTTTGTTAATGGTGGAAACTTCATTGAAACTAAGACTAATTTACAATAATGTCCAGTGCACATAACGGATACAGCAAAGATACAAAAATGGGATTACTGTACATTATACTTTAAGCAAAACGTGCAAATATGGCAACATTTTAAGTAACATGGATTGGGAAGCACACAAAATCACAGAGTTACTGTATATGGGACCTAAACCACTAATGATCTTCTCTTTCAACATAATGTCTTGATCATCCACTATGCAGGCAACAAGTACAATTCAAGGTGCACAAGAAGCATCTCCTGATCACAGAAACATCTGTGGCCCCCCTACATAGTTGTAAACTACTTACACAATGATCACTTTGAACCAGTTTCCTGTTTCAAGCCTTATTTTAATGGAGTCACAAGCCTTTCCCTGGGCAGTCACTAACTGTATTTTACTATATGGAGAAATGGGCATGGGGCAGCCATCTAAATGCACCCCTGGTTGCAAGCCACAACACCCACATACCCAGCCAAGCAACTAAAAGCAGTTCCACAGGAGAATGCAGGCTTGTGAACCAGAAAGAATGTTCTACTAGGGGAAGGATTTGGGCAGTGCACTGTGAAGCTAATCTTTGAAGATAATGGACAGGGTTAGGGAGGGGTGAACCACTGGATACCAGGGACTGAATGTGGATTACAGATTGCTGGGGGGGGGGGGGTGACTGAACCACTAGGGAGGACAAGGTGGAAGCCAGAAGATGATTTGTTTGTCACCCAAAAGTGGGCAAAAGGTGAAAGGCAAAGAAGAAGAGGGAGAACTACAATGGCAGTAGAGCTGTTGGTACAGGAAACCGCACAGCACCAGTCAATTATTAGTATACCATGCCCAGGTCCCTGTGGCTATAACAATCCTGTAAGCAAGCTGGCATGAACATCTGGATCAGCCAGAGTTTCAATCCATCAAACACAGGTAAACAATTTGATACTAACTGGCACTCTTGTTGGCTGTCACACATGTGAGGTCAAGTACTGGAGTGGCATGGTGTCTTAATAACCTTTCACATATGTGGTTAGTGGTACTTCTATCACAGGGTTGAGGCACACTGGCTAGGCCAGTGCAGAGAAGCCTGAACCACGATCATCCATGTTGTACCTGTCAAGTGGAAAATCAATATGTTTCAGGCTCCAGGGATGTCAACCCAGCACTTTTTGTGAGCACTTAATTCACTAAAAAAATATTATTTGAAAAAAAAAATGTTAAAAAGACAAACCCCCTCCTAAATAAAAACCATGGCAATGACATTTGCTTGGGGCTGCTTAAAGAGCTGTCCTCATTCTCAGGAGGATGGAAGTGGTTTTCTCCTGCTTGCCTGTGAAGTAGGTAATGCTGACCTACACCACTGAGTTTTCTCTTACATATTTCCTTACAATTTCATAAATACAAAGATACGGAGACATTAATGACAGAAAAAGGCCTATCAGCTTTTCCAGTCTTCCCAGTTTTCCTAACTACAACTCTGCACTAGCTCTAGTGTCATCCCGCTAATTAATTTCTGTCCCCCTCTTCTCACTAAGCCCATATGCCTGTCCCAGCCGTGCTTAAAACTGCTTACTAATTTGGTCTTAACCACTTCTTCCAGCAGCTTTTTCTACCTGTCAACCACTCTTTATGTAAAAAAGTGATTGCAGACATCTTTCATGAATTCCTCCACTAGTTTAAATACGTTCCCCCCATCTCTTACTATACCCTCAATTAGGTGACAAATTAATTAGATCTGTACAAAAGTATATAATGTATATTTATTTATTAAAAATGGTAATTAGGAAAGGCACCCCGAGTCTTGGTTCATTTCCAGGTACAACCTGGGGGAGGGGTACAGAAATACAATGCATATGGTGGTAAACTTTACAATAAATTAATTGCAAAAAAATTTTGTTAATACACCAATTAGGGTTAAAGCAAGAAAAGTAGGGAAATGTGGTGTTAGGGTTCCCAACCCTAACACCCCACCCTGCAGGCAGCAACAGGAAAAACCATTACAGTTTCACCTCTCCTCCAGCTTTGCAAATCAGGCATGGAGTGTACCTTGGGGTTGTTAACCCTAATGCTTACCCCCATTCCATCAGTAAATAAGCTGAGATGTGTAGAATATATGAGAATGGGGTTAGTGTTAAGGATAACAACCCCAAGGTACACCCCACATCTGATTTGCAAAGATGCAGGAGAGATTAAACCATAATGGGTTTTCCTGTTGCTGCCTATAGGATGGGGATGGGGTGTTAGTGTTAGGAACCCTAATACCACATTTCCCAACTTTTTGCTGCTTTAAGCCTAACTGGTGCATTAACAAAGTTTTTTTGCAAGGAATTTCCTTCTTTTTGAGATAATATAATCATATACTTATTTGCCTGTAGGAGCGCAGGGCCCTCTGCTTCCATCCCTCCATAGATGCATACATCTATGTTGGTGTACAAGCACAGAGCCCTCTGAGCCCTGTGTGCTTCCATTTCTGGCAAAACAGGAATGTATTTGCTTGGTTGTATGGCTTGTTAAATGAGAGACCAGTTTATACTGTATAACTCTTTGGTGAAGCCACATCTGCAATATGGACTTTATTACTGGTGCTCACATCTCAAAAAGTACATTAACCTATTGGAGAAGTTCAGTCAATCACTATTTATTTCTAAGAAGCGCAATTCCAAATTATCAAAGCACTTGTACAATAAGATAAAAACAGAATACGTAAAATTAGATAAAAACACTAAATAAATAGTCAAATAACTAATACTATCCATGCTAATCAAAATCTGGAAAAGCATGATTAAAAAGATGAGCTTTAAGGGCAGATTTTAAACTCTTGATAGTCAGGCACTCTCTTATCCAATGAGCTACAGAGTTCCACAGGGCAGGAGTTAAAAGGCAAAAGAACAAGCACCAGAGGCCTTAAGCCAAACCCTGGGAACCTCCAGCAATCCCTCATCATAGGAGCGGGGAAAACAGAGGGGGTGATAGGGGCGAAGATCTTGCAGACAACTCAGTCCCTGGCCAGAGGGAGTTCCAGAGGATGGCTACCAATATGATAGTGGATCACCACGGTAAGACATAGTACGAGAGATTTAGGGCACTGAACATCTACTCAGTAAAGAACAGGACAGAGAGAGGGACCATGGTTGAGACCTTCAAACACTAGAAAGAGACAAATAACATGGATACAGAAGCTCTCTTTAATTTAATGGGCAACCATAACATGAGTGGCCACAGTGTTAAGATGCAGGCAGGGAGGTGTAGGAGCAAACTGACAATACACTTCTTCACACATAGAGCAGTGGACACTTGCAATGCGCTGCACTTCAAAAAGGGCTAGAACAGCCATAGGAGGAAGTATTCTCTATGAATAGTAAAGATGGTAAGTATGGGAGGAATGAGGAGGTGGAGCAGACCCAGGATGTCAACCTCTGGACACTGCAATAGGAGCAGACTACACAGACCAAATTATCTTCTTCTCTTATCTTCTTCATATTTTTGTATTTTCTACTTTACTTATCAAAAGTTGAACTCTGAATCACATTTTGTGCTTCACAAACCAGAAGTAATAGTTTGAACTACATTTTTTTGGTTCATGAACTAAACGTAGTACTTTGGAGCAGATTTTCTGCTTAGAGAACCAAAGATACTAGTTGGAACCACATTTTCTTGTTCGTGAACCAGAATACCAAGTTAGAACCACTTTTCCTGGTTTGTGAACCAGAAAATTTCTAGTTTAAACCAAAAAAAGTGGTTCAAACCAGAAACTAATCAGGAGAGATCATGAATGTGTGAAATATAAATGTTTGGCAAATTTCTCCATAAACAGACTATAAAATCTTACTTAGGGAAAACACTACATCAGGGATGCTTTAGGTTTGCTAAAACTATTCCTTTAGAAGTGTTTTCCAACTTTAGTAGTAACAGAAATAAAGAAACAAGATGGTGGCTGTCACGAACCAAAAAAACAAAGTGGGTTGTGAGATCAATTTTTGGTTTCTGATACATCAAATTTGAGAACAAAAAAACACTCTCACAAACCAAAACTTTCTGGCTCGTATGGGGCATCTATCTAAAACCAATTTTTAAATCCTTATATCTCAGGAACCATTTAACATTTTTTCACCAAACCTTTGAAAGGCATCACCTTAGCACAGACCACATGTTTGTACCCTGAATGTTTTATGCAGACATTCTGTACCATGTAGCCTGTACATGACAGTAAACAAACTAAAAAAAAAATGTTAAGTACAGGGAAATATTTGACCTTTTTACAAACAAGGTGTATCCAGATCTCGGAAACAGCACAAGGTGCAGTCATGAAACTCTCCAAGTTTTCAATACATGGCATATCCATGAAAAATACAAATTTGTAAGCTATTCTGACAAATCCAGCCAAAGTTATTAAATTGCAAAGTTAAGGGTTTAACATTGAGCACCCTACTCAACCCTTACTATAGCAGCACGACCATGCCCCTATAATATGTGCAGCAAAATAATACTTTAATATGTACAATCAATAGTAATATATATAGAGAGAGTAATGACAATGTAAGCTCGGAATTTGTACTGGTGATGTACACAGCAAGTGAGGCACAGACAGAAATGGGTATAGGAGATTGTTCATATACAGTAGTATATTGTTAATGGGTTTTATTTTTACTTGCTGGTCCTGGTTTATGTGGTCTTCTGTACCTCCCAATAATACTGACTTACACCACTGTGATATGTTGTCTTATATCAAGTTGACATAGGAGGGGGCTATCACCAACTGCATTGCCATACACCTGGTCTGGAAATAAAACTGCCTGTTAAATAGAAAGTAGTTAGTATAAATTCAATTGCTTCACTTAAAAAGGCAATAGAACTGTCACATCATATTGAACCATCACTCACTAGTTCACAAACTGCTTGTATTCCAAATGTAAGTATTATGCGAGTATACAGATAATTAATGTCAATATTTATCCATCTGCACCTTTCATTACATGTCCAGTTCTGTATATTGGATAAATGTCTATGCTGTTCCTAATAAAAGATAGTAATAATTTTACCCTGTTTTGCAGGAAATGGTCTACAAAGGCTGAAAAGTTAGCAACAATGCTGTCTACTCCAGATATGATGGGCCTACCTGGAGGATGTACAGGGTCCATGTGCAGCTTTGGTAGTAAGTAGATTGTTGGTATGGTTGGATGATCACTTCATATGAATCTGTTTCAGTAATCATGCCTTCTGACAGTGCCATTTCCAAAAGTCGGTGTAATTTTTTTTGAATAGCACTGTGCGATTGCTGTCAAGTCTGTGGTAACTTGTCATGTCATACAGTTGTCTTTGGACTTCTGCTGAATAGTCTGTATTTTTCCAAAACACAAGTTTACCACCTTTACCTACCAGTTTGATTTCAATTGTGGACATTTCCGGTATTTCCTATAAAGGTTGGTGTTCCAGTGGTGACAGATTTCTGTGATTAGAAAACCATTTTTCTGTGTCTTTAAAGACTAAATTTTGACAGGTTGTGATAGCCAGTGAAATAGTATGAGGCGGGCAGAAAGTAGATTGAGGGTGAAAGCAGGTTTTCGGTCTTGTAGGTAGTAAAAGTTCATCCAATGACTGAGTCTCCATTAAATCCAGGATGTCATTCATTTCCAGCTCTGAAAAAGGCTGCACAAAAGCATTATCAATAATCTGATCATCAGTTTGCATTTGGGATAAGTACATTAGAGTTTGTAAGCCTGCTTCTTGGATGGTATTGGCAGCAGAGTTGATATTTAAAATAAAACAAACATTTTGAGCACGACACATGATATTTAATTACAATTATTTTCTTGTGTTAAGTTTTTGAAGTCAATATATGTGGTGAAAAGGTTTGGTTTGGGGCAGAGACTGATCAAGATTCTCTATGGGGTCTTTAGAAGCTGCAGATGTGGGGTGGAAGTGCTCAACCCAATGATACAAACTTCTGTCTTGAATCCATGTTTTATTTTTAATTTCCATAGCATATTCATAAGGTTAATCCATTTGTGCTTTCATATTGCTGTCAATTATTCAAGAACTTTATGTTAACTTTTTAGATATTTGTGTCTCTTCATTAAAACTGATTGAGGGCTATATTGAAGACAGAATAAAAAAAAAAAGAAAATAGAAATGAAGTAACTGTATCACATTTTTCAAAAAAACAGTAACTCTAACATTATAATTCCATAATGTTACTATGCAGGGGGAACAGACCTGCTTCAGTGCCTCCATGTACTTAGTGTTTCTGTTAAATTAATTTCAGGTTGTATTTCCTAAATCTCAGCTTAGGGGTTCTAAAATAAGTTAAAATAAATCTCTTGAGTGTTTTTTCATTATGCTCATTCTGTTGTTCTGAAGATGTTGTGTGCTACTTAGCAAACATTAATATTACCTCCTAATGTTGGGCAAGTTTATTTGCTTTTACTTTTTCTGATTTCTGCTGCTTCATACCTGAAATGTAGCAGAAATGTGTGGCTTAGCAAAAGCTTCATTTTAGTTATAACCTAACTTTTTAATTTACTTTGCTACTTTGTTAAAATAGGAGAATAATTGTTTATGACCTGAGGCTGACAGTGCCTCTTTAATGTTGAAAGTCAACCTGTGCTGCTGAGTTATTGCAATAGATTATCTAACAGAAATCTTTAAAGATTCATTTTACTTTGCGGTCCCGGTCGACATTATATAAGACTTGAATCCTGCCTGCTTCACTGTGCAAGCGCAGAAAGGGCTGAACCATGGTTTAACATGCTGGCAATCCAGTGTGATTGCATCAATGTGGTGATGTGCTTCAGTGATTCAGTCACTAAGGAAACCAACACACTCCTGGATGGGAGCTGCACTCATGAGAGTGCATGTGTGATTCCCCTTCTACATGTTTTAACTTAGAAACATTGGCCTCTGTTAGCTTGGAAGCAATAATATGTTTTACATGTTCACATTTAGATTCCCCCAATCTTCAAAATGTTTTTACAGAAAAAGTTATTAAGACTGCCTAAGTGAACTAGGTACATAATGTACAGGGATTATGTTTTGAATTCAAAGGGACTCTGGACAAGATGCATAAGTAATAATTCCAGTTAGACAAAGTGAGATGGTGGCTGTAGAAATATATAGTATTAATTTAATGGTGACTAATTTTACCTATGTTCTCATTTAAACACACTAATACCTTATCCCTGGTTTAGTTATAGGAGATTATAAATTCAAACTGCCTGACACTGATAGCTGGTCTTCAAGATGGGAGGAAATGGGTCTAATGCACTTTTTCTTACTAAGTTGTAATGATATCTCAACGTGGTAGTTTTTGAACTTGTACTGAGTCATACTAAGTCATGCATTCATAAATTATACTGTCAGAACACATTAATAAACATAAAAAGATTTTTTAGAATTATTCTTCAACTTCTATATAAATTAAACACTCGCAGTTGATATAAACAGAAAAAAAACATAAATTGACATGAATAATTTTTAGATCCTTTATCAATAAGTTCTATGATACTCTATTGCAAGGCAGTCCATGATAAACTCTTATTTAAACCATATCTGCTGTTGGTGGTAGTAAGAGTAAAAATCCACCAAACGTCTCGTTTGAGTAGCAACTTGTTCCATTCTCCTCCTCTTTTCAGTTTTTTTTACTTTTTCAATTCCCATAAATCCTTGTGTGGATATCTAGTGTTGTTCATTAAAGTGTCTTGCTATAGGGGGATAATACAACATACAACACGGTCCTTACTGCAGATTATGAAGTCCCTTATTTCATATTTTTTTAAATCTTGGCAAGTATTCTTTGAATTTTATCCCATTATTGCAGTGGGCATAGTTCCCACATTTTAAGAAACCTTTTATTCCAGCGTGAAGCCATGTTGTAGGTAGATGTTCTGGTTTCCAATGCTGGGTTTTCACTGTTCTAGTCTGAATATTGGTTGTTTTTTCTTGTTTTTTTTTCAACTGCAATCCAAGATTTTTCCTTAAATGTAGTATTTCCATGGCAAGTGAATTGTAAAACAGACCATTTCTTATGTTGTACATACTTAATATTGTTGAAATAGTCTGAATATGTTGTTTTCCTAAAAACTGGCACAATCACGCTGGATTGCTCATCCAGCGTGATATACCATAGCGCAGACACTTCTGTGCTTGCACAGTGAAGCAAGCAGAATGTGAGTCAGGGTCTTGTATAATGGTGGCCAGGACCGTAAAGTAAAATGAATCTTTACAGATTTCAGCTGGATAAGCCTTTGACATAACTCAGCAGCATGGGTTAGCTTTCAACATTAAAGTTAGTTTAAGAAAATATTCTCTCATTTTAACAAAGTAGCAAAGCACAGTAAAATAAAAAGCTAGGTTATAAGTAAACCAGAGTCTTTACTAAGCCATGTGTTTCTACTACATTTCAGATATGAAGCAGCATAAATCAGAAAAATAAATCAAAGCAAAGAAACATCCAATATTAGGAGGTAATATTGTCAACTAAGTAGCACACATCTTTAGAACAGCAAAATGTATACAATGAAGAAATACTTAATATTTATTTTAATTTATTTCTGAATCCTCTAGGTGGAGGTTTAGGGACTACAACCCAAAATTAATTTCACAAAAACACTAAGTACAGGGAGGTACTGAAGCAGGTCAGTTCCCTATGCATAGTAACATCATGGAATAAACATACTAGTTGCTGTTTTTTGAAAAATGGGATACAATTACTATATATTTTATTTTTATTTTGTCAATATTACAGCCCTGTATCAGTTCTGATGATGGGATACAAATGTCTCAAAAAGTTAACAAAATAAATTTCTTGAATAACTGTTGAGGCAGCATGAAAGCATATACGGATTAACCTTATGAATGTGTTGTGGAAATTAAAAATAAAACTTACATGGATTCAAGACAGAATTTTGTATCATTAGGTTGATCACTTCAACCCCAAATCTACAGCTTCTAAATGTCCCACAGAGACGTGAAGAATCCTGATCAGTCTCTCTCCCCACAATTCAGAGCCAAACCAAAACTCCCACTCTCTAAGTGTACACAGCGCTCCGTGTCTCCAATGCTGCCAACAATCTCTCACCCCGATGCAGAGTCGAACCGAACTGCTTGATCTCTCAATCACACCAGCACTCATGCATACATGGCCGTCGGCTGGGCATGCTGTTGGCTTCTTTTGTTTTTGCAGCCTAGGGTTTTGTATTTCACATTCGCCTCTTCATTGAGCTGCTCGGTTTTTATCGTTTTGATGCTCCAATTTTATAGATTTATTTTATTAGTTTACTTTGCTTGTCCATCTGAGACCCTTTGATTTGTCCTGTACTCTGAGTTGGCGTTGAGTCTGAGTCTGAGTCGGCGTTGGAACAAATGCGGCGGTAGAGTGTGCCGGATTTGTGAGCGACTCCGGAAGGATTTTACTGTCCATTTTGGGCGGTTGTTTTTCCGCCCATTTGCTGCCTGCACGTCCAGCTTGCTGGGCCAGCTCCTGCGTTGCTTCTGTGAGTTTTGCAGGACAATTTGACCTTCGGGTGCTGCTTTGGATTTCTACCCTCAGGGAATTATACCTGAAAGGGATAGATATCATGGCTAAGAGGACTTAAATTAAATCAGTAAAGACCCTGGATTTTGGCCATGGACTATCTTTGTTGGCTTCTTGCTCAAAGTTGCCAGGAGCAGTGTACAGAATTGGACAAATTCCTGATTTGGAGCAGGGACTTGGAGTTTGGATGTAGATTTTCTGTGGATTGTTGACAACTTGCTCGAGGCTTCCAGGAGTAGTGTATGTAACTGGACAAACTTCGGATTTGGAGCAGGAAGCGGGTTTACTGATCCTGTTGGTGGACCGACTGCAGTGTGTGGCCGAGCGGGGGTCCCAATCTTATTGTGCCGTGTAGCCAGTGATGTGGTTGGTGTAACCCTAGGAAGTCTCTGTTGGGCCTGTTAATAAGTGGGCCTGACTGGGATCCGCAGCATCGGCCATAGACTTGCAGTCTGGTCTCTTCTGGATTTATTGGCGGCCGCTCCGGCTTCAGAGTTTTTCGATCGTTTTCCCTTCAAAGATATGGTCAGACTTTTTCACTTTCAAGTTTAAATTTTATTCAGAAGGCAGTGAGAGTGCCTTGTTATTCTTTAGTCCCGGAACTGTGAAAGGGTACTGAGACTGAAAAAGGGTTTTGTCATCTTTAGCAAAGTTCCCTGGTAGTGAGAGTACTTCGGGGACTGAAAGGGAATTGAGTTATCTCCAGGAAGTGAGAATCCCTGGGGGAATTTGTTGGCTTCCCCCAATGGTGGGATGGCCATTGAGGGATTGAGAAACCTGAACCTCTTCTGCTACAGAATTCTCATGGACTTTAGTTTTACAGTTATTATTTGAAGGTGTTTGTTGTTATATGCATCTCCTGATTGTCTTGGGCTTGTTGGTTGGGAATGAATGATTATGTTATTTTAATTGTGATTAGAGGGAGTTTCATGTGTTAATTTGGTTTAGACTGTTTAATTTTCTTGCTTTATTTAATTTTATTTTATTTAATGATTATAATGTAGTGAACTGTTTTGTTTTTTTGTGGAGTGGCATAAATTTATTGTGATTTTTAAAATGTGTTGGAGGCCTGCCCCCACGGTCCTGCGCTATTCATCCTCTGCCCTTCATGCCCTCCACCCGTTTAACTCCCACCCATTGCAGTTTGATATCTATCAGTGCTGTAGAGCACTGGGTATTGCTCTTTGGGGGAGGAAGGGTGTTGGGGTGTGTGAACAGCAGAGCGTGAACGAGCGGGGCCACCGTATTGGGGTTGTGAGATCGAGATGCCCTGGGGTGAAATGGAACCCAGAGTGTGGTCCTCCATGCCTGGTTTCCATACCCAAGAGCACCACCAATTTTGGTGAGCTGGTGGCCCGGATGGCCATGGAAGTCCATCCAACTCATGTGGTGTTATGCAATGCCAGATCCATTAGAAACAAGACTGCAATTATTGCAGATCTTGTTGGTTCAGTGTACCTAGCATGCATTACCGAGACCTGGCTGGACGAAACTTCTGGCCCCATATTGGAGGCTGTAATTTCCGGCCGGGTACTTGGTCATTCACCGCCCGAGATTGGATCATTTGGGGGGTTGTGGACTGTTTCAAGACCAAAGTGGACCTCACGAGTGTACCAGTTGAGGAGACCCAGTCATTCGAATGTACCGTGGTAGCAGGTGTAGGTTGTAGGATTGCCCTCATCTAACATCCACCCGGAGATGAGAAGCTGTTCCTTTAAGAAGTGGTGGACTTCATGATTGATATGGCATTTGAGTCGCCCAGGCTGATGGTCCTGAGCAACTTCAATGCCTGGGTCGATGATGAACTCTTGCAATCTGGTCAGCACTTCCTCCAGGTAATGTCATCTCTGGGTCTTACACAGATTGTTTCCGCTGCTACCCACAACACGGTCATTCTCTTGACTGGTTTTCCTCCTGGGGGTCGACACCTCGGAATTGGGGGTAGAACCAGTCGGATGATCCAGCCACTACACCATGCATTTCAGTTTTTGCACCCCCTTTGTAGGCCTGCCCCGTGGAGATGATCAGGTATCGCCCTTTACCAGATTTAAGCTCTGAAGGCCTTGTGGCGGTGCTTGATTTATCTGTTCTTCCACTGGCAACTAATGACCCAGAAGCCCTAGTTGTGGCCTATAATCAGGCCATAACTCCGGCTCTGGATGTCACTGCTCCTGTCTGTGTTCGTCCTTGCTCCCTTCACCCTCGGTCCACTTGGTCTGATGGATCTTTGAGGGAGATGTGGCGACTAGGACAAAGGTTAGAGCATTGCTGGTGGAAATCTGCCCTTTTTTTTATACTTACTTTATTAAAGGATTTAGTTTCATACATCCATTTCTAATACATTAACATTCAATTGAATGTTCTCCTTATTTTTTTCCTCTTTTTTTTTTTTTAGTTATGATAAAACTGTTACAGTATATCATCATACTAAAAATAGGAATCAGAACATCATAGAAGTTGATTCACTAACTTAATCTAACTTAAGCAGGATAATAACAAACTTTGGAACATAAGGTACTACCAATACCAACATTTGCATTTCATTCATAATCTTTGGATTGGTGTTATATACATAGAATAACACAGAGACTCTGGGGAGAAGAATGATTGATGTAACAAGACCATGCTTTCATTCCCTCAGATTAATATCTGTACTCTCCTTTCACCAAGCCTATTATTTTCCCTTTTGAACTTTTAGACCAATCATATGATCTGGGCTCTAAATGCCCATTAAAGTTGATCCTGGTATAGCTCCCACTGTGACCATCGTGATAGATTTCCATTTTTCCCTCAAGTTTAAATGAGATTTGTTCATTGCGTTGAATGTGCAGTATGGTTGCTTTCCAATCAGATACCACCGGGGGGAGGGGTTATAAGGAGCCATTTTTAGGTTATGGATTTATGGGCTGAACTTAAGAGTATGGCCCATAAGTATAGGCTGGCTTTATCTCTAGTCTCCTCTGGAGGAATCCCCAAAATTAAATTAACACCCTTAAGTTCACTCTGTATGTTTAAAATTGATTTTGTGTGCAATATTACCTGGAGCCAAAAGGCCGATAGTCCTGGACAGTCCAGAAAAGTATGTTTATGTGAGGCTCTCACCTCTCCACATTCCCTCCAGCATCTGGAGATGGTTCCCGGGTTACTTAGGGCTGCCACTGAGGGAACCAGGAAAAACCTTGCCCTAACCTTCCATGTGAATTCCCTCCAAATTGGGGAGGAAGTGGTTATCCATGTGTTTCCCCAAATCTTAAGCCACCGTTTACTAGATATGGGTTGTGCAAATTCCTGTTCCCACTTAGATTGAACTGCTGTCATGGCATGTGCAGATTGCTGTATTAGAGACGTATATATTATAGATATTGTCTTTTCCCCCAAAAGCGAGGTCCAAATTTGATAAAAGGGGGTACCACCCTCCCCCAATTGAGAGTCCCTCTCTGTCTTCCTAATTTGTGTTTGGATATAGTCTCTAATTTGGTAATAATATAGCCTATCCTTTTCTGTCCAGGAATATAGTTTCTGAGCTTCCAAGAAGTCTATAATCTCATTACCTTTTAGTAACTGCCATGGGCCTTCCAATCCCTTATTGTACTGATTCCTGTACCATTTGTTATGCATTAATGTGTCAAAGGGGGGAGTTAATATAAACCACTTATACATCCATAGGTAATGTTGAAAGGTCTTGTGTTTTATGCCCAGTTGCCAGCCCTTTAATATAGTGGTAGTTGGCGGGGTTTCCCGGGTAACTTTACTGAAATGGGATAGGGAAAATAGACAGGTCGGAAGTGGGGTTGAGACAGGTCTGGATAAATCAGTTTGCTTCCAAACTGCCTGGCATGCTTTGGCACCCCATAGCAATGCCAGAAGCATCTGGGCCGAGATCTAGTAGTTTTGGAGAGAGGGGAGGGCTACTCCTCCCAGACTTTTAGGTAGATATAGCTTAGAGAGATTCATTCTTGGCTTCCTTTGATTCCATTGATATGCATTTAAAGTTTTTTTGCCAGAAAAGAAGCTCTTTTGGGGATAGAGCACATGGCACACATTGGAATAAATGCAGGAATCTTGGTAAAGCATTGATCTTCAGTGATAAAGTTCTTGTATAGAAAGAGGATGGCAACAAATCCCATCTTCTCAAGTCCTGTTTAACTGTTTCCACTAGAGGGTGATAATTTAAATTAAAAAGTAGGTCCGGGTCTTTTGGGATCTGTACTCCCAAGTATTTTATGGATGTTCTATCCCATTTAATTGGGTATTGTTTTTTAAGGCTTGGTGGAGGGTTATAATCAAAGGCCAGGGCTTCCAATTTATATATGTTCAGGGTTGCAGAATTTACAGATGAGCTGAAAAAGAGCCTGTAAGGAGGTGTATGGATTAGCCAAATACATCACAACATCATTGGCAAAGAGTGCCAATCTCTGTTCTGACCCTGCTGGAAATCTGCCCTTGATGCCGACCACCTTAGATTGATGGACCATTATCAAGCCTATCAATCCGCAATCACCTGTAAGAAGGCAGAGTTCCTGTCTGGGGAGATTGAGGCCACTCAGAACCGACCAGCTCAGCTCTTTTGAACCATGGACAGACTGTGCAACCCAGCCTGTCTACAGGTTCGGAGAGCATTTTCGCAAGTTGAGTGCAAGGAGCTTGCTCAGTTCTTTGAGGCTAAGGTGGCCAACATCAGGGCAGAACTCCTTATAGCACACTCTGGCATTGCTCTAGACTGGCATTTGGACACTGTGCCTTGGTTTCCTGGAGTTCCTTCAGCAGGTCGGAGCTCGGGAACATCTTGAGGATTGTCCAGGGTATGTGCCCTACATGCTGTAGTTTGGATCTGGGTCCAACTACCCTGGTTTTGGGTTGTAGTGACATTCTTGGCCCGATCCTAGCATGAATAGTCTGGTGCTCCCTGGAAACAGGTGTATTTCCTAGCTCCTTGAAGGGGGCAGTGGTGACACTCCTCCTGAAGAAAGCTTCCTTGAACCCAGACTGTCATGCAAACTACATACCAATCTCGAACCTTCCCTTTATGGGGAAGTTGATCGAGAAAGTAGTTGCCATACAACTGGAGGACCATTTGACCATCCATGATGTGTCCGAGACTCTCTAGTCCGGTTTTCGAAAGAGGCATAGTACTGAGACGGCGCTGGTTCGGGTGCTCAATCATCTCCTGATGGCTAGAGATCGGAAGAGTTGTTCCATCTTGGTCCTTTTGGATCTCTCTTCAGCATTTGACACTGTGGACCATGGGGTCCTGCTTGATCATTTGAGGTTCATCTGTGGCCTGTCTGGTACGGTCCTCAGGTGGTTTTCAACTTTCCTCACATGAAGAACTCAAAGGGTGGTGTCGGGGATTTATTCCTCTGACCCAAACCCTTTGTCATGTGGGGTTCCTCAGGGTTTAGTGTTGTTCCCCATGTTATTCGCAGTGTACATGCTACTTCTCAGAGACACTGTAAGAAGGTATGGGCTGAGGTTTCATTGCTATGCCGATGATACCCTGCTCTACCTTTCTTTTGCGCCTGACCAGAATAGAGCCCTCTCAGTATTTAATAACTGCCTCACAGAGATCCAGGAGTGGATGAATTCGAGCTGGTTGAAGTTGAACTCAGTAAAGACTGAGGTGATGGTGGTGGTTGATCCGGGTCGCCGGATAGAGGGGCCGGGGGTGGGGTTACCCTCAGGAATTTTCTTGAGGGTCTCTCACTCCCGACCTCTGAATGGGTGTGAAACCTGGGGGTAATGTTTGATGCGGGCCTGACATTGCGTTCACAGGTGTCGGCCGTTGTCAAATCCTCCTTTTATCAACTGAGGAATATCTCCAGAGTTAAGCACCTAGTTCCGTCTGGTGACCTTCCTATCCTGGTCCATGCCTTTGTGTCCTCTCGCCTGGACTATTGCAATGCCCTTTACCTAGGGCTCCCGGGGGGGGGATATTTGCCGACTGCAGCTGGTGCAGAATGCAGCAGCCCGGCTACTGACGGGAACCTCTCAGTCCTGTTATATTTCGCCAGTGCTGCGCAAACTGCACTGGCTGCCGGTTCAGTGGTGAATCACCTTCAAAGTCGGACTTCTAACTTATAAAGCCCTACACGGACTTGGCCCAGACTACCTGAAAGAGTACCTGGTCCCCTACTGCCCTGGGCAATCTCTCTGCTTGACTGAAGAGGGGTTGCTAGAGATCCCAAGGGCTTGTTTAAAATCTTCTGGGGCTCATGCTTTCATGCACGTGGCCCCTACCCTTCGGAATTCTCCACCCCGTCAGATACGGGAGAGCCTGACCATGGAGGGATTCAAACAGGTGCTCAAAACTATTTTATGGAGTTGTACTTTTGGGGACTAGTTTTATAATTCTGACTGCTTTAAATTTTACTTTATTTATAATATATGTCATTTTATGCTCAAGTTGTCCAATTTTATGTAAGGCGCCTTGGTATCTGAAAGGCGCCGTAAAAATAAAAATGAATTGAACTGCCACAACACTATGTCTCTGTGTTTCTGATACTGCCCACAGTCTCTCTCACCCCTCTGATGCACAGCTGGACTGATCCACCTGATCTCTTAATCTGCCACAGCTCTCCCTCTCTCTGTACTGTACTATGATCATAAGGGACTAAAAACTTAAATTTAAGTTAAACTTTAAAGTCAAGTTAAAAATAACCAGGACTATGCATTGTGAGTTTTCATGTGTATGTGGAATTCATGGATACCTCTTACCACTGTTTTGTGTGGGAGCTATTATTTCCTATGGCATTTCAGTTATATGCAATTTCAGATGTATGCACAAAAATGGCCTTTCCCAAGCTTATGCATACATCTGGACTTGACTGTACTTGTATAATACATGAATTTGGAATGCAAGCAGTTTGCAAACTAATGAGTTATGGTTCAATAACATGTGACATTTCTATTGACTTTTTAAGTAAACAATTGAATATACTAGTTTCTATTCAACAGGCAGTTTTATTTGCAGACTAGGGGTACGGCGATGGGGGCAGTGATGGCCCCGCCTATGCCAACTTGTTTACGGATTGGTGGGAGGGGGGCCATCCTTGACCCCAGTACTAACCCTTTCTTTGAAAACATTACATTTTGGGGGTGTTATATAGATGATGTCATAGAAACATAGACTTTGACAGCAGATAAGGACCGCTTAGCCCACCTAGTCTGCCCATTTATCTTTTGTGTCCTGGTTATCTGGCATGGGTCAGAAGACCAAGTGCATGAAATCCTGTGCTACATAAACCAAAATACTTCGAATTTGAGTTTTTCATACAAAACTGACGCATGTCAAATAGACTTCCTGGATTTTCATTTAACTGCCACAGCATCTGGCAATATTACTACCAACACTTGGAGAAAACCTATAGTGCTCATCCTCCATACTTGATGAATGCAATTCCCTATTGGCAATATATTAGGATATGTAGGAGTTGTTCATCTTGAATATGACTTTGAGCAACAAGCTGAAAATCTCACTAAGCAATTCTTAGAACGGGGTTATCTACTTGAACATTGAACCAAACCACACAAAGAAAAGTATCCTGGATTTTACGGGGACAGACTTTCGGAAAATGGGGAGATGCTTGAAAGAGGCATTAAAGGGAATGGGGCAGGAATCAGGGGTTGAGGAACAGTGGGCAGTATTTAAAATGGGGATTACAAGAACAACAGAATTATGCATTAAGCAGGTTAGCAGGGGGAAAAGGAAGAGGAGGCCATTATGGTTTTCCAAGGAGGTAGTGGAGAAAGTGAAAGCCAAAAAGATTACATTCAGGCAATACAAAAACACAGGCAGAAGGGATAGGAGAAGTACCAGGAGAAGCAAGGGAGGCAGGAGGTCAGTATGGGAAGCCAAAGCTCAGACAGAAGAGCACATTGCAAAATCAGTGGGTAGAGGAGACAAAACCTTTTACAGGTACACAAGTGAAAAAAGAAAGGCAAAGGTAGGGATAGTGAGACTAAAGGGGGAAGATGGGGGCCGCGTGGAGGATGATAACAGTAAAGCTGACATATTGAACAGGTATTTCTGCTCAGTCTTTACTGAGAAAGAGGAGGGTAATGGGTCTGAAGAGAGTACAAGGGGTGGGAATGGTGCAGAAATGGACACAAGTCCCTTTACACGAGAAAGGTTCCTGAAGGAACTGGAAGTGATAAGAGTTGATAAAGCAGTGGGTCCAGATGTATTGCACCCCAGGGTCCTTAAAGAACTAAGAGAGGTGGTGGCTGAACCTCTGGCAATCCTGTTTAGTTGATCACTGGAAACAGGGGAGGTACCCAAAGACTGGAGGACAGCAGATGTAGTCCCCTTATATAAAAGTGGGAACAAAGAGGAAGCAGGGAACTACAGACCAGTCAGCCTCCACCTCGGTAGTGGGAAGATCATGGAAGCACTACTGAAGGAGAGATTGGTGGAACATCTGGTTGTCAATGGACTACAGGACCCAAGGCAGCATGGTTTCACTGGGGAGTCATGTCAGACCAACCTCATTGAATTTTTTGACTGGGTGACTAGGAGGTGGATCAGGGGAGGACAGTGGACATGGCCTATCTGGACTTCAGCAAGGCCGTTGACACTGTGCCACATAGACTATTACACAAACTGGGGAATATGGGTGTGGGCAGGACAGTAGTGTGGTGGGTAGGTAACTGGCTGGGTGGCAGGACACAGAGGGTGGTGGTAAATGGCTGTCACTCCACAGAGGGAAGAGTGACCAGTGGGGTACTACAGGGATCAGTGCTGGGATTGGTCCTATTCAACATCTTCATCAGTGACATTGCGCAGGACATAGAAGGTAGAATTTCCCTGTTTACTGATGACACAAAGCTCTGTAACACAGTAGACACACCAGAGGGTGTAGACAGAATGAGAAGGGACCTGTAGAAACCTGAAGAATGGTCAGGGGTTTGGCAGTTGAAATTCAATGCAAAAAAAGTGCAAGATAATGCATATGGGGCACAAAAACCCTGGCACAATATATCAGTTGGGGGGTGAGGATATAGCATGCCAAGCAGGAAAGGGATCTTGGGGTTATCATCTCTGATGACCTCAAGGTGAGAAACAGTGTGACAAGGCAGCAGGTAAAGCAAATAGGATGCTGGGATGCATAGGCAGGGGCATCACCAGCAGGAAAGGGAGGTCATAATTCCACTATACAAGACACTAGTGAGGTCCCACCTGGAGTACAGTGTACAGTTCTGTAGACCTTACCTATGTAAGGACATAGACAGGGTAGAGAAGGTTCAGAGGAGGGCAACAAAGATGGTACATGGATTGCATCACAAGTCCTATGAGGACAGGTTGAAGGAATTGAATATGTACCCCTGGAGGAGAGGAGAGAGAGAGAGGGGATATGATAGAGACATACAAGTATCTTACAGGGAGGAACAGGGTGCAGGAATACATTATTTTTAAGCGAAAAAGATGTTCCAGGACTAGAGGGCATGGGATGAAGTTGGAGGGAGGATGATTCAGAGGAAACATGAGGAAGAATTTCTTCACAGAATGGGTGGTGGACAAGTGGAACACCCTGCCAGAGGAAGTGGTAGGGGTTGAAACAATCACGGGATTTAAGAATGCATGGGACAGACATAAAGGAATTTTGGAGGTCAGGGTTAAGGGGCAACCGACTTCTAGGAAAACATAAAGTAAACTTACAAGCTCAAATGGGCAGACTGGGTGGGCCACAGGCCCTTATCTGCCGACACTGTCTATGTATCTATGTATTTAAACTCAGCATGGAATAGGGCTAGAAATGCCCCTAGGACACTACAAATGACAGGACAATGATTACAATAAAAACTACTTTGTCACTCAGTTCAACAATATTGTCCCATGAATTGCTGGTGTTCTAGCCAAACACTGAAGCATACTGCAGAGTGACCCTAACTTGGCACCCATCATTAAAGACCACCCAAAAGTAGTGTACAGATGTGGCAAAAATCAAGGTGATTTTCTGACTCATAGTCATTACTAGCTGCCACAAAATTCAGCATTTACATGGCTGGACCCTCCCTCCACTGGTTTCCATCACTGTAGCTGGTGCAATGTCTGCCAGTATTATGAGAAGGAGACCACTTTTGTATACCTATCTGGCAAACTGAGTGTCAAGATTGGGAATTTTATAACTTGTACCACAGCTTTCGTTGTATATGTTATTCAGTGTCCTGGCAAAATGTTATACATGGGTTGGACCATTCGACCAATAAAAGAGTGTACACAAGAACACATACGTTCAACAGTTAGAGCAATTACAGACAAGAAGTTCCTACTCTTACAGAGCACAGAGACAATTCCTGGAGCCACTACCACACATTCTCTCATATGTATCACCTCAGGAACAGGGCTCAACATAGCGGACCACAAAAATCCAAACTTGGACTAAAGTTAAAACATTTATTAATGTAAAAATACAGCAGACATCCCATTTGGCAATTACAGACACCCCACTTGGCAGTCACTTCCAAATCGGTTACACCAGCAATCCCAAACATATGTCTTTTGCTGATATTGATCATGTTAAGGCTAATCCCAGGGGAGGTGATTGGGTCAAAGACCTTATTACAAGGGGAATATTGTTGGAGTTGTTCCCTAAAGGCAAGGCAAGTTTTATTTGCATGGTGCCCATTCCCGGAGGCTCTGGGCACCTCAGAGAGAAATAAGAATAAACATACAATGCATAAAAATAAGATTATGTCATACAGTTTAAAAACTGAAATATAAGACACCAAAAAACTGATAAAGTATCATACATAGGGACTAGTCAACTTGTTGTAATTCTGAATTCATTAAATGCCAGGCCGAAGAGGTGTGCCTTCAACCTCCGCTTAAATACATCAACCGAGAACCTAGACTACCAGGAAATGTGTAAATAATTATTAATAATATTATAAGGGAGGGGGGCCACTAGACTACCAGGGATATGTACAGACATAGTGGATATTATTGCATACAAATTGGGATGGGGGCCGCTAGACTACCAGGGATATTAACAGTAATAATGTTGTAATACAACTCAGGGGAGGCCACTAGACTATCAGGGATTAAAAAAACACACATGGGGGGCACTAGACTACCAGGACATTAGGAACATACAATTATTTATTATGATGGTGGGGCCACTAGACTACCATGGACATTTGATACACTATTATTATTATTCACATGGGGCAGAACAAAGTCCCCTGAGCTGAACCCAGACTCACTTATGTTTGTAGGGCACTCCTGGGCTCAGAAAAGTGGCTTTCAACTCTGCCCTTCTCGTCCCTCGCTCTTTGTTCATGAGGGACCAAATTCTTTGATCGCGGCCCTGCAAATTCTTTGATCGCCAGATTCTTTGATCGCGATCATGCATCGTGAGAGTAGGACGAGATGGCCAGATTTAAAAATGCATTTTCCTCAGCCCAGGGGTGCCCTAGCAAGTCAAATGAGGATGGGTTTTGCTCAGGGGGGCTTCGTTCTGTCGAACCATGGTGGTGGTTTGCTGCAATTGTCTCATATTTTTTAATTACAAACATTTTTATTCTTTGTTAGTGAGCCTGCAAATTCTTTGATCACGAGCCTGCAAATTCTTTGATCGTGATTGTGCATCGTGAGCGAGGGACGAGATGGCCGAATGTAAAAATCTATTTTCTCAGCTCAGGGATATCCTAGGAAGTCAAATGACGGTGGGTTTTACTCAGGGGCTTCATTCTGTCGAACCATGGTGGTGGTTTACCACAATTCCTTAAATTTCTCGATTTATGACATTTTTAATTCTTTGTTCAGGAGCCTGCAAATTCTTTGATCGCAAGCCTGCAAATTCTTTGATCGTGAGATTCTTTGATCATCATCTTTGATCGTGAGGGCAGAACAAGATGGCCAGATTTTTTATAATGGAATAGATAGGGAAATTTTACTAATCTTTGACATTGAATATCTCGGAAACGGTTTGGTCTTTTTACTTGAGATTTGGAGGGAAGAAAGGCAACATCCCACAGATGTGGCTTTTGGTGGTTTAGTCAAAAAATATTACAGGGTGGCAAACTTACAGCACTATGAAGTTTACACTTTTTCCCATAGGATAACATTACGGCGTGCGCTGCATTACAGGAATTCTTTGCCATCCTGCCTGTTGGTGAGGCGGGCTGGGGTGGGAACCCTAAAATCAATTTCCTTGCTTTTTCACTGTAGAAGAACCCTAACTGATGCATTAACAAAGTTTTTGCACAGAATATATATATATATATATATATACAGATATATATATATATATATATATATATACATACATACATACACAGAGATATAGATAGATTCATTGCAAAAAAAAAAACTCAGTTAATGCATCAGTAAGGGTTCCTATTGCAGCAACAAAAGTAGGGAAATGTGGTGTTAGAGTTACCAACCCTAACACACCATCCCTTCCCATCCCCCAACCAACCCTACCACCCCAACCCAACCCCATCCTTGACACACCAACAGGTGCTGGGGTGTGTCTTGGGGGTGTCAACCCTAATGCTCACCCCATTCCATGTGTAAGGGAAGCTGAGATGGTACAGCATGGGAGAATGGGGTGGTGTTAGGAAGTCGACACCCAAGACACCTGGCGTCTGTTGGTAATGAGAAAATGAGTGAAAGTGGTAGAGGTTGATTGCTGGGTGGGATGAGTGATGAGTTGGTAACCCTAACAACTCATAAAAACTGCCCCAACAGCTATAGATGTGCTAAGAACAGAAAAACTGAGCCACAACAAAAAGGTTCAAGCACCATCCTCTCACTCCCAAAAATAAAGCCAAGCACTAGTATAATCTTAAAGTGCAAATAGCAGCAAATTTATTGCAAACAAAGCCAAAAGGTCAGACATACATCCTACCTCCTACCTCTCCAAACAGAGAAGCCAGGCAGCAACCCCTGTAGACAGCCTCCAACCAGTTTCACCCTAAGGCATCATCAGGGAGTGCCTAAGGTTCCCAGCCTCACCCTTAAATATGTGGGTGTTAAAGTGACATGCACCAATAAATAATATATTGCAACATTCATTAACTTTATATTCATATAAAATACAAATTTGTGTGCAAAAGTGAGTACTTAAAACCTGGCAAATAGAGGGTCCTAATTATATATATATATATATGAAGAACAACTGGACTCTTGTAATAAATGGTATGTATATATACATTTTCTTCTCTTTTCTCTTTCCATCCATTATCCAGATAACATATACACACTGGATACTCACTAAACATATATTTATAAAGATGTATTCATAAAGAGAAACTTAACAAGATCCCAAGTTTATAACTAATATCAACAAAATACCAAAAGCAGACTGCAATGGAAAAGAAAGAGTTAGAAAGAGAAAAAAAGGGGGAAGAGGGAGAAGAAGGGAAGAGAAAAGAGAAAGAGAGTGTTTCAGCCTGTGGTAAAGACAAAATGGGGGAGAAGGAAAGTTAATTCAGTATTCCTTGACACAAGGGTAAATAAATAAATGAATGACAAATACTGTTGAATATAGCTCCAAAGAACAGCATACATCTCTATACCTCAATATTATAGATTAAATCTATTATAGGAGGTAAATCACGTTATTATATTCATATTTATACTCCTATAACCTCTAAATATTCTTCCCAATATCAAAACATCCATAAAAACATCATGAATTCAGATAAATGAATGCAAAAATACTGTTTGTACAAAAAGGTAATGTCCAGAACATTCATGGGTTTGCAGATGTATATCTCCAACAACCATTACTTTTTATTCCTTAGTTTTTTAGATGTACTGTATAACAAACATTTGCATATGACCAGGTTAAAGATCCTGATTAATAATTTCAAGGTTTATTAATATAACCATGCCCCATATCATTTATTAATTCTGAAGGACAATTGATAGATAAATACTATCGGTGAGACCTGGTGGTCTCATAGCCCCCAAGGTGTAAATCCAAAAGGCCTCCTGTTTTTTAAGGATCCAATCCTGGTCCCCTCCTCTAGGGCCTAACTTAACTTTCTGTATACCTTGAAAGGTAAATTGGTGTTCCATCCCATTTTGACTTGCCTGTATGTGGCATGAAAGTGCATTATGTGAGTTCCCCAACCTAAAAGAACAAAGATGTTCCCCAATTCTATTTTTAAATAAATGCCTAGTTTTCCCCACATAAAAGGCTTGGCACCTACATGTAGCCAGGTACACTACCCACTGGTAACCCTAACACTACATTTCCCTACTTTTGTCACTGTAATAGGAACCTAATTGAAAGATTAACAGAGTTTTTTGCAATGAATTTCCTTACTTTTTGTGAATTATCACAATAGCCGTAATTGTTTATGAGGGCCCTGCGCTCCCATCTATCGGTAAGCGTACAGACATTGTAATTAATCTTCATCTCCCTGTTGGAGTGCAGGGCCCAAGGATTTCCATTATTTTAATGTGGGAGCAAGGACCCTGTGCACCCACCCTCTGTAGATGCATGAGCAAATTTTCATCATAGCCCTCTGATTACCCCAGGACATGTACCCAGTACAGAAAATTTTCAAATCCCAGCCAAAACATAATTCTGCGCAACTAAGATGCCATTCCGCGCCAGAGGTGTGCAAACACATTTTGGGCAGGATTTGAAAAATTACAGCTGTGACATACATGAGGAGGGGTAATAAGAAGGCTATGTTGTAAATCTAGGGTAAAAATATTGAAAATTACTGTAGTTATGAGCGGATGTACCGAAATTGCAACGAATGGTCACAACTTTGTCATTTTTTACAGATTTTAACCCCAGATTTTCAACAGTCTACTTATCACCCCCACCTCATAAACCCCATAGGTGAAAATTCTTAATACATAGCAAAACTGCATTCCACAACACAGGTGCAAAAACACGTTTAGGGCAGGATGGGAAAAATGACAGCTGTGCTGTTCATGAGATGGTGTGGAAAAATTACTATGTTGAAAATTTGGAGTGAAAATATATATATTTTTTCCACTTCCTATGCTTTTCAGTCTTCTGATGGCTTTTTATCCCTGTCAGCCGCCATTGTCACCGCCAAAAGACACAGGCCCAACCGAGTGCAGTACCCCTGGATTGCCCCCCAGGGCGGAGCCTTTGGAGCCTCCCCGGTGCGACTCTGTCGGTGCTCGTTAAAGGATGTGCCAGGGGACCAGGGTTTCGCTACAGGGAAGGAGGCATCACTCGGCTCATCAGAAGCATTTTTTTTCTTTTGTAAGGGGGGGCATGTCGATGTGGATGCCGTGACCACGTCATGCATCCGACACACCCCCATGGAGCAATGCTCATAGGTGCTCCTGTTGCGGTGCATCCTGTGGTCACCGGGAGCACCGGACTGGAGTCACACTCTACCCCCTTGGGAGTGGAGAGTGTGCTATGGCCGCTCAAGACACCCCCTCCCACAGCCGGTCCTTGAGTGTCCAGAGTCCATTCCTGAACCTGGGTCACCTGCGTCACAGCAATACATCTTGCCGCTGTGCTGGCAGGCCAGCCTGGAGTGAAAATATTAAAAATTGCCAAAGTTATGTGCATGCATAGAAAAATGTCAACAACAGTGCATAACTCAGGCATTTATTATTTTTTGAATCAAATGCTCAACATGGCCTTTTTGGGACCCCACCTCATGAACACTGCCACTGTCATTTTGTTACTCTGTCCCGAAAGATGATTTTGGCAGCAATGGTGCCATTCCACGCCACAAGTGCGAAAACACATTTCAGGCAGGCAGTGAAGAATGACAGCTGTACTGTTCATAAGGTGGGGTGAAAAAATGGCTATGTCAAAAATTTGGAGTGAAAATATTAAAAACTGCTGAAGTTACGCGTGTGCATAGAAATATTTCAATGACTGCCCATAGCTTGGGTGTTTTTTGGTATTTTTGCACCAAATTTTCAACATGGGCTTTTTGGGACCCCACCTCATGAACACTGGCACTGTAATTTTGTTACTGAGTCCTGAAAGATGATTCCACGTAGCAACCATGAAATCACCTTACGGGTCCGATTAACAAAACAACAGTGACAGTGTTCATGAGGTGGGATCCCAGAAAACCCAAGTTGAACATTTAGCGAAAAAATACCATAAAATGCCTGAGATATCAACATAAGTTCAAAAAGCCACTGACAGGCATTATACAGGACTTACCTTGATTCTTCACTTCGCAGTTCAGCTTTGAAGAGTACAGATGTGTCCCGGTCCACAGAAGATGACAGCTGACAATCTCCAGTACTAAGTACAGGGCAAGGGGGGTGGTGGGTTGCTCAGTGGGAGGGTCAGGATGGGGAGGAGGATGGGGAGACAACGAGGGACCGTTTTCTTTTTTCAGGAGAAAAAAAAGACATCAAGGGACTGTTTTCTTTTTACAGGGTTACAGTTTATCAGTGTCAATGGCTCAGTAGGTAGCACACGTGCCTCTGAGGCCAGGAGATCAGAGGGCTGTGGGTTCAGTTCCCACATCAGGCACTTGGGTTAATATCCCAGTACTGACACTGTAGTGCAGCAAGAGAGGGGTGCAGCACTTCTGAGGTGCCGTCTTTCAGATGAGACGTTAAACCGAGGTCCCATCTGCCTGGATTGGTGGTAGTTCAGGTGGATGTTAAAGATCCCATGGCACTTATTGAAAAGAATAGGGGTATTTTTATTAAAATCAAAACAGAAAATACAGAGAACAAATCATCACTACAGGTGAAAAAGACAGAAAATCAAGGGAACAAACAGCAAACTTACACAGCAAGTGTAAAAACAGAAAATAACTTGTCAGAAACCCCAACCCCCCCCCCACTAAAAGGAATAGAAAACCCAGAATAAAATATACAATGAGAAAAAACAAACAAATTGAAATAAAATATAAAAACCAAAAAACCTGTCATGAGGAATAAAAAATTCTCCAACTGTAAAAGAAAAAATGTAGTCAATTAACAAAACATCTGTGAAAAACATCAGCATTAGGTAAAGGACAACCTAATTACCAGAAATCCCAATACCATTCCCAAATATTCCATTTAAGGACTTTCCTCTCTCCATCTCTAATGCGATCTATATTCTGTACAATTTTCTCATAAAGCTCAGCAGGTGACATATACCATTGTTGGAACAGAAAGCAACATCTATACCCAGTATAAAATAGTAACAGCCAGTAAATTCATAGTACTGGGATTATATCTGCCCCAGTCCACAGGAAACCGACCGAAAAAAAATGTTCTGGGATCCCACAATTTCCACACATGTTGCCAATGTGTATGTTGCCAAAGGAACCAAAATTGAATAATATAGGGACATTCAAAATACAGATGAACCATGGATTCAAGTTTCATGTTACATGAATCCCTAAAATAATATCTGTCCTGAATCTGTTTATGCTTGTGGTTCCCTCTAACATTAATTTTCCCATGGACTCCGAGCCACGAAATATCCCACATAACTAAAGGAATTATTTTATCAGTTAAACGATTTCCAATCTCATCCCTCTCAAGCTTGGTAAACTCAGGGAAAACATCTTCTGAGAAACAGGTATCCACAACAACCTGATACAAATGTTTTCTTGAAAGCTCAGTTACCATTTTCTTCATGATTTTCCAAGTTTTAAGCATATCAACAATCAGTGCCCATCTGAAGATAAGACATATTTCCTCTTATTTTTTATGTAAAAAAACAATCATTGTCCCATTCCTGCAAAATATCAGAAAGAGAAGCCTTAACCATCAAAACCCAAGGTCTGTCTACTGACTGACAAATAGGCTTTAAGTTGGTAGTAAAAAAAAGAAACAAGCAGTTGAACCATACAAACTCCCCCATGTCGATAATCAAAATATAAAACATTTCTTTTAACGGGGTTCAACTGGCTACCTCAGAAACAAGAAAAGAATATACCCATAAGAGGCACAAAAAACTGTTTAGGCACAGGAAATATATGAGCTACATATAAAAACAGAGATAACAAACAAGTTTTAATCAAAAAAATCCTTTTTTTCTTTCCCATGGATCATTTATTCCATTTGCAAACTTTCTCCCCTCCCTATATTTAACTGTAATTCCCAATTATATAGTTCCATGTTGGGTGCCCCAAAAAATAATCCCAAAATTTTATGTGGAGAATCTACAACCCGAATCCCTCCAAGATGGGAACCCTCACTGAGAAATCCCGTTAAATTAAAACAGACACTCTTCTGAAAATTAAGCCTAGAACCAATACGATGTAGGAAAACAGGGAGAATTTGACACAATAAATGGCCAACTGATGCCGTCGGTACCAGTACACAGAGATCATCTGCATAACAAATTTTTTTTTTGTCATACAGTCCCAAACCCGATACACCAGGGAGACCAAGGTACTTCTGAAGGAGTCGGATAATTGGATCTAATGCCAAAACAAACAAAAGTGGGCTTAGAGGACAGCCTTGTCTGACTCTTCTACGAATGTCACATGGTTTCCCAAGCCAGCCATTGACATAAGGCTTCACATAAGCCAATGAATAACAAAGGCAAAGCCAATTTACAAACATACAAGGAAAACCATATGCCTCGAGAGTCAACAAGATAAATTCCTGGGAAACACAATCAAAAGCTCTGGTTTGATCAAAATTAAATAAATACCCTGGGAGAGTCCTACAGCACCCCTGAGAGAACAACTCCCGCACCAGAAGTTCGGCATCTCGGATGGACCTACCGGTACAGAGCAGTATTGAGATGGAGTAACCAAAAAAGGTAACAATTTCTGTATCCTATTCCCTAATAGTTTCACGAAAATTTTGAAGTCAGTATTTAACAAAGTAATGGGGCGCCAATTACATAAATCAGATCTATCCCCTTTTTTAAATAAAAAGATTAAACCTTCATACATTTGTTCTGTAAGACGGTCTTCGAGCAAAAAAGCATTAAAGATAGCCAGGAATTGAGTATGCATAATTCCCCACAACGATTTATAGATTTTAGAAGGCAGACCATCTGAGCCCAGAGCTACCATATCCTTCAGGCTTGCCACGACTACTTTAACTTTGTCAAAGGAAAAAGGTTTAAAAATATCTTGCTGCTGTACCATAGTCAAAGTAAGTAAATCCGATGCCTGTAACAATAAAGACATATCCTGAGATTCTGAAAAATGGAGATTCAAAGGTGTGCTTAATAAAATCTTCTACACACTGCAAAATATCAGATTTCCCCCTAACTATATGACCATGTTTATCAGTAAGACTATACATTTGTTTAGCTTGACACTTCTGTCTACAGTCGTCATACGGGTTAAACTGACTTTTCTTTCCAGAAGTCCTAAATTTTTGTTCAAAATCCAAGGACTTCTGCCAATCATATTGGAGTTGCATTAATGTTTGTTTTACATTCCGTATACAGTCCCCACAATCTAACTTTGATAAATGGACCGAAGAAAATAAGGTATACAATTCAGTCCTCGGAAGCTTAGATTGTCGGTGACGACAGTCAGCTAAAAATCTAGAATGTAATTTAAAATAGGCTGTAATACATTCTTTGGTGTCCACCCACCAGTCAATCACAGAATCATAAAGAAAAAGCACAGTACACCTATCAAAAATCAGTTCTAAAAATCCCTTATGAAATACCGGATTTCTCAACAATTGAGTATCCACCTTCCACACCCCTGGCCCATTAGCATTCACATGACACAAGTGAATCGTCACATCTAACAAATTATGGTCCGAGGTTTCAACGGGCAATGCAGTCCCCTCAAACTCCCCAATGTTCTGTGAACAAAGCCAAAAGTCAATCCTAGCTATTAATCGACCTTTCAAAAAGGTATATAAAGGGTTCTGAGCAAAAACATCCACAAGATCAAGCTCCCTAACTATAGCTTGCAATTCATATGTGTCACAATACACCTTCCCAGTTGACTTTAGATCTAGGCTAGAATTGAAGTCTCCCTCCCCCCATAGAACAATTCTACTGCACAGCAAAAAGGGCTTCATCATCTGACATTGTTGTACTCTAGCAGCTTTTTGTTGAGGGGTGTATATATTTATAAGCCTATAGTTCAAACCATTCCAAATGATATCCAAAATCATTGCTGTCCCAGGCACCAAATCCACCAACTTCTGAAGTAAAAAGCCAGCTGTGGAAAAACAAAACCCAAGACCTGAACATAGATCTTGACCAATGGACCAGTAAGAAGTACCTCAAACCCAATCCTTAGTAGCCCGATCAATATCCAGAGTAGTGTAAAACCGTACATCATACAAAAAATAGTTATCATAAGGCAAGGACTGTAAGGTCAAAAAGGTAGCCTTTCTCTTATACACTGACCTAATGCTATTGACATTAAGACTAGCTAAGGCAAGGGAGGCCTGATTTAAGGACATAGGAAACAATCAACAAGTGGGAGAGAAAAAACAGAAAAAAAAGAAAACAGTCATTTCTTTTTCCGAGATCTTGTGGAGCTCTTCTTCAATCCAGCCCATGGGGTATCCGGTAGTGGAGCAAGAACAGGTGTCGACTGAGCTTGAGAAGAAGAAGAAGGAGGAAGTGACACGTCCGGGGCATCAAACCTGTATATTGTGTCTACTATTGTTGCTTGTATCAAATCTGTTTCATGTGAATTACTGTTACCTTGTACTCCACTGTCACCCTGCACCATGTGTTATGGCCCGGGTCATGCCTGAAAAAGGTCCCTGGGATCAGTGCACTAACCTGATTATCAAAGTCATAAATAAATAAATAAAAATTCCCGTCCATAATGTCACCCCAACTCTGCAAAGGTTCATAAGGATTGTCCACCAGTATCAAGAACTGCTGTTTGTCCTCTATCAGTTTAGTGGACCGTAGTCCAGTACAAACAGGATGGAAATTCACAGTGGCATCCTCAGTTCTGTCACCAGACACCTCAGGTAGAGGGGGAGGTGGATCTACCGACTGTACTAGAGGTGGAACAAGCAGAGGAGAGGGCAAAGGAGGAAGGGGGGTCAACAAGAGGTTCCCGAAGTTCAGATTCCTGACGTTGAGGAGCAGTGTGCCCTTCCGCCAGATCAGTAGAAGGATGGAGACCATTCTTTCCAGGCGCTACAAGACCCGAACCCGAGGAGTGAGTCATAGCGGATGTGGCAGATTTAGAGATGTAGAAATCATGCTCCATACAATCCGCTGTGTTATGGGCGGCCCATGGGCAAGTGGCAAAAACATGAGACTCATCTCCACAGAGGTTACAAGGGGGGGGACTGTACAGAACAGCACCGAGTGTCCTAAAGCACCACACACTGAACACAGTCAGAATTCAGATGAGACAAGGACCCACAAAGATAACACGAGCGAGGTTGTCCTGAATAGAACAAAATACCTCGGTCTCTCCCGAGATAAAAACAGGGAGATGTTGAATCCCCTCCTCTGTCATTTTCAGTTGCACACTAAATTTCCACCCCCAGTCCAAAACCCATTATCATCAATCAGTGCATGCGGTACACCATTTACAGTATACCGTTTCTCCAGCCAGTAAAGTATATCCAAAACATTGAGCCCCTTGTTGTGAAATAAGACCGTAATTACTTTAGCAGTAAGCCTAGTGATTGGGATGACCACAAAAGGTTTTAATAGAGGGCTGGAGCGGACTGCATAATACACAGCCCAAAATGTATCCAATAAAGCTGCAGAACGAAAAGACACATCAAAATTATGGTCCCCAGAGGTATGTATAAAGGCATAAACTTCAGAAGGTTTAATGTTCAAAGAATCAATAATCAAACATTTACCCACATAATTCCGATCTGGAGGAAGCTCCAGCCCACCTCTATAATAAATTCTGGCAACAAAACATTTTCTAGCAGGCACTTCAGAGTTTTTAAATAAAGAGGCATAGCTAGTAGGCCGCTTGTCACTATTATCTTTCGAGCCTTGGTGATCCAAACCCCCAACCAATCCCAGAGCCAGGTCCCCACCCAAGGAGGAGGCAGACTGACCTGGGGGTGTAGTCAATGTTTGCAGACCAGCAGTGCCTGTGTCATCAGGGGAAACAGCCAAAACGGGCAAACTAGCAGAAATAGGCCCTGGCGGCTGAAATGCCATGTCCGCAGTAGCGTCTGGCGTAGGCTGCATAGGGCTGTCAACCACACCCGGAAGCTCAGTAGCAGTGTGATCTGACTCCAAATCAGGAAACCCCTGTGGTTCCTCATGCAAAGCAGTAGAAGAAGGTTCCAGTAAGGCAACACATCGCCTGGCAAAGGAATATGGGGATCGGGAACCCACTTGGTTTGGGTCTTAACCTAACCCGCTCTTTCCAACGCCAACTCAGGGGACCAGGACGAGTCCTTTGCCGTAAAGGGAAAAGAATCACTATCATCAGCAAAAGCCACCGGACCCACAGGTTCTACAGGCAAACCATCAGCTGGGTCCAAGTAGCTCTTCTTCATCATACCCGGGAGTACCGTCAGACTGCAGGCCGATCGCTTCCTCTTTTTATCATCATCAAAACTTTTAACATCAGGTACAAACTCAGTACTTGCCTCATGTAAGGTTTGTTCTTCCTCAGTCATCATAACCAAATCCTCTGCAGGCAGAGATACATCCATACAAGTAGCTGCAATGGTACATTCACATACTGGGACTATTGACTGTTCCAACACCACGTCCTCACTCTCCGAAGTCCGAGACATTCTGAGGCTGCTCCAGCTGTCCCAAGGGGGGCCCCCCTACTGCAAGAGTAGGGGAATTTCCCCGGTGTCCTGGCCAAATTTTCCTTATTTACTAAAAATACCACCAACAGCTTAATCTGGTTCAAGGTCAGTAAGCATTCATCTGCATCCCCCTCCCCCGGGTTGTGCCTGAAAATAGGCAGGATTTGTCTAGTGCACTTACCTGGTCAACAAAAACTAAATAAATAAACATCTTTAGGGACAATGGGTCCCACAATGCTGGGGAGGTCAGCAGTTATATCTGAGGACACTGGGAGTAGGTTCCCCAGTGTCCCACACTGGTGGGGGGAGGGCTTACAGTGCTGATAGGGGGACTGGGCACCCCCCCATCGGCAAATATTGAAATATACATGTTTGGGGACACTGGCAGTGGGCTCCCATGTCCCACACTGGTGGGGAGAGCTTACAGTGCCAACAGTGGGATTGGGCATCCCACTGTCAGCAACGTATATTTATATTAATTAACATTCCTCTGCCCCTTCCCCTTAAACTCACTAAAACAGGGGAAACTTTTTAGGTAAACACCAACAGGTGTTTACCTAACAAATGAAGAATCCAATACTGGCATTTTCTTTTAAAGGCCAGAACTGTTTCTGGCTTTTTTCTAGGGGCTGATGGTTATTTTTAATTGAAGTAGTGCCACAAATTTGTGGCAGTTTTTGTGCAACAGTGCCATTAGTTCCGCAAAAACGGAAGCAATCTGCAGCAGTTTCGCAAAAGTAGTGCTGCAAATTTGCAACACTAACAATGGCCAAACCGAAAAAAACATATTTCAGGCCAGTATTTTACAAAAATAATGCCAGAATTGTGTTCCTTGAACCCTGATTAGGTAAACACAACTATTGGTGTTTATGTAACCCCTTTGTTACCCGGGGTTACTAGAATCCCAGTAAGACCTAGTGGTAGGCAGGGAAGGCAGCTTGTGAAACTCCAGTTAAATGGGTTTCACACTGTCTCACTCTGTCCTCAGTCACAGCTGAGACGAGAGGGATGACATCATAATAGAATTGTTACAGCTGCATGAGCCACATTTGGAATCTTCAGCTCAGAGTAAGTTTAGAACCTTGGGAATTTCAAAGTCAGTCTTCAGTTTGTCCTTAAGCAAACAAGAAGGACACCAGTAGTTGTCTGTTTACCCCCCTCCCTCTGGCGGGGGTGAGGAAAGGTTCTTTGTGGGTTCCACGGGCAATCCCCTTCTCCCACCTTGGGAAGAAAGCTGCCTGTTTTAATTTAAGTTCAGTCTGTTCATGTATAACAGCAAAGGTTACATTTCTTAAACATGGGGCACCTGCAGCAGAATGGGTGGTGTTTGGCCCCATGGAAGGGGCAAACAACTTCTTTTCTTCAGTTGGATTTCAAGTATTGGGGACTGCTATTTGGGAGGACTATGTCAACTAGAACAAACAAATAGAGCAGTCATCTGTTTAAAGTGTTAAAGTTCATTGTAGAGGGGGTGATTCAGGTCATCCACCGTCAATCTACATTTTAAAGTCTAAAGTTCTGTGTGTCCAGAGAAATGGCTGGGTATGGGCTGTGGGAGCTGGAGGTGGGAAAACCCCCCATCTTTAGTAACCAGGTCCACCTCTACCGATTTCTTCTGTGTTTTTGCTACTTGCCTCATGCGCTTGGCCAGTGATGGGGTGGGTACCCAGACGTGGGTCGCAACAAGAAAATCTCTCTAGGAGTCGCAGACTCTAAGTGGTGTGGGGAGCCACAGGATGGGAACATTACTCCTTGTTTGGATGGGAGTCTCCCTGTTTGATGGGAGTTTCGATTTGGATGTACGAAAACAAATCTCTCTAGGAGTTGCAGACTTCAAGTGGTGTGGGGAGCCACAGTTTGGGAGCCTCCTTGTTTTATGGGATGTCTTTCCAAGTAAAGTTTGGGGTTCATTCGACAAGTGGACCGTCAGTCGAGTGGCCGGCAGGGGAGCCGGGCCAGTCGGGCTATGTATCCAATGCGCATGCAAAGTCCGGGCTGAGTGCCTGGTGGGTCCAAAGCCAGACAACTGTTGTATTGTGTTCATTCCTCAAATGGACCACTGTCTTTAACCTCTAATCTGCATTACAGTTACGTAGCCCTTTGGGGGACCATACAGAGCTTTATTTATGTTCAGTGAGTTAATAAATAAAGCCACACTGAAAAATCCCAATTTTGGTTCTGGACATTACAGTTATTGCTTCCTGTAGTTGGATTTACTTGGGTGCCCCTGTGCAGAGTAGTCAAACCTAGGTCTCTTGTGCCAGGTAACCTCATCCTTCCCCGAACCCGTAGAGACATATGTATATCCATGTCACAAAAATGGACATATGTGTTACAAAAATGGAGGCACCGCTTTGGATTTGTTTGGGAAGGAAGGTGCTTTGGGCAAGTAGGGTTAGGCCGTTTATTATCTGGCAATCAGTAGCCCAAAAAAGTTGAAGCAATTTAGTGTGTGCTGTGTGCTGTGAATCTTGTGCTGCTGTTTAAAAAATGCCAACTGTTTACCAAGGAGCTGTAAAGCCAAAGTGTGTGTCCTTGTCCTGCATCAACATAGTTTACAGCGTTTGTCAGTTTTAAAATAAAGTTCTGTGAAGAAAAGTGTGGAAAACTAGGGGTAGCAACAGAGAACTTGTGCCCTGGACGTTTAAAATGCTTTTAAAATGAATTTCTGTGAAGGAAAGTGTGGAAAACTAGGGGTAGCAACAGAGAAATTATGCCCTGGACGTTGGAAATGCTTTCTGTGCAATGCTAGAGACTGCAGAGTTAATGGCAATGTTATATGGTTGAAATGGGCTCCACCGTGGAGTCAGTTGAAAAAAAAAAAGTGCATCTTTTCAGTTTAAATTTGCCTACTCGACGATCGCCGTGAGGAAAGAGCCCTCGTGAGGAAGAAGAGGCTCATTTGCATGGCGTCGTGTGGTTGGTCAGTTTGCCATTAGTCCCGCCCCTCAGCCAGCTCTTCAGTGTCTGCTTCAGCATTCGAGAGGAGACAGAGTAGTGCGTGTACTGGCAGTGGAGGAGCGTTCGCGAAGTGTTCAAAGCACTGTAAACAGTGAAAAGTGACTTTTCTAGTTCAAAATCGGGCTCAACCCGCTTATCGGTCATGGGTTCAGTGAATTGTGTGATTAATACTACGATTGCGGAGACTGCCCGGCCGTTTGAAATCCGAGGCCTTCAAAAATCTGGCTGCAGGCCGTTTTCCTCCATCGCAGCAATCTGCTACCATAACAGTGAGTAAACGATTTAAAACTGCTCAAGTCAATGATTTTCAGTAATGCCATATAAAATGTGAGTGCAGCTGTATAGTCGCTTTGCAAGTAGCGATTGTGTGATATCCTGCTGGCATGTGCAAGTCTGTAAAGCCATTAAATGTGCGCATAGCAATGAAAGTAGCCTCAGTTTAAAGTCTGCAGCCAGAGAGAGACTGTGGGTTGTAAAATAAGTGCAACACTAGTAAAAGCAGGCAATCCTGTGCTGAAATCTGAAGTTTTAAAAGGGACTGTGATTAAATAAATGTTGCCAGCATGTGAAAAGTCCAAGGAAAATCCTGTAAATGTGAGAACAGCCAGAACAGAGCAAGTTGTGCAGTTTAAATAAAAGTTATTAGTAGCTGATGTAAATCGGGTGCGCAGTGGCTTGACCCAGAGTCTGAATGTTGATGCACAAGAGTGCTGCCGCCGCCATTATAGGGTGGGGTAGTAAAGTAAACACAGCAGCAGAGGAGCCAATTTAAAGCTACAGAGTTTGTTCATTTAAAGTGGGACTTTCAGTTACAGTGAACTTTTGTTTGTTTTTCTGCAGTTATGGCCTCAGGACCAGCTCGTTACCCGGATCATGCCCGGGTTGCAGTAACAGCAGCAGTAAATAGATTGAGAGACATTGAAAATTGGTGCTATAGAGGGCAACTCCCTCCTGATTTGGCAATTCCTAATTATCCAGTGCGTGTATGCCAGATGTGCTTTAGTGCTGGAAGGGATGTCTTCATGATTCCTCACTGTGCTGGTTGTCTACAAAATATGGCTTGTATAAAGCGCTCAAATTCGTTTGGCTCCACATGGACACAACTTCAAGAATCTGCAGTTGGCAGCACACAGCATCGGGGAGCCTGTGGAGGAAGGTCCCTCGGGGTGTGGCACAAAGTTAGAGTGCAGAATTAGAGACTGAATCTGAAGTTGAAGTTTTGGATGCTGGATCTCAGAAGGCAAGTTCAGATAAAGCATCAATAGACCCCTGGGTGGGGGGGCCTAGCCCAAGTCTCGAAGGTGAAGATGAGAGGCGAGAGGCCATTGAATGGGAGGTGTCGACCTCCGCTCCTAGTGATGAATGGATAGTCTCGGGGGTGAGAACTACTGCTCACTCCTGGGCTCAGATCCTCAGTGAAGAGGAAGATAAGGAGGAACCTAAGTGGCCTTGTGAGATAGGAATGGGTACACAGCCTCAAGATCTTGCCTCGGAGGAATGTGTTCAAGAAGGTGGTGATGCCACTGCCCTGGCTTCACCAGAAGAAGAAGAAGTCAGGGATCCATTTTTAATTTCATTGAGGATGCGAAGCTGGCATAACCAGGACTGGCCACCCCCAAGCCAGGCCAGCGGTCTCAGATTGACCAAAGCAAGTAAAGAGGAGAGACTGGTTCGTAGAAAGGCCAATTAAATCTTTGGTATGACCTTTCCTACCTTTCCTCGGAGAGTCTGGGAGGAGATTGAGAACTGCAGGAAATCCTGGATCTGGGATGAAGCAATAAAACATGTGCATCCTGGGGCTAACCAGCATGTAAAGAATAGACTGTTCCACGAAAAAGTATACACAGTGGAAGAGAGGCAGGACACTGTTTACAGACAGAGTGAGAATAGTGGACGGAGAGGGACGCGCCCCGGAAGTCTCCCACTGTGTGAATTATGTGCATCCAGACGGAGTAATAATTCAAGCCCCTGACCCCCTCTACTATTGGCCTCAGTGCAAGGACCTCCCAGTAATTAAGCCCATGCCTACAAAATGGAGAGCCGAGCAGTGGTAGTCAATACTGCCACATCTGAACTGTGAAGTACCTTTATTGAACTGCCAAAATGAATAAACAAAAAATTCGGGGCTCGACATTCTTCAGTCTACAGTAAACTGTCTGCAATCAGCAACCATCTACTGGTACCACCAGATGACTTCAGATCCAGAGAGGACACCAGCCCAGCTGTTTGCCTGTTCATCGCCTGGTAATTGGATGATGCCGGACCAGCTGTTTCTCTTTTTGTTCCTGTTCTAAGGTTCCTTCTCCAGTTATGACATCAGCCCAGCTGTTTCCAGATGTGCACTCCTGTGGGTTCCCGGAAGATGTCCGCCCAGCTGTATCAGGAAGAAATGCTGCCAGGGAGAATCTTCGGCAGGGACCAGGTTGGTGATGTACGAATACTTCAAGAGGCTGGTGAGTCATCAAAATTCTTTTTACTCTATCTTTATGACATTGCTATACACACCTTACACTACAGACTTCAAACAGTGTGTGAACTGTCCGTAAAGACTCTCCCCTTCGGGATTATGGCCTTAAAAGACTATGTTCACGGGGCTCCGGCCCAGGAGAGACTCTTTAATGGACTGGCCTTCGGGCCTTGTAGTCACTAGTGGGACATTTAGGGCATTCCATCCCCCCAAAGAAGTGTATTGTTATCAATGTCATTTCTGTACTTAATGTATATACTGTCTTTTCTACTTTTCTAAAAAAAAAAAAAAAAATACGTATTTTTTTTTTGGGATTGTTTAGTGTTCTGTTTTTCCTGTATGGTAAGGGTTGTTGTTGTTGTCACTGTTGTTGTTTAGGTAGATTGTAAATGCAGATTAGGGTGTGTTTTTTTTTGTTTTGTTTTTGTCTTTTCTTACAGGTGTTCCTGGAGGACAAAAGAGAAGACAAGAAGAGGAGGAGGGGCTCATCGGAGTTCCTCGTTCAGTGCTTGTGTAGAAATTAAAGTACTGTTTTGTATTGCTAATGTTGTAGTTGCAGGCTGCCCAAGGTCGGGGAGGTCCCCGGGTTTTGTTTTTGTTTGGGATGTTATGTAAGAGGCAGATAGGTTTTCCCTAGAGGGTTAGGGGGCATAGACAGGCTGTGGTCCTCAGTGGCCATAGGGACTGCAGTGCTGATCTATCAGGGCTATGCTCTGGACGATTCTACCAGAGCCACTAGGTGTCCATAGTAAGTGGATTGAGTAGAGGCTGAAATGTCAGCTATAGGCCTCTAGGCCCTTAGTGTTGCCTACCTGTGCTCACACACGGTAGGAAGGGGCCTGATCACCCCCCTCCGCAGGTAGCACACAGGGTGGGATGGCTAAGGCTGGGTGCATAATGACTGGGGACAGTCATTTCCTGGTCAGAGGCAGTGTAACCCCTTTGTTACCGGGTTACTAGAATCCCAGTAAGACCTAGTGGTAGGCAGGGAAGGCAGCTTGTGAAACTCCAGTTAAATGGGTTTCATACTGTCTCACTCTATCCTCAGTCACAGCTGAGACTAGAGGGATGACATCATAATAGAATTGTTACAGCTGCATGAGCCACATTTGGAATCTTCAGCTCAGAGTAAGTTTAGAACCCTGGGAATTTCAAAGTCAGTCTTCAGTTTGTCCTTAGGCAAACAAGAAGGACACCAGTAGTTGTCTGTTTACCCCCCTCCCTCTGGGGGGGTGAGAAAAAGTTCTTTGTGGGTTCCACGGGCAATCCCCTTCTCCCACCTTGGGAAGAAAGCTGCCTGTTTTAATTTAAGTTCAGTCTGTTCATGTATAACAGCAAAGGTTACATTTCTTTGCCTGTGGGGCACCTGCAATGAATGGGTGAGTGTTTGGCCCCACTGGAAGGGGCAAACAACTTCTTTTCTTCAGTTGGATTTCAAGTATTGGGGACTGCTATTTGGGAGGACTATGTCAACTAGAACAAACAAATAGAGCAGTCATCTGTTTAAAGTGTTAAAGTTCATTGTAGAGGGGGTGCTTCAGGTCATTCACCGTCAATCTACATTTCAAAGTCTAAAGTTCTGTGTGTCCAGAGAAATGGCCGGGTATGGGCTGTGGGAGCTGGAGGTGGGAAAACCCCCCATCTTTAGTAACCAGGTCCACCTCTACGGATTTCTTCTGTGTTTTTGCTACTTGCCTCATGCGCTTGGCCAGTGATGGGGTGGGTACCCGGACGTGGGTCGCAACAAGAAAATCTCTCTAGGAGTCGCAGACTCTAAGTGGTGTGGGGAGCCACAGGATGGGAACATTACTCCTTGTTTGGATGGGAGTCTTCCTGTTTGATGGGAGTTTCGATTTTGATGTACGAAAACAAATCTCTCTAGGAGTTGCAGACTTCAAGTGGTGTGGGGAGCCACAGTTTGGGAGCCTCCTTGTTTTATGGGATGTCTTTCCAAGTAAAGTTTGGGGTTCATTTGCCAAGTGGACCGTCAGTCGAGTGGCCGGCAGGGGAGCCGGGCCAGTTGGGCTATGTATCCAATGCGCATACAAAGTCCGGGCTGAGTGCCTGGTGGGTCCAAAGCCAGACAACTGTTGTATTGTGTTCATTCCTCAAATGGACCACTGTCTTTAACCTCTAATCTGCATTACAGTTATGTAGCCCTTTGGGGGACCATACAGAGCTTTGTTTATGTTCAGTGAGTTAATAAATAAAGCCACACTAAAAAATCCCAATTTTGGTTCTGGACATTACAGTTATTGCTTCCTGTAGTTGGATTTACTTGGGTGCCCCTGTGCAGAGTAGTCAAACCTAGGTCTCTTGTGCCAGGTAACCTCATCCTTCCCCGAACCCGTAGAGACATATGTATATCCATGTTACAAAAATGGACATATGTGTTACATTTATAAAAGGGCAGTATATTTTGAATTGCAGCGTTTTTTTTACCCATCACTAACTGAAAACAAGATGGCAGCAGCACGGCACTAGTAAACCCATTTGCAGCAGTAAAACCGGCTTTTGCAAAAGCATAAAGTGCTTCCGCACCAGACATCTAATTTTTCCCATAGGCTAGAATGGGAAACTTTAATAACGTTTGAACAGATTAATATTTTTTCCAAAAACCCACAAAGGACACATCAGTGACCCAGACTCCATATACCCTAACAATTTCAGACTATACACCCAAACCGTTTCACACTTATGCCTGAGCAAGGAATTTGTACCTAAATGGTAAATTTCAAATTTTTTTGGCACTCTGCAGTTCTGCAACTGCACCACAGACTGAAACAAAACTTGCCAGATCCAGAGATCTATGGTACCAGACAGTGCATGCAAAATTTCAGGCAAATCAGTCAAACAGTTGCAAAGTTATTAACGTGCAAATGCTTGGGTTTAACATAGATGTTGCCATGCAACCTTAACTATAGGGCACGGTAATTCTTTGCAAAAAAACTATGTTAATGCATCAGTTAGGGTTAATCTCAAACCGTAAAAAAGGAGGGAACTATGACATTAGGGTTTCCAACCCGAAAACACCCTACTCCTACCCTGCATATACCAACAGGCATCGGGGGTGTGCCTTGGTGTCGTCAGCCATAAAGCTCACCCTATTTCATAAGTAAATAAGCTGAGATGGGTACAGTATGAGTAACATGCATTGCTGCCTGTGGAGATGGAGCATTCTGAATTCCCAGAATGCCCAGTTGAGAGCGTAGTGCATGAGGAGAACCACTGAGCACTCGTTTGAGTCGGACTCCCCGGCTCACATGCAGATGGCGTCTTGTATGGATTGATGGAACTGATGCCCTTTTAGCTTATTTTTCTCTTTGGTTTTGATAAAGTACGAGAAATGGGCTCAGAACTGGATAGACCGGTCATTCCTTGCTTTTCTTTTTGCCGACTTGAAGTGGGGGGGGATACTTAACACTTCTTCTTGATTGCGGGTAATCGCGAGGAGAATGGCATTGTTTTTACCATTGAGCTTTTCCAGCTGGCTCCGGTTGTGTCAAAATATTTGGCTTTTTCTCTAAATAGCGAGTAACAATGGGGGAATGCTGAAGTTTAGTCGATGGGTTCTTTCGGAGAGCAGCATGTGGTAAATAAAAATAAATGAAATTTTTTCCTGATAGCGGGTAGTCACGAGGGGAATGCTGAAGCTTTACCATCGAGTCTCTGAATTAGTGCATGCTGCAGTGGTCGAACCGGGTCATTCTACACAAACATCAGAACCGAAAGAAAGCACGGAGAGTGGGAAGAGAGATAAGAAAACTGAATGAGCAAGAGAAGAGGCAAAATTAGATACCTCATCAGAAGGTCTGTGGAAAGAAACAAATCAGGCCTCAGGTAACCCCTTTCATCTGGCCTTCCCAGTCGGAGGGTTTTTTCTTTTCAAGCAAATAAAACTTTAAGAGTGGGGAAAAGTACAGCTAAATTGAATAAAGAAGACATGGGCAGGCCTAAAATGCCTGTGTGGTGTCAAGAATCAATCCATCAAGACCCAGGTTTAAATTACTTGAAAGAGGCTCCTTTAGAAGTAGGAGAGAAAGAAAGATAAGAAAAAGAGAAAGAAGTCAAATAGTCCTTTAGCAACACTGGAGCATGAGAAAGTTTCTCAGGGCACAACAGCTTCTTGTTTGAAGAAAAAAAGGAGGAAAACGAAAACTAAAGAGAGAAAGTATAATAATGTTTGTGGACATAGGGGCATTGAAAGCACCTCTGCCCCCAATTGTGCTTTCTTCACCTACCTGTACATGACATTTTTTCAAAGGTTCAAAAAACGAAGGGTGATTCTAGAATACAAGAAGAAGATCCAGAAAAGGAAATAGAAATGAATGTCCAATTGAAAAATAAAGGGGGATATTCAGGTGGAAGTTCTGAGGGAGGAAAAACAAGATGGAGGTTATATGGAAACTCAAGAACAAGGAAATAGTGAAACGAATATGCTAGACTCACAAGAACTGATTTTAAAAGAAATGAGGGAGGGCTTCAAAAAAATAAATGAAACAGTACCATGTCTAGTACATTTTCAGAAGTAATTGATAAAATAGAATCCCTCTCTTTGAGAACTACAGAATGTGAAAAACGAGTGGGAGAGTTAGAAGATTCTCTTCCCAGAATATCCATTTCAGTTTCAAAATGTTGTGAAGAATTGGAAGAACTTAAATTAAAGGAGGAAGATCTTGAGTTACGATCAAGGAGGGCAAATTTAAAAATTGGAAATCAACCTGAATGTACAGAAGGGTCAGACCCACAGAGCTTCTGTGAAAGTATGTTAACTGATATTATGGGACTACAATATCCTTCACAAAAAACTGAGCTTGCTAGAGCCCATAGGGCATTTGTCTCAAGAGGTAACCAGATAGACCATGCTTCATGTACAGTATGTCAAGACATTGAAATTTCAAGATAGGGAAAAGATTTTGGCTAAAGCTAGAAATGAAAAAAGGCTTGATATTCAGAGGACATAGGTTACAGATATTTCCAGATCTCCCACCTTCTGTATTATTGAAAAGGAAGAGCTTCCGATTCAGTTAGGGATAAACTGCATAGGGAAGATATCTCTTATGCAATGTTGTATCCTGCAAGGTTAAAGGTTTTTCTGGATCCTAAAGAAGTAGAGATTTTTTTGCAGAACAAAAAAAGGATCATAGCGAAGAATCAACACAGGAGGGCAGGGATGTAACTTGAATAGATCGGCCCCGATAGAAAGGTTGAGATTGGGGAAAATATATGTTATTGAAGGAGTAAGTCAGTGGGGATTCAGGTTATGTCTGTACCGAGAGGTCAACCATTGCTCAGCAGACTATCCCCAAAGCTGTCTTTTGTGCACCAGAGTCCTCAACAACCTCAAGTGGGGGGGGGTTGGGTGTTCATTTAGCTTTAGGATATGGGGTGGGATTAGTATTAAATGGCTTGTCTCCTCTTGTGAGTGTATTGCTGAATAGTAACAGAAAGGGAGAGGAGTTTAAGGAATTTAGGAGGGGGGTAGGATTTGGGGAGAAGTTGGAAAAAAGAGAAAAATAAAAGTTTGCTAACAAAGATTTAAGAAGCGTGGGTGCTCAATGGTTTTCTTACTTCAAGATGAAGTTGGGGAAAAAGGAATGTGGGGTCAAAGTCAGAATAGAAAGTATCATGTGTTTGGGTGGAGCTTGGAGAAGCACCACCGAAATGAACATCTGGATATGGGAGGAACACTAAAAAATGACTGACCTTAAATTTATGACCTGGAACTTCAATGGAAGTAGAGAAAGATCAAAAATAAGGAAAGTTATTGGTATAGTAAAAAAAAAGTATATAGATTGTTTACTTTTACAAGAGACTCATTTTAAGTCAGAAGATGCAGTGTATTTTGGAAACCTTTTGGGAGCCAGGGGCTACTGTTCATTCTATCAAGAAAATGCTAGGGGAGTTGCAATTTATATTAGGAATCATATTCCACATGTGTAAGTAAAGATGGTAAAGGATATGAAAGGAAGTTATGTTATCCTACATGTGCTATTGAGAGGACAAAATTGGTTGATAGCCTCGATATATGGTCCCAATCATCATGACCCATCCTTTTTTTCCAGATTTTTTTTGGAAATTTCTCAGTTCAATATGGAAATAATGGTAGGGAGTGACTTTAACTTAACATTTGGGATTCTGGATAGGAAACCACCTATGCTGGAAAAAAAAGAGAAGAGCTATTACAATACTAAAAAATATGGTTAAAAATCTCAATTTAGTTGAACCATTTAGAGAATTATATCCGGATGGGAAGAGGGTTTCATATTATTCAAATATTAAAAATTCTCTAGATTAGACTATTTTATTATGTATCAGGGAATAAAGCAGTTGGTTAAGAAGGCTGAATATGAATCTATCAGGATATCGGACCACTTGCCAGTCATTCTGACTATGGAATTGGGAAAAGTAGGGGAAAGTAAAGCACAAACTTCATGGAGATTAGACAACTCATGCTGCTTTTTTTTGTGGGATTTAAGGAAAAAATACAAGAGGAAATTTGTTGGTTTGGGGTTTTTAATGCTAATCAAGGTATTACAATTAATATTCTCTGGGATGCTCTAAAGATTTGAATTAGGGGTGGTGCATGACTAAACAAGGAATTAGAAATAGGAAATGTAATAAGTATTTAGAGAATTTAGAGAAGGAATTGATGTGCGTGGATGAAAAGCATATTCAAGAGGGGACAGAGCAGTCAGAAAAAGAGTTCCTTTTGGGAAAAAGCAGGGTGGAAAAACATATGCAGGAAAAAGCGGATAGAGAACTATATAAAAGTAGAGCCAAATATTATTATTATGGAGACCGTCCTGGTAAGGTCCTGGCCTATCAATTAAAATGTGAAAGAAATAGCAATAGGATTTCTAGATTAAGAAGAGAAGATGGCTCAGTAGTTACCGAAGAGAATAAGATTAATAAAGTATTTGAGTCTTATTATGAAAAATTATACACTCCGGAAGAGTATGTAGAGGTTACTCACATTAGGGAATATATTCAGAAAATACCCTTATTAAAGATTTCTGGATAGGATCTAGGACTGCTGAACAATGATATAACTCAGGGGGAAATTGAAAATGTTATAAAAGAGCAACCAAATGGGAAAAGCCCTGGCCCGGATGGATTAACATTTGAATTATACAAAAATATGTTGGAGGTTTTTGTCCTCATATCAGTGGAATTATTTAATTCTTTTTTGAGAGAAGCAAAAATTCCAGGGTCCTTTAATGAAGCCATTATTACACTTATTCTAAAAAATGATAACGATTCTGAGTCCTGTGGGTTGTACAGACCAATATCTTTATTGAATACTGATCCTAAGCTCTTTATGAACATTCTGACAAATAGACTTTCAAGAATAATCCCAGATCTAATTCATTATGATCAGGCTGGATTCATAAAGGACAGGAGATTACAACATAATACTCAAAGGACATTAGCTATTATACAGGCTAAGGTTGGAATGGACAGTGCACTCATATCTCTTGATGCTGAAAAAGCCTTTGATAGGGTGCAGTGGCCCTTCCTATTTGAGGTGATGAGGGCTTGTGGCCTTAAGGGGCAAATTGTAGATTGGATTAAGTTGGTGTATAGATCCCCTCAGGCTAGAGTTAAAACTAATGGCTTCCTTTTTGGCCCCATTAAATTATTAAGGGGAACAAGGCAGGCATGTCCGCTCTCCCCTCTGTTATTTGCCATTTTTGTGGAGCCTTTGGCAATTAAGATTAGGGAGTTAAGGGATCAGATAGGAGTAAACTCTTGATAGGAGGGCCTCTGTAAAATCACATATACTAATTTATGCAGATGATATCTTATTAATGGTGAAAAATCCAAATTATTCCTATCCCATAATAGGGGACATACTAAATAATTTTAGTAAGTTGTCAGGTTATAAAGTTAATCGGTTGAAAAGTGAAATGTTATATCTTGGAGAGGAAAATAAAATAAATCCTGTGTTAAAAAATATACAGGAAGAAATTAAATATCTAGGAATAACTACATAGATACATAGACAGTGTCGGCAGATAAGGGCCTATGGCCCACCCAGTCTGCCCATTTGAGCTTGTAAGTTCAGTTTGTTTTCCTAGAAGTCTGTTGCCCCTTACCCCTGACCTCCAGAATTCCTTTATGTCTATCTCATGCATTCTTAAATCCCGTGATTGTTTCAGCCCCCACCACTTCCTCTGGCAGGGTGTTCCACTTGTCCACCACCCGTTCCGTGAAGAAATTCTTTCTCATGTTTCCTCTGAATCGTCCTCCCTCCAACTTCATCCCATGCCCTCTAGTCCTGGAACGTCTTTTTCGCTTAAAAATAGTGTTTTCCTGCACCCTGTTCCTCCCTGTAAGATACTTGTATGTCTCTATCATATCCCCTCTCTCCCCCTCCTCTCCTCCAGGGAGTACATGTTCAGTTCCTTCAACCTGTCTTCATAGGACTTGTGATGCAATCCATGCACCATCTTTGTTGCCCTCCTCTGAACCTTCTCTACATTGTCTATGAACTTACGTAGGTATGGTCTCCAGAACTGTACACCATACTCCAGGTGGGGCCTCACTAGTGTCTTGTATAGCGGAATTATGACCGCCCTTTTCCTGCTGGTGATGCCTCTGCCTATACATCCCAGCATCCTATTTGCTTTACCTGCTGCCTTGTCACACTGTTTCCCTACCTTGAGGTCATCAGAGATGACAACCCCAAGATCCCTTTCCTGCTTGGTGCATGCTATTCCTCACCCCCAACTGATATATTGTGCCATGGTTTTGTGCCCCATATGCATTATCTTGCACTTCTTGCATTGAATTTCAACTGCAAACCCTGACCATTCTTCAAGTTTCTGCAGGTCACTTCTCATTCTGTCTACACCCTCTGGTGTGTCTACTCTGCTACAGAGCTTTGTGTCATCAGCGAACAGTGAAATTCTGCCTTCTAGGTCCTGTGCAATGTCACTGATGAAGATGTTGAATAGGACCGGTCCCAGCACTGATCCCTGTGGTACCCCACTGGTCACTCTTCCCTCTATGGAATGACAGCCATTTACCACCACCATCTGTGTCCTGCCACCCAGCCAGTTACCTACCCACCACACTACAGTCCTGCCCACACCCATATTCCCCAGTTTGTGTAATAGTCTTCTATGTGGCACAGTGTCAAAGGCCTTGCTGAAGTCCAGATAGGCCATGTCCACTGCCTCCCTGGTCCACCTCCTAGTCACCCAGTCAAAAATTCAACGAGGTTGGTCTGACATGACCTCCCCTGGTGAAACCATGCTGCCTTGGGTCCTGTAGTCCATTGACAACCAGATGTTCCACCAATCTCTCCTTCAGTAGTGCTCCATGATCTTCCCCACTACCGAGGTGAGGCTGACTGGTCTGTAGTTCCCTGCTTCCTCTTTGTTCCCACTTTGTATAAGGGGACTACATCTGCTGTCCTCCAGTCTTTGGGTACCTCCCTGTTTCAGTGATCGGCTAAACAGGAAAGCCAGAGGTTCAGCCACCACCTCTCTTAGTTCTTTAAGGACCCTGGGGTGCACCCCATCTGGCCCCATTGCTTTATCAACTCTTATTACTTCCAGTTCCTTCAGGACCCTTTCTCGTGTAAAGGGACTTGTGTCCATTTCTGCACCATTCTCACCCCTTGTACTCCCTTCAGACCCATTACCCTCCTCTTCCTCAGTAAAGACTGAGCAGAAATACCTGTTCAATATGTCAGCTTTACTGTTGTCATCCTCCACTTTGACAACTAATATGAATAGAGTGAGGCAACTGAATTATGACCCAGTGATGGATAGAATAGAGAGAGAGATTTAGATAAATGGCAACATTTGCCACTGGCCTTGACTGGTAGAATAAACATTTGCTAAATGAACATTCTGCCGCACCTTTTGTTCCTCGTTGAATCAATCCCAATTGTTTTAGGTAAAATATTTTTTTCAGAAACTAGATAGAATGATCAGGGGCATTTTATGACAGAGAGGGACAGCTAGAATATCACTGGAGAAACTTTGGATTAATAGGAAAAATTGGGAAGTAGGCTGCCCTAATTTTTTGAATTATTATTTGGCTGCACAAATGGAAATTATATACCATTGGTTTCACCCAGAACAGGGGGGAAAGGGGGCAGGTTTGGAAATAGAAGAAGTAGTAGTAGGGCTGCATCTTATAAATCTATTGGGCTTAAATAATAATAGACAGAGAATAGCTTTTATAGATCCCCTTGATATAACCAATTTCACTCTTCAAGCCTGGAATCAGGCAATAAAGAAAAGTGTGGGGAGAGATTTCATTTCTGGATGGACTCCTGTCTTTAGGAATGGAAGCTTCCTTCCATCAGTAGATAAGGTGTTTGAGGAATGGCATCATCAAAAGCAAATCTGTTCTAAAAGGAATTTTTACGAAAGAGATGTATTACTGACATTTGAACAGTTTCAAGTAAAATATGGGATAATATCTGAGCAGAGATGGTAATACCTTCAAGTAAAACATTTTATTTAAAAAAAATAAGAATTCATTTAAAATACAAGAGACTCCTCTGAACACACTGTTCGAAAGTCTGGATGCTAATAAACATCTAATTTCAAAATTATATAAGTTTCTGATAGAAAAATGTCCCCCTCTGATGGAAACTGTTAGACAGGCTTGGAATAGGGATCTAGAGATTCCAGTGATTGTGGAACAGTGGAGTAAATATATTAATCTGGATATTATCCAGGTAAAAAATAATAAGTTATTACAAATATACTTTAATATAATTCATAAAACATATTTAGCACCTTCCAGACTGCATAAATTCGATGCTGCTATCTCTGAATTCTGTCAGAGATGTGATAAAGTAAAAGGGACACTTGCACATATGTTAGCAACTTGTGAAATGTTAGATAAGTATTGGGAAGACATATGGACCACCTTGGGAAAAGTTTTGGGACTAGATATCCCATATGATCCAGGTATTGCTATATTTGGATTTACAGCTGGTTACCCAGATTTGAAGCATGAGCAATTGGTGCTACTGAATATGGGGGTTTTGGTGGCTAAACAAATCCTCCTGCAACACCGGAAAGAAGTAGAAGCACCTTAATTCCTGGAATGGATAGAAAAAATGTTGGATCATTCCAGGATAGATCAGTCCATATACACTTTGGAAGAAAACATTAATAAATATATACTAATTTGGACTGAATTTTTACAAAATTTGGATTTGGCCCTGATGAAATTACAATGATGTATGGAAGCTCATGAGAGATCCGGCTGAGGTGGAGTACTGGGTTGTTATTACACCTAGGAAAAGGCCCAGTGTAGGGTAAAATCTCTCAAAGATTGAAGCACCCATGCGCTGTGTTATTTCATCACCCAAAAAAAAGAGATGGGTACAGTATAGGAGAATGGGGTGAGTGTTATGGCTGACCAGACCAAGGCACACCTCCAATGCCTGTTGGTGGGTGTGGGGTGTTAGGGTTGGAATCCCTAACGTCATATTTTCCTTCTTTTTATGATTTGATAACCCTTACTAATGTATTAACATATTTTTTTTTTTGCAAAGAATTTCCTTACTTTTTGAGATAGTGTAATCGTAGCCTTATTTGTTTATGGGAGCGCAGAGTCTTTCTGGCCCTGCGCTCCCATCATTCCATAGATGCATGTATGTATATCACTGTGGAACTTCCTGCAACCAGACTGGTAAGGAGTGAAAAAGGAGGAGAAGTCAAGGTAGGAAGAGAGTCAGGATAGCACCAAGTGTTCCTGGAGCTTAGCAAGAATGGGGAGCAGAGACATAGTGCAGTAGTTTCCTGTGGAAGAGAGTCACCAACTTTTGAGGGGGAATCCCAGTAGCATGCTTCCAGTCAGCTGAGACAGAGACAAGAGAGAAACAGAAATTTAGGAGCGAAGCAAAAGGAAAGGAGATAGCAGGAGTGGACAGGTAAAGCGTTTTGGAGTCTGGTCCAGAGGTCCACATACCTTTTGTGGGACTACGGGAAAGAAAAGCTTTGAGGGCATCAGCAGGGGTAATAGAGTAGAAAAAGAAGGATGAGGGTGGGGGGTGTGAGTCCAATTGAGGGGACTTAGGGAGGAAGTGGATGATGGATGAAGGATGAAGGGAGGAGACGCAGGTAGCGACAAATGTGCTAAACTCTGTGGCTGCAGAGAGGGGATCTGATAGGAAGACATCATCTGCCTGGATAACTGAAGCAAGGGGCTTGGGGGGAGGAGAACAGGTCTTTGACCACCTTCCAGAATTTGGGTGGGTGGTTTATGTTTGATTTAAAGGTGGCTGAGAAGTATTCGGCCTCGGCGAGTTTGATTGTCCTAGTACAAGCATTTCACAGAGTGTGATACTTTTGGAATGCAATGGGGGAGTTGGTGGATTTGTGTAACTTCCATGCCTGATCCTTAGCACGCAAGCATGCTATCAGTTCTGCAGTAACCCAGTGGACGTGGGAGCTGTGCACCCTAGTGTGTCATAGTGGTGCATAGTGGTTCCAGACTGAGAGGAGTTTTGATTGGAAATATTGTAATGCAGAGTCAGTAGAGGAAGCCAAGTGGATGGGAGACTAGTCAAAGTTTGAGAGCTCATTTAGTAAGGGTGCCAGGTCATAAGGATTTGTAGGAGTGAATCAGTAGGACTTCACGTGGGACTTACTGTTAAGAACCTGGATATCTACTTGGATTCTCATTTTTCTTACATTTCTTAGATCACAGCTATTTCAATATCCAGCTGGTTTTAGTATATTATCATGTGTGTTAGGAAATATCTGACTCCCGAGGTTATCAAAATGATTGTGCACTGCTAGTTATTTGCAAGTCTGATTATTGGAACAGTCTGTTAATTGGTTTACTTGTCTCAAAACTGATCCCTTTACATTGCATTCATAATATCATCAGTCTGATATCTTGTGCCTTATGTCATACACACATTACTCGCCTTTTTAAATTTTTGTACTGGCTTTCACATCATCTCTGGGTTTAATTTAAAATTCTTGTTTTACCTTATTTGACTCTTCATACTGCACATATGACTTATCTTGCCTCCTGCCTTCAGTGGTATGCAATCTCCTGCCCACTTTGCTCCTCTGAGGCAGGTTTATTACTGGTCCCAAAATCAAGTTTATGTTGGTTTCAGCAATATGTTTTTTCTTTGGTTGAACAAATTCTTTTGAATTTTTGACCTCCCTATGTTTGCAAATCTTCTAGTGCTTTGAGCATTCACAGCACTCTAAAAAATTATTTGCTTAATTAGTATTACTTTTTGTTGGTTTCATTCTTATTTTATAATTCTTTATTTGTTTTGACAATCTTGTATTTTTATGATGAACAGCTCAAGGCTATAAAAAGAAATGTTTACAGTACCACTTATACCCTAAACTGGAACCTTATCTTAAAAAGTGGCCATTTCTAAACAACTATTTAGTCCAGGCAATCTGCTGTCCCCCAAGGAGTACTGTATATCCAATAAGATTCTTTCTTAAGGACTACCAAATCAAAATTCACACACACACACACACTCATATATATATATATATATATATATATATATATTGTTAACCGTTTCTATCTCAATAAATTTGACTTGATAGCTCACATGATTATTAACAGTTTCCTTTGTGTGAACTGCAAGGCTATAATCCACACTACACTGCTGTACTGCTTGCACGTACTAACCTATTTTAAACTTCCCACCAAGTAGGAGCAGCATGAACAATTGGACATACAAATGAGACCCATGGGGACATCGCTGATAAATTCTTTGATTTATTTTCCATTTTTATATACTTTGGATGAAAAAGCTAATCTGTGTTGCATACAGACTTACAATATTTACAATTATCGCACCATCTGCATCAATTGGTTATCAGATGCAGTCATGTTATGTGGTGGATAATAAAAGTCAGTGGCAAAAGCAATGTGGTCCACTGTGTATCTCAAGATCCTTTTTAGGTGATCTTTCATCCAGGTCTTTCAGGCTCTAATCTGTGCTCATCATACCACAATTTGTATTTGAAATGCCTTCCACTTTTTTTCCTTGTGAAATAAATATAGCGGCAACATTGAAGAATGGATTATTCTGATTGTTGCTGTTCTGCCTGTGTTACACTAACAACTTCCGGTAAGGGATATGTATTGCACAAGGAGTGGCTTCAAAAATGTTATTTTCACTGTACCCTTTCTATAAAATCTGATAAAAATCTGGTATAGAGTTCATCTGCCTGTGAATTAAAATATACCTCCCAACTGCAATTCTAGCGCAGGCTCAAAATTTGATGTTTTGGAATATTCTTCATCATATGGCAGGGTGACAACTGCAGACAAGTACGATGGTGTTATAATCTGATTCCTGCTATTTCAAAATAGATTAGAAACTACCCCACCTAGGTTATCCTTCCTAACGACCTGATTAAAAAATATATCTCAGATTGAGTTCAGGAGACTGAAACTGTTTTTCAGATTGGTACTGGCTACTGGCCTGTCGGCACAGTGGTAGAGCTACTGCTCATGATGACGGTGCCTGAGAGCCAGATTGAAGAACAAGCCTAGGTTGGACAGTCAGCCAGTGGTAGCAGGACTGAGGATTCCAGAAGACGCGCCCCTCCTCTGAGGACAGGCAAGTGTTTTCTATTGTACTACCTCCATCTGGTTGATCACAGGTGGTAGTAAAAGCTAGAGTTACTCAGGGCAAAAGGCATGGACATCATGTGACATTTGTGCACATGTCAAAACATGGCCTTGCCAGAGGCCTCCCTGAGGGATGTGGAATCCAGTGCTGTAACATAGCCCAAGCTGACACAAGATGAAGCTGATCTCCTTGCAGAGGACCCACACCACTGACCGTGGCACTCACCTGGGTCACACACAGAAGTTTGGAGGGGCATGGAAAGCAAGCCATGGGGTTTAGGAGGTTTGGGTAAGTACCCAGAAAAGGTGAGTGCTTGGGCTAGGGAGGAGCCAGCACAAAGTGACAGACCAGAGTGGCACTGGGGTCATAAACAGATAAACAAACAAACAAGATTAGTACTGGCTACTTCAGTTTCTTATGATTCTCCTTTTTGACTCATAGAAACATAATTTGTCAGCAGATAAGGACCACTTGGCCCACACAGTCTGCCCTAAATTCCCTACCTACAGTGCCACAGGCTTACACCCCCCCCTCTTGCTTCTAAGATTCCCTTGTATCTATCCCATGCATTCTTAAATCCTGTGAACATTTTAGGCCCACCACTTCCTCTGGGAGGCTGTTCCAAGCGTCCACCACACTCTCCATGAAGAAGTACCTCCTCACGTTTCCTCTGAGCCACTGGGCTTCAAATTGCACTTGTCCTTGAGCATCTTTCCCTTTGAAAATGCTCCCTTCAAACTTTGTTTATTCCATGAGGTACTTAAATGTCTCTATCATATCCCCTCATTCCTTCCTGACTTCAAGGGTGTACATATCTAAATCCTTAAGCCTTTCTTCATAGGTCTTCTAATACAGATGCTGCACCATTTTGATTGCCCTCCTTTGCACTGCCTCCACCCTATGTCCTTATGGAGATGGGGCCTCCAGAACTGTATTCATTCTTTGAATGTCCAAGGCTACCTGTCTCATCAGTCTTTACTAGTTCTTATGGGATCGTCCTATTTAGAATGAATAACTAAATGAAATGATATCTCATTTGTTTTTATCTTCAGTGTACATACTGTATATATAATGTATACATTTTGAGAGAGTTTTTTGTGCTAGTAAATATGGGACTATATACTTTTAAAGAGCCAATTTACTGCTTGAAATTAATATTAACTTTTAAAAGCAGTCAACAATTACAGAACTTCTTAAATTTGAATTTTGTTTTCTTTTCCGTTTTGTAATTGGAAGATTTTCTACTAAACAATACTTGGTGTGATGTATGGAACAGTACTCTACCTGGAGGTTGACATAACTAGATCTAGTCCTCCTCATACATCAATGGCACTATGACCTCACTGTTTGTGACATCACAAATGACCAATAAAATAGGTGACTTCTGATGTTACAATTCTAACAAAGTATGAAAAAGAATAGAACTAGATATGTTAGTCTCCAGCTAAAGCACTGCTCTTCATATCATACCTATTACCGTCAGGTAGAAAATCTTCTAATGAACAAATAGACAGAGAATACTTCAGAAATCAAAATACATTATTGACTACTTTTAAATCAGCAGTGCATGACAGCAGTAACAATTATGACCTTTTTTTTTAATTCTAATTTATACGGCCCCTTATCTCCCAACTTGTATGTTACCCTTCTTTATTCAACTTGAGACTACTTTAGCATCTTTTTTTGCATCTGAAATAATACAAAGAGAGCACCTTTTAATATGGCTTAGACCAGGTTTTCATTAATATTCTCGGGTGTTTTTGTACACCCATTATCCTACAAGGTCAGGGAGTAGTGTCTGCTGCATGCTAGTTAATTACTGTCACAAGAAAAGTGACCTTAAACAATGGGTGATCACAAACCATAGAAAATACTAATAAAAACTGGTTTGAGGCATATTAAAGCTCCTTTTATTATCTCAACTGGCAAACTAGTCTCAGTATGTGGACAAAATGGCATCATACAAATCAAGAGATAAGGGGCAATCTTTAATAGAATAAAAAAGAAGAGGTCAACATTCTTGTTGCTATCGTGCACTGGTGCTTTAATAGTAACATTGTCTGGCTGCTATTTTTTGGCACTATTAGCTATTTAAAAATCACTCTTGCACAGTTTGCACATTTTGGTAATTAATGCAGATCATCTCTAACTTATGTCAATGGGTGCTGTAACTTCAAATGTTGAGTATATAAGAGGCTCTCATGGAGCAAAACCCTTGATAAAGCATTTTTATGTGCATCACATCAGGTGCTCTGTGAGGGCACTTTACCATGAGACTGCATGGTTTCATATGTATAACATGTTTTTGTATTTTTGAAACGTTTGTTAGTGCATTTGTTCTCATGGGTGATGGTGTACCTGTCTCCTCTTTCCTACTGGATTTATGATGATGCACCACAAAGTCTGGAAGCTATCCTGTACCTCTTTTTTTCTCCTCCATAATGATGTATCACTAAGAGACTTACCCATGGGGGGATCTATCACTGGAGAATTTTGTTTATTTGTAGCTGTACAGACTAGGTAACCAGTTATCTGTATTCTCCCAAAAATACTGCAATGCTGCTGTATTTTGAAAAGGACTTTATTTATTAACATGGCTGTACAGACAATCACCCAACTATATCCTCCCAGAGAAACTAGTATGTGATTTTGTTACTACAGCATAGAAAAAACTGTGCTGTATATGTGTTTAGCTACAAGAGAGAGCAAATGCAAATAAAATACTGAACAAAATTCAATGTGACCGGTTTTAATAAATGAAGCTTAAAAATCTCACTGCTGTTCCTCTCAGACTCCCTTAACATTTATAGCAGTCAGCAGAACTAGCAACTGGATAAAAGAGAAATCTGCTTCATGTAGAACACCTGGGACTCAATTTTCAAAGGGTGATGCAGGGCTTATGTCAAGCCCTGCATCAAACCCATTGTTGGTGCAGATGCACCAAACTCCTTTGATGCAACTGCACCTGATTCTAGTATATCGGGTGCAGTTGCGATAGATTCCTCAATTTACGGAAGCTTGCATCAAATGGGTCCCACAAATGGCACAAGTTAGACCAGGGAAAAGCTGGTCTAACTTGCAACATTTGGTGCTCAGGACTGAAAATCCCGATCGCCAGCCAGAGGAATGCCACAAGCCTCACGCACTAAACGATTGGTGCATCAGGGGCTCATGGCATTCATGTGGCTTTGAAAATCAAGTCCTTGATCTAAGCAAAGCAAACTTTATTTATAAAGTGCCCATTCCTGTTGGCTCATAGCACCATACCTTATACAAAACAATACCACAGCATTTACATACAAACCACAAGTATGAAAGGAATAACCACAAAACCAACCAATAAAATCATTAGAACTCAAGTCAAAATATAAAAGAAAATAGCTAGAATAAAGTAAAAATTGAAAATAAAATACAGTAAAATATGAAATAAGTAGATTTACATAAACTAGCAAATGTGATAGGATAAACCAAAAGCTGCTGTGAAAAGATGGGACTTCAGACCTCTTTTGAAGGCTTCCAGTGAGAGGGCCTTCCTCAGAGATCTGGGAAGTGAGTTCCATAGGATTGGGCCAGAAACATCAAAGGCCCTCTCACCCAAAGATTTTAACCGAGCCCGGGGAACTGCAAGGAGGCCTGCCTCAGAGGAACGGGGAGGTCGGGAGGTCTAGTGAGGAAACAGAAAGTCCTGAAGGTAGCTAGGGCCCAGTCCATGAAGGACTTTATAGGTGAGGAAGCCAACCTTGAAGGAAATCCACCACCTCACCAGCAGCCAGTGCAGCTTGCGGAGGACTGTGGTTATATGACAGGATCTGGGCTGGCCCATCAACAACCTGGCCACAGGGTCCTGCACCAGCTGCAGCTGATGTAGCATCCCCTCCATTTAGCCCAAGGTAAAAGGCAATGCAATAATCGAGTCTGGATGTAGCAAAAGCATATATCAATGAGAGAAGGTCACTAAGTGGGATAAAATGTTGGCCAATATTTTTAAGATGGTAAAAAAAAATTTCAAATAACAGATGACACTTGAGCCTCCAGTGTCAGTTCGCTGTTCAGAATAAACCCAGATCCTCTTCCCTCACCTCAATTCCTTGCTGGTGACCAGGCTTGATCACTAACACTTCCATCTTATCTGAATTAAGACTTGGCCAGTTGGAGGACATCCAGATCTAAGAATGTGTTTCTACAGAGTCCATTTTTTATGGATTATAGAGTTATTACAGCTATTTGTGTTCTTTTCTGCCTGTTTTACTCAGAACTTACGAAAGTGGTGGATTATCACTGGCTGCTGAGTTTTCGTTTTTATCCTTCTGTATGTTGTTGATTCCCAGCTTAGGGAACACACTGCATTAGAGGAAGTTATTACTGATTTTAAGTGCTTTTTAAACTGTGTCAGTTAAAACCCACATTTTGGGATTTTTAGAGAATGACAGAAAATGGTGTGTGTGTGTCCTGGAACAAAAACCAGTAGATAGATAGATACATACATTTCATATTATACTCACAACAAGAAAGTTGACAACAAAATTGAGTTATTTAAGCATTAAGGCATGACGGGGGTGAGTTGTACTGGTATTATGGCACACATCAGGTGGGTTAAAGCTGAGGCTGAGTGCTTCCATCACCAGGGAAGTGCCACTATTACAGCACAGTGCACTCCCCTGGAGTGTATTATTGTGATTATGAAATGGGTCCCTCATGAATTTATAAATACTATTTTTTTACATTTGTTTTTTATTTTAATAAATTATGAGAAAGAAATAAAAAGTTGAATAATAGGAGGTAGATAAAATAGTCCCTTTGAGGATTTGTAGTGTTTATGGGTGACCAGTAGGTGACATCAGAAGTCGTTTTCTCCCCCCCCCCCATGTAAATATGGCCAGTATGGTCAGTGTAAGGCTGCAACAGTGTACATTAAGGCACTGTAAAAAAAACAGCAGGAGTTATAAGCTACGGCCGTTTAGTGAGAGAGGGAGCCATTCCTGTGAGCCACAGCTGGCAATACAGGCGGTTCCAGTGAGAAAGGCATAGACTCGTTATCTGTTTAGAACTGTCAGTAGTTAAGGCAGACAGTGGCACAAGGATGACTGGTGTGAGCAATGGACTCATTAGATTGTTGAAAAAAGGCGTTGTATTCAGGATTGATGGCAGTGAAACTGAGGACAGTTGTGGTTGGTGGTAGCTTTAGAGGGAGCCAAAGTAGCTGTGTCTTGATTGTTTTGCAGGGAGTTAGATGCAAGTGCGATCAGCAGCAATTAGGGAGGCCCATCTGAGTACATCATTTTATTTTATTTTATTTTATTTTTGTGGCCGGAGTCGGAGTTTGGCACTGGGTGGTAATGGTGGTAGTTAGAGGTGTGATTTCTGTTCCCAGTCAAAGCAGTTGTCACCCCGGTTGAAGCAGCAGTCACAATAAAGAATAGCAGTTTGCAAGTAGGATTCTGTAAATTTTTTTTTTTTTAGTCTTTTGGTAACCGGGTAAGGCCCACTAGGCACAAGTGCCTGTTTTCAAGGGCGATCTGGGAGCACTGGGAGCAAATGAAAAAGCATTGCTAGCAGTGGCAACCTGAGAATGATTTACTGAGGTTGGGGCTGTTGTTTTTGGTGGGGATTTTAAAATGGTATATATAATGATACCATGGCAGTCATGCTTAGTATGGGCATTTTTTTATCAAGTTGTGCCAGTGTAATGTTGTATTGGGTAAAGAGGTCGCAAGGGGCATGGATCTTCTTCCAGTATAGTTGTGCTGGGCTATCAACACTGGGTTCCAAGTTCCTTAGTCAATCAGGTTTCTGGATTTTCCCTATGCCATTTCATAAATTTCTTTATGATGCATATGGAGTAAAAATAAACATTTTATCTATATTCAAGACATATATCTATTTATTTTCACTGCAGAACATCACAATTGAACCCCAGTTTATTGAGTTGTCAGTCACTGCGTGATCAACTGCTGAAATATGCAGCTAAATGCCTGCAATCAGCACACTGTACTGAAAAAAAATTATTACAAAGAAACTATAATAAGATGAAGTTAGTTTCGCTGACAAAGCACAAAGTCAGGAAATCCAAAATTAGCAATCTTAAATCAGTAATCCCAACTGTGCCTGCTCTGCCCAGTCCTAGCGATATAGTTGTTATTCTTCATCTTCTCTCCCCACTAAATCCTAATTTAAATTATCCCCTTCCCCCACTCTCGGTGCACAAACATCCCTGCACCTCCAACCCAACGAGCATTCTCGCTCCATCCCATATAAATAAAAAAAATCTCCTACTCATTTCCCACCTGCTGTACATCCTGCCTCCACCCTTATTTCCCACCATGGAGCAATTCAACCTCCCTTGCTTCCCACAATGTGAAGTTAGCACCAGACACCCAGTCCCAGTGCTGGAATAGAACAACTTCCCTCCCCAAAGTAAGTCTGGCACTGGGAGACTTGCCACAAAAGATAAAAGCTAGTCTGGTACTGAGAAGTCATCCCCTATGCCAGTTTACAAGATCCCTTCAAGGAATTTGTTAGTAGAAGTCCATTTCCTGTGTGGTACTGGATGCCCCCTTTTACAGGGCCAGCTCATCCCTGGTGCCAGCTGCTTCCACCTTATCCCACACACCATGCAATCTCACCTCAATGACCCCAAAGAAAGAAAGGTAGGCATTGTTAGGAGGCACAATGGTAGGCAGTGGGGAGTGATAATGGGGGGGGAACTATTGGTCTGGTGAGGACCAGGTGACGCCCAGTGGCAAAACAGGATCCAGAGTGAGGCCAGATGTAGTTGGTTCCCATACCAAGGGCTCCCACTGGACCAAGTGGGTAGTTAAGCATTAGACCAGCTGCCACCATCTGACCCCTGCAAAAGTGCATTGCAATGTTAGATCAATGAGGAACAAAATTGTCATTATAGCAGATTTAATTTCTGGTTCCTTGCTTGAGCTGACTTGCATCACAGAGACCTGACTGAGTGATGATGCCAGTCTAGTCTTGTAGTTGGCAGTTCCAGCTAGATTCTCCATGGTAAACTGCCTGTAGCGGGATTGGGGAGAGGGGCATCTGCTTTAGATGAGGATTGAATTTTACTGTGCACTCAGTGTGAGAAACCTTGCTGTTTGCATTGGAGTCCATGTGCAGGTTGCAGGATCCTTCTCATGTACCGGGCTACTGGCCTCCAGGGTGTGAGGGGGACTTACTGCAGGACATTGTGGACTTCATCACCAACAGGGTATTGGAGTCACCAAGATGGCTGATTCTGTGTGAATTTAATGCCTGTACTGAAAATGAATTCTCCCAGTTCGGACAAGATTTCCTCTGGTCAATGAAATCACTGAGTCTAGTACAAGTGGTTACTTCTATGACCCACCAACATGTGTATGCCTTAGACTTGTTTTTTCCCTGGGACTCGAGATTAAGGACCTTGAGATTGATTTGGTATGTTGGTCAAATCATTGCACAGTGAATTTCCCCTTTAGCCCCCTTGTAGACCACCTGCAGTGGAGATGGTCCAATACTGCCCTTTACGAGGGTTGTCACCAGAAGGACTTCAGGTGGTAACAGACACCTTCGGTGTGATGACAACATGTAAGATAGGATTGGAGGAGGTGGCAGCGGCCTGTAATACGGCCATTACCTTGGTCTTTGACTCAGGTGCACCAACCCATATATGACCCTGGGTTTTATGCCAGAGATCCTGGTGGTTTGACAGAGAGCTCAGGAAGTTGAAGTCCAGGGGCTAGAGGTTAGAGCACTGTTATAGGACATCCAGGGTTGATGAGGACACATTGGCTGTGGAGTACTCACTATTATAAATGTCACAGGCAATCACCTGTAAGAAGACAGCATTTCTGCCCAGGGAAATTGCTCCTGGGAGGAATCGACCAGCTCAGCTTTTCTGGACTGTAGAGAGGTTGCTTAATCCCACTTGTCAACAACCAATGGCAGCAGGTTCATCTGCTAAGTGTGATGAGTTTGCTCACTCCTTCTTGGACAGGGTGTCTTCTATTCCAGTCAGGATCTCTCTCACCCAGCTGTCACGACCCAGCAGGGTCGAGCCTGCATTTTACAATCAAACTCCTCTGTCCTGGGAAGAGTTTAGGTCCATTATGGTGGTGGAGGTTTGTGAGGTGAACTCGGAGCTGCAACCCACCTTCTGTGAACTGGATCCAGGCCCAACGTGTCTTCTATTGAGCTGTGTTGGGTTACTGGGTCCGGTGTTCACTGGGATTGGCTGGTGATCCTTCTTGGAGGGGGTCTTTCCAAGCACATTGAAAGATGTGCTGGTGAGGCCCCTTGTGAAGAAACGTTCTATGGAACTGGACTGCTGGGCAAATTATAAACCTGTTTCTAACCTCCCATTTTTGGGGAAGGTTACTGAAAAGACTGTGGTGCTATAGCTTGAGGCAAATCTCATTGCTTATGACATATATGAGCCCCCTCCCCTGGTTCAGATTTAGGTCCAGACACATTACTGAGATCATGATGGCCAGGGTGCACAATGGCTAGTTCTTGTCCTCCTCGATCTCTCCTCAATGTATGACACTGTGAACCATGGGTTGTTGGACCACCTAAGGAGTACTGTGGACTCACTGGCGTTGTCATCTGCTGGTCTAAATCCTACCTCAGGGATAAGATGCAGAAGGTAACGATGAGGAATGTTTCCTTGCTCCCAAAGTCCTTGCTCAGTGGTGTACCCCAGAGGTCGATCATCTGTCCCATGCTGTTTGTAGTGTAAATGCTACCTCTGGGAAAGATTATTAGTCAGTACAGGCTGGGTTTTTACTGCTAAGCAGATGATACCCAGTTGTATCCATCATTTGCACCCGGGACGTCTGATGCAGTCGAGTTGCTTAATTTGTGTTTGGCTGAGATCCAGGACTGATGGCATCTAGCTGGCTAAGACCTAACCCAGACATGATGGTGATACTGGTGATTAAGTCAGGTTGGAGGATGGTGCAGAGGCAGCCAAAGAAGTGACAAAGCTGATGCTTGGATCTCCTAGGTTTGGCCTCGGCTAAGGTGAAAAATCTAGGGGTCATTCTGGACATGAAGCTAACATTTGAAGCTCAGGTGTTGGCAGTAGTCCAGAGTGGCTTTTACCATCTTAGGAACATCACTCAGACAAGTCTCTAGCTCCCCTAAAGACCTGCCATCACTAGTGCATACGTTCATAACACCCAGACTTGACTATTGTAATGTCCTTTACCTCAATGCCAATGGAGATATTCTATCATGTCTACAGTGTGTGTGGAAAGCATTAGCCAGGTTGCTGACAGGCCTTCCCAGTCCTGCCAGGTGACTCCTGTCTTCCGTGAGCTGAACTGGCTGCTGGTGAAGTGGCATATTACCTTCAAAGTCAGCTGGCTGATCTACAAGGCCCTATAAGAATTGGGCCCTGGATACCAGTAAGAACTCCTGACTCCTCATCAATCCTCATGCCCCCTCTACCACTCTGAGGTGGGCCTCCTGGCAGTTCCCAGGGCTAGGTGTAACCCCTACCCAGGTATGCCGTTTTCATCTTGACAGCACTACCTGGTGGGCTGAGTTCGGGGAAAAATGTGTCACTCGGCACATTGGCTAGGTTTGGCTACTCTGCAACAGGGGCACCCAAGTAACTCCGGATAAAGGCAGCAATAACTGTAATGTCCAATACCAGAAGGGGGATTCTAAAGTGTGGCTTTTATTCACATCCTAAAGAATAAACAAAGCGTAGATGGACCCCCACGGGGCTACACTCTTGGTAATGCAGATTTATGGAGACCAGAACACATCCTTATTCACTTTAGCCCTCAGGCTCTGAAACACACTGGGCACACAGCCCGAACTTGTACTCTGCTCTGGGTTTTCCCTGTCTCAGCTCCCCTGCAGCCCTTTGGACACTTTCCATATAGCTCGGAATACTACTGGTGGCTCCCTAAACCACCTAAGAGCACTTCTGCTCCATCAGGGAATCTTCCTCATCAATCCCACGTCTGGGTACTTTTCTCAGGCACTGGCCAAGTACCTGAGAGAAAGCAACAGGTGTCCCAAAGCAAACCCGTAGAGGTGAATTTGGTTACTACTGATGGAGGGTCTCCCACCTCTCACTCCCATAATTCATACCCGGCCATTTCTCTGGACTGTAACACCTCATCCTTTAAAACACTTTGCTGTGTAGATTCTCTGTAAATGTATTCACATTCAATCTACTGTCTTTACGTCCCATTTGTGCTGAACTTGAACATACTTAATAAGTGGCTGTGTCCATTACTCTAGACCCCCCCACAGAGTTAAGCAGTCCAATCCCCACATCTTCCAAACTGTACTTGGCTGTCTTTTCCTGACCCCACAGTAACAGTCCCTTTAGTTTCATCTTGTTTCAGGTGAAAACACATAGGCCCTTTAGCAGAGCCAACTCACCCCTTGGTTGTAGGTGCCCCACAGGCATTTTCTCCTCAAAGAAATCTCGTCCAGAACTTCAGGTGCCTCAGCATGAACTTAACTCAGGCAGCTTTTTTTTCCCCTAGCCGGACCAGGGGGTTTGCCCCTGGAAGCAGGCTGATTCCTTCCCCCCATCCCCACAGGGATGGGGCCCTGAACCACTGAAAGCAGTCTCCACCACTTCAATGTGCTCTTCTTGTGTTCCTCTTCAGGTGAGAAAAACACACCTATAAAAAAAAATAGCTCTTTGACAGAGCTTAGAACTCTGAGGACCTGCTTACAGCACAGCACCTCCTTCCTCTACTACAGACTGCAACAGACTCTACTGAACTAACTTCAAATTCCCCAACGTTCTACTCTAATCTCCAACTGCAACATTCCAGTGTGGTTTATGCAGCTGCGACAGTTCTAATATGATGTCATTCCTCAGTCTCAGCAGAGACTGAGAACAGAGTGAGACAGTGTGAAATCCATTTAACCGGAGTTTCACAAGCTGCCTTCCCTGCCTCCCACTAGGTCTTACTGGGATTCTAGCAACCCCGGGTAACAGGGGGTTACACTCACCCTGGGCCAGGAAAATGACTGTCCACAGTCATTAGTTACCCAACCTAGGCCATCCTACCCTATGTGCTACCTATGGAGAGGGGTGATCAGGCCCCCTCCTGCCATGTGCTAGGCACAGGCAGGCAACACTAAGGGCCCAGAGGCCATTGGCTGATGCATCAGCCTCTACTCTACCTGCTGACTATGGGTACCCAGTGGCTCTGGAAGAACTGTCCAGAGCATAGTTCTATTAGATCAGTACTGCGGCCCCTACGGCCGTTCAGGACCACAGTCTGTCTATCCCCCTAGCCCTCTAGTGAAAACCTGTCTGCCTCTAACTTAAAAATTCCCAAAACAAAACAAACAGGGGAACCTCCCCCCAGCCCAGGACACCATGCAACCACACACTAGGAGCTAATACCATACACTATGCATTACTCCCACACTCCCCCACAACCATACCTGTAGAAGAAAAAGTTACACACAGTAACAACAACAACAACAGTACTTTAAACTCTACACTCTTAAGTACTACTGAGGAACTCTGATGAGTCCCTCCTCCTCTTCTTGTTTTCTCTTCTATCTTCCTCAGGAACACCTGCAAGAAAAAGAAAGACAACATACACTCCTAATCTGCATACACAGTCTATCTAAACCCCTACCATATAAACACTGGAGAATCCCCCAAAAGATTTTTGTTTTAGAAAAAGTAGAAAAGATAGTATAAACATTCGAAAACAATGACATCATTTACAATACACCATATTTGGGGGATGGAGTGTCCTAAAAGTCCCACCTAGTGACCACAGTGCCCGAAGGCAAGTCCATTAAACAGTCTCTCCTGGGCCGAAGCCTGGTGAAGCACAGTTCTAGCAGGCCAAAGTCCCGAAGGGGAGAGTCTTTAAGGACAGTTCAAACATCTGGAGTCTACTAGTGTAGGGTGTGTACTGCAATGTCATAAAAATAGAAAAGTCTGGATTTACCAGTCCCTTGTAGAATAACACAATACCACACCTGGTCCTCAGCCGAAGACTCTCCCTGGCAGCATTCTTCCGATACAGCTGGGCGGACATCTTCCGGGAAACAACAGGAGGGCACATCTGGAAACTGCTGGGCTGTCATCTCTGGAGATGGAACCTTGGAACAGGAACAAAAAGGAAAACAGCTGGTCTGAAGTCATCCGATACGCAGGCAATGAATCAGGATACAGCTGTGCTGGTGTCCTCTCTGAATCTGACGTCATCTGGTGGGCCAGTCGATGGATTCTGGAAAGCCAGTACACTGTAGAACTGATGAATGTGGGGCACCTGGTTCCTGGACATCCAGACTGGCGGAACAACATAGGTACGGCAACAGCTGGAGCGGCAGCACTGGCTACCACTGCTCTGCTTTCCATTTGGTAGGCATGGGCACATTCGCAGGAAGGTCTTTGCATTGTGGCCAATAGCACAACAGGTCAGGTGCTGGAATTATTACCCCATCTGGGCGCTCGTAATTCACACTGTGAAAAATTTCATGTCCCTCTCCATCCACAATTCAAACAGTGTCAATAAACAGTGTCCTGCCTCTTTTCCACTGGCTGTATTTTTCGTGAAACATTCTGTTCTTGACATGCTTGTTTGCACCAGGATGCACACATTTCATTGCTTCTTCCCAAATCCAAGATTTTCTGCTTTTTTCAGTCTCCTCCCAGACTCTCCGAGGAAAGGTAGGAAAGGACATCTCATAGATTTCATTCGCTTTCCTATGAACCAGTCTTTCCTCTTCACTAGCTTTGGTCAACCTGAGACCTCTGGCCTGGCTTGGGGGTGGCCAGTCCTGGTACTGCCAGCTACGCATTCTTAAGGACAGAAAAAATGGATTCCTAGCTCCTTCTTGCACAGCCAGGACAGTGGAATCACCACTCTCTTCCATGCATTCCTCTAAGGCAAGAGCTTGAGGCTGTGTACCAGTTCCTTTTTCACAAGGCCACATAGGTTCCCCCTCTTCTTCTTACTCACTGAGAATCTGTACCCAGGAGTGAGCAGTCGTCCTCACTCTTGAGACTGTCCACTCTTCGCTGGGCGCGGAGGTCGAAACCTCCCATTCAAAGGCCTCCCTCATCTCGTCTTCACCTACGAGACTTGGGCTAGGCCCCTCTCTCCAAAGGTCTACTGATGCTCTTCCTGAAGTGTCTCTCTGCAACTCAGACTCTGAAACATCAGCACATTGTTCTGTCTGTAAATCTGCATCCTCTAGCTTTGTACCACACTCTGAGGGGCCTTCTCCAACAGACTCCACCTGGTGCTGTGTGCTGCCAACTGCAGATTCTTGAACTTTTGTCCATGTGGGAGCCAAATGAATCTTGGGCGCTTTAAACAAACATATTTCTCTAGGCACCCAGAACAGTGAGGTACCATGAAGACATCCCTTTCAGCATTTAAGCACATCACACACACTCGCACTGGATATCCAGGAACCATCATATGAGGAGGCAGTCATCCTCCTTAGTAACATCTCTCAATGTCCCTTAACTTGTTAACTTCTACTGCTATCACAGACCGGGCATGATCCGGGTAGCGGGCTGGTCCTAAAGCCATGACTGCAGAGAAAAAACAAACAAAGCTCACTGTTATTTCAAGTCCCACATCACTGAAAACGTTCTTTCTCTTTCAAAATGGCTCCTCTGCTGCTGTGTTTACATTACTACCTCACCCCGTAATGGCAGCGGCAGCACTCCTACGCATCAACATTCTGTTATTGGGTCAAGCCACTGTGCATCCGATTTACACACTCTACCGATAACTTTGCTCAAACTGTGCAAACTTGCACTGTTCTTTTTCCTAGCACATTTATATGATTTACCACAGACTTTTTACTCGCTGAAGACATTGCTCTAGCTTATAGTCCCTTAAAGCCTCGGTATTTCATAGCACAGGACTGCCTGTATTTTTTGCTGCATATCTGATACAACTCACAGTCTCTCACATGGCTTTGAAAATTATACTGATGCTGAACCTATAATTATGCTCACAGTCAATTGCTTAGAATGCTTGCTTTTGCTGGTAAAACTTAACACATTCCTTCTTTGCAAAGTGATTACACTGCTACACACAGATTCAGCTGGCTTTTGGTGAAATTACACAGTTTGAGCAATTATTTCTGTTGGTACTCACTGTTATCAGTAGCTGTTTGCTGCGATGGAAAAATGGCCTGCAGCCAGTCTTGGAGGCCTCTGGAAAGAAGTGGGTTGGCAGTCCTGTTGATTGTCCCTCTGAACACCACACTTACAGTCCACTCGATCGAGATGCGGGTTGAGCCCGAATTTAAACAGAAAAGCCTGTTTTTAAACTTTTTACAGCGCCTTCAGTCACCGCGACACTCCTCCTAGTAAGCCAGTTCGCACACTCCACTCACTCTCCCTCTCGAATGCTGTGTAGTCGCTCTAGAGCTGGCTTGGGGGTGGGACTGATTGCAGTCTCACCAATCACTTGACGCCATGCAAATAAGTCTCTTTCCTCTCATGCTCTTCTCCTCACGGCGATCGTCGAGCAGGCAAATTTAAACTGCAAACCACTTTTTTTTTCACTTGTAGCTCCTCGGCGGGAGCCCATTTCAACCCTTTTTCATGGCCAAGAAGCACAACAAGTCTCTCAGTCCACAAGAAAGCATTTCTAATGTCTAGGGCACAATTTTCCTTTTGCTACCAACAGTTTTCCACAATTTTCTTTGTCACAAACACTTTTAAAAGCTGGCAAACGCTGTAAATTTGATGCAGGACAAGGGCATACACTCTCAGGCTTTACTGCTCCTGGGTAAACAGTTGGCATTTTAATAGCAGCACATGGATAACAGCACACAGCGGCACATCAGTTAAACGTAGCTTCAGTTGTTTTGGGCTACCCACTGCCAGATAACCAAAATGCTAGCCATTGTCTGAGCGACCTTTCTTACATTCCTCCCTAAACTTCAAACCCAAATCCTCAGTGGTGCCTCCATTTTTGTAACCCCTACCCAGGTATGTTGTTTTCATCTTGACAGCACTACCTGGTGGGCTGGGCTCAGGGAGAAATGTGTCACTCGGCACATTGGCTAGGTTCGGCTACTCTGCAACAGGGGCACCCAAGTAACTCCGGATAAAGGAAGCAATAACTGTAATGTCCAATACCAGAAGTGGGATTCTAAAGTGTGGCTTTTATTCACATCCAAAAGAATAAACAAAGCGTAGATGGACCCCCACGGGGCTACACTCTTGGTAATGCAGATTTATTGAGACCAGAACATATCCTTATTCACTTTGGCTCTCAGGCTCTGAAACACACTGGGCACACAGCCCAAACTTGTACTCTGCTCTGGGTTTTCCCTGGCTTGGCTCCCTTGCCAGCCCTTTTGGCACTTTCCATATAGCATGGAATATTACTGGTGGCTCCTAAACCACCTATGAGCACTTCTGCTCCATCAGGGAATCTTCCTCATCAATCCCACGTCTGGGTACTTTTCTCAGGCATTGGCCAAGTACCTGAGAGAAAGCAACAGGTGTCCCAAAGCAAACCCGTAGAGGTGAATTTGGTTACTACTGATGGGGGGGGGTCTCCCACCTCTCGCTCCCATAATTCATACCCGGCCATTTCTCTGGACTGTAACACCTCATCCTTTAAAACACTTTGCTGTGTAGATTCTCTGTAAATGTATTCACATTCAATCTACTGTCTTTACGTCCCATTTGTGCTTAATTGTTTGGGGGACCAGGCATTTGAGGTAGCTGGGCCAGCCCTCTGGACCTTGCTATCAAGATCTTTGAGGAAGACCCCTCAGTGGAAACCTTCAAGAGGGGCCCAAAGATATTTTTATTTAGTGAGGCCTTTCAACAGGTTTAGTGGCCTCTGTATTTACATCTGTCGATGCTGTCTATTTATACTGATTGCTATTTTAAGTACTGAATTGTGTATTAATTACATTATAGGGCACGGTAGTGCCCTATAGTTAGGGCTGAACGGCCACGTCTATGTTAAACCCAAAATTGGCACTTGAATAACTTTGCAATCGTTTGACCAATTTGCCTGAAATTTTGCAGGTGCCGTCTGGTACCATAGATCTCTGGATATGGCATGTTCTGTTCCAGTCGGATGTGTGGTTGCAGAGTACCAAAAAATATGAAATTACCATTTAGGTGCAAATTCTTTGCTTGTCTCTAACTCCAAAATGGTTTGGGTGTATGGTCTAAAATTGCTAGGGTAAATGAGGTCTGGGTCACTGATGTACCTTTTGAAGGATTGGTGAAAAAATATTCATCCATTCAAAAATGATTAAAGTTTAAAGTTACCCATTATAGCCTATGAGAAAAATTAGATGTGCTGTGTGAAAGAACATGTTTCTTTTGTGAAATAACCTTTTTGTGCCGCAAATGGGTTCAGTGGTGTCATGCTGCTGCCATCTTGTTTTCAGTTAGTGATGGAGAAATAACATAATTCAAAAAATAATGCCCAATGGTAAACACCAACAGTTGTGTTTTCCTAATCAGGGCCCAAGAAACATGATTCTGACATTAGTTTTTAAAAATAATGCCTGGAAATATGTTTTTCAATTTGCACGCCAGAAATTTCACAAATTTGCGACATTACTTTTGCGAAACTTTTGCAAATTGCGAAAGTTTCACAAATGTACCTTCACAAAATTTGCAAAAGTTTCACAAATTTGTGACACTACTCACAAAAAATGCTGTTTCTTTGCCACTTCACTGCAAATAAACAGTTCAGAGTTTGGGGCTGAAATATGCAGGGTAGAAAGGCCTTGACCCACAGATGTGCCTTTTGCTGGTTTGGTGATAAAATGTACATTGTTTCCATAGTTATAACATTCCGAAGTTTAGAAATTTCCCATAGGATATCAGTGTGGTGTCCGCGGTACCTTTCGGTGCCTATATCTCGAAAACAGTTCGAGATATGGATTTTCTGCTAAATGCAGCTTGTACTAAGCAAGCATGCAGGTTGCCAGGCCATAATTACAACTGTGGTGGAATTTTTCCAGTGTTCCTATGGTTACTGAGATATTGCGCCATATGCATCACAAGGGTTACTTGGAATGTCTCTAGGACTGCGATGTCTCTCTACACTTATGGGTAGATATATGGCTACCATTATGCAGTAATGCAAGTGTGGGGCTATTCATTATGCAGTAGTGGGAGTGCAGGGCCACAGGGAGATGAGAGTTCATTACAATGTCTCTACACTTATGGATAGATGGGAGTGCAGGGTCCATACAGCCCTAAGCTTCCACAAATGGATACCGTGATGAGAGTGTGACACACTACAGACTGATGGAAGCACAGGTCCCAGAGGGTCCTGTGTTTCCACAACCACATATGGGTAAGATTACACTCTCTGAAAAAGAAAGGAAATTCATTGCAAAAAACTCTGTTAATGCATCAGTTAGGGTTTCTATTACAGTGACAAAAGTATGGAAATTTAGTGTTGGGATTACCAACCTACCCCCCACTCCCCCACCTTCCACACCAACAGGCATCGTGATGTGCCTTGGGTTCGTCCAGACCTAACTCTCACCCCATTCTCCTATACTGTACCATCTCAGCTTCCTTACACATAGAATGCAGAGAGAGTTAAGTTCAGCAAACCCAAGGCACACACCGATGTCTGTTGGTGTGTGGAGGGTGGGGGGAGTGGGAGGGTGGTAGGATTGGTAACCTTAACACCACATTTCCATATTTTTGTCGCTGTACTAGAAACCCTAACGGATGCATTACTGGAGTTTTTTGCAATGAATATTGTTTATGTACAGTTTTATCTCTGTGTAAGGCACTCTGAGCCTCTTGGAAAGGGTGCAATACTAAATAAACTACTACTACTAAACTGATTGGATTACAGAACAGTGATTCATTATCTGGTGCCATCCTCATCAAAGGTAAGTGGGATATCTACAAGAGGTTGGTGAATGCAAATGTAGGGAAGGGGGAGAAGAGGCTGAAGTGCTATTAGGGTGCTGGCCATGAAACATACAACAATACGTTGAAACAGCTGAGGCAGGACAATGGGTAGACACAGTGGAATAAAAGTCTTTTTCTGCAAGTGACTTTCTATGTTTCCAGTACAGCTTCCCCTCTGCTTCATGATTGTAGATGACTGGTTTGTGGAAGAGGGAGCCTGGAACAGCATAACTGTGATGTATTCTGGGGTATGCATCATTGTTGTGCTGTTCCAGGAACCCACTGTGAACCAGGATTTTACACAGAAGTTACCAGCGGATCCTAATCAAAACAGATGCTGCAGGTACCATCTGAGTTTACCACTCTGCTAGGAGAATTCAAGAAAATACTTGATCCTTAGTCTCAGGATGTAATCAGCTACTCTGGTGGGAGAATTTAACAAAAACCCAATTGGCACTGTGGAGATCCCCCTCCAGCAGTGTGTGTGTGTGTGTGTTGGTAGGTGCTAAAGGAATAATCTAACTTGCCAACAGAGAACTCCCTCCCTCCTCCCAGTCATGTTTAAACAAGGCCCATATGGGGCCATGGAGATCTTCAAAGAAAGTCCCACATAAAGCAGAGGAGATTGAATACATTTTGGCAAGAAGGCAGGAAAGAAAGGCCCACCCAAGGTTGTGAAATTCCCCTTGGGGGTAGCGTACCTGAAAGTAAAGCCTGCATGGAACTGTATAGTCCCACTACTGTTGACTAGGTTAAAATAAATTAATTTCCCATTTGGGAGAGCTGCTTTAGGGTCAAAAAAAGTCTTCAGCTTACTCTTAAGGGGCCATATTGGGCGATGTAGCAGCTAACCAGAAAACCTACTACCCCAAAAGTGTATTTTATTAAAAATACACACACACACAAAAAAAAAATCAATGCTGCATAATGTGTTATATGTCACTCCCAAGAGACATAGAAATAAAGATTTCCAGTAAGGACATTGCATATCCCTATATACAGTATACAGAAACAGTTTGCATGGCATAATCCTCCTGTATCATTAACAACATAACATAATACCATAAAAACATTAAAAACTATCTCATCATTGGCTTAGAACAGCATTAAGAGCAAACACGTTAGACTTCCCCTCAGGTATGTTATTTACTAAACTTGTCTTTATTCCATGTTAATTCTGTTTGTGTTAGGCCTTAATGATTAAATATATACTCTGCATAAGAGTCAAGTATGGCCGGGCTGGAAAAAACACTAAGTGCACGGTATAACATGCCGGGCTGGTGACTTATTTATTTATTTATTTGCTTTTGTTAACCGGGTTAGCACACTAGACAGCCAAGTGCCTATTTTCAGGTGCGACCCGGGAGAGTTACAGGTGAAAAACATCATACATAAACAGTTGAGGAATAGAAAGAAATACTTAGGAAAAACGGGCATTTCAGGGGTGGCTCTGAAGCAGAGTGTTACGAAAATTCATACATAGACAGATGCGGATTCGAGAAAAATACATAGGAAATAAACAGGCATGACAAGGCTAGCTCTAGAGCACGGTTGGCAAAAGTTCACACGTGGACAGCTGAGGAGACAAGAAAAATACCTAACATAACAAGCATTTCAAGGCTGGCTCTAGGACAAGGTTGGCACAGTGCATAAACAATAGGATGGGACATAAAGGATATAAATTAGGAGGTGAACAGCGGAGTAGACAGAAGCAGAGACAATGGTAAGTGCCTGCGGGGGCCCATTGGCAGGGGGTCAGAACCAGGTTACTGGGCCGGAACTGGAGAAGAAGTGCAAGTAGGGCTGAGGCTGAGGCCCCCACCCAACCGGGCTAGAGGGAGGAGAGGGGCAATGGAGTAGGCTACGAGGAGCAGGGACTGGGGAAGAAGGTTTCAGAAAGTTCCAGAGGGAAGCTTTAAAGCTTGGATGGGAGGAGGAGGTGCTGACTAGCTCAGGGAGCGAGTTCCAGAGTTTGGGGGCGTATATGGGGAAGGACCGATCCCCCGCAAGGGTGCGGGTCCTAGGAACCAGGCGTTGCTGGTTTGTCCCAGATCTTAGGTGGTAGGATGGGGCACCTGGATTGAGGGGAAGGGCTAGGGCTGGACGGGAGCCAGAGCGGTTAATGTTATCAATGAAATTACCTAGAACGAAGGAGCGGTGCTTCTCCGGGGGAAGCCACTCTAGGCGGTTGTAAAGATCACAATGGTGGGTGAGGGGAGGGGCGGAAAGCGCGAAGCAGCAAACGTTGTTGTTGTTTGTGATGTCACAAATGTTGGTATAACATATTATATATACTGTATTACTTTGTCTCCTTATCTCTCTCTCTCTCTTTCTCAAATACCATCTCAAACTTCTTTTTGCTTATTCTTGTACTAGTACTGGTATTAGCTAGTCTACCCTTTACCTAACTTTTTTGCCTAATTACTCCTTTTGCCTTTTCTCTGTCCCTGTACATCTTTCTATTCTCCCCTTCCTGTCTACTATTTTGCCTCATTCTGCTTGTCTGGGCCCAATTCCAGAACAGGTCCAAATGACACAGGGGACTTGTGACACAGTGTTTGAAGCAAGTGCTGACTTGTGTCAAACATGCAATCCCAGAAGCTGATGCTGCACGTCCCTGATGCCATAAAGTTAGACCATCTCCCTGATGGTCTAACATTGCGTCCATGGGTGGACCCTGGCAATGGGGTGGACTGCTGTAAAGCAAGCAGACTGTCGCAAATGCATCAACATTTCTGGAATAGCGCAGGGTTGCATCCAGGAGCCTTGATACATTTGTGAGGGACTTTTTGCAGCAGACGCAGGGCTTGCCGCAATCCCTGCATCCCCCTTCTGGAATCGGGCCCAGACAAGTCTGTGTTTTCTTTTGTTTTTTTGGTAAGCCTGCAACACCCACTTTTCTATGTATAGTTATTTTATTCATTGTCATACTGCTTAATTATGTAAAGTTCTGATTGATGCTTTATTTCTCTTGGATACAGCCTGTTTTCTTCTGTTTAATAACCTTGGTAATTTACATATACATGTATACTGCATTTTTTCACATAGATGGTATTTTACCTTTGAATGTACTTTTTCTTCCCAATCCCCTTTCCCCAGGTCACACCTATAAACAAACCTTGGCTCAGTGTGCCTTTCCCGTGTACCAAATTTCAATAAATAAATATCATATCAACGTTTGCAGTATCAAATATAAGCCTGTCTCTTTCAGCCTTACCCCCAACATGCAGTAAAAATTTAACTGCTTAATGGTATCACTATAAAATTTTGCCACACTATGCAAAATTGGTTAGTCTGCTTAGACAGCATATACTAGACACAACTCAAAATAACCCGGGAGTAACCCAAGGTAAGTTAGGAAGTGTAGGAATTGTGTTACTAGATACAACTTGAAATAACCCAGGGGAGACACATGGTAGGTTAGGCAGCGTGGTACTAGATATAACTCAAAATAACTCAGGAGTGACCCCAGGTTGGTTAGGCAGACTAGGCAAAATGTTACTGATCACAAGGTGAAATGACCCAGCAGCGATCCAAGGTAGTTCAGTCAGTGTACACAGTGTGGTACTAGACACAATGCAAAATATCCCAGTGGTGTTTCAAGGGTAGTTAGGGAGTATAGGCAGTGTGGTGCTATGCAATATAACCCAAGACTAACCAAAAGTAGGGTAGGCAGTGTGGTACTAGGTAAAAACATAGCCAAGGGGTTACTTAAGGTAAGTTAGGCAATACAGGCAGTGTGGTACTGGACACACCTCAAAACAACCCTACCCAAGGTAGGTAGGTGGCACAGGCAGTCAGATATTAGGACACAACTTAGAATAACCCAGGGGTGACCCAAGGTAGGGTAGGTGGGTGGTACTAGACACAACTCAAAATAATGCAGGGGTGGCCCAAGGTAGGTTAAGCAGTGTAAGTAGTGGCGTACTAGACACAAATTGAAATACCAAGGCAGTGACCAAAGGTAAGTTAGTGTAAGTTGTGTGGTACTAGGCATGAGGCAAAACAACCCAGCAGTGACCCAAGGTAGGTTAGGCAACATAGGCAATGTGGTACTAGACACAACTTGAAATAACCCAGGGCTAACTCAAGGTAGGTAATGCAGTGTAGGCAATGTGGTACTACATACTACTCAAAATAATCCTGGGGTACCCTGCAATGGTAGTGCAGGTAATGTGTTACTAGACACAATTTGAAATAACCCACCGCTAACCCAAAGAAGGTAATTCAACGTAGGTAGTGTGGTATTAGACACAACGCAAATTAACCCGGGGTAATCCAAGGTAGGTTAGGCAGCATGGGAAATGTGCTATAAAACACAACTTGAAATAACCCAAGAGTGACCCCAGGTAGGTTAGGCAGCAACAGAAATGTGTTACCAGACATAACTCAAAATAACCCAGGGAGACCCCAAGGTAGGTTAGGCAGTGTGGTATAAAACACAACTCATAACAGCCCAGGAGTGTCCCAAGGTAGGTTAGACAGCATAGGCAGGGTGTTACTGGACAACACAAAACTACCAAGCCGTACTCCAAGGTAGGTTAATCAGTGTAAGCAGTATAGTACTGGACACAATGCAAAATACCTCAGTAGTGACCCAAGATAGGTTAGGCAGCATATGCAGTGTGGTACTAGGCAGAACTCAATATAACCCAGAGCTACCACAAGGCAGATTAGGTAGGAGTAGGCAGTGTGATACTAGATACAACTAAACATAACCCGGGGTATCCACAAGAAGGTTTGGCGGCATAGGCAATATGGTATTTGACGCAACTCAAAGTAACCCAGGGGTGACCCAATACAGATTAGGTAGCATAAACAGTTTGGTGCCAGACACAACTTAATATAACCCAGGGGTGACCTAAGGAAGGGTAGGCAACATAAGCAGTGTGATACTAGACACAAAACAAAATAACCCCGGGGTGACCCAAGGGAAGAATAGGCAGCATAAGCAGTGTGGTACTTGACACAACTCAAAATAATCCCAGGGATAACCCAATGTAGGTTAGGCAGTGGAGTACTAGACACAACTCACGGGTAACCCCAAGTAGGTTAGACAGCATAGGTAGTGTGTGTTACTGGATACAACTCAACCCAGGAGTGGTCCAAGGTAGGTTATGTAGTATTAGCGGTGTGATGCTACACACGTTGAAATAATGTAGTGGTGGCCCAAATACAGGGTAGGCAGTGTGGTACTAGACACAACTTGTTTATTCGTATTATTCAACAAAATCAATTGTCATTACAACCGTAGAAAAAGGCACCATAATATTTACATACAATAAATAAGTGCTCTCATGGACATCACAATACAATAAAAATTTAAAAAAATGTACATTGCCATTATACATAATACACAAAATACAATTAAATATTAGACACAACTTGAGATAACAGTCTATGCTCCACAGGCGGCTAAGGTCGGCAACACTGGTGCTCAAGCAAACAATGGAAATTGTTACTTACAAAAGCTTGGCTCATAGTCCTGGATGCCATGAAGAACACACTATTGGGTTATAGGATAATATTCAAATGTTTCTATAATTTATTCTTCAAAGCAGCAGAGGAAGGTATTGAGGAAGTGCCCGGTAACTGGCACAAACATGTTTGACTGTTAGTGGTAGGGGAAGTTGTGCAAAGTCTGCTGCTTTGAAGAGTAAATAATAAAAAATATTTGAATATTATCTTACAGCACAATGGAGTGTTCTTCATGATATTCAGGACTGTGATCTAAGCTTTTGTAAGCAACAATAACTTGAAATACCCCTGGGATGGTGAAAGGTAGGTTAGGCTGGATATGCAGTGGGATACTAGAAACAACTCAGAATAACCTGGGGTGACCAAAAGTGGTTTGACAAAGTAGACAAAGTGCTACCGGTCACAACTTGAAATAACACAGCAGTGACCAAAGGTAGGTTACTCAGTGTATGCAGTGTGGTACTACTAGATACAATATAAAATAACCCAAATGTGACCCAAGGTAGGTTAGGCAGGATAGGCAGTGTGGTACTGGACACAACTTGAAATAACCCAGGGTGATCCAAGACAGATTAGGCAGCATAGACAGTGCGGTGCTAGACACAACACAAAATAACCCCAAGGTGAACAAATGTAGGTTATTAAGCATAGGCATTGTTGTACAGGACACAACTTGACATAACCAAGGGATGACCCAAAGTAGGTTAGGCAACGCAATCAGTGTGGTACTAGACACAACATGTTCGAATTGGAAGGACTCAATCCCATAGTATTCTTGAACAGAATTCAGTTTTATTTTTCCAAAATGCCTTTCTTAATAAAATCCATTGAGTACATGTAATCACTTTATATATTCATATATGTTCCCTCAGTGATAATGTTTCCAGTGTTAATGTTTCAAGACAGGCATGTCTCTTCCTCAGAACAAGTGAGGGCTGTATAGAGTAGAAGGATAAAATACTTTTGGTTGTACAGGGGGAACATACCTGCTCTTGTAATTTAATCATCTGTACGTTCTATTTAATCTTAATTTTGGAGTTAATTGGCCTCAGTTCAGGTGTTCTATTAAACTATAATGAATTAAAAAAAATCAAACAGTGTTATTTTTCCTTCTAGTAAATTTCCACTGTATTTAATTTTAAAGTAAATATTTGTTAGTCCTACCCTTGTAATTTAAGGGTGTCCTACTTGTAACTTCAGTAGTACTGTTTTTCTTTCTTTTGTTCTGAAACATAGTACAATATAAAGCAGATGAAGTCACCATGTATAAGTGACTTTGTATTACTTCACAATTCATTTATTTGTGAAAATCAAATGCTAAATTTTTTTTCTTACCCTCTGATTGAGCAGAAAGTATGGGATCACTATCTGTTATATTCTTTTAAAAGCAAGGCATCTTTAGCGAAAATATTTTCTGCAGTTTCTGAAAGCAGTCTCAGCTGCCAATATGCTCTGACACCTCTATGTTGTCTTGCTTGCTTCTCTATGCAAGCACAGAAGGAGCCAAGCCAAGGGTTATCATGCTGGTGATGTTCCAGCATGATTTTGTCACACAGTGATGTGATTCTCCAGTTCGGATACCAAGGAGACCACAACGGCTCCCAGAAAGGAGCTGCACTTGAACGGTGCTTGTGTGGTTCCCCTTCCATGAAAGTTTTCCTCAGGGAACAGCCCACAATTAAGAGCAAGCAGGATCAGTATTCTAAATGTCTAGACTATATTAGGGATTCCCAATATTTTGTAGAGATAAGTTTTTATACATACACACTCAAAAAGGACCAGTCCTACGAGAGGTACAAGTTCCAATGTAACTTTTTTTTTTAATATAAATAGTAATAATGTCAGCTTTAACAGCGGATATCTGGGATGCGACATCCATATTCAATTCCTGATATTTAAAGAATTCAATATCCTGGCCACTAGTTAGTGGGAAAAAATATGGCTTTTCTGTGCTGTAAAGATTCTGTAGTGCAGTTAGAAGTTTGTTAATTACAGATGAGCATTAGTGTTTGCGGGGGTGAGGGGTTTCATTTTTTAGTTTATTGAGAGAGGGCAAAGAGTAATGTTTATTTAATAATTTGTACTGAGGCCCTAATCAAAAATATTGAATATATTAGTGAGAAATAATGTATGTAAGTTGTAGGTCAGATCATGCACATTTAATTAATTATTAATTACAGGGATTGAAAATACATCTATTTTTCTGTGAATCTGGACTTATTTTCTTAACTTATTCTGAAACAAACACTATGACTATAGTAATACATTTATAAACAGTCCTTATGGGAATTACAAACCCAAAACAAGTACATTCTATTCTAGTTATGAAACGAAAATTGATAATTTTTTTTTAACATAATTTATCACCCATTGCCGCCAGCCTCGGTTGTTGTTATACTGACCACCCATGCTACACCCCCCCCCCCCCACTGTCAGGGATCACGCTGTGCAGCTGTAGGGACTTTTACCTTGTTTGCTACCGGAAACCCTGCCACTGAGGATGCCGGCTTGATGGACGGAAATCCAAGCTGTAGATTAAGTGTCTAATGATGTCCTCCCCTCCCCACTCCGCAAGCCCCATCCCATCACTAGTGCATCCACAGGTGGCAACAGGGTGATGTGACAGCCCTCTCCCCCTCAGAGGAGGACAGCATCCTATGGGATGCTCAAACCTCCTTCCGCCAGCCAGCCCAAAATGACCCAGGCTCATTCCTGAACCCAGGTCACCGGCATCACAGGTGGTAGTGCCTACTGCTGTGCTGGCAGGCCAGCGTAAAACTGATCAATTTTATATAGAATATTAAATCCGTTTCCTCAATACATACATAAACTGTCACTGTATGTGGAATAGTCCATTCATAAATAGTTCTTATAGAAAGTAATTATATAAAAAACATTGTCCAAGGCTTTATTGAAAGCAGTCCATATAAAATTCTTGTTTAGGTTATGTCTACTGTTAGTGGTGTTTAAGTAAATATCCACCATTCTTCTTGTTTACGCAGAAATTTCTCCCAGTCCACCCTGTGGGTTTTTTGATTTTTTTCTATTCCCATAAGTTTAAGTAATGATATTTGCTGTTGGTTTTCTTTTAAATGTTTTGTTAATGGTGACCCTCCATCATTCCTACAAATATTCCTCTTGTGTTCTGAGATTCTTGTTTTGCGGGGTCATGAATTCTTCCTTATATAATATAAGGAGCATGGGAACAAATACAATATGCCACGTGATCTGTAATAAAGGTGATAACATCTCTGATCTAAAGTTTCCTGTCTTGGCATGTGCTTCTGGTGAACTTAAGACTTTATACCATTATTACAATGTACACAATTTCCACAATTAAAAAATCCTTTTACTTCTCTGGTGAACCAATTGGATGGTGGTGGTTCTGGTGTCCAATGTTGGGTTTTGACCACTTTGCTCCTAATATTTGTGGTTTTCTTAGCTGTGATCCATGGTCTCTCCTTGAAGATTGTATTTCCCTGATTTGAGGATTGTAACACGGACCAGTTTTTTTGAAGCACTCCTTTAATATCACTGAAAAAAATCAGAGTATGAGGTAATCATAGAAATGTTCTCAGTATTCCAAGGTTTTGGTTTGTCCTTTAACAGTTCCTGCCTCTATATGTTGTCTGCCTTGTTTGTTGCCTCTTGTCTTTCCTTTTGTCATATCCTCAGTTTTTAAACCTTTCATTCAGTTCCTTTAAATGTTTTTGATATCACTTTGTTTTTTTCGTAGGTGCTGCTGTTCCTTTTGATTCTTAGGCCCTGACTGTATTATATATTGTTTTTTAAAAGTGTGAGGGTAGTAACTTTTTGCATGAAGAACAGTAATTGTAGCTGAAGGTTTTCTGTAAAGGTTAATAATCTTATTATTTACTACTACAAGCATGAGAGGAAAGGAATTGCTGTTTTGTCATAATTCAGAGTAAAGTTCAAATAAGAGATACACGAGTTCATGCACTCAAAGAAATTTTTTAGTAATTTCCACACATAATCAATATACCATCAATAAATCTTTTACAGAACAGCAAAGACTGTTTGCATTGCTTATTTGCATTGCATATGTAAAAATTCTCAGACTCTGGCATGAATATATTCGCATAAATACAGGCCATTGTGGCCCCATTGCTGTTCCCTTGAGTTGTAGGTAACCATTCTCTTTGAACATAAAATAGTAATTACTTATTATTACTTCTGATGTTAATAACAGTCAGGTTCATTCTTGTCTCTCTGTAGTAATGTTGTTTCCATGGCTTTCAAACCTTCCGTGTGTGGGATGCTTGTATAGAGGTTCTTAACATCAAACACAACCAGTAGACATTGTTCCATATTGATGTTTTTGAGTTAAAATAATTTAGGACCTGTATGCAGTTTGGAGACCCTTAAGTAAGAAGGAATAAGTGGTAAATGTTTTTTGCAGTAATAATCAATGTATACTGAAAGTGGTTCAATTACAGAACTTCTACCAGATATTACTGGTCTGCCAGAAGGATGTTGTAAATCTCCGTGTATTTTAGACAAGCAATAAAAAAGTGGGATTTGTGGCTTTGTGTTAATGAGTTCCACTGTTAACCATTCTTCTATCCATTTTTCATTTGCTGCTTCTTCCACTATTTCTGTGATGTGTTGCTTAAGGGGTTCAAAAGGTATTCTCTGTATTTGCATATAAGTTTCTCGGTCACAGTGTTGGTTAAGGCATTCTCTTTTATAATCATAATAATTTTGGATAACCACTCCTTCTTTCTCTACGGGCTTTATTCCTATGCTTTTATCCTATTCCGATTTATGCAGTGTCTCAATTTCTTGTTTAGTTAGCTTTCACTTCAGTTTGGTGACTTCACTTTTTCTCATTATTGTGTTGATTTCCCTACCAACCTTTTGAATGTATGCCTCTATATTGGGAGGTGTTAGTCCCTGTGGTTTGAAAGTTGATTTTGTTCCCATTACTTGTTTAAGCAAATACTTTTCCCTATTTTTCTCAAGGTCTCCCATGTGTCAATTGTCACAAAATGGTGTTTAGTCTTAGTTTCCTGTAATTTTTTTCAAAATCTAACTTAAGTTCAAATTTGTTCAGTCTCTGTGTTATTCCATAGCTGAGTTCTTTGTTAAGGGCAGCGAGCTCATTTTCAGTGAGTTATCTATTTGAAAGGTAGTATACTGTCAAGTCCGTCTTGTTCTGGAATGGGTATTGTGTACCTTTGTTGGGTCTTCTCTTCCTTGTCTTAAACTTTCTGCTTCTTTTTGGATTGATTTGGGAGTGATAGGTTGTTTGTCTGTATAAAACAAATCCATATCCTCCTCGAGTGGCCCTGGTGTCCATTCTGGTCTGTAGTATCTTTAATCATAGTAATAATCTCTTTGTTGACATCTGTTCCTGTATTAATCTCTGTATGGGCTAGATACTTTCTATAGCTAGGTCTACGAAAACATGGACATCTGTTATATCTTGGATATCTACCGCTTGGCCATTCTCTGAAGTTCTTAGTGTCCTGATAATCTGAATCTGATGTGGGAATGGTGCTCTCAAGAGTCATCAATATTTTAATAGGAATTTTGATGCTCTGATATTTTCCATGAATATACTTGTCCTTCCTTATAATACATTATCTCTCTCTTGAAATTATATACTTTTACACCTCTTATATGGTTGTTTTATTCTTGTAAAGACTTTTCAGTTCTTTTTAGTAACAATTTTAAATTGCTGGTTTCCACTGTTTCTTTTAACCATGTTTCTAGGTATGTATTGCATTAATTAGCTTGGCTTGTTCAGTTGTTATGGTTTCAGTTAGTAATAACATGAAGTCAAATGAACATTTAGCATGAGTTCCACCCCACCATTCCTTTAAGGCTTCTGGCGAAATTACCAGATTTAGCTCCACCAGTACCCTTAGCCTTCTCGGCATGTGTTTTTGTTTGGTGTATTCCAACAGGGTCAATGTGTGCCAATTCAAATAAATTTCTTTCTCTGTTAAGGCGTTCAAATTTATTTATTGAAGTTTTTGGAATTTCAATGTCTGTGATGATTCTCTTACTTTTTACTTAGTTCATAATTCTTGTAGTATCCTCAGGGTTAACTGTAACTGGTGAGCATGTGACTTCAGTTAGGTCACCTAATTCAAAGAAGGCGGCCATGATTTAGGTTTTTTATATTATCACTGCTTGCATATAAGTACCTGTTCCTCGAAGTTACTTTCACTGTTCCCTTCAGTTTTTAGAGAAAAAGTAATATCCACTCCAGTCAGGGTAAATATTCATAAATACTGTAATAAGCTGATTCCAAGGGTTCCCTTTTTCTAAATTAGTTTGGGGGAGTGCTTCATAAGGCTGGTATTTAAAGCAATATATCTGAATTGGAAGGACTCAACCCCATAGTATTCTTGAATATAATGCAGTTTTATTTCTCCAAAGTTTCTTACTCAATAAAATCCATCAAGTACATGTAATGACTCCATATATTCATATGTGCTACATCAATGATAATGTTTCCAGTGCTAATATTTTAAGACAGGCATGTCTCTTCTTCAGAACAAGTGAGGGCTTTATATAGTAAAAAAAAAAAAATACCATTTAAGATGGTTGACTAAGATAATATAGAAAAAACATTTTTTAGAAATGTTTTTTACAGTGGTTGTTTGGGGGGGGGGACATACCTGCTCTTATAATTTAATTCTCTGTGTGTTCTTTGTTCTTTTTAATCTTAATACTGGAGTTAATTAGCCTCAGTTTGGGGGTTCCATTAAACTATAGTGAACTAAAAAAAATGAAAAAGCATTATATTTCCTTCTAGTAAATTTCCATTGTATTTAATTTTAAAAGTAAATATTTGCTAGTCTTACCCTTTTAGTTTAAGGGCATCCTACTTGTAACTTCAACAGTACTGTTTTTTTCTTTCTTTCTTTTGTTCTGAAACATAGCAAAATATAAAGCAGATTAAGTCACCATGTGTAAGTGACTTTGTGTTACTTCACAATTCATTTATTTCTGAAAATCAAATGCCAAGTTTTTTCTTACCCACAGCTCAAGGAGAAAGTATGAGACCCTTGTCAGTTACAGTCTTTTAAAAGTGAGGAGTTTTTAGAAAAAATTTTTTCTGCAGTTTTGAAAAGCCGTCCAGGCTGCCATTACACTTAGATGCTTGTCTGACATCTTGCTTGCTTCTCTATGAGAGCACAGAAGGTGCCAAGCCATGGACTATCACACTGGTGACCCAAGGTAGAATAGACAGAGTAGATTATGTGATATTAGACACAACTTGCAATAAACCAGGGCTGGCCCAAGGTAGGTTATTTAGAGTAAGCAATGTGCTACTAGAAACAACTTACGAAACCCGGGGTGACCTAAGATAGGGTGGGCAGCATTGGCAGTGTGGTACTAGACCCAAAACAAAATAAATCAGGGGTGATTAAAGGTAGGTTAGGCAATGTAGCCAGTGTGGCAGTGGACACAACTTGAAGTAACACGGGGCAACACAAGGTAGATTAGGCTGAGCAGTCTAGCCTTGGGGTTATTTTGTGTTGTGTCTAGTACCACACTGACTACACTCGGACTTTGTTGATTCCCTTGAGGTACCTGAAAGTGTCTATCATATCCTCCCTCTCCCTCCTTTCCTTGAGGGTATACATATTAAGCTCTTTTAGTTTCTCTTCACATGGTTTCTGGTGCAGACCCTGCACCATTTTAGTTGCCCTCCTCTGGACTGCCTCAATCCTGTCTATGTCCTTTTAGAGATGGGGTCTCCAGAACTACACACAGAACTTCAGATGGGGTCTCACCAACTGTCTGTACAGAGGGATAACAACTTTCTGTTTTCTACTGGTGATGCCTCTCCCTATGTATCCCAGTATCCCCACCAGCCCTGCTTACTGCCTTCTCACATTGCTTGCCTACCTTTAGGTCATCTGATATGACTACCCGCAAGTCCCTTTCCATTTTTGTTGTCTTTATTACCCCCCCATTGTGTACTTGTCCCTTGGGTTTTTGTTTCCCAGGTGTATTACTTTGCACTTCTTTGCACTGAATCTAGGCTGCCATATTTTGACCATTCCTCCAACCTTGCCAAGTCCCTTCTTATTCTTCCCACACCCCCTTGTGTATCAATCCTGTTTGAGATCTTCGTGTCGTCTGCAAAGAGGCATACTCTTCCTTCCAGTCCCTCCACAATGTCACCTATAAAGACATTAAAGAGGACCGGTCCCAGTACTGAACCCTGCGGTAGCCCACTAGTAACCCCCCTTTCTTTGGAGTGGACTCCATTTACTATTAATCTTGGCGTCCTGTTGTCTAGACAATTTTTTACCCAGGTTACCACCCTGGGATCCACTCCCAGGCTGGCTACTTGTTTATTAATCTTTTCTGTGGAACTCTGTCAAATGCCTTGCTAAAGTCTAGGTAGGTCATGTCCACAGCCCCTCCCTGGTCTACTACTTTGGTCACCCAGTCAAAGAAATCTATTAGATTCATCTGACATGACCTTCCCGCTGAGAATCCATGCTGTCTTGGGTCCTGTGCCCCGCTGGCCTCTAGATACTTAACAATTCTTTCCTTCAGAAGTGATTCCACCATTTTCCCTACCACTGAGGTCAAACTAACAGGTCTGTAGTTTCCTGCCTCTGCCTTGCTCCCACTTTTGTGAAGTGGAATCATATCTGCCATTCTCCAGTCCTCCGGTACCATACCATCTTCCCATAATTTGTTAAAAATTGTGGTCAGTGGTGCCACTAGTTCTCACCTTAGTTCTTTAAGAATTCTGGGGTGGATTCCATCAGGCCCCATTGCTTTGTCCACCTTCAGTTTTACAAGTTCTTTCAGGACCCTTTCTTCTGTGAATGGACTGGTATTGACCCCCCTATCCAGTATGCGTCTATTATTTGGTTTAGGTACCTCCCTCTTCTCTTCTTTTGTGAATACTTAGCAGAAGCATTTGTTCAGTATCTCTGCTTTGTCACTGTAACCCTCTACCCCCCCATCCCCTTTATTAAGCCTCACTATCCCTTCCCTGGTCTTTTTTTTCTCCCTAATGTACCTATAAAAGGTTTTAGCCCCCTTTTTAACTGAGTTGGCAATCTTTTCCTCAGTTAGGGCCTTTGCTATTCTGACTGCCTTCCCTGCTTCCTTCTGCTTTAACTGCTACAGTTCTCTGTCCTGCTTCTTCTGTGTTTCCTTATACTTTCTGAATGCCATCTTTTTCTCCCTAACCTTCCCCGCCACCTATTTTGAGAACCAGTGTTTTTTAACCTTTGTTTTGTTTATTTGATCACACAAAGGGTTGTTGCCTCTTTGATGGCAGCTCTGATTTTTCCCCACTGTTCCTCCACCCCACCTTCTTGCCCATTTGCTAGTGCTTTTCTGAGGCACTCCCCCATTTTGCCAAAGTCAGCCCTCCTAAAGTCCAATACCCTCACCTCTGTGTGACTTGACTCTATGGCTGTGCTTATCGTAAACCACACTGTTTGGTGGCCGCTTGTTCCCAGATGGCTACCCATTTCTACATCCAAGATCCTCTTTCCATCCCCGTTTAAGAGTACCAGGTCTAAAATTGCTTCCTCCCGAGTGGGTTCCATCTCAAGCTGTCTAAGGCATGCCCCCTGTAGGGAATCGAGAATTACCCTGCTCTTGGATGTGGCTGCAGCAAAGGTGCTCCAGTCAACATCTGTCATATTCAGGTCCCCTATCAAACATATCTCCTCCTTTTCTGCCATTCTAAGGATGCCTTCTATCATTTCCTCCCCCTGAGATGGGGGAAACTTCAACAAGCCATAACTCCCTCAATATCTGGACTTAAGAGACAATGTATATATCAAAACAAAGCTCTTAATGAGTAGTACAAGATTAACACACATCCCCTAAACATTTAGGAGCAATATTAAAAAAAAGATATAAAATGCAAATTCCCATATGATAACATCAGAACTTCAACAAGCCAGAACTTCCTCAATATTTGGAGTTAAGGGACTATATATATATATATATATATATATATATGTATCTCAAAACAAAGGACTTAATGGGTACTACAAATGACACATACCCCCCCCAAACATTTACGAGCAGTATAAAAAAAGGAAATTCCCCTTAGATAACATTGGATTTTCAGCAAGCCATAACTCACTCAGTATTTGGATTTAAGGTACAATCTATATATCAAAACTAAAGTCTTAATGAGTACTATAATAATAACACATATTCCCCCTAAACATTTGGGGCAATCTAAAAAATGCAAATTCCCACAGGATAACATTGGAACTTCAACAAGCCATAACTCCCTTAACATTTGGACTTAAGGGACAATCTATATATCGAACCAAAGGTCTCAATGGGTACTACAATAATAATATATATTCCCCTCTAAACATTTAATGGCAATATTAAAATAACATAAAACAATACAAATTCCCATAGGATAACATTGGAACTTTAAAGAGGACAGGAAATCATTTCTAGTTGGAAGCTGTTTATAAAGTTCTTCTTCTCAGAAATGATATCCACTTCCCTAATGTACCCATATTTAATTGTGCCTGAACAAAAAGTGATATGAAAAACTGTATTTTGCATTGTTTTCTTTTTATGGGCAGCATTCTGTTATAGTTCGCTTCATGGAACCAATAATTTGGAGTTATAACTACGTCACAGTTTGTGCACAGAACTCTAAGCATAGTTCTGATAGGTCAGCAACTGATAATTAACATTCTGTACACAAACCATAACATAGTGAAAACTCTGAATTACTGGTTACATGAAGAGAACCGTAACAGAATGTTGCCCATAAAAACAAAACAATGTAAAATACAATTTTTCATATCACTTTTTATTCAGGTACAGTTAAATATGGATAATTTAAGGGAATGCATATAATTTCTGAGAATAAGAACTTCATAAACAGCTGCCAATTATCACACATTTCCTGCTCCTTTAGCAAGTCATACAATGAAGGATAGAAATTGCTGTTTTGCCTGAAATTGAAGTGCTGGGCCCAGCAACATAGATGTATGCATCAATGGAAGGATGGAAACTCTGGGCCCAGAGGGCCCTGTGCTCCCACAGGTAAATGGGGATATGATTATACCATCTCAAAAAGTAAGGAAATTCATTGCAATAAAACTTTGTTAATGCACTAGTTAAGGTTAAAGCAATAAAAGTAGGGAAATGTGGTGTTAGAAACATAGAATTTGACAACAGATAAGGACATCTTGGCCCACCCAGTCTGCCCATTTCCCTACCTAATGGATAAGCTGTAGATCCTAGTTAACCAACAGCCTACTTCCTCCTACCCCCACCACCTAGCATTGTCTTTAGACTGTCCCATGCATTCTTGAATTCCACCACTGTTTTTGACTCCACAACCTCCTTAGGAAGGCTGTTCCATGCATCCATGACCCTCCCTGTGAAAAAATACTTCCTCACATTACCTCTGAGCAGTCCCCCCTCTATCTTCAAATTGTGCCCCCTTGTTCTTGCACACCTCTTTTTCTGAAAGATGCTACCCTCTTGGACTTTGCTGATTCCTTTGAGGTACTTGAAAGTTTCTATCATGTCTCCCTCCTTTCCTCGAGGATATACCTATTAAGCTCTTTAAGTCTCTCTTCATATGTCTTCAGGTGCAGACCCTGCACCATTTTAGTTGCCCTCCTCTGGTTTATGTCTTTTTGGAGATTGGGTCTCCAGAGCTGCATGCAGTACTCCAGATGGGGTCTCACCAGCTGTCTGTACAGAGGGATAACGACTTCCTGTTTTCTACTGGTGATGCCTCTTCCTATGCATCTCAGTATCCCCCAGCCCTCCTTACTGCCCCCTCACATTGCTTGCCTACCTTTAGGTCATCTGATATCACTACCCCAGGTCCCTTTCCATTTTTATTGTTGCTAGTATCTCACCCCCCATTGTGTACTCTTCCCCTGGGTTTTTGTTTCCCAGGTGCATTACTCTGCACTTCTTAGCACTGAATCTAAGCTGCCATACATTTGACCATTCCTCCAACCTTGCCAAGTCCCTTCTCATCCTTTCCACCCCAACTTGTGTATCAACTCTGTTGCAGATCTTTGTGTCGTCTGCAAAGAGACATACTTTTCCTTCCAGTCCCTCTGCAATGTCACTTATAAAGACACTGAAGAGGACCAGTCCTAGTACTGAACCCTGCGGTACCCCACTAGTAACCCCCCCTTTCTTCAGAGTGGACTCCATTTACTATTACCCTCTGTGTCCTGTTCTCCAGCCAATTATTTACCCAGACTACCATCTTGGGACCCACTCCAAGGCTGGCTAGCTTGTATATTAATCATTTGTGTGGGACTGTGTCAAATGCCTTGCGAAAGTCTAGGTAGGCCATGTCCACAGCCCCTGCCTGATCTACAACTTTGGTCACCCAGTCAAAGAAATCTATTAGATTCATCTGATACGACCTTCCCGCTGTGAATCCATGCTGCCTTGGGTCCTGTGCCCCCTCTGGCCTCTAGGTACTCAACAATTCTATCCTTCAGAAATGATTCCATCATTTTCCCTATCTCTGAGGTAATATTAACAGGTCTGAAGTTTCTGCTTCTGCCTTGCTCCCACTTTTTGAAGGGGAATAACATCTGCCCTCCTCCAGTCCTCAGGTACCACCCCATCTTCCCATGATCTGACTACCCTCTTTAGAGTTCCCAATCCTAACATCCCACCCCCACTCTGCAGGCAGCAACAGGAAAAAACAGTACGGTTTGACCTCTACTGCGACTTCGCAAATCAGGCATGGGGTGTGCCTTGCAGTTGTGAACCCTAATGCCCACCCCATTCTCATATAGTGTGCACATCTCAGCTTATTTACTGATGAAATGGATTGAGCATTAGGGTAGACAACCACAAGACACACCCCAGGCCTGATTTGCAAAGATGCAGGAGAGGTCAAACGGTAATGGTTTTCCTGTTGTACTAGTGCATTAATGAAGTTGTTTGCATTCTGCAATAAGTATGGCTATATACATTGCAAGAAACTTTGTTAATACTCTAGTTAGGGTTAAAGTTACAAAAGCAAGGAAATGTGGCATTAGGGTTTCCAAACCTAACACCCCCCCTTCCAGGCAGCACAGCAGGTGCAGGATGTGCCTTGGGGTTCTCAAGTCTAATGCTCACCACATTCCATCTGTAAATAAGGTCAGATGTGTACAGTCTATGATAATGTGGTGAGCGTTAGGCTTGAGAACTCCCAGGCACATCCCACGCCTGCTGTGCTACCGGGGGGGTTAGAGTTGGAAACCCTAATGCCACATTTCCTTACTTTTGTCACTTTAACCCTAACTAGAGCATTAATGAAGTTTTTTTGAAATTTATTTCCTTACTTTTTGAGATAGTATAATCTAAGCCTTATTTGCCTGTGGGAGTGCTTGGCCCTCTGGGCCCTGCATTCTCATCCCTCCACAGATGCATATATGTATGTAGCTGTGGAAGCAAAGGACCCTCCTGGCCCTGTGCTTCCATTTATATGACAACAGTGACCAACTTGTCAGCATAACCATCTTATTACTCCACATCATGTACCTGGTACAGAAACTTTACAAATCCCCGCCAAAACATAATTCCACGCAACTGCAATGCCACTCCACACCACAGGTGCAAAAACACATTTTGGCTGGGATCTGAAAAATAACAGCTATAATATACATGAGGTGAAGTAATAAGAAGGCTATGTTGAAAATTTGGGGTCAAAATATTTAAAATTTCTATGGTTACGAGCGTGCGTACCAAAATTGCAACAAATGGGTGTAACTGCCATTTTTACATATTTTGACCCCAAATTTTCAACACAGCCTTCGTATGACCCGACCTCATGAACAGGACCAGAAACAATTTCCAAATCTCACCCGAAAGGTAAATTTGCCAAGTGACCACAAAATCCCCTTTCAGGCGGGAGTTGCATAATGACAATCATATTGTTCATGAGGCAGGGTCCCCAAAAGGCCAAGCTGAAAATTTGGGGCAAAAATATAAAAAAATGGCTGAGTTATGTATAAAAGCTGAAACCCCTGTTGAAGTACATTGAACCGCATTTACCTTAGTTTCACATATTGCAGTTGCCAGTTCCAGCAGCAAGACGTGTCTTCGATGGAGGAGTGGATCTTGAACCTGGGACATGTTCAGGTAAGGGAGGCTGTTTGGGGTGTACTGCGGAGTGTGAGGTGGTAGGTGCTGAGTGGGAGGTGGGGGGCTGATCGACAAGGGATCCTTTTTTTTTTTTTTAACAGGTTTTGGGAAAAACATTGAGGGACCATTTTCTTCATTTTAGGTTATGGCTCAAATGGGAGGGGTGGGGGGGCCACTAGACACCAGGGAATATATAATTTGATAACAGGGATGGCGATCAGCAGGTAGGGGGGTGCCACTAGGCACCAGGGAAATTGGGATTGGTGATTAACGAATGGGGGGTGCCACTAGACACCACAGAATATATTTATTTATTTATGGGGATGACAATCGGCAATTGAGGGGTGCTATTAGACACCAGGGAAATATATTAATAGGGGGACAGTGATCAGCAGGTGGGGGATGTTACTACACACCAGGGAAAGTTTATTTAATTAAGGGGACAGTGATCAGAAGGGTCGGGGGTGCCACTAGACACCAGGGCAACATGACACTTTGCCAGGGATGGCAATGGAGTGTGGGGGGGCACCACCAACACCAGGGAAACAGCGGCTCACAGCTCACACTGCAGCTGGCAGCACGAGTTCAGCTGTGGCTGCAAAAGTCAAGAAATTCCTGCTGTTCTCATACAGAGAATGTGGGGGAACAGTTCCTTTAGCTAACCAGAGAACGTATTTGTGGCTCCTAGTTTAAAAACAAACAGATTCTAGCTAAACAGGACCGGTTTTGCTAGGTTCTGGTGTTTGTTTTTTTAAATAACAGCATATTAATGTATTTCCACGCTTGTTGGTACGTGGAAAAAAATCAACAAGATGACGGCTGGCACGGCATAAAAAAAGTTTGGTGCCATGCCATTCAAGTGTTGTGAAATAAAAAAATGAGCATTTGCAGCATCAAATTGTTCATTCTACACCAGAATGTTATTTCAAAAACCCTACTGTACATGCTCAGAAGGGAAAACACTAAACCTTAATGCCTTGTAACTCTGGAACCGTTTCAGATTTTTTCACCAGTCCTATCAAAGGCATTACCTTAGGACATGGCACATGTCCCCTGCAAGTCTGGGGAAAAAATTCTCTTCTATGTAGGCTGTAGGCAAGAGCAAAAAAAAAGGGCATGTTAAGTGTAGGAAAAAAGTTAGACTTTAACAAAAAATTACATCTGTAGATCTCAGAAACCGCACAAGCTACCATCGCAAAAACTTCCACACATTAAGACCTTGCCTCTTAGACAACACTTACAAATTTCAGCAAACGGAGCCACAGATATTAATCTGCAAAGTTAGGGGTTTAACATTGAACTAACTACTCAGTCCTAATATAGATAGATAGATATATGTGCTGGGCCTCCATTCTTAGTAGCAAGAAATGTAGAAGAGATTTTGACAGCAACAAGAACTCAAATGCACTGTGCCTAGAAATGTCATAACCAGAAGGCTTAGTTTGCACCTTTACAGAGTAACTGAACAAATGATCAGAAGTGTAACTGCAGTCACAAAGGTGGTCATTTCATTCCCACAAAGTGCTTCTTGTGGTACAGTGTGCAGAACTGAGCTCAGTACTCCATGTAAGGCCTCACTACTTTATTTTAATACTGTTGCAATAAAGTGATAGTTTCAAAATATTATTAGCACTACACTCCGATTGTTATTTGACTGGCATCCTTTTTGACAAATTAAGAACTCAGTTACAATTATTTAACTTTCAATGTTAAAGCCTTTTTGATAAAATGATCAAAAATATCAAATAGATTATGTTTTATTACATTTTGTTTTAGAAACACAACAGACATAGCATCTAACACACTGATATAACAACTGATATTTTAATACTGCAGACTCTGTTTAGCAATAGGTCATGTAACAGGGCAAAGATCACTTAACTATTGCAAGATAAAACCCAGCATGTATGTATGTATTTGTTGACATCATTATATTATTAAAATAGGTGATGTGGCTAACTTGCAGTTGCACGCTGATGATGGATGCAGTCTTATACAGATGCTCTAGCGATGCTAGCCAAATCAGTAGACAGCTTGCTAGTGGTTTCAGTGAGCTAGAAAAGTGGTTCACTGCTAATAAGCTGGTCCTGAATGAAAAAAGAGTGAAGCAATCTTATTTGGCGCTGGACACTTGAGTACAGGGAGATAGTGCTTGCTAAACCTTACTACATCTTCAGGATTTCAAATTGAGGTGGTTAAGTTATTTAAATACCTTGGGGTTTACAAGGACCAGGAATTCACCTTTAGATCTCATGTGGATCATATCACCAAATCCCTGCACCAAAAAATTGGTCTGCTTGACTGCCTGACTACCTTACCAAGGAAACATGTCTAGATATTGCCAACAGCACGCTGCTTCCCCTCTTATTGTTTGGTGTCCCAGTTCTCCAGACCCTTAGGAACTCCAAAACAAACAAACTTAAAGAGCTAGTGTACTGCCGAAAATTAATATTAGTTTTTAAAAGCCATCAACCATTACCATCCATATCTGAGCTACTTTTTTTCTTTTCCCTTTGGTTAATAAGAATTATTACCTGGTATCAGTAGGTGTGATGTGTGGAACAGCACTCTACCTGGCAGCTGACACATCTAGCTCTGTTCCCCCATTACATATTCAGCACTGTGACATCACTGCTGTTTAGGAACAGCCACTAAGTAGCTGACAGGTCGGTCGCCTGTGATGTTACTGTCAGTGAAATGACAATGCTGATGATGTAGTTTGGGGGGGGGCAGAGAGAGTTATGGCAGCTACCAGGCTGAGAGCTGTTCCACATATTCAGCACAATATTATCACACAGAAAGCTTTCTAATGAACAAGACGAAAAAGACAAATACCTCAGTAATAAAAAGTTACAATTGACTACTTCTTAAAATTTGTATAATTTCCCAGACTGTCTATTTTGGTTCCAGTAGCTCTTTAAAGGGGAAGTCTCTCATAGTTTCACACCCATATTTTCCCAACTCCTTATGTGTAACTGTTGAGTTCCTCCTCTAGTTGCCAGCAGTCCTATTGCTGTCCAAATCTAGATTATAAATAAAAATATGCAGCCCCCAGAAATTATCGATGTGTTTGTCCTCCATTTTACCATCAATGCTGCTGGAGGATGATGTCATCAGAGCAACAGATAATGGTGCTGCACTAAATGCTGTTCCACCAGAAAACAGAACCCACAATGTTTGGTCCCCCACTTGAGTAATGTTGTAATGTTAAGTGTTGTGCACATCCTAAAGTGCAGGTCTAATAGGGACTAGGGCCATATGAGTGTGATTCAGTGCTGATTTGACATGTGTATACAGTATGCCTATAAGGAAGTGCCTGTATGTTTGTGTTAATGTTTCTGTTAGCAAAAACAGTTTACCCAATAAATAACTCTGGGTACAACAAGAGTCTTAAGTGGTATTATACAGCTGTTGTATTATGTTCTGTGTGTGTTAGCATTCTCTGTTTTGATTGGCACCAGCAGTGAGACACAATCTTGCAAAAATGCCCCTTTCCCTTTCTAACTAGGCAGTCTGATTGGATGGCTGACGTAAGGCAATAAAGAGTTCAGCTATAACAAGGAATAGGTTACCAGGACAACATAAGCTGCAGCATATGGAAGAAGAGTAATTTAGTGGTTAAAGCACAGGCACAAGAACTGGGAAACTCTGGTTCAAATCCTACTAAAGTCCCTTACTCTCTAACCCTTAACAAGTTCCCCTAACCTCCTTGGGAACTGTGATGGCCCCTCAGGTTCATGACTTTAACAGTGCCACCATTCCCATTATAAATCATTAGCAGTGATGTAAGAGCTACAGCACTTAACTTTGAAGGTACTGAAAACACGCTGTGGCAGCCCTCCCCCCTTTGTAATGCCAGCATTTGAAGTACAATGTCCCTCACAAATCAGATGCTACACTTCAGCTGTTGTAGGTAAAGAAACTAATCAGTCCCAGTGTTTGTAGTACTCTGTATTTGCTTAGCTCATTCCTCCCATGTCATATGCATTCTGTGTCTTGGTATTTCCAGTAAGAACCCAGATGTAAGGAGCATTTGAAATGTAAAACAATACACTTTATAAAGTAAGTGATCTAGCTCTCCACTTTCAGGCTGCTGAAAGGGGAGTGTAAAATTTGTGCAAAGGAGGAATTCTGTCTTGTGTGATCCTTTGGGAAACTGCTCAAACCTACCTTGTAAATGAATCCTCTCAAGGGTGTTCACCTAGTTCACTACAGAGTGACTTATTGACTGCTCGATTGATAGATTGGTTGGTTGATTGGTTGATTAACTGATTCAGTCTACTACTTTCCACAACATGTTACAACTGTCTCACAGAGAGAAATGAGCAGTACACAGGAACAGCTTTTGTTTCCTGTGAATGAAATACTATTAGATGTAATATTTGCTCTACACATGCAGTATTAAGGCTACAAGTACCACTCCCTGTGTGAGTTGCATGACAGAACTGTCTTAAGCCATTGCAAACTTAAACTAAAATCAGAATAGACAGCATTGATACCCTTATGTTTTGTTCTGCACTGTTGCTGCAGTGACATCAAGGAATGGGAGGGGCTATATTACAAGTGACTTATTTGCATGTAAATGGAGGCTTGCTTGACATTTTACTACCTTGTGTCACAGCCTCAAACTCTAGATATGTGTTGCAACAGAAGAAATGGCTGATATATTATTGACATATGTACAGTACTTGATGTAATGTATAATAAATACATCAGACATATCCAAATCATAAATATACAGGAGTCTTCTCCTTTAAAGTCCTATACAATAAAACTGGAAGCTTTGCCACTGGTGCCCCAACCCAGGGAACACCACTGTGGTGATTTTTTTTCCTTAAGTTGGCCTTATCTTGAAAGGAGACTGGGGTACCCTCTCCTCTGTCTTGTCTTTAAAATGTTCAAGGTTGCTGCACCCGTCTTGCCTCTATGGCGTTTCTTGTAACAAAACAACTGAGGAGAACACCCTGGTCCTCTAACTGCAACCTGCTAGAGGTGCCCCAGGTATTGTCCAGCTTGGGCAAAAGGTCCTTTGTTACCTCAGCCCCCTCACTGTGAAACTCTCCAGGCAACCCTACAAAACTGCTCCTCACTTGGAGGCTTCAAGAAAGGGCTTAAGGTCCTACTGGTAGAGCACAACCAATGCACCTGCTATCATTGACCTATACCTTCTAACTGGAGTTTGCTGCTGCCCAGCCTTTGACCAGTCTTTACTCTTGTTCTTTTTAACTTAGCCAGTTAGTTCACTGATGTAAATGCACTACTGTTTTCCAGCTTTGTGACTATGTATATATTGTGCATACTTGCGACTTTTTTGTATTGGGGTGGATCCTGAAGATCGCTCATGCAGTGGCAAGGAGAGGGGGGGCTGGATGTCGTTGTCCACCTTGGAGCGAATGACCTATCCAAGGACAGGGCAAGGATTAGGGCAGGTGCAGAAGGACTTCAGAGAGTTGTGAGGCAGCCTGGAGAAGGTAGCTAGCTCCGTGACATTTTCAGAGGTACTGCCAGTCCACGGCATGGGTGAGGATAGGAATCTCCATGTCAGCAGCTTCAACAAGTGGTTGAAGAGCTGGTGCAGCATGAAGGAATATGGCTTCACTGGGGACTGGGGACCCACCAGGAACAATGCAGCCCTGTTCAAGGGGGACAGACTGCATCTATCCTGAAGGGGGACGGCAGGCTTCGGTGAATGGTTTAAATGCTTCCTGGATGAGCATTTAAACTGGCGGGGGGTCAATGGGTGCTGGGAGATTCAAGTAGACCACCCCCCACAGGCTAGGGTAGCCAGAAATATGAACATGAATATAGGTTGCAGGCAGGGACACCAGTACCAGATGGAAAGGAAGCTGAGGGGAAGGCAGCATAAAATGGAAAATCGCGTTGGGGGAAGGAAGCAGCAGGGCAAACACAGAATTAGGGAAGGACAGGCAGCAAAACATGGAAGGTCTTGCTCACAAATGTCTGCAGCCTGAGAAATAAAATCCCAGACCAAGAGACCTTGATGGTAGAAGCAGATCTGGACATAGCGGCAATAACAGACATCTAGTACACTGCAAATCATGACTGGGGCACAAATCTTCCAGGATATACTCTATTCAGGAGAGATGATGGGGGGGGGAAGTAAAAAAGGAGGGGTGGAGTGGCCCTGTATGTAAGAGAGAGTATAAAGGCAACAGAGGTGCAGGGTAGACAGGGGGAGGCTGAAGCACTGTGGGTCACCCTCAAGCCAGGCAATGGCACAGCAATCCACACAGGGGTGATCTACAGACCTCCAGCTCAAGAGGAGGAGGTGGCTAGGGATCTAGTGGATCAAATTCACGAGATGGCAACAAGAGGAGAGGTATTACTGCTGGGTGACTTCAATATCCCAGATGTGGATTGGATCATCCTGGCAGCTGCTTCACCCAGGAGTCGGGACATCCTGAATTCCCAAAACGGGGTGGGCCTCAGACAGCTAGTGGTTAGCCCCAACAGATACAGGGCAGTTCTGGACCTAGTACTGACCAATGGGGACAGAATCACAGACATCAAGGTGAAAGGGCAACTGGGACCCAGTGACCACCACACAGTGTGGTTTAGCACAGGGACAGAGACACAGTCTAGTCACACGAGGGCAAAGGTCTTAGATTATAAGAGGGCAGATTTTGCAAAAATGGGAGGTGTATCAAAGAGGACCTAGCAAGGAGGGAAATAGGAGGTGGAGTTGAGAAACAGTGGGAACACATGAAGGGAACCATAGAGGAAGTGATGAAACAAGGCATCAAGATGGTAAACAAAAGCAAGAGAAGGAGGAAACCACTATGGTTCTCAAGAGAGGTGGCAGACAAGGTAAGGGCCAAAATGGTGGGTTTGAGGAAATACAAGGGGATTCAAAGGGAGAAAGACAGGGAGGTGTACTAAAGAATCAAAGGGAAGCAGGGAGGGACTTCTGGTGACATCGTGCTCACGGAAGCAACTTGAGCTTGAAGCTCCATCTCCTCCAAGGCCATCCAAATTAAAAAACTCTACATTCTGAACTTCAAATTATGGGCAAATACCAGAAATTGCTTTACCAAGATGCCCAGAAAAAAACCAGATCAGTAGAAATCGCCGTCCGAGCCCATGGATCACGATGGATGAGGTACCAATAGTGACAGTTCGCAGATCTCGGGCCACGGTGGGCCCTCACAGGCAGACCATTCAACTGCTTCTAACTTCGCTAGACAAATGGACACAGTGCTGCAGGAGCTCTGGGACTTTCGAAAGGAGACCTGGTCCACTTTCGCGGCTCTCTGCACAGATACTGGAAAAATGGAACGGCGACTTGACTCCCTGGAACAGCAGGCAACACAAACAGACGCCCACATGGATTGCACAGAGTGGGCTATAGTACAGCTACACCACATGATCCAGGACCTGCAAGATAAGATGGAAGACGCGGAGGCCCAGAACCGCAGAAATAACCTCAGGGTTTCGGGCTTCCCTGAAGGCTGTGAAGGCAGCAATCCTATCCAATTTCTGCAATAATTTTTTAAATCTAAGTTAGACCTCCCTGAAAGCTGTACAATGGAGATTGATCACGCTCACCGTGCAATGGGCCCGCAGCCTGGCCCATCCAACCACCCTCGCTCCATGGTTCTCCATTTTTTAAGGTTCCAAGAAAAGGAGCTTATTTTACACAAGTCATGGCAGCAAGTAGACCTCACATTTCAAAAACACTGCATATTTGTCAATAATGACTACCCCCCCCATGATTGCAGCCCACCGCAGGGCCTATGCCCCCATCCTCAAGAAGCTCCGAGGAACTTCTAGCTCTCCAAGTTGGGGGGATTTTAGGTGGAGAGTGGTTACCAGGTACTTTATTCCCCCAGTGGTCTCAGCTCATTATTCAAAGGGTAAGTCCCAGGAATGTTGGAGGAGATGCAGAGGAGTCAGTTCTTATGCCCACATATTTTGGGATTGCCCTCAGATAAATAATTACTGGGAACAGGTGGCTCAGGCATTACAGAGCATCTTTCAATGGAATTGTGTGCTAACTAGCTCCCATCTGATCCTGGGTCTCCTACTTAGCGAGGGGAGGACCAAAAACCAGAGATATTTATACTACATATTAGTGGCAGCTGCACTAAAAGTGATTACCCAACACAGGTTAAGTTCGGACCAGGTACCTCTCTCCATGTGGAGGGCCAATATTAACAGAATTAAAGAGATGGAAGCCATAATGGCCTGGTTAAGAATACAAACAGATCAATTCAATGCTAGATGGCATCCTTTTTATGAATACATCGAGAATCTGGAGGGGCACTCTCATACTAGCTCAATATCTGCTACCTTGAGACACTCTGCACCCACGTCGACCAGAAAGTCTTTAAAAAATCTTTTTTTTTCCTTTCTTTTTTCCTTCTTTGCTCTTTTTTACTTTGGTTTTGGCTTTATTGTTTCTGTGAGAATGTGTTTAGAGCACTTAAGGAGAAATCAAATAACTGAGATTGGATCATTATAAATATGGTTAATCAAGTAGAGCTTATGTAACTGTTATATAGTTTAAAACAGTTTATACAAAGAAGGATTGAAAGGGCAGGGGTAATGGGAATGTATTTCCCCATGGTACTGTTTGAGTGCTACTGAGATAGTTGTACTTTAAGTTAGGATAGAGATAAAAGGGAAATACTCCTTGAAGTCATATTGAAAGTTGTACGCTTGCAGAGAGTTTGAAGTGCTTTTTAAATAATGACTATTAGATGTATAGTAATCCTTCAATGGAATGTACACTATACACTGAATTCATGGAAGTTCTTTTAAACTCCTAATAAAATTTATGCAAGTTCAAAAAAAGAAGCTCAGAGAAGCCAAAATAAAATTCAGGACCCCATATCCCTCCAAGCTGACAGTGCAGTTTCCAGATGGCCTAATAACATTTGAAAATGCTGAAGATGCCACCCAAGATCTCTGTAGCCGAGGCATGGAAGTCGCACTGGGCCAAAAGAAACAGCCTACTACTTCCCCTTGCAGCAAAACTGGCAGAGAGAGCCTGGAAGCACATACCACCAAGAGAGGAGCGACACAGAGAGGCCGTGTTGGTGATCCAACAAATTCTGGCTGGCTTGAGGAAACAGACATTGGACCCGCCATCGAGTACAACCACACCTCAACTCACCAAATGAATGGACATTCCAACTTACTTATTTGTTCTTCCTTTCACAGGTGAGCTGGTTCTTTCTCTCCCCCCTTAGCGTTGCCTGGTAACCATGGTTGTCTTGTCCCCTGTCTCCCCCTCGGATTCCTCCCCTCACCTGTGCACACCAGGAAAGGCAGCCCTGGGACTATGGTGCATGTCCCCGTCCATCTCAGCGGTCTTAGGCCTAGCGGGCCCCTGCTGCTCAGGCACTCTCTGGAAGGTGGTGGGTCTTGTTTGCTTACCCGCCCTGGGAGAGCAGTCGCCACTGGGTTTGTTGATGGGACCCTTTGGGGGGGCCGGGGTTTGGATGTGGGGCTCGGGACTGCCGCGGGGGGGGGGGGAGAGACTGGCTCTTAATTCGGCCTTGGTTGCCATGCCTCAGAGGCCAAAGAAAGGTCGGTGGCACCTCCCGCATGCTGTACTTTTCTTGCTAGTAAATGGTCCCAGAGGATGCTATCCAGACAGCTATGCTCTGCAGTCTCGAAGCGGTTACCATGGGGTCCCCAAGACCTTAATGGACTCCGCTGAGGACCCGGGGCAAGTTACCGGCTCGCCAGTAGCCCTGTTTAATTCTTAAGGAAGTTCTGACATTTTTTGTACTAGTTGGGCCTGCCCCTCAAGGTACTGGGAGCCAGGACCCTCTGGTCAGTGAATGGCATCTGCACACATGGGCAGACTCAGAATTACTCCCCCAAGGTTTAGATGTCCCCTGAACCTGCGGGCATTGTTTTTGGGAGTGGGAGGGGAATGGTTCTCCCTCCCCCGGGCCCATATGGGTGGGACAGGGATTCACTGTGGCCTGGTTGTTATGGGAGCAGCATAAGTGGCCATTACTCTCAGACCACTAATACAAGTACAGTAATTGAGTTCTATTTGCTGATTATGCTCAAATCCTCAGCCTTGGAGGAGCCAAGGCATGACCTCATTCTCCCTTTCCTTTCTCAGACATTAACATCTGGTGCCCTCTGGTAGGGACAGGCCAAGTTTGGCATAGTCCGGTTACTGGGTGCCTTCCAGCACCGAGCCCCAATGGAAGCCATCCCTAGTTCAGCAGGCATGGCCCAGTTGGCAAACGCCCACACAGCTGTTGTTCCTTGTTTGCTCCTAATTTCCCTGTTGGTCACCTTCCCCCCTAGATTACCTGTTGGAGGGCTTGTTCCCTCACTCTCTTACAAGCAGTCACAATGTCTTACCTGGGGACTCAGTTTGGGGTCTGGTTACAGGCATGGGTATAAGTGTCACGACCCTTATGCTATGTAAGCCCTGCTTTTATCATGGCTTAAATATGGCTAGTAAGCACCTCAAACTCTATTCCCTGAATGTAAATGGTTTCGGTAGCCTTATAAAATGTACAAGGATGATTTCGCTGCTGAAGAAAAGCCAGGCTGAGAGTGTATACATTCAAGAGACACATCTGTCAGCCAATGAACATAAGAATTGATTGATATTCAATCAGGTTTTCTCTTCTGCGTTTGGGGGGGGGAGCGGTCGTCATACTGTTACCCAGCCACTCTCCCTTCCAGGCCAATAAGGAATGGGTGGACCCTGAGGGCCGCCTGGTTATTGTGCAGGGGCTGCTACAAGATTGTGAAGTGACCCTAGCTAACATTATACCTTCCTCCTGGTGCTAATACCCCGACAATTCGTCACCTCCTGAATAAGACAGTAGAGCTGACCAGTGGGACACTGATCCTGGTGGGAGACTTTAATATAGCCCCTAGCCCCGCTTAGACTCTACAAACACATCCAGGGGTAAACAGCCAGCATCTAACAAATTTTTTTAAGCGTTTTGTTCAGGGGGTGGGCTGACTGGACGTGTGGCGATCCCTCCATCCCAGAGGTAGAGGAGAAAAAATTACTCACCTTAGTAATGTTGTTTCTTCTAATGGAGTCTTGCTATATTATGACATATGCAGTGAGTCCCAACCTTCGAACTGCTCCGGAGGTGAAAGAGTTAACTTTCCATGCCAGGCATGGAACTTTGAGCGCGAGCTCAGTTGAAAACTCTGTCTGTTGTTCTTCGAACTCAAACTGTCAGATCTTTACGAGCAAAACTCACTAAGGTTCTGTGTGGAAGCTATAAACCTACACTAGCCAACTGGCTACTAAATATATGAACACATTTTTTGGTCCCAAAACAAAGACTCAAGTCAGGGATCCAAAAAATGAAAAACACAACACTCAATCACCCCAAAAAGGAGGGGAGAAAAAACAAAGGTGGGCATCTACTAAGTGCCAACACTGCACTGCCCACCCACATCCCAAAGCAGAGGTTCTGAGAGGGGCAGGCAGGGGGGGAGGTCATAATATAGCAAGACTCCATTAGAAGAAACAACATTACTAAGGTGAGTAATTTTTTCTTCAAACAACATGAAGTCTTGCTATAATATGACATATGCAGACTGCACAGCAGTACCTCCATGGAGGAGGGACAGAACCTACTCAGGAAATAGGCTCTGAAGCACAGCTGTGCCAAACCGAGCATCACTCCTAGCCTGGATGTCCAGGGAGTAATGCTTGGTAAAAGTGTGAACTGTTTTCCAGGTAGCTGCTTGACATATCTCTAGGATAGGGATGTCTCTGGCAGCAGCCAGAGCACGCAGCTGTACCTCTGGTAGAGTGAGCCCTCAGGCCTGAGGGAGGAACCATACCCAGTTTTCATAGCAAAATTGGATACAAGAGACAATCCACCTGGCAATGGATCTTTTAGTGGCAGGTTTCCTTTACCAACCTCACCATAAGTGAGGAACAGTTGGAGGAGTCAAACCTGTGACCCTTGGTACGTTCTATGTAGTAACTAAGGGCTCTTTGACATCTAAACTGTGCAGTCTCCTCTCGCAGAGGAGGAATGGTCAGTGAAGTACACAGGAGAGACACAGATTGATTAAGGTGGAAGTCTGAAACCACCTTAGGCAAGAACTTTCTGTTAGTCCTGAGGACCACCTTATCTCTATGAAAGGAGATAAAATCAGGCTCCACTGACAATGCTTGTAATTCACTTATGCGCCTGGCAGAAGTGATGGCTACCAAAAACACAGTTTTCCAAGTCAAGTACTTAAGCTCTGCTAAAGACAAGGGCTCAAAAGGGGGTTGCACAAGCTGAGCAATGCAAATATTAAGATCCCAGGCAGGGGCAGGGTCCCTGAATGGAGGGTTGGGGTGAAGCAACCCCTTGAAAAACTTGGAGAATACAGGATGAACTGAAAGAGAAGAGGGTTTACCTGCTGATAAGAAAGCAGACACGGCTGCCAGGTGCACTTTTAGGGTAGCTGGCCTCAGCCCCAAAGTATTCAAATGCACCATATAATCCAGGACTGTGGGTAAGTCAGCAGATTCTGGGGAAATATGCTTGCCAGAGCACCATATGGAAAATCTCTTCCATTTGGAATTATAAGTAGCCCTGGTGGAAAGCTTCCTAGAAGCCTTCAATATATCCAATACACCTTGGGAGAGGTGTAGGTCAGCGAACTCTAATTCTTCAAGAGCCAGGCCTTGAGATTGAGAGATTTGAGATTCGGGTACCAAACCCTCCCCTGAGCACAGGTTAACAGGTTGTGATTCTTGGGAAGACACAGGGGAAGATGGACTGCTAAGGACATAAGGAGTGGGTACCAGGGCTGTCTGGTCCAATCTGGAGCAATCTGGATCATCTTGCAGGGCTGAGATCTGATTTTGACTAGCACCTTGAACAGAAGAGGGAAGGGGGGGGAGCATAGAGAAACTTCCCTTCCCAACTGAGAAGGAAGGCATCCAGAGGGATTGAGCCCAACACTGGGGGCCTGCAGCAAAAAAGGGGAAGTTGGTGATTGTCCGGGGCTGCAAAAAGATCTATCTGCGGGGTGCCCCATCTGGCAAATACTTCCTCCAATACTAGGGGATCCAGTGACCATTCGTGGTGGCCCTGGGAGATCCTGCTGAGAGCATCTGCCAGGACATTGTCCTTGCCTGGGAGGTGAACTGCTGTAAGGGAGGTGTTCAGGGAATAAGCCAGAGACCACAACTTCATTGCTTCGGTGCACAAGGCCGTAGACCGAATGCCTCCTTGCTTGTTGATGTACCACATTGTAGTGGTGTTGTCTGTTCTGACCTGTACAACTTTGTTCTGAACAGAGGTGGAAAAAACTTGAAGTGCTAGAAAAACTGCTCTGAGTTCCAACAGGTTGATGTGGAGCAGAGATTCCTGAGGGGACCACAATCCCTGGGTAGTGAGTTCGCCCATGTGAGCTCCCACCCCAAGAGGGATGCATCTGTAGTAAGGATTAAGGAGTGAGACTGAGGGGTGAAGGGACCCCTGTCTCAGATTGCTCTGGTCCTGCCACCACTGAAGGGCTTGGATCAGGTTCGAGTCACTGGGATCAATTTGGTCAGAGGGTCTCTCCTTTGAGACCAGAAGGCTCTCAAATGGAACTGGATGTCCCTCATCTGAAATCTTGCTCCCTGCACTACTGCTGTAGAAGCAGTCATGTGCCCCAGGAGCTGCAGAAAATGCCTTGCTGGTTGAGAGACCTGCAGGGTGAAAGAAGAGGCCAGAGAGACCAGGATCCTTGCTCTTTCCAGAGGAAGGAAGGCTCTGGCCTCTTTTGTGTTCAGTTCTGCACCTATGAAGGTGAGAAGCTCGACAGGCTCTAGAACTGACTTTGGAAGATTGAGAAGGAAACCTAGAGATGTGAGCAGTTGCTGAGTTACCTGAAGGTGTAGTTTGACTTGTTCTGGAGACTGGCCTACTATGAGCCAGTTGTCCAGGTAAGGAAAAATGGCAATCTTTTGCCTTCTTAAGTGGGCAACTGCTACTGCCAGGCATTTTGTGAATACCCTCGGGCAGAGGTGAGGCCGAAGGGCATTGCTCTGAACTGGTAATGGCCTGAGGGCAGTTCGAATCTGAGGTACTTTCGATGGGAGCTTCTGACAGGAACATGGAAGTAGGCATCCTTGAGGTCCAGGGATGCTAGCCAGTCCCCTGGCCTTAGAGAGGGTAAAATAATTCCCAGAGTCACCATTTTGAATTTTGGTTTTAAAAGGTGCTTGTTTAGGTATCTGAGATCCAGGATGGACCGCCATTCTCCTGTCTTTTTTGGGGTAAGGAAGTACCTGGAGTACAACCCTTTGCCCTGGTGTAGGGTGGAACCCTTTCCACAGCTCTGAGAGCCAGGAGGGTAGAAACTTCTGTTTCTAGGGCAAGTGCCTCTGATGGATTTGCAGGTGGAAAGGACCTGGTTCTCATCTTTGGAAATTTTTTGAAGCTGAGAACCAGTCCCTGGCTTACTACTTCCAGGACCCACTTGTCTGATGTTAAAGACTTCCAGTCCTGGACAAAGTAAGCCAGCCTGCCCCCTACAGGTAGTGGAGAATCAGCCCTGGCCACCCCATCAGGGTGCCTGCTTGGCAGGGGCTTTAGGCTGAGGGGTGGAAGCAGATCTGCTTGTACCCCGTCTGCCTCTCCCTCTAAAGAACCCCCTCTGGGAATAAGCTGAAGAGGAGGCCTGGGCTTGGTAAAAAGGCCTATGAAAAGGTCTGCCCCTGCCTCTGAAAGGCTGCCTTTGAGGAGTGGCTTGCCTTTCCTTGGCCTGTGCACTCCTATAGGTGGTCCTATACTCATTCATTTTCTTCATGTAATTCTCTGTCTGCTCCCCAAACAGAGAATTACCCACAACAGGAAAATCCATGGCTTTAGTCTGGGTATCCTGTGACAGGCTAGTACATCTGAGCCAAGCCATTCTGCAAAGTGCCGCAGATGTAGCCATGACTCTTGATGACACATCATTAGAGTCCACTGCAGCATGGAATTGCACCTTGGATGCCTCAATACCATCAGCAGCCACCTGCTCCAGCTCCTTGGCAAGTTGGCCAGGGACCCGTTTTGCTAGAGCCATAACAGTATCCCATCTGGATTTCTGATATCTAGCAACATAAGCCATATAATTTGCCTGTCTGAGTCCCAAAGATGCTGCCATGTACTGTTTCTTTGCCATGGCATCAATCTTCCTGGAGTCCTTGTCAGAGGGGTATGAGGCCAAGGGAATATTTGCCTTGTCACAGGCTGCAGCCTGCACTACTCCAACATGGCTGCATTGTTGTGTAAGGAACTCTGTACCAGAGCCTGACAATGTGTACCTCTTGTCCATTCTTTTATCAACAGGAGGTATAGTGTGAGGAGTTTTTAAAATCTTTACTGTCTGTTTACCAAAAGATTTATGCAAAGGAATAGACAGTCTCCTAGACTCTGGGATATCCATCATTTCTACATAGTCAGGCTCCTCTTGATCATCCACAGCTTCCTCCATAGGGAGCTGGAGGGTTTCAGCCACTTTTTTATAAAACATAAAATGAGAAGGGGACTCAGAAAGCCTAGGGGGAGACACTCCTGAAGGTCTGTCTGGGGAGATGTCCGGTTCAATGGGCACATCAGACTCTCAAATCCATTTCCTCTCCTCCTACTCCTCTTCCCCCCCTCCGGTTCATAAAATTCCTCTAAATCATATTCTTGAACGGTGGAACCGACCGAACCGTACGCTTACCTGATGGTGCCGGTTCGGTTGGAACCGGGGAAAGCAACTGGACAATTTTAATCGCTTTGGCTATTTCTTCAGCGGTTGTAGATGGAAATTTTGGCTCCACACCTGCTGATTTTCTAGTCCTTTTTGCTGGAACCGACTCCTCCGAGTCAGCTCTCCTTTTGCCCGAGGAAGTCTCGCCCTGGTCAGAGGGCTCTCCCTCCGGTTCGGCTACAACCAAACCAGGCTGGCCACCCGGGTCAGCGGACTTCTTGGCCTCCCTTTCCCTGAGCCTACCAACTCTCTTATCCAGGATGGCTGCAGGAAAATTTTTACAAATCTGGCAGTTTGCAATGAGGTGGTCAAACCCCAGACAATAAACACAGGTGGTGTGGGGGTCAGCCTTGGCAAAGGCTTCCCCACAAACACTGCAGTGTTGAAACCCAGTGGGCTCGGTTTTTCTTTTGGGTTTCTCAGACATAGTGCCAGCCTAACCAAAACTTGCCTGTTTATGGCAATCCGCCAAGCAAGACCCTCTTATCGGTTCCCAACCGTGTCACGGGTCGTGGAAAAAAACGTAATAAAATCCGAGTTTTTTTAGAACCGATAAGAACCGGGAACCGCACTCTAAAAGACAGATTTAATGAATTTTACAACAACCTGATCGGTTCAAACTGAACCGATAATACCGTTTACAAGTTCCACACAGAAAATAATGTAAAACCTATCTAGTACTTACAGTACCACAGACAGAGCTTGAACCGACCGGTTGCGGTTTAAATTCGGTTAAAATACCAAAAACTTAATACTTTAACCGACAAAATGAACCGAGCAGAAGGAGAAATCTCCGCAGCGACTGTTCAGTGAGGCGGAGTAAAGAATCTGACAGTTTGAGTTTGAAGAACAACAGACAGAGTTTTCAACCGAGCTCACGCTCAAAGTTCCATGCCTGGCATGGAAAGTTAACTCTTTCACCTCTGGAGCAGTTCGAAGGTTGGGACTCACTGCATATGTCATAATATAGCAAGACTTCATGTTGTTTGAATATACATTTTATTCTGCAGTACATCATACCTATACTGTATCGATCACTGTTATACTCAGAAGGCATGTTTGGGATCACTGGCGGATGCCTCAATGGGGGACATTTCCCACTCCAATCATGTCCCTCTGGTTATCTCCTGGGACTTGGGATTGAAGAGGCGTAACACTTTTTGGAGGTTTAACTAGATCCACCTCAAGAATTAACCCTTTCAATAGTTCCTGAGTGACAGGATCAAAGAGATTCTGGAGGACTATGCAGACTCTGAAATCTCCCCTCCCATTAAATGGGATACCCTGAAGGCAGTCCTTAGGGGTCACCTAATTAAGCACATAGCCACCCTTGCGAAGATTCGAAAAGAGAGGCGCATACACCTAGAACAGACTCTGCATTTTCTACAGACTGCTCACCAGCAGGGGGATCTCTCTGTTGCCACCCAGCTTAATCAGGTCCGGTGAGACCTGGACTCCCTCTGCATCCAGCAGACAGAGATAGCGCTGTCATTCTTGAGACAGAGATATGGGGATATAGGCCCTTGGGCCTCCCACCTGCTGGCCTACTATCTACGCAGACAACGTAAACATTCAACCATAGCTGCAATAAAAGACCCCAATTCAGGTATACTCCACATGAAACTCAGTCACATTTATCAGGCATTCTGTGACTACTACAAAACCCTATACACCCCATAGCAGCCTGAAGACCCTGCTGCTATTAATAACTTCTTGTCAATGCTACACCTCCCAGGTCTTAGTCAAAACCAACAAGAGAGCCTGATATCTCCCATCACCCCAGGGGAGCTGGCAGCCCAGGCCCTGATGGCTATGGGGTGGAGTTCTATAAGTATACTGTGCAAACAATTAACCCACTCTTACTACAGGTCTACAATGAGGTAATACAGGGGAACTCGACACCCCCCCCCCGAGCTGGTCCTATGCAGTGGTCTCCCTCATCCCTAAACAGGGCAAGGATCCCCTATCATGCAGCTCCTACAGACCGCTCTCAGTCCTAAACATGGACTATAAATATCTTATGTCCATTTTAGCCCATCGGCTTGACTCGGGTCCTCCCACTGAGATCAACCTTGACCAAACAGGCTTTGTGAGCTCCAGATCTACAACAGACAATACTCGTAGAGCACTCCACCTGGTACACGAAATGCAGACCCAAAAAGAACCCTCCGTCCTTCTCAGCCTAGATGCTGAGAAGGCTTCTGACAGGGTCTCCTGGCCCCTTCTTTTCTTCACCATAACTAGGATGGGTTTCCCCGTCCCATTCATTGCTATAATAAAAGCACTATATGCTTCCCCTCAGGCCTACGTCAAGGTTTCTGGCCATCACTCTGGCTACTTCCCTCCTTTTAGGGGACCCGACAGGGCGGCCCCCTGCCACTCAGACTATTTACCATCTTTATTGAACCATTGGCCCAGGCAGTTAAAACTGTCCTCCCATGTTTCAGGAGTTCAGTTGGGGGGGAATGGAACATCGTATTGCTCTGTATGCGGATGAAGTCCTACTTTTCCTCTCAAAACCATCACAGTCCATCCCTGCAGTCTTTAAAATTCTTGAGACCTTTGGGTCATGTTCAGGATATAAACTTAACACTTCCAAAACCAATGTCCTTGTTTTTCATTATACCCCTTCCCTGTCCCTTAGGCAGACCTATCCGTTTCAGTGGGATTCTTGACAAACTGAAATACCTGGATATCTATTTGTCTCATAATGCACATAATGTAATGTGAAATAATTATAATCCTTTTTACACCCAACTCCAGCAAGATCTAACCAAGTGGAATGTACTCCCCTTGAATCTATACCAGAGAGTGGAGGTGATTCAGATGGTGGTTCTGCCCAGAGCCCTCTATCTCTACCAGAATGTACCACTGCATCTACCGACAAAATTATTCTGTATGTGGAATAAGGCAATTCTGGAATTAATTTGGTCAGGAAAATGCCCAACAGTGAAATTCTCTATTCTCTCCCTCCCCCAAAAAAACAGGGAGGCCTTGCCCTCCCCAAACTAAGGCTGTATAACTGGGCCTTCCACCTATCTTTCATAGCTACTCGATACTTGAGGACACCCCTCACAATATGGAGTGAGACAGAAGAGGGGCTCTGATCAAGACCACCTTATATTAGACCACTCCTCGCTTAAACCAGATCCCCTCCACCCCTGGAATCAACACCAAATCAGAACCTGGAATGTGATCTGCAGGCACCTTTCAGTATATCCATTCCTGATGTTACTTTGCCCGATTGCCTTGCTGGAAAACTTCCTCCCTGCCCGGACTGACCATACATATCGTAGCTGGGGTCACCTGAGACTTTCCTGTCTCTCACAATTTCTGAATAGCTCCATTTTTAAGCCATTTTAGGAGATGCTCTGAACCCATGAGTTACGTCAGACAGATTTCTTTAGGTATCTCCAACTGAGACACTATTTTTATTCCCTTCCCACTGCTGCCCACCGCCCTGAGGGGTACCCCCCTCTGATCACCCTCCTTCAGGGTCTCCTCCTTTCCACAGGGCTGCCACACGTGATTTCCAGTTTTATACAAGGCCCTCACGGACACAGCAGGGGACAGCCCCAGACTCTGATCCTCGACAAATGGAATGGGAAGCTGGGAACGAGCATCACTCCTCAACAATGGAACGCCAGTTGCCTTGCCACTTCTAAACTCACATTCTTCCATACCTGGCGTCTCTTCTGTTGGCAACTCCTCATCAGGTATTTCCGTACACTGCCCATTACTTCCCATTACCTCACTACTGGCTCAGCACAATGTTGGCACCAATGTGGCAACCTTACAGCACACCACTCACATGTTTTCTGGTTGTGCCCTAGACTACAACCCTTTTTGACATCCCTGGAACAGGAGTTGGAGACCCTGTTTAACCAACCGGTCCCCCTCACTGGGGAATTTTTTACCTTGCACATATTTCCTCCACAATTCAGACTCCCACACATGTTACCTTCTGGGAGTGGTCTTTCTGGTGGCCAAGGAGGCCATAACACAGTGGTGGCTCACAGCTCCAATTCCCACAGTCTCCAACTGGAGGGACATAGTCAACCTCACATACACAGCTGAAAAGATCTCTTTTTTTCTGAATGACAGATTAGAACTTTGTCCTTTGAGATGGAACAGATGGACTCTATATACTGTGTTCAAAGATCCAAACTTTGTATCCTAGAGAATAGGGCCCCCTGTGGGCATGGGGCGGGGGGTCTCCCTGGGTGGGGGGGGGTACCGGGGCTCACTGGATCAAAAACACCCAGATGTGAATGCTTAAACTCTCTTGTATAAAAAGCTACCTCTTTCTAGGTTGGGTTTATAGCCTATACACAAGTATATGCATCTGTGAACTCCATGCTGGAGCCACCCATGAACTGTAGTCCTGTATATATGATTGCCTTTAACTGATGAATTGGTGATTGCTTGTACCCTGTTGAAAAAAGTTAATAAAGATTATATTTACAAAAAAAAAAAAGGAAGCAGGGAAGGCTGTAAGGAGTGCAAAGGCACAGCCCGAGGAAAGACTAGCACAGACAGTGAAGAATGGGGATGAGACATTCTGGAGGTACATCAGCAAAAGAAGGAAAACAAGGGGGGATTGTAAGGCTCAGAGGGGATACAGGGGAGTTTAAGAAGGGAGACCTGGAAAAGGCGGAAATACTAAGCAAATACTTCTGTTTGGTATTCACTGAAGAGGGTTAGGGAACACAGCTGAAAATCAGACACGGGGGGGGAGAGAGAGGTACACACTAGTCCATTCACAGTGCAGCGAGTCCTGGAGGAGCTCACAAAGCTGAGGGTGAACAAAGCAATGGAGCCAGATGGCAAACACCTGAGGATATTAAGGGAGCTGCGAAGGGAGCTAGCAGCATCTCTGGAAGCCATGTTTACCGAGTCGCTCAGCACAGGAGTGGTGCCAGAGGACTGGAGGAGGGCACATGTAATCCCTCTACACAAAAGTGGTAGTAGGGAGGAGGCAGGGAACTATAGGCCAGTCAGCCTGATAGATTTTTTTGACTGGGTGACAAAGGAAGTAAATTGTGTGTGTGGGGGGTGCCGGTGGATGTCACCTACCTCGATTTCAGCAAGGCCTTAAATATCATCCCACGTAAAAGTCTGGTTGATAAGATGAGTAGTCTGGGCATGGGGCACAAGGTGGTTAACTGGGTTACAAACTGGCTAATGGACAGGAGACAGAGGGTGGTGGTAAATGGGATCCAATCCGGGGAGCGGGGGTAACCGGCAGGGTACCTCAGGGATCAGTTCTTGGGCCAGTCTTGTTCAATGTCTTCATTACAGACATTTTGGAAGGACTGGAGGGAAAGGGCTGCCTGTTTGCAGATGAGACCAAGATCTGCAACAGGGTGGATACTCCAGACAGGGTGAACAGAATGAGGAGGGGCCTGGGGAAGCTTGAAAAATGGTTGACAGTGTTGCAACTGAGGTTCAATGCAAAGAAGTGCAAAATAATACACCTGAGATAAGGAAGCCCTGGGGAGAGCTACAGGATGGGAAAGCGGGATTTGCTGATGATCACCAAGGAAGAAAGGGACCTGGGGGTTATCATTTCAGACAACCTAAAGGTGTCTAAGTAGAGCATGAAGGCTGCATGAAGGGCCAGTGGCATGCTGGGGTGCACAGGCAGAGGTATCACAAGCAGAAGGCAGGAGGTAGTGATGCTCTTGTATATAGAGAACCAGTGTGTTCTGCCACAGAGGGGTCTGATTCCTTGTGACCTCGAGAGCGAAGCTTGAGAGATCCTTGGGAATCAGACCCCGAGGTGGCAGAACACGTGATTCTGCATGGGGTTACCCATCCTGCATTTTTCATAGTGTGTGGTGCCCCTCGAATTATTTTTAAAATAATTTTAGGCTTCCAGACTGTATTTAAATCGTGGATAAAGAAACTGGTGTCTCCCCTCGCTAGGCGACGAAGTTGGGAGGTCACTAGGGACTGGGCGTCCCTAATGTAGCAGTGCACATGCCCACTGGTTGACGCTCAGCTGTGGGCGGGATTTAGAAAAAAAAACATGGTGGCCAGACGTCCCGCTTAGCAAGAAAAATAACTGTCCTGAGGGAGAGAAAACTGTAAGTAAAGTACGATATCTGGTTGATCCTGCATTAAAATGAAGTCAAGTCAAGTCAAATTTATTTAAAAGACGCCCAATCCCGGAGGCTCTGGGCGCCGTACAAATTTTTAAAAGAACATAATACATAAAATAAATGAAATAACAAATAATGAATACATCATAGTCTAATGTAGTCTAAGCATCAAATGCCTGAGAAAATAGAAAGGTTTTCAGGCGGATGTTAAAGATATTTACAGTTGAGGTCTCTCTGACCATAGCTGGTAATAGGTTCCATAGGGCGGGAGCCGCAACGCTAAAAGCTCTGTCACTGGCTGACTTCAGCCTCGCCCTAGGAACGGTCAGGAGGCCACTACTGGAGGATCGAAGAGGGCGGACCGATGGAACAGGTCTCAGGAGGACTGACAGGTAACCAGGGCCCTGCCCGTGTAGTGCCTTAAAGGTGAGAAGACCCACCTTAAAGAGGACTCTCCACCTGACCGGCAGCCAGTGCAATTCACGCAGTACCGGTGTAATATGGCAACATTTTTTCTGCCCAGTCAGTAACCGGGCAGCTGAGTTTTGCACCAGCTGCAGTCTGCAGAGAAGTCCTCCGTGACCCCGAGATAGAGTGCATTACAGTAGTCCAGCCTAGATGTGACTAAGGCATGTATCAAGGTAGGGAGGTCCAGAGGCGAACAAGGGCCTAATCCTGGCAATGTTTCTGAGATGGAAAAACAGGTACGAACCCACGGAAGATACTTGAGTCTCCATGGTCAAGTTCCTGTCCAGAATCACCCAAGACTACGTACCCTAGAGGAGGCTCTTCAATGAGACAGCCCCAAGAACAAGTCCAGTTGCTGAATCAGAGACTCCATATCACGAACTCTGTTCGACTCCACTACCAATACCTCCATCTTGTTAGGTTCAGTCACAACCAGCTGGAGGCCATCCAGTCACTTATCTCGTCAGACAGATGTTTAGCACATCCACTGCATTGGATGTTCCTGGGCAAAGGAAAAGTATAGCTGAGTATCATCAGCATAGCAATGAAAACTCAGACCATACTTCCTAATGATCCCACCCAGGGCAGCATGTACACTGCAAACAACATTGGGGCCAGTACCGAACCCTGGAGGACTCCGCAAGGAAGGAGATTGGGTGTAGATGAGAATTACCCATCGTAATCTGCTGCCTCCTGTTTGTAAGAAAGGACTCAAACCAGTTGATGACAGTACCGAGGAGTCCACATAAACTCCTTAAGGCTAACTAGCAACACACAATGGTCCACAGTGTCAAATGCAAGAGAGATCGAGAAGAACAAGAATTGTCCTGTCCCCGATCTCTAGCCCTGGAGGAGAACATTCTGCACCCATACAAGAGCAGTTTCTGTGCTATGTCTGCCCGAAAAGCCGACTGGAAGGGATCTGCATAACCCGTGAGTCACCAAGTGCTCTTCCAATTGAAGCGCTACCACCTTCTCCACCACCTTCCCAAAATGGGAGGTTGGAGATAGATCAGTAATCTCGCCATGATCTCCGGTCCAAAGATGGTTTCTTTAAAGGGTCTCACCAGAGCCTCCTTCAAGGCATCCGGAAAGACTCCCTCAGATAAGGAACGCCGTACGATCATGGCGAACATCGGACAACAGAGCCAACGCATCTCATTAAGAAGCGCTGGCACTGGGTCCAGTCTACAAAAGGTATGCCTCAAATTGGTTGCTACCTCAATAACCTCACTTGCCTCCACTGGTCTAAACTCCTAATCTTGGCGGAGTGCACTCAGAACACATCTGATGACCACTGTTAGCTATGGTATTGCTAGCTGAAGAGGCATCCCTACCGGATCATGGACACCCTGTCCGAGAAGAACTGAGCAAACTCCTCACAATCTTCAGTGGAAAAACCCCTAGGCTGCGGGCAGAGAGGATGAAGAAGTCTGTCTACAGTCCGGAAGAGTGAAGCTGGTCGATTCTTCCCGGCAGCAATCTCCCTGGACAGGAACACTGCCTTCTTACGATTGATTGCCTCCTGATACGCACGATAGTGCGACGCAGGACCAGTCTGTCCACCTCCAGGCGGGATCCTCTCCAGCAGCGCCCAATCTCCGACCCATCTTCTTCATCTCCCTGAGGTCCCCATCGAACCATGGGGACCTCAGGTATGAGGTCTGGGTCCATACGGATGAGGTGCGTAGGGAGTTGATGGTGTCAGAGAGCACCTTATTATAGGTGTCAACACCGCACCAACTCCTCCGACGCATGTAGCACCCACACTAGATAATTTAGCTGCCGCCAAAACCCTCAGGGTAAGACCCCGCAGCGGCTACAGCTAATCATCTCAGCAGGGAAGGGCTTATGGTGGGAGCCCCAAATGTGAACTTTACCGCAGTGATCGGACCAAGAGACCGATCAATCCGAGATCAGTGATCTCAAGCCCAGTGAAAACACTAGGTCCAGCATGTAGTCGTCTGGTGGGTGGAAGCGGCAACGACTCCGCCAGTCCAAGAGAGAACATACCTCGCAAAAGTCGCCAGGCGCATTTTTGATCACTATCATCCACCCAGACATTGAAATCCCCAGAAAAATACATCTGGGGATCCCAATGTTCACCAGCAGTGAACTCGGCAAACTCCTGCAGGAAATTCCCCATCGGGCCAGAAGGGCGATAGACGAGGAAAATCCTGCAGCCCGCGCCGAGACCACCGCGGATAGCCACACACTCAAAAGAACCCGGAGCTTCCACTGGGTGCACGGTGAAGGTCAAACCGGATCTAAAACAGATGGCTACACCGCCACCCCTGCGATTCACTCTGGGGCAGTGTACCACGGTATACCCGGGAGGGACCGCAGCCTCAAAAATAGGGCCTGCATCATCACCCACCCAGGTCTCCATAATGCAAGCCAGATCGATCGATGAAATCAAGGCAACAATTGCCGCTTTGTTCCTGATCGACCTGGCATTGCATAACACTGCCCTCAGAGGATTGGAGGGTGGTGCAGCCCCACAGGCTACCTGGCCACTCGGACTGGTGGACTCCCTTGGGACGGGCACCAACCACGTCTGGCCTCTCCCAGATGCCCATCGCAACCCAGGGCGCCTCCTGGACCTAAGGACCTCAATCCTACCATCACCCACAGCCTGATCACCTCGCTGCCAGTAATCAACATAACCCCCTACAATCCCCACTTCCTGACAACGTCTAGCAATAATATCAGACACAGAAAGGGGGATAGAGGGGCATAGACCATAAAGCAACGAGTGGCTATAGGTAATCCTAATCCCCATAGATCCTCCCACATAATTCCTAAACATTTCAAATAAAAAGCAGAAGCTGCTATTTAAGCACTATAAAATAGCACAAAATAACAACCTGACCTACATTAAACCAATAAAGACAATACTAAAATAGGCTCCACCTTAATATATATGAACAGTGCCCATTTCAGAAAACCGCCGTGTTAGTTTTTCAGGCAGTTGTGAATGATGTTGACACACGGTTTTCTGTTCATTATTTCAACCCGCAGCTTGAGTTTTCAAACCTAAATGAATGGAATGCTGTTCTGTATGTATGGTCAGTACAGCGTTCAATTCATTTTGCTGACTGTGGTGAACAGCTTTTCAATAAGGTGGAATTTGAGGTGAGAGCAACGTTCCACCATACACTATAAAACAATAGTGAGGCCACACCCGGAGTACTGTGTGCAATTCTGGAGGCAGCACCTTTGAAAGGACATTGACAGGATGGGAGCGGTCCAGAATAGGGTGACAAAGATAGTACAGGGTTTGCACCAGAAAACATATGAGGAGATATTAAAGGACCTCAATATGTACTCGCTGGAGGAGAGAAGGGATCGGGGCATGATAGAAACATTCAAGTACCTCAAGGCATAAAACAAGGTGCAGGGGGAGACACCTTCCAATACAGGAGAAGTACAAGAACGAGGGGGCATGATATGAAATTGGAAGGTGGCAGATTGAGGGGACATGTAAGGAAATTTTTCTTCATGTAGAGGGTGGTGGACGCATGGAATAGTCTGCACCAGGAGGTGGTGGGAGGGAGCACAGTGAAGGGATTTAAACATGCCTAGGGCAGGCATAAGGGAACTTTAGAGGTGGGAAGAAGTTGTGATAAGCCGATGACCAGGTAGGGCCAGAGGAGGCAGACAAGTGTAGGGCTTACGGGCGGACTGGATTGGCCTAGCAGTCCATATCTACCGACAATTTCTATGTTTCTATTTCTGCAGCCTTCAGCTTCTTGTGTTATTTGTAATGCTCCTATGTACTTAATTGTGGGTTACCCCTGAAAAAGGGAATTAGTCCCAGCAGGCCTACCTGGTTAACAAAACTCAACAAATAAATAAAAATCATTATATTATTAAAATGTGCCAATGATTAACTAATCAATTTGAATGCTCCTTTTGTAGGGTCAGCAGGTAGTAATATTGAATTCCCTTGTTAACTTCTATTAAATCAAAATTTAAAAATTAATATTAAAAAATGAAAGCTTTTATTTTGTCAGTCTCTCGGGGTGTTCTTAAAATACTATTTAGCATTTTGTATGCATTTAAAATAGTATCCTTCACAATGAAAATACCCATCCAGTGAAAGTCTTCTGATGGTAAAAATAATTTAAAACAGGCTGCTTTAGGAACAATGAAAATTGTAACAGAAGATATTTCAGTGATTGCCTGTGATAAAATAAGCAAACAGAAGTCCACTAATTTAAAATAAACAAATATATTTCAGCCAAAACTTTTAAATACAAATTGGATGGAAATAGGAATCCCATGTAAAATTGACACTTTTTGCTTTAAAGCAGCAGTATAACAAAGTTGGCAATAACATTTGACACCATATTTTTAACTGTAACAGATTCCAGACATCTTCCAGTTTAATGTGTTCATAAAACTGTCCAGTTCTACCAGAATTTAGACATTTCATAAATAATTACAATTACTTTTTCAAAAGAAAGATCGTCACTTCTTATGACATATAAATAGTATTTTAAAATGGACAAAGGGTTTGGATCACAAAAATTAAAACCTCATATAATGGACAAACTAGGAATCATGTAAAAATGCAGATTTACCATGAATGCTAATATTATCAACTGAAGCTGAAAATTAGATTTTTGGTAAAACTTTTTCTTCTACACTGCTGCTTTAAATGGGCAGCTCCAAAAGGGTGATGTTCTTATCAGTTTTAGAAAGTTTGACACTTTTAGAAAAACTTAATAAACATAATATTTAGATAAAATTCAGCTTATATGTTATATATTTCTATTGTTTACTACTAGATCGTTTACATGGAAACAGGGAGATTGTCCATCATAGTTGATCTATTCCTTCTGTTTAATTCTGTGCTGAAGTTGCTATCTTCGGTTTGTCACATCATAATCATTTCCTCAGCACCATTTATTAATTTACTTATTTAGAAACTGGTGACAGGGAACTGCCAGTTGCGATGTCACAATCAGTGGATTGGTACTTAGCAAAGGATCAAGCAGATGAAGAAAGTGGGATAATGAACCTGTTACTATGCAAAGTAACTTAACGAAAATAAAGGCAAAAGAAATGCAATCAAAACAAGCACACACACACACAAAATATCTGAATCGTGTTTAAATATTATGTTTGTTTCATGATTTCTTGAAAGTGACAAATCACTTTACAGAACAGCTCCAATAAGTATAAATCATGACTAAAAGAGACAGTACCCCGTGCGGCTTTAAACAAGTTATTACGTTTTTAAAATAAATAAATCATTATATCATTTTAGCTAATCAGGACTGCTGATTTATATACATTCCAGTTAGTCTTATAACCATTAGAGGGTGTCTCATGCAAAAAGTTGTAATATTCTGAAGATCTGAGTTCAGCTGGTATAGCCCATTTCCTACACAATGGATTCTCTAACTTTCTAGTAAGTCACACAGTTTGACTTTACATTTTAAACTGAAGCCCCAGTTTTTAAACACAGACATTTTAAACATGATTAACATTATGTTTATATGTACAGTTCCTGTGTCTCTTATGGTTGTACTGCAAGAGTTTCTTTTTAAGTCCATGTGCTAGAACTGCTCAGCTTCTTTTCACACTTCTCTCTCACCTATGGAACTTGAAAATGCACTCTTAGAACCATAAGAGACAAAGCAACTTAACGTATAAACATATAGAGTAGCTACCTTTTCTTAATTATATAGTCAGTTAAAAGACTTTCTTTATGAGAGTACAGTACTTAAACTGCAGGTTGACAGAGTGCTAGTCCTCTTATACCTTATCAGCATTGGGAACTCGGGGATTCTGACACAAAAAACAGAAACCAGGAGACTAGTAATATTCCTGTCACTCATGATGCAGTCTAACTGGTCATCTGTGATGACAAAGTCCATGAACTCACACTGCTATGAGATACGTAGACTGACAATGCAGATGTTAGCCTTCAGGTAAGATGCTGTTCTACCTATTCCCTCCTTGTACTGCAAGTCGCAAATCTTTTAAGTGGTCAAATGAAAACTAAAAGTACTTCAGAAACAAAAATGAATAACTATATACCTTTAGAAATTATAATGAGTCTTACATTTATGGATGAACTAGATTGTGGTCATGCAAAGTAATATGATTTCTCCACCTGCTCTGCTGGTCACTCACATTATGATGTACCCAAGTGTTCTTCTGGTTCTCGACTGTGGCCACAAACTGAAGGGCTACAATTCAGCTCTTTGTCTACTATGACCCCCAGGTCCTTTTCCTCCTCCACCATAGCAAGAGGGGTATCATACAACTGCAGATCATATCTCTGTTTTTCCTTTGCAAGTGTTGCACCTTGCATTTGGCTACAATGAATATGAGACTTTAAGAATCCAGCCAATCACCAATCTTATTCAGGTAATCCTGAAGTTTGTCATCCTCTAGGGAGTTCACCACCCTGGTAAGCTTAATATCACCAAACTTTGCCACCTGCTTGAGACCCTAGCTTCCAGATCATTGTAGAAACTGTTGAACAGCAGGATCCCCAAGGGACACTACTGAGAACCCCTTTTCACTCAAGTGGTGTCCATCCACCAAAACCTCTGCTTCCTGTCCCCAAACCCATTAGCAATATACCTTGTGTACGTTTTGTGTATATGGTACTGGTGTACTTTTCCCTAAGCTTGTTATAGGCCACACTGTCAAAGTCCTTGCTGAAGTCTAGCTAGAACAGTCTTCCTTTTGTCCACCTCCCAGGTCAACTCGAAAGTGATAAGGCTGGTTTGGTATAGGGTAGAAAATTTATAAAAAAAATGCCTGCTTAATGGATTATATAGGTTTGAAAACTACACGTCCAGAAACAGATTAACATGCTGACCCTGTTTTGTATGAATGTCCTTAAAAAGCTTTTAATGAACCTGTCTGGTTTTTTTTGAGCCCTCAGGGCTTGAATCAGGTCCTGACCATAATCTTTCTTCCCTAGTCCATAAAAAGGCTTTGAAAGGAATTTCTTTTTATATTGCTGTCACCCTACCTGGAGTCCTTAAAAGGACTATTTTTTGCTTTTTGTTAAACTTCCTATTTTAGCTTCTTCTCCCATCTGGCTCTTGGATCCATCCTCTGGTTCTCCAACCTATACCTCACCTCCATCACCCTGCCATTTCAAAGGGCTTTCCTCTTCCTGTTGTACCCCCATGACTTCCCCCCACAGCAATTTGGACAAGCCCCATCTGCTTGGTTTAATCCAAGCCTGTTGTTGGGAAGACTGCCCGAGTCTGCAGATACAGAGCCTGCAGGTGGGGCAGGGATTTTACTTCACTGTTTCTCCCGGCTCATAAGGTCGCTGTTGCTCTTAGATGTCATGACATGCATGCACTGAGTGCATGCACACATGTCAATGTCAGCAGCATCCTTCCCTCCTTAGCTCGAGGTCCCCATTGCACCTCACTCTGTGGTCACCCAGAGAGCAATAATACAGTGGGACTACTCATCTTCCATCCCTGGAGGGAGTGTCCCCTAGGGTGTTCAACTTTCATCCTCCGTTGACCTGAGCTCATACTTGAACCCAGGTGGCCATGTTGCAAATGGTAGCACTAAAGCCATGTCATCATGCCCACTTAAGGACTACTGTTTTATGCCAAAAAAATGGTGGCTGTCACCAAGATGTGGGCAACCCCAAACTTCAATTGCAACATGATCATTCTGGGAGAATCACTGTTGAGGAAAGACAGAAAAAAGGGTAAGGGAGGGAGTAGTACTGTATATCAAGGTAATGGGGCAATAGAAATGTATAGCCTGGGGAAATCTGAAAGGCTGGAAACCCTGTGAGTACAAGCATCAACAGGGAATGGGAAACACATTAGGATTAGGGTGATATATAGGCCAGCAGGCCAGGACCAGGGGGTGGATAAGGAACTAGAGGAGATTCTGAGGAGGGTGGCTGAATTAGAGGAGGTGGTAGTAGTAGGGAACTCAGGCTGGCAAAGGAGGTGAAGCAAGGTGAAAAAACATTCTTCAGATATATTCAGGAGAAGCAAAAGGTCAAAGGGGCATAGTAAGAATTAAGTGAGAGGAAGGCTGAGAGGAAAGGGACATAGGTAAAGTGGAGATATTAAGCATTTACAAAGGAAAAGGAGGGTCTGCTGCTGGACTCTGGGGTGAGGTGGGAAGGAGAGGGGGTGTGGATACACAAGTGGAAAGTTGAGTATAACAGCTGTAAGGGTGATGGAAAAACTGAAAGGGTTTAAAGTAGGTAAATTTATAGGACCTGAGGGCTTTCATCCTAGGACGCTCAATGAGACTGCAGAAGTAATAGCAGCTCTTCTTGCAGACATATTCAAATGCTCACTAGCTACAGATGGTTCCCTAGGGATTGAGAAACAGCAGATGTGGTCTCACTGCACAGCAGCGGAAACAAAGATGAGTCAGGTAACTATAGACCAGTCAGCATGATGCCTATAGTGAGAAAGGTAATGTAGTCCATATTGTGGGAAGAACTACAGTAGTGGACTTCCTAGAAGGGAATGGACTATTGGATCTCAGGCGCATGAGTTCATGAGGGGGAGATCTTGCCAAACAAGTTTAATTAACTTTATGGACTAAGCGAGTTGGTCAGCTGACAAGGGACAAGCAGTCAATACATTATACTTAGATTTTAGTAAGCCCTTTGATTCAGTCTCCCATAGGAATGGTTAAGAAGCTAAGTGACTTGGGGTGGAGAAAAAAAGTTGGTGATGGGTGGAAAGCTGGATAATGTGAAGGATGCAGAGGGAGTAGTAAATGGGGAGTTCTCAGAGGTAGTAGACATTACTTATGAAGTACCACAGGGACTGGTGCTGAGACCTGTTCTTTTTAATGTGTTCATTTGTGGTGTAGGAGAATGCATAAAGGGCAAAGTCTACCTCTTCATGGACAACATAGAAATCTGTACAAGTGTTGACATGGAGAAAATGATATGGAAACTCAGGGAGGGTCTGGGCAGGTTGGAGAACTGGTCAAAGACTTAGCAGCTGTTCTTCAGTGCAAAAGAAAGAATTAAAGGTGTGGCAAACTGGGAAAAGGACCCAAGGGTGCAGTACAAAATGGAGAGGGGTGCTGGAAAGTACTAAGGAGGACAAGTACCTAATCAGAAAACCTAAAATACACAGCATATTGTAACAGTGCTGTGGTAAAGACAAACAGGATGCTAGTATGCATAGAGAGGGGATAAACACCAGAAGTAGGAGGTAATCCACTCACTGTACAGGTCACTGGTGAAACCACATCTGGAGTACCGAGCAAGGCACTGGAGTCCACACCTGAAGATGGCGACAACATAGAAGCAGTACAGCGCAGGGCAACCAAGATGGTCCAAGAACTTGGGGGAGAGTCATATGAGGAGAGGCTGCAGGTCTTTTACAAGTCCACCCTTAAGAAGAGAAGGGAAAGGGATGACATGATAGAAATGTACAAGTATCTGCACTAGATATTTTTCCTTGAGCTTAAAAACAGGGATGAGACAAAACTTACTTAAACTACCATGGGGGGAATTCAAGAAAGATATACAAACATACAAAAAACCAGCAGAAAAAGGCCATTTTGTCTATCTAGTCTGCTTGTATTGCAGGGTTCTTAACTTAAGCTACTTGACCCTGCCCTCCCACCTATCTGCCCCTCCCCGTCTGCCCCTCTCTTGACTCTTATTTTCCCCAAATGTATCCCAGCCTCTTCTGAAGCTGCCCACTGTCTTCAACGAATTCACTTCTTCCAGAAGCACATTCTAACTTGCCACCATCCTCTCCATGAAGAAGTGCCTCCTAGCCTCCCTCCCAAACCTCCCCTCCTTCAATCTGAGACTGTCTCCTTTCATGTTTCGATTTCCATTAAGTTTGAAGAGTCCCTCCTTATCCACTCTATTTATCCTTTTCAAATAACTGAAGGTCTCAATCATGTCCCCAATCTTTCTCTCCTCTCCTAAAGGGAGTACATGTTTAGGGCCCCCAACCTCTCCCCATATGTTCTACCCCGCTGGACCATAATCATCTTCACTGCCATTCTCTGGACCATCTCCAGCAGGTTAATGTCCTTTTTAAGGTATAGGCACCAGTATTGTACACTGTATTCCATATGCAGGTTCACCAATGAGCTGTACAAGGGCAATAGTACCTCTTCTCGTCTGCTGCTGATCCCTCTGGCAATCAGCCCAACATTTTATTTACCTTTGCTGCTGCTTTCCTATACTGCATGGAATGCTTCCGGTCACTAGTGATCATCACTCCCAGATCTTTCTCCTCCTCTGATACAGATACCTGGACCCCTCTCAGGCTGTACTCAGTCTTGGGGTTCCTGGCTCCAGTGTGCACAACTTTGCATTTATTTGCACTGAAGTCAAGTTGCCTCTAGTTTTTCCAGATCTTTCTTCAGGTCCTGTATCCCTTCTGCTGTGTCCACCCTCCTACAGAGCTTGGTGTCATCCATGAATAGGCACATCTTGCCCTTAATGCCATCCCCAATATCTTATATGAAGCCACTGAACAGCACTGGTCCTATCACCAAGCCCTGCAGAACCCTACTGGTGACCTCCCTGATGCAAAATAGCTCACCCCCCAAAACCACTCTCTGGGTCCTTCCCCCTCAGACAGTTTTCCACCCAAGGGGTCAACTTCTCTCCAACCCTGAAATCTGCCAACTTCCTGATCAACCACTTGTGGAGTACAGAGTTAAAGGCCTTACTGAAGTCCAGGTAAAGAATGTCCACCACTTGGTCCCTGTCCACTGTTTTAGTGACCCAGTCAAAGAACTTAGATTAATTTGAGACAACCTCCCTCCCATAAACCCATGCTGCCTCATATCCTGGAGACCATACTCATCTAAATACCCTAACAACTTTTCCTTAAGTATGGTCTCCATGAGTTTACACATGACTGAGGTCAGACTAATCAGTCTGTAATTCCCTGGGTCATTCTTGGGAGTGCTCTTATGGAAGGGCACTACATGTACTGTTCTCCAGTCCTGCAGTACCACGGCTGACTCCAGTGAATCACTGAACAGGCCAGCCAACGGATCTGCAAGCTCCTCCACCAGTTTTCTCAGCACTCTTGGGTGTATGCTATCTGGGCCTAGGGATTTATACACCTTCAATACTAGTAGCCCTGTCCTCACCCTATCCAGCTCTATCACTACATCTGCGTCCCCCCCCCCACTTCTCTTCTTCTCCCTAGTGGCAGCGGTCCATCTTTCTCCCTGGTGAAGATGGAGCAGAAGTACTCATTCTGCACTTCTGCTTTGCCCCCATTCTCCTCCACCCACCTGTCCTCTTTCCTGAGCCTAACAACCCCATCCCTCTTGTCCCTTTTCTTGTTAATATAGTGAAAAAATACCTTCTCCCACTTAATTCCCTCAGCTAGCTGTAATTCCTTCTGAGCCTTAACCTTCCAGACTACCTACCTTACCTGCTATGCTAGCCATCTTCAGGTAATCCTCCCTGTCTTCCTCTCTCTTGGTCCTCCTGAATTTCTTGTAGGCTAGCCTCTTACCACGTAGTGCTTGTGTGACCTCAGTACTAAACCAGCTGGGTGCTTTGGCCCTTGAATTCTTCCCCTTGAGCCTAATGTGCTCCTCTGTGGCAACCATTATTTCCTCCATGATGATGGACCACCTTTGGTCCACTCCCATATCCCCCTGGATGCTTGCCAGATGACTCCTCAGCAACTCTCTCAGCTTTCTGAAGTTTGCCTTCCTAAAATCCAGGATTTTAGTGTTAGTGGGGGCTCTTTCCTTGCCCATGTCTAACCGGAACCATACTGTGCGATGGTCACTTCCACCCAGGAGTTCGACTGTTATATCCTGGATGTGCTCCCCATTCGTCAGCACCAGATCAAGGATTGCCCCTTCCCTGGTGGGTTCTGAGATGTCCTGAGTCAAGAACCCACACTGCAGAACATTTAGGAACACCTGACTCCTGGTGCAGGTCGTGGCCAGTACCCTCCAGACCACCTCAGGCAGGGTGAAGTCTTCCACTATTACTACCTCTCTTTTCCCTGCAGCAGTCAATTTTTGGGAGTTTAATTCCATTTCTTTCCTTTGCCTGGTTGGGGTGGTCTGTAAACCACCCCAACCTCACCTTCCTCCCTCTTTTAAACAGTAAAAGAATCCGCATTGCTTCCACATTCCCCTCCTCTGACTCCTTATTCGTACATGTTATACCTTTCCTGATGTAAAATGCCACCCCTCCCCCTTTTACTATGGCCCTGTCCCTCCTGTATAATTTATACCCAGGGATCAAGAAGTCCCAGTCATGGTTTGGTGTGGCCTTTGTCTCAGTGACCGCCACGATGTTCACTCTCCTCTCTGCCAACAACGCCTGTAGGTCATCCATCTTGTTTCTAAGGCTTTGTGCATGGAGGGGCATCACCTTCAACCTAGATTCGAAGCCTCCATCCCTTCCCTCCCATCTGTCCTTCTTGTTTCTCCCTGTTGCTTGTCCCCCCCATCCCTTGCTGCTAACTTCTTCACTCCCCCTCTACTGGTATGGGGGGAGCCTGCTGACATCCTCCTCCTTGAGTCTAAGGGCCTGTAGGCCCATATGCCCCCTCAGTAGTTTAAATTATGTTTATGGGTTATGTATCCCCAGTTTGTCCTTGAGGACCACTGAACACCCACTGCTGAGGTGCAGTTTGTCTGTTGCAAAAACTGTTTTATTTGATCAGGTCTCTCCCCAAGCCCCCAATACAGTTGTACCATGCTTCCTTGCATCATTCCCTCAGCCAGTCATTGAATTTCTCTATCCTTTTCTTCCTGACCATGCTGGCTCTTGGTACTGGCAACACCTCTGAGAATGTCCATAAACACTTTTTCATGGAAAGAGTAATCAACAAATGGAAAAAGCTACCAGAAAAAAGTGACAAGGGCCAAATCCGTCAGCAGTTTCAAGGAGGGATGGGATAAACATATGGGCTTAGTCTGAAGGGGTGGAGACAGAAACTATTAAGGGATGAAATGGCCACTGGGGTCAGAGTAGTTAGGTAGAGTAGGCAGACTGGATAGGTTGTTAGGCCTTTTTCTGCTGACAATGTCTACATATCTATTTAAGACTTTTTAAAGAAATTATCTTTTTGAGCCCTCATAGCCTGCCTCAGGTCCCGACCAGCTTCACCATTCCTAAGCCCGTAAAATGGTTTTGAAAATAATTATTTGCATCATAAAAAAACAAACATGCAGAAGCAGTTATTTTTTAATGTTCTTTTGGCAATATACCACACTCAAGCTCTCACTCCACACAAACTGGCAATCTAATGAACATTAAAAACAACAGTACATTTGGACTTAAAAACTGTACTTATTTGTTTCTTAGCTAGTTACTTTGGCTAGCAGTATAGCCTAGAGGTTAGAGTAACAAGCTATGAATGAGCTTGGTACATCCAGCAGACCTGGGTTTGAATCCCACAACCTCCCCTTGCATACTGTGTGATTCTGAGCAAGCCATTTAACCACCTCAAAGCTCCTGGGTCACCCCTGAAAACAGGCACGTGTGCCTTGTGGGCCTTACCCGCTTAATAGAAAAAAAACTGTTTTTGTGGAATCTCCACTCCAACTTAAGAACAGGGCATATGGCATTTTTTAAAGCATCAGGGATGAGGCAGATAGACACATAAATAGTGCTCCATCTTAACTGGTTTTGGCCCCAAAATGTCCTGCATTAGTTTTATACTGCTGCTAGTCTTCCCAAAGTCCTTACAAGGACTACTATTTTTATGCAAAAAAAGCCCTTAAAATGGCTTTTGATGAAGACATTTTGCTGCAGTGCCTGCCAACTGAAGTGATACTCCCATTGCTAATCTCAAGTCTCATAAAGCCTTTTTTATTTAGCAATTTCTGGGAGGGAAAAGCAAATGAAGCTAATTTCTAAGTGCATACCTGGAATATGGGGCAGTTAAAAGACTTGCTCAGGGTGACACAATATGCAAGTAAATGTTTTGAGAATCATGTCCAGGAATGCTAGATGAACCAAGCCTGTTCACAGCTTGTTGCTCTAACCTTTAGGCTATACTCCAAAAATGTTTCTGGTGGGCTGCAGACTGCTCAGACAAGAACACGTCATGGGATGGAGGATCATGCAGTCAGTAGTCAATGGTCACCACTCCAAGCTGCGTGCACTGTGTGTCCTGTGAACACGCACTCAATTATAAAGCTGGACTCTGTGCATGCACCATTTCCCACTGACACATGACGTGCAGCATGGCCATTTCACGAGCTCGGAGGAGGGGGGAACGATCAGCTAGTACAGAAAAATAGAAAAGCAGCTCACAGACTTATATGACTCAGTGGGCAGGCACCAAATACATTTATTTAATGAATTCTGATAACTGGGTAGGCCCATTGAGATCAGTTATCCCTTCTTCATGGTGACCCAAAGTTAATTACATACAGCAGTGCATACAATTGACATTTAGGTGTACAGACATTACACAGATCAAGATTAAGGGTACAAATACAAAAACATAATTAATATTCTCCATAATTAGTTATTTGAAATGAGTTACACTAGTAGAAGAGAGAAATATAGATGTCCTACATCCAAAGTGCCTGTCCTGGGGCATCTAAGTAATAGGAATGTTGTACCCTGGTTTGGCTCACACTGCCTCTCATAAAGACATGCTGAGAGGGGACATGAACCCTTGCATCAACCAAGTGCTCCATTATTCTGTCTTTGATAATGGCCTGCTGTTAGGTTGACTGGCCTGTAGTTGCCCAGGTCTGACCTTCCATCTTGTTGAAGATGAAGACAACACTGACCACTTTCCAGTCCTCCAGCACAGCTGTCCAGATAGACTCATGAAAGATTGCTGCACATTAGAACGTAAGATATACAGATAGGAGGGAGCAAAGGCCCTTCATTACCCTGCCATTTGTTACACTATGACCCTGTGGTGCATCTTGTCCACTCCTCTGGAACTTACCAGGTTTGATATTCACCAAGTAGTCAGTATCTAGGGTGATTACAATGTTCACCAAGTGCACCATGGTTACCCCTGAGGCCAATGGCCCTTCCACCTAGCATTCTCCCTCCCTCGGTGCCCTTCTGTAAACACAGAGAGTTATTTTTCATTCAACATCTCGGCCTTCGCCCCTGGCTTTTATACAGGCTACTCCCATTTCCTGCTTTTAGTGGCCAAATACCCTCCTTCAATTTACGTGACTTTGCTGTTGTCCTCAGATCCTACTACTATCATGGCTTCTAGCACTTCCTCAGCTTTCATAATTCTAGTCCTGCAGTACTTCATTTCTGCTCTGTACTCCTCTAGGACATGGAGGCAACCTGTCTCCATCTAGTGGTCATAATTTTTGTTTTGTTCTGTATTAATTACATCAGGTCACTGCTGAGCCCCCCCCCCCCCAAAAAAAAACAATGCCTTACAGGGATACGCAGAAAGGAACTAGAACCAGTCACGTCCTGGAGAGAGTGGGGGTTGCAGTGAAGGGCAGCCAGCCCAGTGAAGAAATCAGAGTTCAAAAACCTGCACTCCAAAGCAAACTCCAAGGCAATGAATTTGAATAAGTAACTTCTTTATTGTGACAACAGCTGCAGTAGCCGACTAGTTTCCTAGCCCCAGTGCTTCAACCCCATCCGGGTCTTCGTCGGGGATGGAACTCTCCTTACAGGGATGTAGACCTTTGTGGCTGCTTTGAGCACCTTCAATGAACCACACACAGAAGCAGAAGTGGTGCAAAGAGAGCAAGTAGAAGAGTAGGGAGAGATTATAGAGATGTAGGACAGGACAAAACCGTTATGAATTTTAATAGGAACAGTAGCCTTGTATTAGACATAGAAAGAAGACAGGGAGTCCATACAGAGTTTTGAGAATAGTGTGATCTGCTGACTTTTTCTAGTATACGTTCTGAGACAAGCAGCAGCATTTCGCACATATTGAAATTTTTGAAGGATAGCTTTTGGTAGTCAAAATAAAAGATAAATCTCAAGAGACAAACGCCTGCTTTCATGCAAATGTTCATAATAAGAATGAGGGGAATAAGAATGTGTAAATATATAAAATAAAACCGATTCTAAATATGAATTTCAAAGGTTTCACAGAGCTATCTGTAGCTCAAGGAAGTTACATAATATACATAATGACCTGACTATCATGGGAACTGTCAGGGGAAGAAGGCATTATACCTGGAGAAACTATAGTTATTACAGAGTCCAGAACCACTGGAATTGGAAATGGCCCGGCTGTTGCGTCCAAAGCAAACCTTCCTCCATTTGGACGAAAAGGCTTTCCTAATAGATTAGCTCTTCTGAAAGATTACAAGGACTTCTAATACCTCCTTACAGAGATGAAACCTTTTGAATCTAGCCTTCCAGAAACTAGACATTTAGGCCTGGATATTCAGACTGCGCCAGTCTGTGGTGCAAGTCTGGGCGCAGCGCAACTTGGCTGCGCAGGGGAGTTGACAGGGTGATATTCAACAGAGCTGCGCCATGGCACAGCAGCATTGAATATCGCACCCTGGCCACCTGCAGTGCACATGACGCAGTGGCACTGCGCCAGCGCAAGTGGCCAGAGTAGAGCAGTGGGATGCGCTAGCGCAAGTTCCGTTGCGCTAGGTGCAACAACCGCGATATTCAAAAGTGCACATGCAAATGGGGCCATAATGCATGCAAGGTGCAAATGGGGCCATTTGCATGTTAGTATGGCCCCATTTGCATGCAGGTGCGCCGATCCCCGGCGACTTGCGCCTGGCACCCTGCCAGGCTGCAGCCATCGGGGACCGACGCCCCCTGCACAGCATGGCAATGTGCCCACTGCCCGATCGCGGGCATATGTTGAATATTACATTCATCCTATTTCCCTGGTGGTCCAGTGGACCGCTCACAGCCCGATCGCGGGCATAAGTAATAATAAAAGTAGTCCAATATCCCTGGTGGTCCAGTGGACCGCTCACAGCCGATCGCGGGCATAAGTAATAATAAAAGTAGTCTAATATCCCTGGTGGTCCAGTGGATTGCTCGCAGTCTGATCGCGGGCATAAGTAATAATAAAAGTAGTCCAATATCCCTGGTGGTCCAGTGGACCACTTGCAGCCCAATCACAGGCATAAGTAAAAATAAAAGTAGTCCAATATCCCTGGTGATCCAGTGGACTGCTTGCAGCCCGATCGTGGGCATATGCCGTAAAATACTAGTCCCATATCCCTGGTGGTCCAGTGGACCGATCACGGGCATAAGTAATAATAAAAGTAGTTCAATATCCCTGGTGGTCCAGTGGACTGCTCGCAGGCATAAGTAAAAATAAAAGTAGTCCAATATCCCTGGTGGTCCAGTGGACCGCTCGCAGGCCGATCGCGGGCATATGCCGTAAAATACTAGTCCCATATCCCTGGTGGTCCAGTGGACCGCTCGCAACCTGATTGCAGGCATAAGTAAAAATAAAATTAGTCCAATATCCCTGGTGGTCAAGTGGACCACTTGCAGCCCGATCGCGGGCATATGAAGTAAAATACTAGTCCCATATCCCTGGTGGTCCAGCGGTACCCCCCCACTAAGCCCCACCACTCCGCCTCCCCCAGTCAGTGGCGGGTTGCGGCTCCCCATCCGCTCACCGCCTGACACTGTGCGGTGGGTTGTACACCCATTGGTCTGGCGTGAGCCAATGGGCATACTGCCCTACCTACTACCAGTCAGATATGTGAATGGGTCCATTCACATATCTGGTTTAATAATTACAATATGAACTGCAGGCCCATTGGCTCACGCTGTGGACAATGGTACAGCCCTCAGTGTACGTCAGTCGGCGGGCAGCAGGCGGTGAGCCACCGCCGCCACTGACCAGGGGAGCGGTGGTGAGGCTCAGTGCGCGGTGGTGGGTACTCGGACCACAGAGATATGGGACTATTTTACGCATATGCGGTGATCAGGCTGCAAGCGGTCCACTTGACCACCCGGGATATAGGAATACTTTTATTTTACTTATGCCCGCGATCAGGCTGCAAGTGGTCTACTGGACCACCAGGGATATAGGAATGCTTTTATTTTACTTATGCCCGCGATTGGACTGCAAGCGGTCCACTGGACCACCAGGGATATAGGAATACTTTTATTTTACTTATGCCCGTGATTGGGCTGCAAGCGGTCCACTGGACCACCAGGGATATAGGAATATTTATTTTACTTATGCCCGTGTTCGGGCTGTGAGCGGTCCACTGAACCACCAGGGATATTGGACTTTACTTTTTTAATTATGCCCGCGATCGGGCATGGGGGGGGCGCTGCCACGATGGTGCAGCCAGAGCTCGGGTGGCCACCCACAGGTGGCAGCTGCCGTGTTGCGCCCTGCAATACGGCAGCTCACCTGTGGGTAGCCAGCCATTGTTCCTTTTTTTTTTTAGCTCACCTGTGTGCAGCACAAGTAGGGGATGCACATGCATGGGCTCAGCACATCCCAGACTGAATATCGGGATGTGCAGGTATGCATGGGCATGCCCCCACCACACCACATACATTACTGATGCACTCCAGCGCGCCGGGTTTGTGCCAGGCACAATCCCCATTTGAATATCGCGCCAGGGCACATGAGTGGGTTGCGCATGGTGCAACAGTGTTGCGCCATGTGCAACCCTTCTGAATATCCAGGCCTTAGACTGCAATTCCAAATTGACATATTTTTCTTTGGTCCCCTGTATGAAAGCCCAGCATAAGTGCAAGTGTTACTAAGTTTAAAGACTCAGCTAGAGAATGTCTGAGTACCACATATGCTGCACCCAATCCCGAGCCATCAGAATCAATCTGACCCACTACATTTTGTTCATTTTTTAAAGTATTCAATTTGAAGTTCATTTTTTAAATTTTTTAATTTAAATGTTTTAATTAAATAGATTGCAACATCTGTACGTGTAGTGATATATACATGATGGAAACAGCATACAACCGCTTCCACACATTTATGTATATTACATAAGAAAAAATATGATGAAAAACATAGAATTGCATGCAATTTTTAAATTAGATCTGCAGTACAAAATTATTCGGAAAGCAAGTGGAAATATAAGAACTTTTAACGAAACTAAATTTCTCCCTCTTACTGGGTGCAGGAATCTACATAAGATTGAAAACTGTAGTCCCTTCTGCTATCTCAGGCCATTCTATTATGGCTCAAATATGCCTCTTAGAGCCCAACAAAACAAATAACAATAAGCTTCCATGTAACACAGGGTCTTGTGTCCCTGCACTAACACCACCTAGCCCACCTTAACACAGCTTGTATTCCTCTTTCCTTTCAGCACAGCAATTTCAAAGTGAGGGTGCTGCAAAATTGGTAGTACACTCCTAGAATTCCATAACTCTAAGTATCTCCCTACTGCCAAATAACACTGCAGTGCATCAAAAAATGAATAGTATTCATGAATCAATCAATCAATTCAGTAAACACTGAACACTGGCTCACCTCCCAGCACCGAATAATTAATTACAATAAGACAAAAGTCATGATTTTCTCCCACCCATAGAAACCCACTGAAGAACCTCTGCCCCCAATTTCTTACTGTAAACCGAACCCCCCTCGAACAAGTGGACACCTTCAAGTACCTAGGAATCACACTTGCCCCGGCCCTCAGCTTTAATCAACATATTCAGCGTCTATCCACTGCCCTAAACTCTAGACTTGGCGTACTTTACTGGTACAAACACTGCCTCACCCCCGAGGCTCTACGTCTCACCATTAACTCCGCTGTCCTCTCGCTGCTAGACTATAGTATTCTAATCTACAGTGCTGCTCCCACCTCTGCCCTTAATAGACTTCGTCTTGTACTAAACAAGGCCTGCCGACTCATACTCGGATGTGATCGCTCCACGCACACCTGCTCCCTCTACAGCGCCACTAATTGGCTAAACTTAGACAACAGAATCAAGTACCACACCTGCTTAATGACCAAAAAGATAACCCTAGGCCTCACCCCAACTACCCTAAACAACATCATCCACCCAGAACCCCCTGTCAGAGTCACACGTAGCTCAAGCAAACCGATACTAAGGGTACCCTGTTGCCGGACCTCCAAATTCCAAAGAACTTTCAGTTACAATGCCCCATCCTGGACCAATGCACTCCCCATTCTAATATCCAGTGAAACAAGATTAGGCCTTTTTAAATCTAGTCTAAGGAATCACCTCCAGCCTATGTGATTGCCCCTAGACCAGCCTCTAATCAGGCTCCAGACCCAATTCCCACTGAAACTCTGTCTTGACAAACAGCCTCTCCCCTACCTTGGGCTATGCTAAACCCCGATATTTCATGATGTCCTTGTTTATAGTTTCACTTTTGTATCTAGTGTATATCTCAATGTGAAATTAGGTAATTTCACAGCTACCTGTATGTTTTCTGTTACTCCTGTACCTCACTATGTATAACGTGGAACCATTATAATCTCACTGTAATGTAATACACAGCAACCTGTCTGTTTCTATTCCCCTGTACAGCATTAAGTATGAAGTAAAACCTTTGTAAATGAGTCTCTGACTCAAAGGTCTTTCTGATTATCTCAAATAAATAAATAAAATAAATAGCAAATGTCAATCAATCAATCAATCACTTTATTTAACCAGGCATGCAAACAAAATGTACATGCAAACAAAATACGTGGGTGTTTCAAAATGTATTTAACCCACAGAGCAGCATCAGTCACATTCTCTGATGCTGTCCTAATAATTACAGTCAGTGGAGGATGCTTCTGAACTGCCTGAACTCCAGATTTACTGTAACAAAGGCAATTTCCTCAGACTGGTTTGATGCAGTATTAGATCTTTGTTTTAGGAAGTTTATAAGTTGGTCCACATCAGAAAACACATGGGTATTCCCTTGTAGTCGAACACAACATTTAACAGGCTCCATAACAGAAAAAGTCCCACCAATCTCTAGGACTTCACTCCTTAGTGCCAAAAATGTACTCTATCTTTGTTGCAATGCAAACCATACATCTGGAGACATTTTACATTTTATGTCCTTATATTGCATGCTGCCACATATTCTAGCAATTTTATTTAGTAAGTCTCTATCAGTTTCATAAGACAAAACACACAAAATTGTCCGAATACTTCAGGGACTAGCTTCGGCATTAATTTGTAAATCTGCATTTTTATTTTTAGATTTACTTCATTTACAGGGAAGTCCCAAAGCTTTAACCACGTATGGCAAATTATCCTGGGACAGAACTAGAGCATTAACAAATATGTCTTAATATCGCCACACAAGTTGAAAATGGCCTCTCAAAAACATCTGGTATTCTAACGAAATGAATGTTTTTCTACCTGGGGCATTCTCCATCATCTCTAATTTTCTTCTGAGAGCCACGCAGTCTCTATGTAAGAAATTTATGTGACAGCTGGTTCTAATGACCTGGCTCTTCCTTATTTGTTCTGGTGCAAGACTATGGAGGCATTGCCCATTTACTTCAGAACTTCTCTTAACAGGCCTGTCTTCGACCATTACTTTATGCCATCTTGGATTCTAGGAGTCCAGGGATCCTGCTTCCTATGTCTGGCCACTGGCACAACTTGACCACTGCATTGCCGCAAAACCCTCTAGCCCCTCTGGATTGTGGGGCCCATCCTGCGGCTTGTTCAGTTGACAACACTAACTATTCAGTGGCTGGAGTGGAGAGATGAGTTGTCTGATGCCAGATCTTGGGAGGCAGGCTGGCAAGACCCTATCTGAACATGGGGGCAGGGGCAGCATCATCCCAAATCAGGGTCCTTTTAATATTTTTTCTGTCCCATCCCTCATCACCAAGCTGCACTGGCCTACTTGTGGAGAGCTGTGCAAACACGGCACATCTTCACCATTCACAGGTTTTCTACTGTTGCCAGAACATAAAATGCTCTTCCCAAACCTCCAGAGGCCAAATGCAGTAGGGGATGCACAGCCCACCCTCCCCAGAACACAGCATCCACTGGGATAACTCCTCGATCTCAAGGTCAGAATGCAAACCTTGTTAGTAGCTTCCCAGCAGCTGCATTTGTAAGCTGGCCCCTTATTTACCTACACCATCTGATCAGATATCATATAGAATGTTGGCAGAAAAAGGTCCAGCGGCCCATCCATTCTGCCCTTCCCATTTAATGGACTAAGCCCATCAGTCCCATGCTGTCCTCCACCTTCACACCCAGTGTACCCAACTGCACTTTTCCCATATGCCTGTCCCATCCTCTCTTAAACATGCATATATGACTTCATCTGGAAGTTTTTACATCCGGTCGTCACCCTTTCGGTAAAATAGCACTTGCTGTTATCTTTTCAGACTTTCCCCACCACCAATTTTATGAAGCTATCCCAAGCACAAATATTTTCACTTATTGTGAACAAGTCACAAGTTCCTACTCTACTGATTCTGAAGGAACTTAAAAGCGTCAATTGTGTCCCGTCATTTCTTCATATCTTCCAGAGTATATACAGTATGTTCAAATCATCCAGACGTTTCTTGTAATCACTCCTGTGTTGCCCTTGTATCAAATTAATCATACTCCTCTGCACCAGCTCTAGTCTTTCACTGTCTTTCTTTAGGTGCAGATTCCAAAACTGCATAATAATCCAAATGAGGTTGGACCATCGCTCTGGATATAAGCATTATCACCTCCTATTAGAGATCCCCCTACCTATGCATCCCAGATTCTCATTTGCCTTTCCCACCACTTTATTGCACTGTGCTGATGACTTCAAAGTACCTGTGACCATTACCCCCAGATCATTTTCCTCCACTGCGCTGTCCACCACTAAGCCATTTTTATTTCGGGTTTCTGACCCCCATGCGCATAACTTTGCTCTTCTTTGCATTAAAGTCAAGTCGTTTTTATCTATAAAAAAGTGCTTTTCAGAATATCAAAGTACTTGTACACATAATTAAAATAGACCATAATAAAAAAATAAAACAGTAGTCAAATAAAAAAGGCAGCATTCCACTTAAAAAAACCTCTGAAAAAGCTAATTCAAATAAATACATTTTTATGGCAACCTTAAAAGTCTCAGTCGACAGGCATTCTCTAACCTGACGAGACAGAGAGTTCCACAGGGTCAGGCCATAAATGCAAAAGATCTCACCCCGGAGATCTTTAAAAGGACTCTGGGAACCTCTAGCGATCCCTCATCAGTGGAATGAAGTGGGCAGAGGGGGCAGCAGGGATGCAGGAGGTCTTGAAAATAATGTGTCATTGTCCATGTAGGGACTTATAGGTCTGCAAACTAAACCTGAAGATGATCTTCCACGGCCAGTGGCAGCCAGTGCAGTTTGCGGAGCACCAGCATGATGTGGCTAGATCAAGATAAGCCTGTCAACAGCCTGGCTGCCGCGTTCTGCACCAGCTGCAGGCAGCGGATGTCCATCCCCAGAAGCCCTAGGTAAAAAGCATTGTAGTAATCAAGGTGACAAGTCACAAAGGCATGGACCAGAGTAGGAAGATCATCGGATGGAACAAGGTGTTTTATCCGAGCAATATTTCTCAGATGAAAAAATGAGGACTTGACAGTGGCTGAAACCTGTAACTTAAATGTCAGCTCATCATCAAGAATAACGCCTAGATTCTTCATCTGTTCAGAGGCCCCCAGTTGACTGCCCCCCAGCACAAGCCCAGAAGACTGACCAGCTGAGGACCCTTCTACCAGATGACCAGGGTCCACAACCAACACTTCAGTCTTATCCGAGTTCAACCTCAACCAGCTGGCACTCATCCAGTCCTGAATCTCAGTGAGGCAGCTGTTAAAGACTGAGACAGTATCACCCTGATCAGGCACAAAGGACAAGTACAGCAGAGTAGCATCTGCATACCAGTGAAAACTCAGCCCATACCGACTTAATAATGTCTCCCAATGGCAGCATATACACTGCGAACAACATGGAAGACAGTATGGAGCCCAGTGGCACTCCACAGGCCAGGGGCAAAGGGGCTGAGGAAAAAAACCTCCGACACAACTCTCTGCAACCTGCCCATGAGAAAAGACTGGAACAATCTGAGGACCATACCAGGCAGTCCACAGATCAGCCACAGGTGCTCCAACAACAACCCATGTTCCACAGTGTCAAACGCAGTGGAAAAATCCAGAAGAACCAAGACTGAATGGTTCTTCCAATCTCTCGCTGTCAGAAGATCATTAAGTACCCGAACAAGGGCTGTCTCGGTACTATGCCTCTTCCTGTATCCAGACTGGAGAGGATCATAGATCTTGTGGGTGGTAAGATGGTCCTTGAGTTGCAACGCGACTACCTTCTCAATAACCTTACCCACAAAAGGCAGGATGGAGACAGGTCTGTAGTTTGTGAGACAATCTGGGTCAAGGGAAGATTTCTTCATAAGGTGGGGTTATGACTACCTCTTTCAAGGGGTCAGGGAACACTCTCTTCTCCAGTGAACTCCAGACAGTCTCCGGTAGGACTGGTCCGATGACTTCCACACACTCCACTAGGAGGCGGGTAGGACCAGGGTCCAAACTACAGTAAGCTGGTCGCAAACCCTGGACAATCTTCATGATATCAGTGATTGCCAGCCAATCAAAGTTGGACCAGACAAACTGGGTGGTAGTGACCTCCCATCAACCACCGCACCGCTCATTGGAGCGTATAGAACAGATCTCCGACCTGATGGTGGCCACTTTATCTGCAAAGAACTGAGCGAACTCCTTACACTTAACCTGTGAAAAAGCTCTCTGATTCTGAAGACAGGATGGATAACACAACCTGTCAACAGTTCGGAAGAGCTAAGCCGGTTGATTCCCTGCAGCAGCAATCTCCCTGGACAGGAACTCTGCCTTCTTACAGGAGACGGCCGATTGATAGTCCCTATAATGGGCCATCAATTTAAGTTTGTCATCCTCCAAGCCAGATTTCTGCCAGCGACATAGAGACATAAAATTTGTCAGCAGGAAAGGACCACTATGCCCACCAAGTCTGCCCAGACGATACCTGCCCAGTCTGTTTCTGCAAACCCTAGCTGGTCTCCAGCGATCCTCCCTTCTTCTTACCCATTTCCTAATATTCCCCCATGCCTATCCCACACATGCTTGAAACCCCTATTTTTGCCTCCACCACTTCCGCTGGCAGTATATTCCAGGTATCTACCACTCTTTCAGTGAAGTAGTACTTTCTCACATCCCCCAAACTCCCCCCCCCCCAACTTCACTGCATGCCCTCTGGTTCTGGTGCTCTTCCTCATTTGGAAAGTGACTCCCCTCCTGCACCTTGCTCGCCACCGTGATGCACTTGTTGGTCTCTATTATGTCTCCTCTTGCTTTCCCATCTTTCCGGGTGTACATGGTGAGATCCCTCAGTCTCTTCTTGTAGGGCTTTTGGTGCATCCTGTGCACCATTTTAGCTGCCCTCCTCTGGACTGCCTCCACCCTGTCTGCATCCTTTCTGAAGTGCAGACTACAGAACTGGACACAATACTCCAAGGTGGGGTCTCACCAGCGAGTGATACAGTGGCAATACCACCTACTTCCTCCTGATGTATCCCACTGACCCTACCAACTGCTTTGCCACACAGCCCTGCCACTTTAAGGTCATCAGATATGATAACCCCAAGGTCCTTTACCTGCTTAGTGACTGAGAGTACACACACACACACACACACACACACACACACACACACACAGACAAAACTGTCTGTCCCAGGGACAGTTGAGAATGGCAATATGGTAGGCCAAAGTACAAAAAAAAATCTGTCTGAGACAGGTAGACAGATGGTGGATTCCTTCACCTATGTCACAGAACAACATATTAGCAGTGTCAGTGGCTCAGTAGGTAGCACACTCGCCTCTGAGGCCGGGAGATCAGAGGGCTGTGGGTTCAGTTCTCACATCTGGCACTTGGGTTAATATCCCAGTACTGACACTGTAGTGCAGCATGAGGGGTGCTGCACTTCTGAGGTGCCGTCTTTCGGATGAGACATTAAACCGAGGTCCCATCTGCCTGGATTGGTGGTAGTTCAGGTGGATGTTAAAGATCCCATGGCACTTATTGAAAAGAAATGGGGAATTGTTTATTGGATAAAGCTTTATAAACAAAACAAGGGAAAATACAACAGAAAAATCGTAAAATACAGGAATCAATATATAACATCAGAGTCCAGAAAACAAGAAACCATTCATACCCTTCAAAAGTCTGAAACACCAAAGACAAACCCAAAATTCTAAGAACAAAACCCACTCAGAAAAACCTATAATAGTCAGAAGCAAAAAAAAACAGCTATCCCAACAGCCCTTCCCATCCCAGTATATAATGGAAAACAAAAAACAGTTCATAGAATCGCCCAGCGAGAATCCACTGGTCAATCAAAAACCCGTAAAAAAGGGGAGAGAACCCCAACCTTTCCACCAGTCCTGTATAAGAGCGCTAGAAAAGACATGTCTTTCTTTTTTAAATAACATCGTGATTTCAGACTCAATTTTATTTTGTAAGCCCAGCAAAGACAGCTGTTTTTGTTGCAACACAAACTGACATCTAGTTTGCCAAATTACCCATTTAATGAGAGCAAAAATTACTCGAGTTGTCCCTAAATGGAATCCACTCCAAAGAATGTTATCATACTGACCATACACCACGGTATTATAATTCATAGACCTTAGATGAGGGATATTCCATGAACAGGCCAACATAGGCCATAAACCAGAAATATACGGGCATTGTAAAAAAAAGATGTAACATTTTTTCAATCTCCAATCCACAACCCTCCCTTAGACAAGATCTTTCCTGAATAGATTTGTGAAAATGATTTCCTCTGACATTTAGTCTGGAATGACAGCTAAGCCATACAGAATCCCACACTTTAGGAGGGAGTCTGGTTTCTGTTACTTGGCGAAGGACATCAGCAAGGACTACAGTGTCCGGTAATACCAGACAAGGATCTTTAAAACAGATCTCCTGTAACAGCTTATGACACTCCAACTTTCTGGTAGTATGCAAAAGGTCAGAGGTCAAGATATGCCAAAGTTTTAATTTTTTACAGATTTCCAAAAGATAGGGAGAAATACCTTGTGGGATGTTCCGAAATATCCCCCATTGCTGCGTTTCTCACTTCTGCCAAAAATAGTAGCATCTATCTTTAAACAAGGGAACCCAGGGCAATTGACTCAACAATAAAACAGGAACAAAGTGCGCATAAAGAAAAACAGTAAAAAGGAAAATCACAGGATTGATCATGTTCAAACCACCATCACATACAGGCCAATAGGTACTATTTCGCTTTATGGGATTAAGCCGACTCCCCCATAATAACTGAAAAGCCACGCTATACATCCTAACCTCTAATTCCACAGGCAAAGGATACAGATAACTAACATTCAGAAAAATAGGCAATAAAAAAGTTTTAAACATAAAGACCCTTTTCTTTTTCGTCATAGGAAAACCTTTCCATCTTACAACTTTCTCCTCTGCTTTGGCCAAGGCTGTTTCCCAATTGTAACAGGCTGGGTCAGGAGCTCCAAACCAGCACCCCAGAATTTTAATCGGTAATGCAGATACCCCAACACCCCCTATAGCTCATGGAACTACTTCTAAAGTATGAATCCCCACAGTCAGACTTCTTCTGTCTGTTGATCCTTGAACCAGAAACAACAGAAAAAGAGTCTACAACCTCCATAGCCCGCTCCCCAGATACTTGATCGGCCACTAGTATAGTAGTGTCATCTGCATAAGCCAGGGCAATCGGATATATACCATCCCAAAAACCCCGAAATGGTGCAATCCATGTTGTCATATGTAATGTTCTTAATAAAGGATCTAAAGAAAAAACATAAAGAAGCGGACTCAGAGGACAGCCTTGACTGACTCCTCGCTGAATCAGCACAGATCTCCCTAGCCTGTTATTTACCAAAGGCCGAGATGAGGCATGTCTATAAATGATTTGAAGCCATTCAATAAACCCAACTGGAATACCATAATGTTTTAAAACCTGAAAAAGGCAGACATAGGGAACCTCATCAAAGGCCTTAGCTTGGTCAAGGGAGAGTAAATACCCAGAACCACTCGACCCATCAAAAAGCTTCTCTTAGTAATCTGGTAATGTCTCCCATACCCCCGGCTGGGAATGGCACAAGTCTGACTGGGTGAAATCACTTCCTGAGCTACCCAGAACAAACGTTTGCACAAAACTTTACACAGAATTTTCCAGTCGACACTTAAACTAATGGGTCTCCAATTCCTAAGATCCAATCTATCTCCCTTTCTATAAAGAAAAATCAAAATACTGTCTGCCAAAGTTGCAGGAAAAGGAACTAAACCAGATAATATAGCATTATAAACTTTCACCAAATAGGGACTTAAGAGACTAACTGCTTTCTTACAGAGTTCCCCTGGTAAGCCATCATAACCAGGAGAAGAACCAGATGGTAATCCAGCAATAACCTCCTCCACTTCTTTTTGGGAAATAGGAGAGGTCAATAGGGATTTATCTGATTCCAAAAGATCAGGTATCTGTAATGTACATAGAAACTCTTCCATCCCAACAGTACGGGGAGAGTTGGAACAAAAGGAAGCTTCCACAAACTGATGAACCGCTTCCTCAATATCGACGTTAGAATTTACAGTCTGACCTGTATCAGACCTCAAGGCATCCATATATTTAGAGTCCACCCTTTACACACAACATTCATAAGGATTAACTCCTTGCGCTTTCCCCTGAGTGCCAAACTTCTGTTCTAAAAATAGAGAATGGACCCTATCATACTGATACTTACACATCTCAGATTTAATCACAACAACGTCATCCGTGAGATCTTCTCCAGTCTCTACAGCTCAAGAAAGTAGCCTCTGGAGCTATCCCTGAACTGGAGGTAGGTTAGATACTTCGAATTTGCTGCCCGTTTTGCCAAAGAGCTACATAAGGTTTTCAAATCTCGTTTCGAGTCTTGCCACCATAAAAGAGAATTATCATATAAATCAAAAACAGAAAACCTGGCCTCCAGCTCATTATGAATGAGAGCCCAGGTATCTGTATCCGATAAAACAGCTGAATTCAACCTCCAGACCGGATTTGGGCCAGGTTTGTTTACAGGAGTTCCAACAAAAACAGTAATCAGTCTGTGGTCAGAAGTCTCAACTGGAGAAACTGAAAAAAGAACACACAGGGACCCAATGGGAGGCAAACCAGAAGTCAATTCTAGTAGACAAGTGACCCCTAGAGTAAGTATGCTCTGGTAAGCTAGAAAAATGAGCCGCACGATCCCTAAGCTTGGCCTGTGTATACATTCTGTACAAAAAGTTGGAATCAGAATATAACTTTTGTGATCTACCTGTTTTGTCAGATAAAGACAATATACAATTGAAATCACCTCCTAAAAAAACAGATCTTGTGGTATACAAAAAAGGTAGAACTTTCTGCAATAAAGTAACCCGTTGGAATTTCATCTGGTAATTATAAATATTAATAATACGTAATTCATCTGCCCCTAGCCAGGCATCAAGAATGCACGCACGGCCAGGAACCAGGTCAATCAGATGAGAAACATTGAGGACAGGATTCAAGATTAAAACCCCCAGCCCTGAGCAGGGTTTCTCCCCCAATGACCAAAAAGAAGCACCCCTAAACCAGTCAGTAGATGCCCGGTAGGTCTCTCTAGTAGTATGTAATCTGGTGTCTTGAAGTAAACAAATATCAAGATGATGACCGGAAATGATAGAAAAAGTGGTGAGTCTTTTTTTGTGGTTCTTTATACTATTGGCATTTAAGGATCCCAAGGAAAGGTGCCACATCATGTTCAGGTGGTAGAGACATCCGCCATAGTGGAAACCATTGGTTTAACAGATTTAGTCCCCAATCTTTTGGATTTCCTTTTCTTCTTGCCCCCCCACTTTGGTATCTACGGAGGGAAATTCAGAATCAGTTACAAATTCCGGCTGTGAGGAAATTAGTGAAGAGGAATCCGAATCATCATCATCCTCTGCATCCCACTGCTTCCTTTTAGCAAGTGGAAGGAACCTGTTGAACATGGGAAGACCAGCCTCACCTCCATCCATAGCTTCTTTGCCCAATTTTTGGGATACACTTCGTGTCATCCATCTATTTTTGCGAAATTCCCAATCCGTGGAGTGGGGAGGCGGCACAGCAGGGTCCTGCCCGGAAGTCCCCGGTAGTTCAACAGAGCAAGGGTGAGACTCCGTATTCTCAGAAGGAAGGAGCAATACCGGATCAGCAACCACCTCCGGGGCTGTGGTACCTGGGGAAATTACCTGCTGCACTGGGAGCTCAACTGGAATAGAGGGGAGAGAGGGCACATGTTTAGAAGGGGAAGGATCAACAGCAGAAATGGTTACAGAGGGTGAGGAGGGCCGGGGAAGGGGCACTTCAATAGGGTAATCATCCCCTGGTTCCCCTGCCATATTTTCAGTAGAGTCATCCCCTCCCAAATTATGTGAAGCCCAGGGACAATCACTGAAAGTGTGGGTGGTGTCTTCACAAAGATTACAAATAACAGGAGTTTGGCAGGCAAATGCAACATGGCCGATCCCTTCATAAAGGGAACATTTTATTTTATCGCAGGCATTGCTCAGATAAGTATGAGCCCCACACCTGAAACATGAATGAGGTTGCCCAGCATAAAAGATAAAACCTAGGTCCCTCCCCAGGTAGAAGCAACTAGGTAGATGCTGAATAATACCTCGAACCTGAGGCAATTTGACCCGAATCCTCCACCCCCCAGTCCAAATATCCTCAGAGTCAATAATAGGGTCTGGAAGACCTAAAACAGAACATTTAGCCCTTAACCAGAACAAAATATCCGATATTGCCACCCCTTCATTCTTGAACAACACAGTCACTGTTCTGTAGGCAGGCTTAGTAACAGGAATAGCAGCAAAGACCTTCCAGTCAGGGTTGTTACAAACACCTTGGTTACGTTCCCAGAAAAGCTCCAGACCTTCAGCAGTTTTAAAGCTGATATCGAAATTTGGATCACCTGAGGTGTGAATTAAAGCATAAATATCCTGAGCAGAAAAACCCATGCTGTCCTTCAAAAGCGTACGGCCCACATATATTCTGTCAAGATATAGCTCTAAGCCTCCTTTATATTTTAGCCTTACTGCATTACGCTGCTTAGCAGGTTCAGAAGGAGCATGAAATAATCCAGCATATGTTCTGTGGGATGAGTTCCGATCACGTTCAGGATCAGCTCCAGCAGTATTCACAGAAGGACGTGGGGAGGGGCAGGATGTTCCAGGTCAGGCCCAGGAACATCAGGCGCTGGTTTCAGGGCAATAGGATCTTCAGGGTCATGATGCTGCCCAGAAATACTGGGCAAAGGAGAGGTTTCCATAGGGTTTTGTTGCTGAGGAAAAAGAACCGGGGGGTCAGACAACTCTAAAGAAGAGGGAAGTTCCATAGGGTCATCAAGAGCAGACCCTGTCGCTGAGGCGACACCCAAGGGCTGATTTGGCCCAGCTTTAACTCCACCCAGCAGCCTGCAAGGCGTCAGAAACAGTATGCCCCGTAACCAACAAATTGTTATCAAAGTTAGAACTTTCCCAAGACAATTCAGTACTGCGAGAAACCGTAGTGAGTAATGCAGCGCCAGTCACAGAATCTGACAGCTCCCAAGAAGCAACTGTTCTAGAAGCAGTGTCCACCCCCGAACCCTCTCCAGCCTGTAAATGTGGAATTAAGGCCGTGTCAGAAGAAACAACAGAAATCTTACTGGCAGGTTCCCCGGATGACATATGGGAACCGTTCGTGTCCATGGAGGTCTGTAACTCACTGTTTACCAGGTCTGGAGTTGCAGCAGACCCAGCACCAAACTCCGTCGTGCATACTCCGGGTGAACTGACAGCTGCTGTAGAAAGTGGAGCTCCAGTAAGCAATGCTCCTGGCTCGAGACGGAGGGATTGGCTGTGACGCTCGTGGGTCTCTTCCACAGCAAGAAGCGCTCGCAAATACTCACAACGGGACCGAAACAAATGACAGCTCGGGAAGTCCGTCTGCAGCAGTGGGTCTGTGGAAACAATAGGAGCCTCAGAGGAAGCCACACAAGCAGGAGAGGTAAACAAATGATCCTCAGCAGGAGCAAGAACAGTAACAGTATCCAGACTAGGCAGTTCAGATGCGGGCAACTTAGGAGCAATATCCACATCCATCTTCTCAGAGATGGAAAAAGCCTCACACACAGGAGGAACTGAGGAGGAGGCCAACTCCTCAGCTCCAAGGACCATCTCACCTCCACCAGGATCCACGGGAGCCGCCATCTTGGTCCCACAGGAAAATGGGTCCCCCCTGCTCACAGGAAGCAGAGTACGAGAATTTCCCTGGTGTCTGGCCAAACTTCCCTCATTCACTAAAAATACTACCAACAGCTTAATCTGGTTCAAGGTCAGTTGGCATTCATCTGTATCCCCCTCCCCCGGGTCGTGCCTGAAAATAGGCAGGATTTGTCTAGTGCACTTACCCGGTCAAGAAAAACTGAAAAAAAAAAAAAAATATGAAGAGAACCAATCCCACAGCCCGTCCCTGGAGCATTCCTCTTATGACCTTCCCAATCTCTAATGCCTCTCAATTCAGTACTACCCTCTGAGTCCTCCCACTAAGCCAGTTTTTTACCCACCTAGTTATCTTTCCCCTTATCTGCAACTCACCCACTATCTTCATAATGCTTTCATTACAGATATCACCTAAGAATTTTCTAAAATCCATGTAAACTATGTCTACAGCTTGACCCCTGTTGGCTGATCTTGTCACCTAATATGAAAAGTCAATCAGGTTGATCTGGCATGACCTACTACTAGTAAAACCATATTTGTCAAAGGTCCTGTAGCCCATTCACCTCCAGGAAATGAAAAGTACGTACCTTCCAGAATTCTTGATCTTCTTGGACAGTCTTCAACATTTATTCGCACTGCTGGGTTCTGAGCCAGAGGCACTAGGACTCTGTGGGAGCCAAAAATCTTCAGGAGGGCTGGCATCGAGGTAGGACAGTGCATGTGCGGCAGGCTCACACTGTATAGGTTATCTCAGCGTTGACCCTCCAACAGCCTTAGTGCCTTTTTTTACTGAGAAGGTACAGTGTTACCTGACAAAGGAGGGCATAAGAACAATCAACAAGAACAAAAGTGTCTTCAGAGCTCCAACCGAACAAGGGGTATGAAGACTAGGATACAGAGAGAGTGAGATCGGGAGATGGCGAATGGGTGTGTGAATAAATGGTGAAGACTGTTCTAAGAAGATCAAGAATTATGGTAAGTACATAATTTTCATATCTTCCTGGACTTAGTCTTCACCATGTATTCATAATTGTGGGTTAGAGTACCAAGCTCGGATAATATCCCCCGAGCAGGGTGGTAAGAAATGGAGCTCACTCAGGACAGAAATCCTTTAAGGATTGTCCTGCCAAAAGAGGCATGCTACCTGGCATGGACATCCAGTGTGAAGTGCTTCATGGAAGTATGCACTGTATTCCAAGCTGCCACTCTGCAAATTTCAGCGGTGGGGACAGAGCGGAATTTTGCCAAGGACGCTGCAACCACTCTGGTGGAGTGGGTGCGAACTTGTCCTTCCAGCTTGATCTGAGCCATGCAGTAACAATGACAAAAGCAAGCCTCTATCCAAGAGGAAATACATTTAATCATAACCGGCTGGCCTAACCGGTTAGGACTGAAAGAAATTAAAAGTTGCTTGGCCTGTCGGATGTTCCTGGTTCTATCTATGTAAAATCTGAGAGCTCTCTTTACATCCAGGGAGTGGTGAGTTTTCTCTCCCTCATTCTGGAAGTCAGGAAAGTACTACCAAGTGGAATTCCGAAACCACCTTGGGCAAGAACTTGGGGTTTGTATGGAGAACCACCTTATCCCTATGGAATACAGTGTACGGAGGATCTGTGACCAAGGCATGTATCTCAGAGACCCTTCAGGCTGAGGTAACAGCCACCAGAAAACTACTTTCCAAGACAGAAACTTGAGGCTGCATGTAGCCAGAGGTTCAACAGGTTTACGTGTGAGTATGTCTAACACAAGGTTGATATCCCAGGGAGTGACAGGTTTCCTGACTCGGGGCCTCGTGTGCCGAATGCCCTTTAGGAACCCCTTAAAAAGGGGTAGCTGGGCCAGTGTAAGGTTCTGGACCAGCTCGTGAAATGCTGAAACAGCACAAAGGTGAAGCATTACAAAGAAGCACTAAAGTTCTGTATCAGAAAGATCTAACAAGTGCTCCAATACCTTCTCCAGCAGACATCAAAATGGGTCCAAATGAGATTTGGCACACCATTCAGAATTTTTTTTTCCATTTGGTTGTATATGTCTTCCTGGTGGAAGGCTTGTACACTGCCAAGAGGATATCGGAAACTCTTTATGAAACCTTGAACCTGCCAACTTCTATATCTTCAGAAGCCAAGAATGAAGAAGAAGAGAGCTTAGGTTGGGATGGACCAGGGATCCCTGTGTTAGTAGGTCTGTCCACAGGGGTAGAGACTTCGGAGGGACCACAGACAACTTGTTGATCAATGGAAACCAAATCTGCCATGGCCATGATGGGGCAATCAGAATAATTTTGCTCCTGTGGGCCTCCAGCTTGAGAAACACCCTCTGAACTAGTGGTAGAGGAGGAAATTGTACAGAAAGCAATTTGTCCACCACAGCCTGAATGCATCCTGACAAAAAACACCAGGTCCTGGATTTCTGGAGCAGAATTGAGGCAGTTTTGCACTGAGTAGAAATGCAAAAAGGTCCAGGTCTGGAGTTCCCCACTTGTTCAAGAGTGACTGTACAATGTCTGGTGCTAATGACCACTCGTGAGGATCTGGCTCTGTCTGACCGAGTTGGTTCACCAGATCGTTCTGTTCTCCTGGCAGCAAACTGCGTGAATCAGAGCATTCTGTGCCACACAAAATTCCCATACCCTCACTGCTTCCCTGCAAAACAGGTATGAGTGTGCTCCGGCTTGTTTGTTGATGTAGTACATTACTGACTTGTCCATATGCAAAAGGATTATTTTTTGACTGAGCAAGTCTACTGAGGCTCGAAGTATGTAAAGGACTGCTCTCATTTCCAAAACACTGATATGGAGATGAGATTCTATCTGAGTCCACACTCCCTGGGTGCGATGGCCCAGACAATGGGCTCTCCACCCAAGGAGAGATGCATCTGCAGTGAGTTATCTGAGACTGGTGAAGGGGAGACCTTGAAAAAGGATGTCCTCTCGCGTCTACCATAGTAGTGAACAATGCAGTGGTTCTGTCACATTGATGGGGTAATACTGAGCATGCGTAACCGATGACCACTGGGTGCTGAGCATCCACTGGGTCGTCCTCATGTGTAGTTGTGCTAGCGGTACTGTGAAGACCGAAGCGTCCATGAGGTCTAGCATTCTTTGTATTCAGTGGGCTCATACTCAGTTGATCAACATGATAAAATGCGTCATCTGAAGGATAGCTTGTCTTCTGTCCTCTGGAAGAAAGACCTTTGCCTTGGCAGTGTCTAAGAAGGTCCCTATGAAAAGGAGCTGCTGCAAGGGCTGAAGATGTGACTTTTCTAAGTTTAGCAGAACTCTCATGGAGGTAAGGAAATGAACTGCTGTGTTCACCACCTCCTCCGTAGCCTTTCTGGATGGACTTGCCAGGACCCAGTCATCCAGGTACGGAAACACTTGATGCCCGAACTTGCGAAGGTCTGCTGCAAGAACTGTGCAGCACATTGTAAAGACTTAAGGCACCAAGGATAGCCCAAAGGGCAGGACTCTGAACTGATAGTGCTGATTCAAGGCCATAAATCGAAGGAATTTGTGGTGACTTGGGTGCACAAGAATATGCTGATGGGCGCCCTGTATGTCGAGAGATGCCAACCGGTCCCATGGTTGGAAAAGTAGTAGAAGTGTCCCCAGGGAAACAATCTTGAACTTCTCATGGTACAGAAACTTGTTCAGTTTTTTGAGATCAAATATGGGTCACACATCCCGTCTTTTTTGGAACTAGAAAGTAATGGAAGTAGCAGCCTGTGTTGCGTTCTGCTAGAGGCACTAATTCCACTGCCTCGTTTTTCAGAAGGCCCGCAATCTCTGAAGTGAGAAGGTCTGACTTTACAGCTGATAAGGCGGACTGTCTTTTGGGAGGATAATCCAGGGGGATTTCTGAAAAATTCAGTAAATACCCCTCTCAAATAGTCCTGAGGACCCACTTGCCTGTGGTGATGGAGTTCCACTGACTAAAAATGAGTCAGACAACCTCCCACTGGAAAGAAAAGATCTGCCCTGAGCAACTGAGACAGAGCCAGGGCCGGAGACTCAGAGGGTGGAACTGGCACTTTTAGGACCTGTGCCTTTTGCTGCATTTTCTTTTGTGGCTGAGGAAGCTGTTGCCTGGCTGGAGCTCTTCTGCCACTTCCACAAAAGTGCTGCCTGTTACGAAAAAACAGACGGCTCTTCCTCTATGGGCTCGTGAGGGGGCCAGTCTAGCAGACTCTATGGCAATTCTGATTTTCTGAGAGTCCTTGAGAGACCATTCTACCTGTTGGACAAACAAGTAGGTGCCATTGAAGGGAACATTCATTACTTTCTGCTGGGCATCATCAGAGGAGAACCCTGCGGTCCGCAGCCGGAATACCTTCTAATGCAGATTCCAGCAGCCGCGCCCTAGAAGCTGTGTCAAATGCATCCATGGCTGCTTTTAAGTGGTGACTATTAGACTCTATAACATGGGTAACAGTCTGAAGAAGTGTCTGCTTAGTATCCAGCTCTGGCAGGGATTCTGCCAGAGATTTAAGAGAGGTCTAGAGGACATACTTGTATTGGTAGAAATGGCCTTGATAACTGGTTAGCTGCATGCTCAAAGTTGCTGCTGCGAAAGCTCACTTACCCATATTGTCAGTCTTCTGGGATTCCTTATTAACAGGGTGTACTGTAACCTCCAGTGGAAGGAAAGCCTATTAATTTTCTGCAAGAATGACAATTTTGTCTGTGATAGGCTGGGAGGCCAAAATTGGTCCATCTTTAGGGTGAGAATACTTATGGTCCATAGACTTACAAATAGAAGGAATAGTGGCAGGCCTGGCCCACACCGCCTCTGAAAGAGTTTCAAAAGCTGGAGGAATCGGGTGTGAGGTTAACTGGTATGTTTGGCACATGAAGCCACACAAGACATAGCTGTTTACCTGGGTCAGGGGCCAAAGTCTTGAGAGCCAAGGCAGCCTGCATATTCTTTAAAAGGGTCTGAAAGGAAAAGTCTTCCTGAGGAACCACAGGAACTGGAGACTTGCCCTCCAGGCTGTAAAAAGTATCATCGTCCCCGCCCTCTGTAAGGATGAGGTCTGGGTCAGATTTGTTCCCCTCAAAGTCCTCCTCAGAAGAAACAAGAAGGGGGGTGGTCTCTAAAAGGTCTCTCCCAGATCTAGGTGTAGGAAAGACGGGTGACACCAGCACTGGAATGGAATTCGGTGCCAGGGCTGGTGCCGGCACTGAAGAATGCAGCACCGGGGTCCCATCAAAGGACCTGGCACCAGAGGTGACACCGATTGAACAACCAATGTCAGAAGAGGCCAGAGGTAAGCCCGGACATGTCACCTGAGCAGGCCTCAGAAGGCCTAAGTCCAGAGCCAGGCCTCAGCCAAACAAGGACCAGCTGTCCCAGAAGAGACCGGGGATGGTACAGTGCCGATCCCTGTAAGGTAACAGAGTGAGGAAGAGGGCATGTGGAACCAGCGTCGGTAGTATGGTTCCCGTCAAGGGAAAGGAGTTTCTTGGCAGAGGCAAGCGCACAACCAGACACAAACTCCCCTACCGGTTTCAGGAGCCTAGGCCCAAAGACCCTGACACCAGGTCCGCAGGCAGAGGAAGATGAGCCAGACACTGTACCTACTGCTCCAAAAGAAGAGAAGATCTGGGATCCCTACACCAGGCAGTCTCCCTGCCCAGATACAATACACGGTGTGCTGTGAAGACATCTGCTACACAAACTAGCCCATTATAAATGGTGGGGACTGTACTTCTTCCTTTACCCGTCTTAATTTGTTTCTCAACACCTCCCTCATCTTCCCAAAATTAGCCCTTCTGATCAACTGGGGCAAAATACTTGACTGCAGATTTATATCCCAGTCTCCAGATGATGTTTGTGTAACCTAGACTCCTGAGGAACTGATTGGCAATTCCCAGACCCCTTTAACTGATTTACCCAAAACAATGCCTCTTTGAAGCAAGAGAAGGTAACAAAACTTGCTGTAGGCCCCAAAGGGCATCAGTGACTGTGATGGGAATCACCTCTATCATCTCCTGTTTCACAGTTCACTGCTCTGACTTCTAAATCGCACTATCATTACATCTAGCTGGTGTTGCCAACTGGGGCCGATCAAGGATTAGCCTAGAATATCTTAGCCAAGGTACAATACCGCTTGTAAAACTACTTGAGAAAGTAGCATACAACGGAGCCCACAATGTGTACGTGAGATGGATAGCAAACTGTCTGTCAGGTTGGAAGGAAAGGGTGGTGGTGAATGTTCACCATTCAGATCAGAGGGATGTGCTAATAGGAGTACCTCAGAGGTGGTACTGGACCAGTTTGTTCTTTAACCTATTTATTAATGACCTGGAGAAGGAGGTCAGCAGCAAGCTGTAAAAGTTTGCTGATGACACAAACCTGACAAGAAGAATGGACACAGTAAAGGAGAGAGAGAGATGCACTGCAAAGTGACCTACACACATTAGGGGTGTGGACTAAGAAATGAAGGGCTTTGTTAAGTGTAAAGTTATAAAACTAGGGGAGAAGAATCTGGGTTGGTGCAACAGTGGACATCACAACTAAGGAAAAGGATCTAGGGTTAATTCTGAGCAGTAAGCTGTAGGCAGACAGGTGGTGATCTGCCACAGTCAAAAAAAGCAAGTGGAATGCTGGGATGCATTAAGAGTGGGGAAGGAGCAGGTAAAGGGGGAGGGGTAGTTCCTCCCCTTATACAAGGCCTTGGTTTGACCACACCTGGAATACTACCCATAGTACAAAAAGGACACTGAAGAGATCAGGAGAGCTGAGCAAAGGGTCACCAAGCTTAATAGTGGCTCAGGAGGCAAGAGCTATAAAAAGAGTTTCGACATGCTTAAATCACTGAGCCAAAAGAGAAGAATTAGGGGACATGATCACAGTTTTCTCAGCATTAAAGGGACTAGACAGGAGGAAGTATACAAAGATGTTTGAGCTGCTGAATGCAAGCAGAGTCAGAGGGCATGCCTTCAGCAAACTGAGGAGGTGCAGAATAATAGATGTATTAGAAAGCAGTACTTCAGACAGACATCGGTAACATGTGAAAGGGCCTGCCCAGTGAGGCTGTGAAAGCCATTCAAGCTTTCAAAGCAGAATTAGACTCCTGGTGGAGAATGGCTTTGAGGGTTACATATTCTTAGTAGGAGTAACATTTGGACTGTTTGGATGTGTTTGTCCACACTCCAATGTGGTATAGTCAATGCCAGGTGGAGTACACAAGATGGTCCCCAAGTCCCAACTGCTATTATAATTTTACATTACTATGAAAGGCAAATGTCAGATGGTAAAAAGAAGTCCTCAAAGAGATGAGCTCCCTTAGAGAGGCTTAAGGGAGCTTAATATGTATACCCTTGAGGAAAGAAGGTGGAGAGAAGGGACATGATAGAAACTTTCAAGTACCTCAAGGGAATCAACAAAGTCCAAGAGGGTAGCATCTTTCAGAAAAAGAGATGTGCAAGAACAAGGGGGCACAATTTGAAGATAGAGGGGGGACGGCTCAGAGGTAATGTGAGGAAGTATTTTTTCACAGAGAGGTTGTGGATGCATGGAACAGCCTCCCTGAGGAGGTCGAGGAGTCAAGAACAATGGGGGAATTCAAGAATGCATGGGACAGACATAAGGCAGTCCTAGTGGGGGGTAGGAGGAAGCAAGCTGTTGGTTAACTAGGATCTGCAGCTTTTCTGTTAGGTAGGAAAATGGGCAGACTAGGTGGGCCAAGCGGTCCTTATCTGCTGTCACATTCTGTGTTTCTATGAGAGCCCAGGATCCATCTCAGATTAGTGTGCAGAATTCAGTCAAATGGTATTAAAGGACACCACAACACCTGGGGAACTAATTTTAGATGAATGCCCACTTTTCCACCCAGGTACTCATGCTCACCTTCATTTCCAAGTGTTAACTTCTAGTTAAAACCTAAATTCTAAGTTCTACTACTTCAAGAGGAGTTTGGAACTTAATTTTCTCATCACATGGTTGAATTAGCGAAGTTTGCTGGATAGTAAACCACTAACAGGAATTAGTGAGTTCCTAGAATCTGGAACAAGATCCAAAGATTGTTTCATGGACTAACAGTGGCTAGTGAGTTTCTAGGATCTGGAGCAAAAGCCAAGGATTGTTCCATGGAAGGAGTGCGTGTACAGATGTTACTGTAGTGTAGACATGACCCAGAACAAAATAAAGGAGCAGGATGAAGGTTAGCATGCACTTCTAGCTCTGTTTTTGGTAAAGCAAGTAGTACAGCAATAACAGGAACCAAAGTCATAACCTGTAAAATGTTGTGCATCAAACCACGGGAGACTCCACTCTCCTAATTCTACAAACAAGGTTAGCACCTGAGTATATGTTCATAAAATAGAGACTCAGCAGGTCAAAGCATCTTCAGACTACAGGTACATCGTAAAAAACTCCCAAAGAAAACAGTCCACACAAAATGCGATTTCAAAAGCACCAGAAACGGCTCAAGGTTTACTTTCATAAATATGTTTTCAAAAGCAGTTACCTTCTTATTTTGTACAGCACACATTCAAATATAATGCATCAAGAAGAACCAGCACAAGTAATCCTTTAGGCTCATCTGTCACATAAATATGCACAGATACAGTGTACATATAATGGTTTCTCAAACATAAACAGATACTGATGTGCAAGAAAGTGCTTGTTCACAGTGCAGATGGAGCTTTAGTGTATTTACAAAGTATCTGGTAATCAGGCCATTCTTTAGCAAAAACAGCAGGGTTACAGTTCAGAAAGTACATTTTTTTCAGTGCTAGTATAAGGTGCCTTCATAAAGTGCAAAGAAAGTGTGATCCTGCTGTAATTGACAGCTGTCAAAAGTTTGAGTTCAGGTACGTTGAAATCTCGGGATAAGCTAAAGGTCTTAGCAAATTAAAGTCTATAGCAGCAAAGTAATGTGGCTTGCTACACTGAGAACTTGAAATAATATGCCACACGTTCAAATTCAGCTCCAATATGGTGCATACAGTGTTAGGGGACTAGAAAGCAGTTGTTTACGGACTGCTAGGTAAGAAAAACTAAATGCTAAGACTGCAGACAGAAGTATGTTGTTAGAACTATTAGGTAAACTCACAGCAGTGCAGAATGGCTCGGAGTAAAAAAAAAAAATAGTGTTATATTCTGTTTGTATGCCACTCACGGAAATTGAAGTAAATAAACCGTAAGGTGCAGCATTGATAAAAGGGTCCTGCTGTAGTTAAGACACTGCGCTACAGTAGCTGTAGCTGGATGGGGGATGTACCTCCCTATATCCAAATATACCAGACCAAAGCTAGCATGCCCTGAGTAACAGTCAAAAGCTAGAGTAAATGGTCTTGCAAGCTGAAGACAAAATGGGGAAGCAAAATGTTTTACTGAGCACTGCAAATGTTCAGTTCCTTAGAAGTAAAGGTCATGACCAATACATACGCTCCCTTTGTTTGTAGAGATATTTCTACTGTTAGAGACAGAGCAAAATATCATATATAAACACACATACACACACTTCGGTAGAAAAGACGTAGCCCATGGAGTGTTGCAGACAGCTAGAGTAGCTGGTGCCAAGAAATGAGAAAAGCGCTCAGTCAAGCGTGTAAATACTGGTGTGGACACGTCTCAGGAGTGCTGTTCCGATGTGAAGCATGCCACAGAGAATGACCATGGTGACGTTTCAGGCATGACCCTTCCTCAGACAGAACTAGTGAGAGAAAGCACAGTTTAAACAGAGAAGAGTGCATTTGCACAATAGCAAAGACTGAAAACATATACCGTGCAAAAACAAGTGGGGTGTGCGACAGATGGGATGTGCAATGCTAAGTGTGGGAGGAAAGATAGACTAGTAAAAACAAAGACAATGAGAAAAAGAAAGCTGTATTAGTGCACATTTATTTTATTTTTATTTATTTATTTATTGAAGGTATCAAAATTACAATCCTTTGAGTCAGAGATTCCTTTTCAAAGGCTCCACGTCAAGAAAGACAACAGTTTAGCAAACATAGAGTAGTGAAACACAATAATGGATAACATAAGTATATACAATGTAACATACATATAAGTAGGGAAATACAATAATGGATAAAATAAGAATACAAACATGATAAACTGACTGGACTTATAAAACATAGCAGATATTGCACTGAAAGGATTAAAAGTGGACCTAGGACTGCAAGGGTAAGAAGTAGAGAAAAGGCAGGACAGGTCCGCTGTCAGACTTGAGTAGAGAGCACATGTGACAATCAGCATATGACAAGGAATAATTAATGAGTAAGTAACTGTAGACTAGGCACGACAGAGTCCGTTGTCGGGGGGGGGGTGGTCAGGGGCAGTTACAGGAGCAAGAGGAGAGGAGGAGGTCTCGAAGCAGGGATTTGAACCGACCAAGCTCAGGTTCCTGGATTATGTTGAGGGGGAGGGAGTTGAACCAAGAAGGGGCTCTACAGCAGAAAGAGCGCTGACCAAGGGAGGTTCTGAGTCGAGGCACTAGCAGGGTTTGAGCGATCTCCGGGTGGTCATGGTGGTGGGAACAGGTTGTAGAAGACGGGAGAGGCTGGGGGTGGTTAGGCCAGTGGATATCTTTCTGGGCTAGGAGGCAGGTTTGGTATTTCAGTCTGCCATCAAAATCTAGTCAGTTTGATTGGCTGTAGAGTGTGCAGGTGTGGGTGGATTTTGGGCAGCCTAGGGCAAAGCGACAGGCCTTGTTCAGCGCAATTTTTACTCGTAGGAAGGCAGTGTTAGCAGCAGCCCCAAAGATCAGAATGCCATAGTCAATGATAGACAATACTGAAGACAAGATGGAGAGTTGGAAGGCTTCGGGGAGACAGCTCCAGTGTCAATAAAGTAGGCCAAGCCGGGAGTTAACAGAGGTACAAAGGAGGTGAATGTGGTCATGGACGGTAAGGGCAGGGTTGAAGGTGACTCCTAGGTACTTAAAGGTATTCACCTGTTCAAGAGTAAGCAGGAGGGAAGTTTTGATGTGAGAGGGGAGTGTTTGAGTTTATTTCAATGGTGTGCAAAGAAAATTACTTTGGACTTTTTTTGGTTCAGAACAAGCTTGTACTTGATGAACCAGGCCTTAGCCTCAGTATAGGCATTCTGGAGGGAGAGTTCTAAGGAGGCAGGGTTAGTGTGGGAAGTAAAGAGTACGGCACCGTCCGCATAGAGGAGGATATTCCTGGAGCATGCCTTAGGTAAGGATTTTTTTTGTTTTTTTTTCTAACTCTAATTTTTCCCACCCCATCCTTATACCCCACAACTCCTCCAACGACCTTCCATTCAATGGACGCTACCTCCCTGCGTGACCCGACTCATCTCCACTCCCTGGCACCGGGCATCCCCTGGGTCTACCCTCTGAGGAAGGGCTGCCCTCACCCAGGGCGCTCTTTCTCACAGTATTGAGCTGAGGGGTGAGGAGAGAGCCGTGTCCAACTTCTGGGAGTGTGGTCCTTGGGTGGGAGGCGCCTTTGCCTGTCAGAAGGAGGAGGGGAGAGTATTTTACTAGTAAGTCCCCTGTGGTGCCCGGCTGTCAAGGCAACGTGCTGCCTCGGCTCCATCCCCAGGCATACGCCACAACGCTACTTTGGGCTACCTCCAGCCACTGCCAGAGGTCGATCCTTGATCTGTCCTCTGGACGCTCAATCTCTTCCCTCCCCTTCCGAACCCTGGCGCCATAGGCTCATTCCCGAACCTGGATCACCGGCGTGGCACGAGGTGTGGCATCCAGCGCCTCAACCCTCAGCGTCACCAGGCCAGCCTTAGGTAAGGAGTTAAGGTAAAGGCTGAACAGAAGGGGTCCAAGGATGGACCCCTGTGAGACACCAGAGAGGACAGGGAGGGGTTTTGAGAGGGTGCTGCACATTTTGACCTTCTGTGAACAGTCCGATAAATAGTCAGAGAACCAGGCTGTGGCTTCTTGGGCGAGACCAAGGTGAGAGACAGTAGAGAGAAGGAGGGTGTGATTGACGGTGTCAAACGCCTTTGATAAATCTAGGAAGATCGCACCAGCCAGCCTGCCATTGTCCTGGGCAGAGTGATTGTAATTGGAGAATTCCAAGAGGGCAGTGGCAGTGCTGTGACTTTGTCTGAAATCATGTTGTTCAGCGGATAGGAGGTTATATTTAGAGAGGTATTCAGTGAGTTGGTCCGAGACAATATGTTTCAGAGCACTGGAGAGAGGTGGAAGAATGGAAATTGGACGGTAGTAGCAGGGGGAGAGGCAGTCACCACTTTTGTGGATTGGGGTGATGATGGCCATTTTCCAAATGGAGGGGAATTTACCAAGATGGAGGTAGAGAGAGACAGGTTTAGAAGGCGGGGGGAACCTCATCTAATACCAGGTGAAGGATCCGAAGGTCGAGTGAGTTGCTGCTATGATAGGTACCACTCAGAGCTTTGATGAGGTAGGGTTTGAGCTCCAGGGGGTAAGGACATGGAAGCAAAACAGGGGTGAGAAGCTGTGATTGGGGGTGGAGGGGTAGCAGTATTGAAGAAGTCAGGATAAAGGATAGAGCTAAGGTTGGAGGCGGTATTAAGGGTGTCAGCAACCACCTGAATGTCACTAGTGATGGACCCATTCACATTAAGTTGGGTTGGGGGGGGAGGTGGCTTTGCCATTGAGGGATTTCATTTTTTCCTAGAATTTGCGATCCGAGCCCCAGGATAAGGTGAGAGTGGATTTGAAGTATTCAGCTTTGGCTTTTCGGATGGCCCACGTGCACTTGTTACACGCAGCCTGATATAGTTGTCTGTCATCTGGGCTACCAGAATCAAGAGCTTTTTTCCCCAAAGGTCATCACGGCATCGCATTAGGTCAAGGAGGGACGAGGAGATCCAGGGGGTGTCATGCCCTTTAACCACCCTCTTAGTAAGGGGGACAAATCTATTACAGGCTTCATTAAAGGTGCTACTGAAATAGTTAAGGGTGGTGTCAAGGTCCTGGGAGCGGTAAAGAGGGGGCCAATCCCATAGGGCAAGATAGAATTTCAAGTGTCCAAGTTTTCCCGACCTGAGCAATTTGGTAAGGACAGTTTTAGGTGGGGGCTTCTTAACCAGGTAGGACCAAGTGCAGATAATAGGGGAGTGATCGTTGAGGGCATTGGGGAGGACAGTGATGTCAGTGATTTTGTGGGGGCAGTTGGATATGACTAAATCAAGTAAGGTGGCAGTACCACTATTGTGATTGAGGCAAGTAACTAGTTGAGTGATGTCAAGAGCTGCTGATGCATCTTTGTAGGGGGAGAGTCAGTTTATGTTGAGGTCTCCCAGTGTTATTAGCTCAGTTTTGTGGGGGGAGCTGGGAGAGATAGTTAATGAGCAATTGAAAGGCAGATTTCTGTCCTTGTGGTGGGATGTAGACAGCTGTGATTATCAGAGGGGCCCTCGAGGGGCCAAGGGAGACATTGAGAGATAGGACTTGGGCTCCACTAGTTAGCTGGGAGGGGAGGGCGAGAACTTGAAAGGAATCTCACAGGTAGATTGCACAGCCGCCCCCCACGCTTCCCAATTCTCTCGTTATGGTAAAGAGAGTATCCAGATATTGAGATGGATGTGTCAGGGGGGATTTAGATTGCCAGATTTCCACTAGGGCGAGGATACTGGGTTGGTGTTGGGTGATCCAGACCTGGAGGTCACTGAATTTTCTTGGAAGACTGCACATATTAATGGAAGCGATGCGTAACCCTGGAGCAGAGGCATGTGATTGGGGTGGGGGGCACAGAAGGTGGCCAGGGTTGAAGTGGATGTTCCCCGAAATAAAGAGAAGCAGGGAGAGAGTTCTGAAGAGCAGCTGGTGTAAGGCTTTCTTGCAAGTGGTCAAGGTAGTCCGGGTGTTGGTGGGCGAGAGGTAGGTAGGAATAGGCAGGGAACAAAGACCAGGAGTGGCAAGGATGAGAGACAGCCAAGTGGAGTCACAAGGAGGGAGGATATGGGATGGGGGGAAGGTGCAGGGGAGGATGACAGGTGAGGGTAGAGTAGATATGTGTGTGTGGTGGGGGAAGGTGTTTGTGGGTGTGGCTTGGGGGAGGCAAGGGGGAGAAATATAATGAGGAGGAGGGAGACAGGTGCAAGTAGGGCCAGAAGGGGCGCCATAGTGTACAGGAAGGGGTGGGAAAGGGACAAAGGAGCTCTACAGACACAAGCTGGTAGGGCTGCCTGGATAGCGCAGAGGAAGGGTGCCAGATTACAATGCAGAGGGTACTAGGTTTGAGACCCAGGTGGAAGAAAAGAGAAATAGTAGCCTAAAGTGGACAGATACTTGGTAAATCCGAGGGAGAGCTGGGTAGGGAGTTACAGGAGGGGGGAGGTGGAGTAGGGGGAGAGGGGTGAAAGGAAAGGCACAATACTGCCTCCTAGTGGCCAGGTGTCGCAATGACAGTGAGGAAGAAGATAGCTATGAAAATAGAGAGGAGCCTGAGAGGGAGGAGAGAGGGGTACTGGGAGGCACGAGAGCCCTCTAGTGGTAGTAAAAGATAACTTGCTAAGGGGAGTTTAGACACTTAGTCATGTGATGGGGAGGGGAACTATAAGTTAAGGGATGCCCTTGGGTGGGAGTTAACAGCCCTGTACAAGAGAGCTGTTCCGAGGAAGGAACCGATTACCTTTAAGGGCTCCCGTGGTCCAGCACTGTTCCCCAGAGCGTGTTGTTGCTGGCTGTATACTATGTGCTGTACCAGAGGACACTTGGAATCTATTTATGAATGCATCCTCAGGAACCATGGGTAGTTCTAGGAGTGGTATATGTTGTTCATCCACACAATCTTGCAGTGTCCTTTCCCTTCAAGATGTGCTGGAAAGTCTTCAAGCTGGCTTCACCCACCCGGGTGGTAACTCCTCTAGCATCGTCCCATAACGCCAGTCCATGCCTGCTGGAAGCATACCTGTGCGCCACTGCCAGGGGAGGTCAGGTGTGACTGAACAACATATACCACTCCTAGAAAGTGCAGTTATGTAAAGTCTTACCGTACCAGTAGATCTTCAAGGAATGTCTCTTGCAGTAGGTAATTACTTCTGCGAGTTTCCAGCAAAGGGCGCACAGCAGCTCTTCTAGCAGTTTTCACCAGGAACACATGACATCATCTTCCTGCTTCCTATATAAGTGTGGGCGGTCCCTGGTATCCTCAGTTCCCCCGCCGGATTTAACCCACAAAAGTGAGGACCGAGTGGAAGCCGAGGTACTGAGAATCCCAACCCTAAGTCATTGGACCAGAATTTGCTCTGTTAGAGAAGGAGGGGGACAGAGGGCAGGATTGCACCTACTTTCCTTGAAGATCTACTGTTGCGGTAAGACTTTACGTAACTGCACTATCTTCCACGGAATGGTCTCTTGCAGTAGGTAAGTACTTCTGGGAGAATCCCCAGCAGTTATTTTATTTATTTATTTAGCTTTTGTTTACCGGGTAAGTACACTAGACAAGTAGTATACCTATTTTCAGGAACGACCCGGGAGAGCACAAAACATACAGTATACATACATGGCAACATTGGAGAAACAGCATGATACAGTAAAAACAGCTATAATAACGCTTGTATAAGGGCAGAGATACCACACATAGTACAAATTGTTACAGGACATAGGTAGACATTAGAATCACTGAATACATATTTCATAGACCATCATGGACTCAGATTGGACAATAGTGGACTGCAGAGTATTACATTACAGAGACTAGGAGCAGTCACATCTTGTCGTTTGTTTTAGGTGGGACCACAGGGAGGAGCGAAAGGTCCCATGGGAAGGGGCAGAGCGAACAGAGTCTGGAATGGAGTTCCAGAGCCTAGGCACAAAAGCGGCAAAGTCACGATCCCCCATAAGGGTCCGAGTAGGAGGAACTTTAATCAACTCGGCGGTCTGTGACCTGAGCTGGTAGGGGATGGCGTCCAGTTCTGGGAGGAGATGCGCCAGTCCCGACGGTATGCCCGTGGCAAGCACTTTCCTGGTGAAGTTTCCTACACCAAGGATCAGGAATTCCGGAGGGGGAGCCAGCTGAGTTTGTCATAGAGCTCACATCGGTGGGTGAGTTTGGAGCAGCAAGTGCAAACCGACAGATATCATTATATGCCGTGTTCCACCGATTAAAGATGGATTTGAGGTGACCTGGCAAATAGGTGGTATCCATAACTAAGGGAGGGCCTCCCTCACAAGTGCCAACCTAGCTCCCGAGTCAGGTTGTATTTGGCCCTGTAGGCAAGGCCAAGATTACACCTGGTGGTTCTGCAGATGTTTTGGATATGGCTTCCCATGTCAAGTTGTGGGTCGAGGGTGACCCCAAGATATTTAATTGAGCTCGCTGTTGGCAACAGGGGGCCTCCATCACAAGCTATTTTGAGCATAGCTGATGGGGATTTTAACTTGGCCATGGAACCAAAGAGCATGGCCTGAGTTTTGTTAGGATTCAATACCAGTCTATGGTTGGTAATCCAGGCCGAGACTCTGCTGAAGTCTTCAGATAGGCACTGGTTAAGGTCAGCAGCACAGAGCATGGGCCACTAGCACAAGGTCATCTGCATAAAGTGTGACTTGGCAACGAGAGGTCACCCCTGGGAGTTGATTAATAAAAAGTGAGAATAGGAGAGGTCCAGTACCCGATCCCTGGGGAACTCCCATGGTCACAGCCCTAGGCTCCGACAGGACCTTGTTAAAGCAGGTGCGCTGCTTTCCACCCGTTAGGTAGCCCATCATCCAACTCATGGTATGCGGAGAGAACCCAAGAGCCCTGAGCTAATCCCCCAGTAGGTCATGGTTGACAAGGTCAAAAGCTTTTGACAAGTCAATAAATATAGCACCTGACAGTTTGCCCTGATCCATGGCGGATCTAATACTAGAGGTTACAGTAATCAGGGCAGTAGTGGTACTATGGACCCTTCCAGAAACCATGTTGGGCCCCAGAAAGCAGCTCATGGGTATCCATGTACCGAGAGCGTTCGACACAACCTTTTCCAGGAGTTTACCAAGGATGGGAGAATAGCAATAGGGGCGTATAGTTGTCAGGAGTTTGGGATTTCTGCTTCAAAACAGGGACTATCCTTGCCTCCTTCCAGATGTCAGGGATTATCCCAGCTAAGGGATAGGTTAAAGATAGGGCAATCAGAGGGGCAATGTAAGCTGCTCCCAGCTTGAGAAGCCCGGCTCAAGGTTGTCAGGCCCTGCACTGGAGTGCTGGGAGAGGTCAGCCAAGCAGTTCTGAACATCAAAGGACAGACACAGCCTTAAGATTAAATACTCTCCGAGGAGGATGTTCACTCTGCATCGGAGGGATATAGTTAGCGACTTCATCGGTCGTGAACGAGAGGGTGAGGGCCGAAAGGTCGGAGAAGTGGAGATTGAGGTGGTCGGCTATAGTGTGGGGATTATTGCATGAGACTCCATCAATAATCATGTCCACGACACCCGAGTGAGAGGGCCCACTGACGAGGGATTTAATGTTCCTCCAGAACCTCCTAGGATCTCTGACAGAGCTAAGTAGTGCCGATTTACAGAAGTTACTTTTGGCAGCCCTAATGGCTTTTTTACACCGATTCCTGAGTTGCTGATATCTCAGGAGATTAGCAGGATCTCTGGAACCCTTAGTACTTGCCCAGCATTTGTCTCTCTCCCGCATCTGGGCAAGTAAGTCACCATTCAGCCAGAAGGTGGCTGTTCCCCTCACCCTCTGGGTGACCCTGGGGGCATGTCTATCTTGGAGAACACCAAAGGAATGTATGAAGCAGGAGGCTGCCACTGAGGGGTCAGAGGCTTCAAGCACCCTGGTCCAGTCAGTACATCCTAGATCGGCCAGGAAAGCCTCAGGGTCAAAACTGGAGTATTTTCTGACTTGAATGATTTTGTGGAATTTAGGGAGGGATTTTCCAGACACAGTATACCGGGAGTGGTCAGATATGAGTCTGATAGCATGCCTGATGAGGCAATCTTCTCCGCCAGTTGGTCAGGATCCAGTCCAGCAGGGAACTTGAGGAACCATTGGCTGCCTGTCTGCGGGTCATGGAATAGTTGGTTATGGGATAGGCAGGCAAGTTGTGATTCGCATTTCTAATATTGTCACACTCCCAGTTCATGTTGATATCACCCATAATAATGAGTTCATTGTCACCTATACTGGGCCTAACTGCATCTAAGAGGTAAGAAGTCCTGTCAGACCACCAAGAGAAGACACACCAAGTGCAGCTTCAGCATCGCCTACAGCAGGAGCACATGAAGAAACTCACAAGGTGGATGATCAGGTTTACTCTGTGCCACCAGGGAGATTTTCAGATGGGATCTGTAGTAGATGAGGGTGTCACCCCCCTTCCTACCCCCAGTCCTGTCTAGACGAATGAACTCGTATCCTGTTAGGAAGCAGGCAGAGTCAGGAATCGAGGGTTTGAGCCAAGTCTCAGTTATCCCTAGGATGTTTGGCATGTATAGCTCAGTCCACGCTAGGAGATCATCTCGGTTAGGAAGCAAGCTCTTAATATTCATATGCACTATTTTTAGTCCCTTATTCCCATTCCAGGTGGCGGGAATATTAGAAATCAGCTTAGATGGCCCAGGATTGAGCTCAATCTCTCCAGCCATGAGAAGTGAGAGTAGGGCTAGCCAGGGGAGGAACAATCTTACGAGCGGCCTACCTCCAGGCCTGTGCATGCTTCGGACTTTCTTCACCTGACCGTACACATAAGGCATCTAGTGTCAAGGCTAAGGACAGTACCGTGTGCATTACCTTAGTTACAAGTTGGTTGGAAAGAGAGAAATCAGTATCATCATGGGAGGAGGGCCAACCCTGGGTCAATAAATAGGCTAGGAGTCGAGGTAGCACAATAAAGGAGGACCAGCCCCAGGCCAGTATCATAATTATTAGTGTCGAAACCGACCTGCCGCCCTCCTGAACATAGGAGAGGTGGCTTCCAGTTCTTCCATGGTAAGGACAGTAGTAACCACCCCACAGATTATAGGCAACTGGAGACCTAGAAAGGGAGCAAACCAGGGCTCCTGGAAACCTGTAAAGGGGCAAACCAGGACACCCCTGATGGTAGGACCCCAAAGGAACAGATCACAACTAGCGCTGGGGGGTACCTCGGTGTAGGTCACCCACGCCTCCCCTCCTCTCGTCCGCAGCTTGCTGTAGTTGAAGGCGTTGAGACAGCAGATAGCAGAGCAGGAACTAAACAATGCTGATAGGCAAGCAGGTGGTGAAAATAGGAAAATGTCTTTAAGGCAAGACAGAACAAGTGTTAGGCCTAATAGCTGCACTCTGTATCTTTAAGAGGAGTTGCAATATTAGAGAGAGGGGAGGATGAACATTGCTAGGGGTTGTGCTGAGGAGGGAAGGGGAGTATTTAATAAAGGCTGGAGGTGGGGGATGGGGTGTGTGCGTGAAAATTCAAGCAGCAAGGAGACAGAAGGACAGAAAGTGAAAGAGTAATTGAATTATTTGAGGCAAAGCTATAACTGTGACCCAAATGGAATCTGGTCTAAACGGAAAAACTGTAACACTTTAAACTTACTTTCTGATCCAGGGTAGCTACCACTGGACCTTAAAACAAAAAGATTTTACAATCTACAAACCTGCAGCCTAAATGAACTTGCACTTCAAACTACCCTTACAGTGCAAAAATTGCTGTAAACAAGCTTAGATTCGCGTTTAAGTTAGGATTTACAAGATAATTTGGAGAGACTTAACAAGTACCACAATCAGAATATAACATTAGCTTAAGGTCCTGAGGGGAAACAGCAGAAGCGAAGAATTAAAGAACTGCAGCAGCCCGTCAGCAGGCAGAGTCGATGGTTCTGGACAGTCAAGTTTCTGCAGCGTACCTTCGGTCTGGTGAACAGCAGGCAGTGCAGTGAGGAAGGCAGCCGGCGGACAGAAGGGGTCCGCCCAGCTGCTTGAAGCAGCAGATGCACCCGTGTCAAGGGTGAAGCTTCGGTCTGGTGAACAGCGGGCAGTGCAGCGAGGAAGGCAGCCGGCGGACAGAAGGGGTCCGTCCGGCTGCTTGAAGCAGCAGACGCACCCGTGTCAAGGGCGAAGCTTCGGTCTGGTGAACAGCGGGCAGTGCAGCGAAGAAGGCAGCCGGCGGACAGAAGGGGTCCGCCCGGCTGCTTGAAGCAGCAGACGCACCCATGTCCATTATGATAGACCACCTTGTAGGATTGCATGGCCGAAGGCATTCCTATGTCATGAGGCAACATCAAGATTGTAATGCCTTGTGAAGGTGTAGATTGTGGACCAGGTAGCTGCATTGCAGATATCTGAAATGGAGGCTCCTTTAAAGTAAGCCACAGTAGTGGCCATAGCTCTAGTGGAATGGGCTTGGAGAGGTCCAGGTAAGGTCTTGTTGTACTTTGTGTAACAAAAGGTAAAACCATTCACCAACCATGAAGACATGGCTCGTTTAGCAACAGGAAGCCCTTCTCTGCCAGAGGCAAAGGCGACAAACAACTGAGATGTTTCCTAATCGACTGGGTACGATCAGTGTAATAGTGTAGGATATGATGGACATCTAAGGTATGTAATAGATGTTCTCCGGGATTGGAGTATTTTGGGTAGTATACCAGAAACTCCAAGGACTGATTTAGAGTATGTCTGGAGACTACTTTAGGAAGGAAGGATGGGTTGGTACGAAGGACTGCCCTGTCCTTGTGGAAAATCAAGTAAGGTTCCCTATATATGAGGGCATGAAGCTTGGAAATACAGTGAGCTGAAGTAATAGCCACTAGAAACGTTTTCCATTAAAGGAAATGGAGATCACAGGTGGCCGCTGGCTCGAAAGGTTCGAGGGTCAGTTTTTCTATAATGAAATTGAGATCCCATGGAGGAGTGGGTCTTCTAATAGGAGGCTTAATATGTATCATTCCTCTCGAAAACATCTTGGCTAAATAATGTTGGTACAGAAGTTTGCCATCTAAAGGGTCATGGAATGCTGATATGGCAGCCAGGTGGACTTTGATGGAGAAGTAACTTAAGCCTGACTCTGATAATGAAGCCAGGCAGTCTAAAACCTTTGTCATTGGCAAGAGTAAGGGTCCAGGGAGTGAGAGGCAGACCATATGGAAAAGCGTTTCCATTTGGAATTATATGTTTCTCTGGTTGCTGGTTTACAAGAAGCCAGGAGAATGTTGGCAACAGAAGAGGACACTTGGAGTGTATTTATGAATGCATCTTCAGGAGCCAACTGTGAAGATGAAGGGTCTTCAGGCTGGGGTGCAGGAAGGATCCGTGACACTGAGTCAGGAGGTCCGGTCTGACTGACAACTGAATGGGTTCTCTTATTGATAGCTGTTGGAGTAGAGGGTACCACGGTTGACAAGGCCACATTGGTGCTATGAGAATCATGGTGGCTGGCTCCAGCTGAAGTTTCAGTAGAGTCCGTTGCAAGAGAGGGACGGGGGGGAAGGCATATAAGTAGAGTCCTGCCCAAGGTTGGGACAGGGCATCTATAGATCATCCTTTGTTGCTCGGGATAATGGAGAAGTAACTGGGGAGCCGATGATTGACTGGGGAGGCAAACAGATCCAACTGTGGAGTTCCCCATAGGTCGAAGATTTCTTGAAGTACTTCTTTGTGACGTGTCCATTCATGAGTGGATGACTGGCGACTTAGCCGGTCTGCTTACTGATTGCACCGTCCCGGTAGGTGGACGGCCATTAGTGTTAGGTCTTGTCTGATGGCATCCTGCCAGACTGCAAGGGTCTCCATGCAGAGGGTGCGCAATTTCCTGCCCCCTTGCTTGTTGATGTAAAACACCACTGCAGTGTTGTCTGATTGAATCAGCAATGGTCCTGGCTTGAGGTAGGGCTGGAATGCCTGAAGGGCTAGATGGACCACTTTCATCTCGAAGAGATTGATATGAGAGTGATAGGAAGAGGCGGTCCACCGGCCTTGGGTCTGATAAGGACCTAAGTATGCGCCCCATCCATCCAAGGAAGCATCCATGGTTAACGTCTGCATGGGAGGGAGCGGAAAGGCATTCCTTGACACAGATTGGTTTTGATTGTTCACCAGGTCAGGGATGACTTCAGAGAAGGAGTGACACTGATCTTGTCGTTGAACTGTCCAGTTCTTTGAGACCACTGATTCTGGAGGGTCCACTGGACAGGTCTCATGTGAAGGTGGGTGAAGGTCACCCTCGGGATGGCTGCAGACATGAAACCCAGAAGTCTCAGTATTTGTCTGGCCGTGACTATTTTCTGAGTCTGTATTCGCGAAGCCAGAGATATAAGAGTGTCCTGACGAGCAGGTGGAAGGTAAGTTCTGGCTGTGACTGTTTCTAGAACAGCTCTGATGTATTGGGAGAGACTGTGTTAGGTTCGGACTGGACTTTGGCCAGTTGACTGTTAGCTCTAGGTCGTTGAACATGATCAGAGTAGCGGCTAGGGAGGCAAGCAAAGCTTCTCTGGATTCTGCTTTGATTAGCCAATCATCTAGGTATGGGAAGATGAAGTGCCCTTTTTTCCGTAAGGCTGCTGCCACCACCGCTAGACATTTGTTGAACACTCTTGGGGCAGATGAAAGGCTGAAAGGGAGTGCTTGAGACTGATAGTTTTGACCCAGAAGGTGGAAGTGTAGAAATTTGTAATGAGCAGGATGAATGGGCATATGTAAGTAGGCATCCTTCATATCCAGGGCACACAGCCAGCCTCCTTGTTTTAGGATAGGCATGGTGGTAGTTAGAGTTATCATGCAAAAACGTTTGTACTGAATGTAACGATTCAGGTGTCTCCGGTCTAGTATTGGTCTGAGATCTCCGGTTCGTTTGGGTACCAGAAAAAAGTGGGAGTAAAATCCCGTTTGATGTTCTGGAAGGGCACTGGTAGGACAGCCTGTTTGGCTAAAAGTGCCTTCAATTCTTCTTGAAGGATAGGGACATAATCTGGAGGATAATAGACTACCCCTTGGGGAGTGGGGTGGAGAGAAATTCCAGTGTGTGTCCCCTTTGGATGATCTGAAGTACCCATTAGCCCGAAGTGATCGCTGTCCAGGCCTCCAGATGGAGGGAAAAATGAGCCCCCACAGCCTCCAAGGCCTTGTCAAGGAGGCGAGAGGAAAGCCCTGATAGGTCACTGGGTACTGGGTTGATCGGACCCTCCTGAGGGGACAGGCATGGGAGCCACGGGTGGCTAAGGTGTTGCCTCTTGCTGCTTGGGCATGACCTCGAAAGCCACCTCTGTTAGAGGCCTTATATTTCCACCTCTTTTGGAATAAGAGGAATATTGCATATGACAGAAGGGCTACAGAGTATGATACATGCCATGTACCATATGAAGGTTTCTGCCTGATGCCTGCAGGTCGCCTAACAACGTTTGAGTACCTGGTCCAAATAGTTTAGACCCAATAAAGGGTACATTAGCTACTTTATGCTGTATATCAAAAGCAAAACCTGAAATGCGAAGCCAAGCATGACGATGCAGAGCGACTCCAGTAGCTGAGAGTCAGGTAGAGGTATCTATGGCATCATATCCTGACCTGAGCACGTGACAGGAGATAGATTTACTAGTGGACACTGTGGCCAATAACTTGTTCTTTTCCTGGGAAGGGGGACGTTTATTGATAGTGTCTATGGCTGAAGCCCCAAGAGTACACTGGTATTTAACGATATGTCCCATATAGTTCAGAATTCGAATATTCATGGTACCTGAGGCAAAAATCTTTCTCCCCAGGTAGTCAATCTTTCGAGATTCTTTATCAGGTGGTAAAGAACTCATGTGTTTGGGTTTTTTAGTACGATCATGAGCAGCAGTAATGACCACTGAATCCGCTTCTAGGATGGTGGACAGAAAGGGATGGTCCAGGGGAGCCTGATATAAGCAATCTGCTTTTCGTGGAACAGCAGTAATAGCTGACAGTTGATGCCAGGCAGCCAGCATGGCATTTTGATAGGTCAGAATCAGTGGGGATACCACTAAGATCGGCTCCTCTGGCAGTTCCAGATATTCTGCCATATCCTTACATTGTTTGTCATGTTCTGTGGTACAGAACCCCATGACTTTTTGTATTTTGGACCATCATCTCACTAAAGGATGGGTCTTCAGGAGGAGAGGTGGCAACTGGCAGAGGTAGGTCCTCATCCAGGGAAGAGATTTCCGAGTAGGGGGACTCCGGGTTCTGAAAGTGCAGATCTTGGACTTTCTCTTCATCAATATCACTGGGGCGATTCACCGGTAGTTCAGGTTCATCTGACAAATAATCTTCCATATTAGGTGGAGGCAACCAGGGTGGCAGTGTATCCCTGTCACCATGAAATCATTTAGGTGAAGGGGAGTGAGACCGGAAAAGATCCTCCTGGGTTGGAGAGCTGGGTATACCGCATGGTATGCAAGACCTGCGTCACTATCTTGGTGATGTCTCATTCTTGGGAGGAAGAGGGGGTAAGAAGTGGGGATTGAGAAACAATGGGGGTGATAGAGGGGATGGGATGGGCAGTGTGTGCAGGTCTCGCCCCTGGAAAGAATGAACATGGGTCCCAGTCTCTGTCAGCAAGCCCTCTATGAGATGGCACATGTGAGGGTGGAGGGGCATTCATTAAGGCAAAAACCATTGGTTTGCCCTGAGGAACACGGGATCTCATCAATGAGCCCGTGGAATGATTATCATGAAAGATGTCAGACGTCGTTGACGGGAGAGGAGCCCCCGTCGATGAAGCAGCCGTGTATTTGACTTTATTCAATACGCTGTATAGCGTCGTCGACAAGAGGGTATCAGCCCTCAATGATGGAACAGGCAAAGCCTGCACAGCATTTAAAGCACTGGAAAGTGCCGTCGACGAGGAAGCTGTAGAAAGACGCTCCATTGACGGAGGAGGCACAGAAACAGTTGCCGTCGATGGGTGTTTTGGCCAGGAGTTAGCAGGGTTTCATCGCTCTCCTTAACCTGCCGAGAACGAGAACCAGAACTGGGGGAGCCCTTGGTACGAGCCCCCTCGTTTTCCAACACAGACATTTTCTTCTCTGGAGGAAGGTACTGAATTTCGAGCAATCATCGTCGATGGGTTGCCCTATTAAACTCCTGACAGGAGTTGCAGGAATTGATGTCGTGTGTGGGTCCCAGACACCTTACACAAAAAGTGCGATTGTCAAAGTGGTATATCTTCCTACTGCAATGGCACGCGCGAAATAGAGCTTGTCTGGTTGAAGAATCTTTAGACATTTGTTTTGTAATCCAATTTCTCGTCGATGACTGATACACAGAAGTTAAACTAGCCACTATGCGAGCTGAAGACGGCAGGAAAATAAACTGAGGATACCAGGGACCGCCCACACTTATTTAGGAAGCAGGAAGATGATGTCATGTGTCCCTGGTGAAAACTGCTAGAAGAGCTGCTGCGCAACAGCGCCCTCTGCTGGAAACTCACAGAAGAAATTACCTACTGCAAGAGACCATTCCGTGGAAGATCTATTGTTACAGGTGAGTAACCTGTTTTTCTAGGAACGTGAATATGTTGTTCTAGCCACACAATCTGGCAGACTCCTAGCAGTTCTCTAGGAGTAGGGAGGCAAGGCGCACACCCCCTACTTAGGGAACAACGATTAGAGAACTGAGGCCCCAAAACCAGCATCCTGGCGTGACTCGAGGTCAATGTTGTAATGGGAAATGAAGGTGTGAGCTGACCTCCGGGTTGCAGCCCTGCAGATTTCCTGGATGATTCAGAAATACATAGTCAATAATATTAAAAGTCTTATACATATGAAAATATCTATGTGTTCAGTAAAAAATAGGTTAGAAGACAACCTGTCCTAGTGTAAACTAAGCATTCACCAGTTGTTTCACACAATGGTGTCAATCAGCTTTTACACAGTGTACTGTTGAGATACATTTTTCTTAAACTCTGTATATAATAAGTCCATATTACTCATGACTAGTCAAACTTATACTGTCTTAAACATGATATATCTGCAATTCTGTAACAAGTGACTAGTGTATGTTTATATTCAAAAACCAAACCTAACACAGACCCCACCCCCCTTGTAACTGAGATACTGTTATCCTAATATGTCCATGTATCAACATGTGTCCATATGTACTTAATCTGCTGTTGTATTACATAACAGTTCTATAAATCTAAAACCAAAACAACACACAACTGACAGCTTCAGCTTTTATTCAGGCACAGTTAAACAGGGATCCTATCATGAGATCAGAGCAGTGCAGGAGGACATTGTAGAGTTGGGGAGGGGCCTAAGACAAGTAGCACACACAGTATCCTTCTCAGAGGTGCTGCCTGTCAATGGCATGGGGGAGGTGAGGGTAATTAGCACCATGCAGTTTAATGAATGGTTGACAAAATGGTGTGGAGCACAGGGGTTTGGCTTCATTGGGGACTGGGGTTCCACCTGGAGGGACACCAGCCTATACTGGTAGGATGGTCTGCATCTGTCCAGGAAGGGAACAAGTCTTTTGAGCAATCGGTTTAAATGTTTCACTGGCAAGCTTTTAAACTAGTCAAAGGGGGAGGCACTGATAAGCAGCAGGAAAATCCCAGCCTCTCCCTACAAAACAGGGTACTAAATGAGAAAAAGACTGAGGTAGAAAGGTCAGTGGGGATGCTGCAACAGAAGGTAAAGCCATCAAAAATGGAGACAATGAGTACCAATGCCCATAGTCTGGGTAACAAGCTTCCTGAATTAGTGGCCTTGATGGAGGAGGAACATCTGGATATCGTGGCAGTCACAGAAACATGGTGCACACAAACCATGACTGGACGTAAACATACCAGGATACACTATCTACAGGAGGGACAGGGAGGGTAAAAGAGGAGGAGGAGTAGCTCTTTACATAAGGGAAGGAATAAAAGCAACAGAACAAAAGGGTAAACAGGGAGGAGAAGAAGCACTGTGGGTAAATTTGGAGACAGGCAAAGGCACCACAATCCGCACAGGGGTTGTATACAGACTTTCTCAGGGGAGGAAATGGAAAAGGAAATGATAGAAAGTATACTTAGAATGGCAGAAAAAGGGAGATATTGCTGATGGGTGATCTGAATATGCCAGATGTTAACTGGAGTGCAGTTGCAGCAGCCACTTTGAAGAGTGGGGTTATTCTAGATGCCCTACAGGGGCATGCCTTAGACAACTAGTATTGGAGCCCACTGAGAGGAGCAATCTTAGACCTGGTTCTCTCAAATGGAGATGGAGAGAGGATCACAGATGTAGAAGTGGGTAGCCATCAGGGAACTAGCGACCATCGAACAGTATGGTTCACAATAAACACAGCAATAGAGTCAAGCCATACAAAGGCAAAAGTACTGGACTTTAGGAAGGCTGATTTTGCCAAAATGGGTGAGTGCCTAAGGAATGCACTAGCAAATGGACAGGAAGGAGGGGTGGAAGAACAATGGGGAATAATAAAAACTGCCATCACAGAGGTAACGAGCCTTTGTGTGAAGCAACAAAACAAAACGATGTAAGAAACCACTATGGTTCTCAAAGGAAGTGGCAGTGAAGGTTCAAGAGAAAAAGAAAGCATTCAGGAAGTACAAGGAATCACAGAAGGAGCAGGACAGAGAACTGTATCAGTTAAAGCAAAAGGAGGCTGGGAAGGCAGTCAGAACAGCAAAGGCCCAAACCGAGGAAAAGATAGCCAACTCAGTTAAGAATGGGATAAAACCTTTTATAGGTACATCAGGGAGTGAAGGAAGACCAAGGGAGGGATAGTGAGGCTTAATAAAGGGAGGAGGGAGGAGGGTGGGCAGAGGAGACTGTGAAAAGGCAGAGATACTAAACAAATATTTTTACTCAGTATTTACAAATGAAGAGGGGGAGGTACCTAAAACAAACAGTAGAAACACTCTGGATACAGAAGTTGATACCAGCCCATTTACAGAAGAAAGGGTTCTGAAAGAACTCTTAAAACTGAAGGTGACAAAGCAATGGGGCCTGATGGGATTCATGCCAGAATTTAAAAGAACTAAGGGTAGAAACTAGTGACACCACTGACTACCCTTTTAACAAATCATGGGGGATGGGGTGGCACCCGAGGACTGGAGGAGGGCAGATGTGATTCCCTCTCACAAAAGTGGGAGCAAGGCAGAAGCAGGAAACATCAGACCTGTTAGTTTAACCTCAGTGATAGGGAAAATGATGGAATCACTTCTGAAGCAAAGAACTGTCGAGTATCTAGAGGCCAGAGGGCACAGGACCCTAGGCAGCATGGATTCACAGTGGGAAGGTCATGCCAGATGAATCTGATAGATTTTTTGACTGGGTGACCAAAGTAGTAGATCAGGAGGGCTGTGACATGGCCTACCAAGACTTTAGCAAGGCATTTGACACAGTCCCACACAAAAGATTAATATACAAGTTAGCCAGCCTGGGATGGATCCCAAGATGATAGCCTGGGCAAAGAATTGGCTAGAGAATAGGACACAGAGAGTAATAGTAAATGGAGTCCACTCAGAAGAAAGGGGGGTTACTAGTGGGGTACCGCAGGGTTCAGTATTAGGACTGGTCCTCTTCAATGTCTTTATAAGCGACATTGCAGAGGTACCGGAAGGAAAAGTATTTCTCTTTGCAGATGACACAAAGATCTGCAACAGAGTTGATGCACAGGGTGGGGTGGAAAGGATGAGAAGGGACTTGGCAAGGTTAGAGAAATGGTCAAATGTATGGCAGCTTAGATTTAATGCTAAGAAGTGCAAGGTAATGCACCCGGGAAACAAAAACCCAGGGGAAGAGTACACAATGGGGGGGTGAGATACTAACAACAACAAAATGGAAAGGGACCTGGGGTAGTCATATCAGATGACCAAAGGTGGGCAAGCAATGTGAGAGGGCAGCAAGGAGGGTTGGGGATACTGGGATGCATAGGGAGAGGCATCACCAGTAGAAAACAGGAAGTTATTATCCCTCTGTACAGACAGCTGGTGAGACCCCATCTGAGTACTGCGTGCAGTTCTGGAGACCCAATCTCTGCAAAGACATAGACAGGATGGAAGCTGTCCAGAGGAGGGCAACTAAAATGGTGCAGGGTCTGCACCGGATGACATATGAAGAGAGACGAAAGGAGCTTAATATGTATAGCCTCGAGGAAAGGAGGGAGAGGGGGGACATGATAGAAACGTTCAAGTACCTCAAGGGAATCAACAAAGTCCAAGAGGGTAGCATCTTTCAAAAAAAGAGGTGTGCAAGAACAAGACGGCACAATATGAAGATGGGGGGGGCAGCTCAGAGGTAATTTAAGGAAGTATTTTTTCACAGAGAGGGTTGTGGATGCATGGAACGGCCTTCCGGAGGAGGTTGTGGAGTCAAAAACAGTGGTGGAATTCAAGCATGCATGGGACAGTCATAAGGCCATTCTAGGGGGTGGGGTTAGGAAGAAGTAGGCTGCTGATTAACTAGGATCTGCAGCTTATCCAGTAGATAGGGAAATGGGCAGACTGGGTGGGCCAAGCGGTCCTTATCTGCCGCCAAATTCTATGTTTCTATCCTTTAGAGGTATGAATATACCTTATAAAAATAGAGACATTTCAAACACCTGCACTTAAGTAATCAATTTCTGTCTCCTTTAACTCATTCAGACCCACTGTGTGTTTAGAACATTGGAGACAGAACTCCAAACTGCTTTTCACTGAGAATCATCCTAAGGCATTGTGCAGAATTCTTAGCAAATGTGCACACATTCCAAACAAATCTAAATATCTTTAAAACTATTCCAGGTGAACAAAAATAACCAGTCTGAAAGTTGTTCAGAACAAAAAGACCTTTCAAATGAGGGTAGCCACTAATCTGAATTTCTTATATTTTGTAAAATATGGCTATCTTATTACTTGTATTTCCATTTT